>JAGSMT010000090.1:0-1200000 GCA_029286875.1 Lamproptera curius | reverse complement strand
AAATTGTATATAATGTTTATAGTAAATTAAGATAATCAGTGTTGCTTTTTCTAGGTTTTTCTATTAGGTAGAATGCAATTTTATATACCGGAGTTACTGAATGAACGATTTAAGTAACACAAAGTATGGTGTCCAGTTTTTCGTAAAGAGATAATATTCATTTGAATGTTATTTTCATTAAGACTGCAATATATTAAGTGTGCTGTATTATAACTTAAAATTTTGACTTATTATTTTGCGCGGCCGATCTTGGACATCCGACATTAGAGATCAGCCAACTGCGCAGGTGATATTGGGCAAGTGTTCGCGCAATCACAGTTGATTCACCTCTTTTTTTATACTCTCACGGATCATCTCACTACACAGGCAATCGGGTGATTAGCCCCACTGCCCGAAACATCTAGGCAACGACGATGAAAGTTTGTTGAGTCCCCGCAGGATTCGAACCCACTAACTCTCTCGCCTGTAAAGCGCGAGCTCATACAACTGGGCTCTAGAGGCAGTTAGTATAGTATAAAATAAAACAAGATAATGAACATAAAATGTCATTTGTAAGTAGATTTAGTTAGGAATTAATTCGATGCTAATATAATAGTAGTAAAATATATGTTTAAGAATGATTATGGAATAGGACGGTTGTATTTGCGGTAGTATAAATGCAGGAAATATTACTCTTTCGAAAGCTTACTAATTTATAAGATTCAATTAAGAGTAGCACAAAAAGGCCGTATCTAAATAAGCTCAAAACATTACATAACATGTCATGAGACATGTTAAGTAATCACATCCATTGCAAAAGTTAAGTATGTGTTAAATTACGTCTTGTACATGTGGGTTAACTCAACAAAGTGTTCAAACAAAAAATCGACATATTAAATTTATGAATTTTACTCTTTGATAAATAAAATATCACACGTATTCAAAATGTGAATTAATTCACTGAAGCGCTCTTCAAGAGTGCTTAGCTTAATTCATTGAACAATATTTAGAAAAATATATATTTATCATGTCAAAAATTATTTGTTATTGTTTTTTTCAAATAAAATTATAAACTAAACGTTGTATTTGTTTGGTACAGGCACATTACCGGGCGATGATCTGTCGCTGGGCTGCTCCCCGCGGCGGCACAAGCACGAGGCGTCGCTGTCGCCCGGCGCCCGCGCAGAGGACGCCAGCAACGCGTCCAGCGCGAGCGCCTCCCTGTACGGGCCGCCTTCGAGCAAGCGCGCACCCTCGCCGCCCCTGCAGTGGCTGCTGCCACCGGGGCCGGGGCCCGGAGTGGACAAGTACTTCCAGCACGAGTACGAGGAACGCGTCGACCTGCTGCCACCCGAGTGCCAGCCGTCGTACTGCACCCCTCAGCCGTGCCCCCCGCCCCAACACTGCGAGTACCGGCCGCCGCCACAACAGCCGCAGCACACCTGGGACACGCAGGAGTACGCCCCCCCACAACCAGCGCCAGGCCCCTCGGGCCTGCCCAAGCGCGAGCCCTACCCGAGCCCCGCCAGCGACCGGCCTGTGCAACTCGCCGAGTACAACCCGTCCACGAGCAAGGGTCACGAGATCCTCTCGCAGGTGTACCAGCAGAGCGCGCAGCCCCTGCGGCTGGTGGCGGTCAAGCCGCGCAAGTACCCCAACCGGCCGAGCAAGACGCCCGTGCACGAGCGGCCGTACGCTTGCCCCGTGGATGGCTGCGACAGGCGATTCTCGCGCTCCGACGAGCTGACGCGCCACATCCGCATCCACACGGGCCAGAAGCCGTTTCAGTGCAGGATCTGCATGCGCTCCTTCAGCCGCTCGGACCACCTGACGACGCACGTGCGCACGCACACGGGCGAGAAGCCGTTCGCGTGCGACGTGTGCGGCCGCAAGTTCGCGCGCTCCGACGAGAAGAAGAGGCACGCCAAGGTGCACCTGAAGCAGCGGCTGAAGCGCGAGCGCTCCGGCCCTGCGCCCCACGAGCCCCTCTAGCCACCACATTCCAGCCCCAATGCGCCACGCTGAACTCTACACTTTTCACGTTGAAGTTATCAAATAATTTCATCGCTTGTGTGAAAAACGTCGTCTTTAATGAAGCTTTATTAACTCTACATTTGTAAATTCACTAAATTTTATTACTATATATATAATACATATATATATGTACATATATATATCTTTTTATACGTATTTGTAACAATTTGGTTAATAATATAAGAATCGGTGTATTTATTTCTTTTAGATAGTTATAATTAATCGATTTAGACTGGGAACAAATGTGTAAAGAGTGGTGCGGCCTAAATTGTGTGACGAGCGCATCGATTTTTGTTAAAACTGAGCGCCCTAGAGAGGGCACGAGGAACTATTGACGTCGACACATATCTCTTGGTGTGCGGACAGCCTCCTAGCTAAGTACGTAATACGGTGACGTGTTGTCAAGCTTGTTCAAATTTTATGTGAATAAGTTAATATTAGCTTTAAGGATTGCCATGAATTGCGCCTACGAACTGAGTAGGATTAAATTAGGGAGAGCGCAACGGTGTTTACCACCTTATGACGTTGAATAATCAGCATATCAGAAGAGTGCGGATAGTTCATTGATAGGCTACCGGGTCATTTCGATGGTAAACGTTATTTGGCTTTGTTACCTATTTAATTAACGTATTTATAATGTTCTTATACTTTACTAAACTAACGTGAAACTGTGCCATTCATTTAACTTTACCGCGAGCAACGGCAGTTCGATTAATACTAAATATAACATGACTGCTATATACATATGTAGTGATAATTAATAATGTAAACTATTTATAGTGTATTTTGAAATATTTCTAGTCGAACATGTGAACGAGTGAACGTCGACTATTGTTTTTCCTTCATATTCTTTATTGATTGTTTTTTTCTTATTTTATTTCTTTATTTTTAGTTATTCTTCCGACAGCTACTGTCACGGTCTACTCTTGCTCAATTTTTTTGTTTTAACAAAATTTGCTCAATACATTTTCTTAAAAAAAAAAGATAAATTAATTAACCTTCCGCTAACGTCATTTGTAGTCAGGAACTTGACTTTATGTTTGCTGTAACACGCTTTACCGAAGTCAATACGACCTAAATTTATGTAAACAAAAGGACCACCTCTAATGGCGCCAAACCTTTAGCAAGTTATACGATACAGTGCGGTGCATTCACCGCAAATACGTTATGGGATTTTGACGTGAGACTTTTGTTTCTATAAATTCTGGATCCTGTTTTGTTCTTATTAATATCATTAGCCTCAGAGACATGTGCTTATAATCTGTTCGTATAATAGACTAATCTAGAAAAGTTAATTAACAAGTAGATATAAAATTATGATCTCTTAATCTTTATTAATTATTTGCGAGTATTGCCCTTACAGTGTCGGGCCTTTATTTATAATACTCATAAGTTTTCTGTAGATATAATTACGTGTAGGGTTAATTTTTTTATTAATTTAGCTTACAGTTACTGTGATTAAGTTATTAATCGTTACGGCAGACATATTGGACTGTCACATTGGTGATGTTACATCGAATGATTCTTGTTTATAATTCTTTATATTAGTACAAAATGAAGCACAAATAGAGTTACTTGTTGCAATCTTTAACATGTTAAATGTATGGATTAGTACACGTGGTTATAAATGTTACTAAACATGTTGAAATTTCGTCTAGATTATCTCTTTGAAATGTACTGCAACTTTATTGTTACTGTTGAAAAAGTGTTAATGTGATGTTGGAACTCGAAGGCCGCGGAAAACTTAAATGCAACGACTCCTGTGCAATAGTTATCCCCAGTTTTGGGCGACACATTCAGTTTTTGAGCTAAAGCTATGGGCTAGAATTATCGTATTACGAAAATTATAATGCTGCAAAATAAATAGGGGTACGCTATGTTACAGTACCTCGCAACGAATCAGGCAAGTCGATAGCATTCAAGTTTTTTGTTGGTATTTTTAAATTTTATCTGTAAATGTTTTAAGCTCAGCAATTCGACAGTGATATGTACACAACAGGGTGGTCCTTTCCGTAGCGTCGGTCTATGAATTTAGGATATCTGACAATAATACTACTAATCTATCGCTTTCAGTGTTTCCGCGAATTAAATGTGAAACTTTTTATGATTCATTCAATATATAAAAAAATAGAAGTCTAAAAAAACATAAATATAATGGTTGTTACGAATAGTTTCCGTTAACGGTAGTATTGAAAAATGTTTATGTGTTATTCGTCAAACTTTTAAGGCCCAATACTTCTGGCCATGCATTAGATACATTTCAAACGTGTTTAAAAAAGTGTTTTCAAAATACAAGACGAAAACATCTTGCCACAGATCACGTCAATTCGTCTATGCTCGATACATGGGGACGCTCGCGCGCGACCATGTATTTTATAATTACATTATAAGAATATTGTGTACGTGTTTACAATGTTTTTACTATTTTAATCGAGACAAAGTCTCCGTTAGACGATGCTAGATTAGATAGGTATTGATAAAGCGTTTAGACAAATGAGTGACAATTGTAACGGAGAAGACTAAATTCGAAAACATAGTAATGTTTCAACACGTTGGAGTTATTTATACATGTTTGTATTAGGTTACGATAGGCCCAATAAGTCCGGGCCGCCATTGTTGAAATCTCTGTTACTTTCATAGCTCTACGTTGCGGTGCTGCGCATAATTAGTACTCGATGTTAACATCTAGCTGTTAGGGGATTTTTCTAAATAAAAAACTAATTGTAATTGCCCTACTCGTGGTGTTCACTTGATCGTGAGCGAATACGAATTTTGTACGTGATCATTGTTTCAGACTTTTGCATATACTTCACCAGTGTGAATGATGTTGTTAATATTATGAGAATAGTTAGTTAGTTATCTAAGATTATATAAGTATTGTTAAATCTCACTAATTTTTACTAAATTCTATTTAATATATATTTGTAAATACACTCGGGATACTAAATTCGGCGTTAATGTGTATATAAGAAGAAAAAAAAGAAAATTTTTATTTAATACGAAATCACCTAAGGTGCAAAAATACACATTGTTGAAAACTTGAACAACCCTTGTTTATATTTATTTTACCACCATAAAATACCTGTTCAGTAGAACCTATACCGTAAAGGAGCCAAAGCACAATCCGGAATTTACTCAAAAAAGTTTAGTCATAAAATCGTATTTAAATTTTAACTCTACGTCCTATTTGCTCTGACATAATTGAAATGAATTTGTTTTTTCGTAATTATTTTATACGCAAACTTAAAATTTTAAAGCGCTCTTAACACACAAAAAAACAATCAATAACTAAAGATAGCATTGTTAATATCACTTGCCTCTCTCCTCCTCTTTTTGATTACAATAGATAGATATAATATATTCAGTGAACATAAGTCTATTATTTCTCACAGATTGTTTTTGCAAAACTTTAATCATGTAATTTAGTGAAGGAGAAACATTTAAAAAATGTAATTTCAAATGTACATTTTGGTAAGTTTTGATTAGCTATATTGGATATTGGACTGTCGCAACATTTATTATTACAACACAGCAAGAGTATTTCCTACTTGAGCTATATAATAAATAGTAAGGAACAAATATTTATAACGTCATCGTTCTCGTTGATAAATGACCATTTAGTTATTGACAGAGCCGAAATATGTCATATCTACCATACGATTCATTTATAGCTGATTTGATCGTAAATATCATACATCATAATCGCCTAAATATATTTGCATATTACGAAAGCAAACAATCAAATTAAACTGCAACCGTGTTATGTAGATGTTGTCCATAAAGTAACTAAAGAATTAACATATCACAGAGAAAAATAGGATGCCTGTTTAAGTAATTAAAAGTTCTTAAATCTATCAATCTTCTAGGTTAATGTACCTACCATAAAAATCAAAATCGCGGAACAATTAAAATCATTAACAATTTATGACAGTCTTAAAAAATCTTATCACAATACAAATATCTTAATACGATGACAAATACACTATGTATGAATTAATAAACAGTAAGGCAGTACCGGATTTTCAACTAAAAAAATTAAGTAATACCCAAAAAAACTTGTTTTACTATCCGAATATGGACAGTTAAAGAAATCATTTATAAGAGTAAATATCTATTTAAGTTTTTGTAATTTTAAAATCTGAATAAAAGAACTTAAAAAAAACAAGCTATTTCACAATACCATGTGAAATTTTAGAAATATTTAAACGGACTACAATAGTCAAGATCAAATGAAAATTCTACAGTAATCATGCGATAAATAAGAGAAACACTAACTAAACAGTTCAGGTCATATAATAATATATTGTAAATATTATAAACCATAACACAACTAAACTAGCGCCACCTATTGATCTTTGCTCTAACACCAAAATTAAATAGTTACGCTTACAACGGTGTACATTAAGTTTAAACATAACAAAACTAGGTGGCGTGATAAATTAATTGTAATATCAATTTAAGCAAAATTATACATATATTCCGAGCAAATAAATATAACTTGTTAATTATGTGTATCAAAATACAAAAAAAAACAGGTCACATAAAAGGATCAATATTTTTACTTATGTGATTGAAGCAGAAAGTTTGCCTCATTCTGAAGAAAAAAGTCTAAATAACATTTTTTTAGGGAATCAGAATTCTTTAATCTTTATTTGGTAAATATAATATTAGGTTTAAAGATTGTTTAAGATAAAATAAATTAAAGAAAAGCTAAGAGCATCTATCACATAACAATAAGCAGAGATAGTGATAAGAATAAAAAACGAAATTATAAGAATACTATATAATTTATAAACATCACAATAAAAACCTCCGTAAATAATAAAAATCAAAATAAAGAAAAACAAATACAACACAGAAAAAATAGAAACAGTAACCGTGCATATTATTAGGGCAGTTCATAACACAAAATGGTTCTGTCTAACGCTCATTATTCACAAATTTAAGATATTTCTATTATAAGTACATTTTTATATTATTTTGTGCATATCAACAGTCGACACTTGTACATACCGTCTGCTCGATATAAAATGATAATAGGACACAATCAAATAAATAGTTAAGAATTAATGTCTTTCTATAAGAGCTAAAATGAAGAATGGTTAATATTTTAAATCACAAAATAATCTTATTTTCAGATTTCTAAAAAGTATTGCATACATTTAAAAAAATTGGATCATGCAATGTCAAACGAATTTATTGTACATTTCCGCAAATAAATAAAAATGCTCCACAATAACACATTACTGTACGTAAAGTTATTTTAATTGTCAGAAAAAGACTAGATGAAAATAGACTGTAATAAAAAACGTAGCATTAAAACTCAAATAAATATTAACTTTTACTAATAATCAGCTACTAAAAAAATTAAAAAATTAGTGTTAATTACTAGAACTGAATAAGACGCATTCTTCGTACGAAAGGCACAAATTGACATATTTGTATGTATATTTTCGTTATTGGTCAATCATCACAGTGACTTGACAGCTGTCAACCAATTAAAACAATATACATTTTAGCGCCATATTTAAAAACACAGATGCGTTATCTTGTTCAGCTCTGGTACACATGCATTTAAAAAATTGCCATTAACCTTGTCCATTCTTTTTTCTAATAAATAATATCAGTCACATTGCTATATTACACATATATTTAGTGCCCACTATACCATGTCAGTTGTATTATATATACCTTATTAAACAATTATAAAATATGAAATGATTAATAAGCAAAACAAAATGAAAAAAGGAAACATATTTCATGCTTTAAATTTGGAATAGGTCAATAATGGGACTGTAAAACATAAACATATGTTGAAATATAATTAATTATAGCTGTAATTGTTATTATTCAATTTAAGGTTAAATAATGTCCTTGACCAAATCCTCTCTGTGTTAGTTTACTCATTAACTACTTTTTATTGACCACATCCCACAAGTTTTAATACAATTTATAAGTAAAAAATGTGGCACTTTGTATTTTATAAATATAATTGTTTGAACAGATTCAGAAATAATGTATGTTGAATTTTTATTCAAACATATTTCATTTCTGAATGATGTAAGGATGTTTAACATTTTGTTTTGATAAATTACATTTATGACTGAAATTTAAAGGACGATAAATGCTCAAATAGCACTTGAGTAGCATGATCAGTATTGTGTCATTAATGTTACAATGTATGAATTGTAAACGGAGGTATTTAGAAAGACTATGAAGATTATTTGAGGAATGTTGATATCATATATCAGTACTCAGAGGCGGAAAATTATTTTTTCTTTAATATATCAGAAATATATAATGAAATCATATCAACAGCATTTCAATAGTCACATTATCAGCAAAAATATGCACTTTTTTGAGTGTATTTAATTATGTGTTGGCCTTTAGTTTACTCCTCTGGTATTTTGATACATCTATGGGCATTTACTAGTATATAGTTGGGAAGAACTAACATGAACTCTAATTATCACTATTTAGTCGGGGTAAGTAACAAGATTGCTGGTACGACCTGCACTGATGGATGGTCGATACAAATAGTCGACGCTATGAACCGTCTTAGATACGACTAATCGACGTTATAAAGCGTCGTAGATACGACCAGTCGCAGCTACAAGTAGTCGTAGCTATGAAAGGGGTAGATAGGAAGCGTCGTCGCTACGAGGGGTCGTCGTAGGGGTCGTCAGGGGTCGCCAAATTGGGTTCTGACTCCGCGCGCCGTTTCAAACCCTCTGCATCGGGGGTTTTGGCACGCTCCGGGTCGACTGACTCGCTGCAGTCCGCTGCCTTTATGTTCGGTGCACTTCTGCTTACGTCCACCTAAAATGTAAGACGACTTTAACAAATTCAATATCTCTATTCAATATAGAAGCATTACACTCGCTTATTGATCGTCAAAGGCGCCACCACCGGTTCAGAATGGGACGCCTCGGCATAGGACATGAAAAGAACCGGCGAAAGAAACTTAGCGGGACTTTTTGTGCCATCTTTCAAAATATACATAATATGCTGTTATAATGTGCTATAATAATAAACAGTTATAATGTACGTATTTTCAATTTTAAGCCTGAATCGAGCATTCCATCGTTATATGGTTATTGTTTATAAATTCATTCATATTACAATAACCTTAAACATTCCCCCTCCTTATATTCCTTCACAACTTTATTAAATTTATTAATAGTTAAATTCAGAACAATATATGGACATACACCATTATTTTTTTACACAAATACAACAGACACATTATGGACAAAAGGCCTTTTACGGATTTTATCGGATTCATTTACATTCCAATTTCAATTTTTACTCTCGACACTACGAGCACTTCACAGCGATCGTCGCCACGGGCACACCTGAGCACGCAAAGAGCCTGAGACTGGAAATAAATGCTATAAAATGCGTAAAAGTCCTTTCAATTTTAAAATGCATATATATCTATTTCAAGGACAAATAAGATCCGGTACATATAACAACTCAAACACCCCCTACTGGATAGGGGTGCCTATAGGTGCCTAGGGAAGGCCTATATCTACCAGTGGACTATCACAGGCTGATGATGATGATGATGATAACATAAAAAAACAAAATCTAACATTAAACTTTTATAGCGCCAAAATGTAGTAGTGCTTTATATTTTAATGCTATTGGGGTACACATTAAACATTGCTTATTTATTATACAGGTAATTTTTGTCTCTGCAAGTAGATTAGGAACACTATAGTATACTCATGAATTATTGTCCTAAATAATTTTATAAGCTTACAAACTTTTAATCATCACATCTTAATTTAATTAAATGTTAAGTACAAATTAAATGCTATTAGCAAAATATAAAAGCTATCAAAAAGGTACCTTACCAGTTCAGTATCGAGAAAGTCTCCCGATTCCTGTTTAACTTGTGCATTCATCTTGTCATTCAAATAGCACACACCATTCAAATCTATTGCACTGTTTGAGAATATTGCAGCGGCACCGACGGACGCATCGACAAGAGGTTCACTCTGTAAATAGTAATAAAAACAACAATAATATATACTCATGTAGTCCAAAGCAACTAGATGACTGACAAAACTAAAGAGAGGTAAGTCTTTAGTTAAGACATATATAGATTAAATCAACCCAGACATGAGACAAACCATTATGTTTATTACTTGATAATTTTCTCGTGTTGGTAATCGAACCCCCGGGCCGTCGATTAATACATGGATAATTTAAAAACCGAATTTTTTTTTAAGATAGTTACGCCTATAAGGGCGCCGTGGCCAGCGTAATCGCTCGGTAAACATGATGAAATAACACTTCTAACATTATCTTAAAATAGACATTAATAAAGTCAAAAGAATCTTTATAAAAAGAGAAAAATCGACAAATGGCACAAAAAATCTTTTTTCTATCCTTGACGTTATGCTTTGCACTTGTGTCTTTGGAAGCTTCATCTAACACAGAGTTTGTAGGAAGCTACCGTCCCCGCGAACTAGGTGGCCGACACTTTTTGCTAAAGTGAAGGCCACACGTACTGAAGGTATGTGAGTTAGGCATATGTTATGTCTTCTAGGGATCGCGCGATCGGTTTACGGACTGAGACACCGACGGTCTGGTAACTGCGTTAATCGATTGCTGGGGGCTGTGAGAACTGCCCAGGAACGCGGGTGTATGTAGTGTAAAAATTACATAAATGTGTTGTTTACTAGATTAGCTACAAAATTAGTTATATACATACAATGACGACGTCCTCCGGTATTTCAAACTTCAATTGCACCTGTTTTTTAACAGGAGCTATCTCCATTTCGGGTGACTTGTTAGCATATGGAGGCTCTTTAGTAATATCTTTTGACTCCCTGAAAGAACAATGACGATCTATTAATCACCTTTGTACTTATACATCAAGTACCAAAACTATGTCTCTTAGCTATATGTTTCATTACTAGTTTTAGACAAAAATGTTTTTAGTAATTTAATTTAATTTTTGTAACTCATTATAGTTTTCGTTAAAAAGTATTGCTCAAGACACACTTTGAATTACCTTTTTGGTGTTGATACATAACTTTCGTTCTTGTCCATCTGATGTTGTGTTATAAGATCACATGCTTTACCAAGTATCACAATGGATATAAGAACTCTCACTGTTATCAAACACAAGTATGCCAGAAATATTAAAAACATTGCTGCAAACCTGAAAAATACAAAACAACAAAGTTTTACTTCCTTTTTTTTACTTCCCTTTTTTTTCCTACTTTCTTTTGCATTCAATTTTAAAAGGCTATAACTGTTATAATTAAAATATACTATGTGTTCTTATATCTTGAAGATTATGTGTATTTTATAAATATACATGCAACGAAAACCTTAACTGTTTCTCTTGACAGTTGTTCATTTATTATTATATGGCAATAAACTTAGCTTTATTAAATAAAAGAATCTAATTAGTACTTAATTATACATACCCGTCAACTTTAACCGCATGTACCAGAACTCTTGTAATAACAACACCAAGAGGCAAAGGTATAAATCCCATTCTTCGGGCGACCAAATCAGAGTGGTCACTGAAGGCATACTTTTGTCTAGTTTGAGCAACATCATATGCTAAGCTAACAGTGTACTCCCTGTACACACCATAAGGAATTTCGTTAAATCTGAAAGGTAAAAAATACATCAAGAAAAAGAATATTCTACTTTAATGATTACTTATGCCAACAAAATTCTAGAATTCATTTAAATAAGTGGAAAGACTTGATAAATTTATAGAAGGTTATAGAGCCAAAACTGTCTTTATTGGCAAAATTGGCGCGTATGTGGTGAGTGTGTGGTGGTTTATTCAGGTTTTCAATTTAATATACATTTCACACCTTCATAGCCTCTAGCATAGTTTAAAGTTTCATTACCTTAATTCATAAGTGAAATCAATCACTTAATTTCTAATAGCAAACTGTAATACAAACACTGAACTCTTCGAAATTTTATTATAACTGCTATTCCATAAGCTTAACATAGCAAACTTTCTCAAATACTATTGTATAAATTAGCACAATTAATAATAAAATACAAACCTAGTAATGAATGCATGTTTCACCCAGTCTATAATGACCTCAAATGTAAGGACTAAAACACAATCCGGAGCCAATATCCAAAACCGATCTTCCCTCCACAAATACTCTTTCATAGTTTGTAACACAACTATGAAGAGCAGAACGGAGAGATGAAGACGTTCTCTTACATCACTGCATGAGACTTGAAACAAATTGTTTTTGTCGAATTTCTTGAATACACTCCCTTTCAGTTCGACAAACTGAAATGCAGGAAAATATTAGTTTAAAATACTCTAAATAAGCAAAATTACAATAACAATGTAGATAGTTATAGTTATTGTAATTGTGATACAAATAAAAGAATAAAAAATTGTATGATATCAACAACATTTAAATAGTATCAGTAACATTTAAGCACTTTATTAAACATTTTTAAATTTATTCATAATATAGTTTTGGTTGTATAATTTCTCTATATATAGACAAAACTATTACAAAGAGACAAACAAATGTGTTCACTAATTATTTAAAAGTTACACAACCCCTTTTATTTATATATACACTATAGGTCAAAACCATTTTCTTTAACTATAATTTTATAGTTAGTTAGATATGAAGTTTGCTTTGCATTACATCATTTTATTTATAAATATGTTAATCGACATTTAACAAAGTTATTACATTGATTAATACATTATCAAATTTTGTAAAATAATATGCATTCAATATTTGAATTCCATAATGATGGCTAAGTTCACCTGGGTGTAAAATATTTTTTTAAACAAACAGACAATTCAATATGCAGAAAAAACTACTTACATTATTTGACATCATAATAATGAGAAGACTTTTGTTGTTTGAATTAAAGGCAACATTTAATGTTGTAGCTTGAAACAACACCAACAGACTATGAAGAACTGAAATTCTGTGTTAAAGAAATATTAACTCAATGAACATCTAACAGGTTGAAAATTAACTTGAGAACAATGCCAAAAAAAATAATTCATAAATATTTCTGTATATGTTTCTAAAGATAATAATTTCTTTAATTTTAATTATACTGTAGACCAAAAGAAAGAGAACTAATGTTAACAACGTGAGCTGAAGCAACAATGTTGTGTCAAACATATGGTACTGTTATTAGTTATTTTCCTGCTTAGTACAATTGTTCTGGTTAAAATTCCTATGAATGCTAGAAATACGATTCCACTTGGTTGCCATAGGTTTCATTATTTACATTGTTTCTTTTTTCAGTTTCAGTATAAGGAGAATACTTTATCATACCAGCTGGATGAGTAAATTTGATGCCTATGTTAATAATTGAACCTCAATAAAATGGCATTTTTATCACACCAAAATGTTACAAATCATTTAAAAAGGATACACACATAGATCATGGCAAAAATCAAATGCGGAATAACTCCTAAATGTTCCCGCCTTCGGTCCCTTGGCTCTTGCAGTCCAGAACAATGCATCAATTGTATCCTGGCCAAAGGCTGAGAATAATCTGTCACCTACTTCCAACATGTTATAAAAAATATACAATTTCATTACGCTCTGGCTTTTGACCAAATGGTACATCATGTTTGTATCAATGTAACACATTAATATACTACACACTAGTAATATGAAACCTTTCAGTACATCACATGTTTCTGCAGGTTTTAAAATATTCTTATGTGGATGTACATAAAACCTGAAATAGACATAACATTAGGATAAGATAATTACAAAATATTAAGAAAAAAAATCAATATGAGTCTCACCCAAAACATCTGCGAAATAATCTATTGAAAAATGACCAGAATGCCATAATAAATCGTAACGGCAAGAAGGTGTACACAAACAGCAATGAGTCCGCACATTGAAAAAAACCGTATGCCATAAACTTTTCTAGCTCTTGGGGTATTTTTATAAATGAATATACTTTTTCCCTTCTTGCCGAAAATCTTTCCTCATCATGTTCTAATAAATATCCGCGAGTTAATTCAACATGCAAAAAAGTGAACAGCGAAGCGGATTTGTCAGATAAATCTGTAAACAAATAATTTATATAATGATAATAATTTGAGCAATCAAGAATATAAGGTATATTCTAAAGACTCATTATGTTACAAAAACCACATATATATTTTTTACCTTTTTGCTTTGATTCCTTTGCATGTTTTGATTCTATATTATTGTCTCCAGATGCATGTTGAACATTTGTCTTGAACCGTAACCTTTTTGTTTGTTCTTGTATGTTTTCATTTTTTACTATCATATTTGAAAACTATTATTAAAACTTTAAAAACTCATGACATTAAAAATAAAATATAATTCAAAACTTTGTTATAAATATTTTACAGTAGTTTGTGCAAAATATAATAAGGCAAAATCAGTGTCGAACTGTCAAATGTCAAAAGACACAAATATTTTTTTTATACTTTTTAATATTTGCGCACTAGACACGGGCAGTAAATAAGAATCCATTTTTTTACCCCTTTTAAAATAATGAATATTGTCGAACAAACGTAATAAAGGTATTTATATAAGAAATTTGTTAATTTCGTTACATCTGGTGTCATTTGTTTACACAAACGAAATTATTTTATTTCTATAAAATGTAGTTGTTATTTCTTAAGAAAATTGAAAAAATGCTTAAGTTTTAAGAGTTTTTGTGCTCTTGGTAGACTGATTTCCATTATTCTTTATTGGGCGAAACAAAAGTTGTAAATATCAAATGATTTTATTTCTATTTATTTTAAAATCACAAATCATAATAATTTACTGCCTTACTACTAACTTGTTGCAAACCTTGTTTTGTTTTACCGTGCTATAGTAACGATATTGGACTAGAAAATTGAAAAAAAATTGTTAGTACAAACCAAAAAACATTATAACGTTTTAAACGTGAAGAATATTTTAAAGTTGTTTATTTTCTCAAAAGTAAGCAGTTTAAGATTTCAGATAGTACATCTGTACGATTTTTATTGATATTGTAAGAAAAACAGTCAAACGTTAAAGCACAATATCGATACCATTTTCGTGCCACTACCCTAATCAAAAAAAATTAATGTCGCCGTAATGTACGACCAGATAATGCGCGGCCAAATAATGCACGGCCAAATAATTCACGGCCAAATAATGCACGGCCAAATAATGTACGGCCCAATAATTGGTGTCCAAACATGCGCACCAATTATTGGGCCGTACAATATTTGGCCGTGCATTATCGTTATAATGTACGCCCCAATAATTGGTGCACATCGCTCCTATTGGTCAGCACATCTCGTCTCTCATTGGCCAATAGATTGCTCTGCTGTCAATGGTTTGAGCCTCGTTTACATTATAAACGTAAATTTTTTACTTTAAAAAAGCAAAGGAACCTTTATACAGAATTTGACCCAAAAATGTATGAATTGAAAAGTAAAAAAATAAAATAGAAATGGAAATTGGAAAAGCTGTTTAACTTTAAAGTTTCCGTAACTATTTTTGTGATTGGTTTAAGCTACCGCAAAAAATTAAAAATAACCTTTATCAAAAATTGGCCATAAGTAATAAAATTTTGAAGATTACGAGTCTTCATTGATTTTAATCAAACATAATCAGCATTATAAATAAGAAAAACAGTAAGTGATAAACATATTGTTATTATACATACATACTGATAGTAATAATATCGAGAGTAATAAAATATTAGGACAGACAATCTTCAGAGATAACTAGAAATATATGTAAAGTTTCTATTACTATATAAACTATTTTTAAGATGTAAATTGTGCCTGTTAAAATAAAATTAGTTTATAATTACTTTAAGAACCAGCGAAATATAAATTTCTTATTATGTATTTTAATATAAGAAAACTACAGTAAGTGTTTGTATCTAATAGACATGAATTTATTTTCCTATAAGATAAACTTTCATAAAACATATAACAGAGTTAACTAAATATTTAGCTTAACTTATAACCTATACCTATATATATTTCTTTACATACTATTCTGTACATATTAAGTATTATACATGTTCTTAATTGAATGGCTGCAATGCTTTAACGTATTGCATTAAATTTACTCAAAGAATTAACTATTCTTTATTTTGCCTCACTTTTATATTATATTATTGTAATTAATAATTAAACAATTAAGTAAACAATTCTTTTTATTGCATATAATACTTATTTAATTGCAAAATGAAATCAAACAATTTATATGCTAATAATATTTCTCTGAACACAAACACCTTATATAACTTGTTAAGTTTTAGGCTAAAAACTTGAGAGAAGAATGAAATATGCTTGCTTTTATCATCAAGTAGTCATTGGGTGCAACTTTTAGGTACTTCTATTAACTGTTGGTATTGATTTTATTTTTTAATATAGTCAGCATCCCAAGTTCTTGCCAATCACTGATTCCTGAGGAAAACCTTGCTAATAATCACTTTCAGAGACTGAGCATGCCTGCCTAGCTTTTGTGATTGTAAAGAAAGCGTATTCTCTGACCAAGGACATGCATCTAAATGAAAGGTGCTGAATAGTTCATTGCTTCTATTAGTAGTTCAAAATTATGCTAGTGATGCATTTATTACGTGTATAAAAATAAAATGAATGCTTCTATTATTATTGCAATTAAAAACAACCTTGGAAAATACTATTTTTCTATTGTTATACATTCCCCCATTTGTTTAATAAATATTGTTTATAAACCAATATTCTTTTAATTTAAATTATAAACTCTTTGCTCATAGCTCCAATATGCAGCAGCAAAGTGTTAGAATAATATTCCACCACCTTGTTTGTTAAAAACATGTTTAACATAAAGTTAAAAGAGTTCTTTTTTTAAAAAACGACAAGACATATCACATTATGCTGTTTGATATATAAATTAATGCTCTTCTTTATTTATAATTGCTAAATCAAATTAATGGTAAGGTTTATGAAACGCGTTTAGTTACCCGAATATTTCATTCCCATAGCCGTTATAAAGTAAATTGTTCAGGAAGTACAATTTATAAAATATAAAGAAATTTAAGGTTAAACTAAACGTAAGAAGCTTAAATCAGGCAAGCAGATTACCAGCGTTGGCATGTACGCATATAGCTCTTAGTTGGATCCAACATTGTTGTAAATGTCAACAGGAGAGCTTACATAATTTTTTTTTCAATTATTTATTATTTATACTTTTTGTTAACTGTTCGTACAATGGCGCACTTAATGCCATAGGGCCTATGGCATAGGTATTATCTCTCAGTCAATCATTGGGTGAGATAGAGAGATTAAGAGTAGATGCAAAATCATAGCGATAAATAACGGGAAGGACATGGAAAAGTTTACGATATGAATAATTGCAGGAAGGACATAATCAAGATTGGGAACAACCAATCTACGACCAATCTTACTAGGACCAACAGAAGTATATTTAATTGCAAGAATAGTTTCTTTGATTTACTCAGAAGAAAAATAAAAGATGTTGCTACAAGAGCGTCAAACCTTTTAGATACCAAAGTTATTGTCTCTTCAATCTTTTAATGATCTATCATAGAAGTAGTAATGAACTGTCGATTTATATCATTTAAAGCTATAGAACTAGGAAGGTTTGATAACTGCAACTTGCCAATAAACAGAATTATAAGAAAGTTCCACATATCAGTAGAATTAGAAGATATATTACGCAGGATGTGACGGCGTTTTACATAGCGTATCATCTGATTTCTGGCCAGCTTGTACCTAGACCAGTTGTCATCGCTCCATTCCTTTTTATCATTTCTAAACATGTGGTCTCTACGTCTCATCGTCATTCTAGTTCCCAATTTAAACCACGGAGCTGGTGGACGCTTTATTGCAACCCTTTTTAACGGTGCATGAGTATCGAACAGTTGTTATTCCTAATTGATTTTATTTTTTTTGGTTTTTCTTATCTTTACATTTAACCTTGTAGTTATAGTTCTGAATTTTTATATTGTTTTTGTTGAGTAATTTTCCTTATGTATTTGTTTGTTGATCAGTGCGCTGAGTTGATAAAATGATGTTATGAGATATTATAAAATCATCGGAGGCAATATCACCTACAAAGTAATGTAACCTACATAACTTTATATTTATGCAATAAATTAAATTGGAGTGTCTGTTTGTAACATCAACATAACTGTTGGTTTAAATTATTAAAAAGGGGACCAACTGGGATGGTGCCACCTTAAGCCTATTTTAGCCGCATAGCAGTAGTGTGAAACCACTACTGTGTTCCGGTTTGAAGGGCGCCGTAGCCAGCGTATTTATTGAGTTCGTATACTCAATCGATTTAACGTCCTATATCTCAAAGTAAGCAGCACGTTGGTGATACCATTGGTATTGCAAAAGTCTATGGGCATCGGTGACCATTTTTCATCAGGTGGCCGAGCTGCTTGTCTAATAGCCAATAAAAAAGATTACATTGTGACATATAACCGATACATAAAACAAAACACCATTTATTTAAATATTTTTGCCTGTCTGCCTATATGTTCTGGCTAATCTCTAGAATAGCTATTCTAATTTCTTCGGAACTATGACTGGAATGTATCTGATGTAGGTAACTAAGAGTAGCTAAGGCTACTTATTAGCATTACAACGCGGATTAAGTCGCGCGCAACAGCCAGTTAATAATATTATAATGCTATCATATATCGCCAAGAACTCCTCCTGCCTCCATAGCCTAGTGTATGGGCGTGTGCTTTAGAAACCAAAGGTTGATTGATGATGATGATTATGATCGCCAAGAACTTGAGATCATATTCCGCACATATTCTTTAACAAATATCTATAAGATAAATTATGACTTAACTACACAGGAGATATTCTAGTGAACTCTCTCTCTTTCTCTACACTCAAATAATGTGAAGAAAACGTATAAACGACACAACTGAAGAGTAATCAGCTGCAGGACCGACTTTTTGCATGCACATACGACGCATGGATCATTTTACTTTACAGGCGCAGTCGGCCCACATTGCCTTACGAGGAACTGGGAAACAGCAATGAAAAGTTGTTAAGTCCCACAGTAGGATTCGAACCAACAGCCCTCGGTTCCTTAAGCGTCGCCGTAGCTGCGACTCGCGAAAGTGGGCTAAATGTTACAATTTCAATGTCAATAACAGAGGCAAAGACTTAATTACATCAATGGAGTTAAATATTTAACATCCCATAACTTATAATGCCAAATGTGTAGTAGCCAAAGGGAACACTCATGTTTATAAAATCCGTACTAGTGTAGCACATCTTGGGTTATAGACCAAAGGTGAGGTTGAGCTAAATATTAGTAACACAGACGAGCCTATAACCAATACATCGAGGTGGTAGGTGCCCTCGTTTACTATCCTCCGTTGTCCCTTGCTTTATAAACTGGAGTCGTTATTTCAAAAGCCGCGGGGAAACAACTTTGTGTTATCGTTGCTTTCTGGTTGGTAAGGACAATATAGGTCGATCGTCCAATTGTCTGAAAAGTAAGACTATGCATACGTCGATAGGCATGTAAAAATCGGGCTCGATAATGATCCGATGCTCTCTGATATAGATGGATTAGAAGCCGACCCCATGATAACTTTGGAAAATGGCTAATGACAATTTATAAATAAAAGAGAATCGTGAATGAGAAAAAAAATAATTTAAAGGTACCAAACACGTCGGATTGCGACCTATTTTTTTCAATCATAGTTTTAGACGTCAAGAATTGCAAGGGTTATGCCAATAATGGTCCTTCAAAAGTTAAAAAAAAAATATAAGAACAAATAATTAAGCTAGACATATCAATATTGCGTGTAACAAATAAAAGATTTTTTTTTGGTAAATCGAAATGCACAAAACAATTATTTTTAACAAATGTCGATACCATTCTGAACTTTTCATTGGGGTTTACTTATCTTTTGTTTTTCTTATGATTAAAAAATTATGTTAAAATAATTAATGGTATACATTATAATTTTGTACAAATTTTGCTTTAAATCGTGGGTATTTTACTTGGCTGGTTATAACATATGCGCCGTGTAAGGAGTTAAAGCGAAGATCCTAATACGTATTACTTAGAGTAGAGTCCGACCTGAAACTGGTTTCCGGCTGAAACGAAACCGAAACCGAAAGTTCATTATGAGTTCAGTTTCGGCCGAAACCGAAACCGAAACCGAAACTCACGTGGTCGAGTACCAAAGTTCTTAAAGTACTGAAATTTTATGCTTTTTAGGCATTTTTCACATAAACTAAGACATGAAAGGGAGACACAGTGTAATTAGTGTCTGGTATTGATTGAGAATATAATGAGTATTAATAACTTAATTATTGATTTTTCTACATAGGAATATGTACACACTAACTCTGGCGTATTTCCAAGGCTTCAATCTTAAAAAAATTGTCATAGTCCTGCAAAAAGAACTTGACAGCATCCTTTACTTATCTTCGCATATGTTTCTCTTAAATATTGTAGAAATTTGGTGACAAGATAAAAAAACTGCTATGCGCCAGATCTGGCGAATAAGGGGCTTCTCAACCAATTCTGAATGGCGGCCATCGTTTCTACTCAACCTAACTTCGGAGGATATCAAGTCTAAACAACACACCGCCATGACGATTCCTTTTTATCATTCACGGCATTCGCAACTAGGGAATTAAATGTAGTTCCCGGCTCTAGGTAATAAATAATAATATCACTCTGAGTCCCAACATATTGAGGCATAACCTTGCCAGTCGATGCCACGGCATGAAAGTTCTTCGGGTTGGCGCGGATGGTTGTTTTCATTGGAACATTTCAGTTTTGTCTCCAGGTCCAAAAGGATAACCCATCATCATGTTTCATCAACTGTTACATAACGAGACAACAAAATTTTCCGAATCTTCTTATAACTTGTCTAAGAATATTTTCGAAATGTCAAGTCGATATTGTTTTTGATTCTTGCATCTTGCGGAGACTTTTCTCTATACAAAGGTTTTGTCAATGTGATTGAATACGTCCATATAAAAGTCGAAGTCAAATATCTTTATTCAATTTAGAAGCATTACACTTTCTTATTGATTGTCAAATAAACTTTCACCGGTTTGGATATGTAAGCTTTTGATCTGAGAAGAACCGGCGTAAGAAACTCGGAGGGATTTTTTTCATTTTTCGATTAATTTTAAATTTTTTTACATACAACATTATATTATAAGAGTTTGAATGGAGCGAGCAGTTAATTACCAGGGCGTGTTATCTATCAAGTCATTACAGCAATAATATCCTTTAACACACAAATGTTCCTTTCAAACTTTTTCAAATTTATTTACAGATAATAGCTGAATGTTTTTAAAATTCCCGTTCCTTGACTTAGCTATCGGATGGTAATCTTTGATCGCTTAAAACAGTGTTTCGAATTTAGCAGCAGTTTTTGGAAAATGAGGTTAATGGGTGGCTGAATGATATTTGTCTTCCGTGTTCGTTCTCACTCAAAATTGGGACACTCTCCTTATGGCAATGGAATACGGCAGAGCAGACTACTCTTACGTTGCCTCACAATCGTATTGAATATTATGCGCCGTTATTTTTTAACAGAGGTTTTGCTAATCAAGCCCGCACTTGGTAACACCGGTAACACCGCAACACAAAAAGCAAAGAGAATCGAAGATTATTTTTATTAACATAGCAAATATCTGAGCTATGCCTTCCAGTATTTATTTATTTTGTTACCAAGGATCTATCTTTATATATAAGTATCTTTTGTACTTGCTACTTTTGATCCGTCTCGTCGTTCTGGAAGAATCAGGGATCTATTTTAGAGCAGCTTAAAATGGTTGGCTGAACTAAAATCCACTGATTTGAACTCAGTTGAGTTTTGATACACTTAACTTTCGATACAATTTTGTTTCCTTTAAAATCATTTAATTTTGATAACATGACAACTTTGAAACCAGTTTCGCTTCGGCAAAAGTTTGGCTAAATTCGGCCTGAAACCGAAACTGCGGCTGAAACTTGATTTTGGCCGAAACTCGGCTAAATTGAAATCATATTCCGCACATATTCTTTAACAAATATTTAAAGATAAGTTATGGCTGAACTACACAGGAGATATTCTAGTGAACTCCCTCTTTCTCTAAACTCAAATTATTTGATGAAAACGTTTAAACGACACAACTGGAGAGTAATCAGCTGCAGGACCGACTTTCTACATGCCCACATTGCCTTACGAGGAACTGGGAAACAACAATGAAAAGTTGTTAAGTCCCACAGTAGGATTCGAACCAACAGCCCTCGGTTCCTTAAGCGTCGCCGTGGCTGCGACTCGCGAAAGTGGGCTAAATGTTACAATATCAATGTCAATAACAGAGGCAAAGACTTAATTACATCAATGGAGTTAAATTTAACATCCATAACTTATAATGCCAAATGTGTAGTAAAGGAACACTCATGTTTATAAAATCCGTACTAGTGTAGCACATCTTGGGTTTTACACCAAAGGTGAGGTTGAGCTAAATATTAGTAACACAGACGAGCCTATAACCAATACATCGAGTGGTAGAAGTGCCCTGTTTACTATCCTCCGTTGTCCCTTGCTTTATAAACTGGAGTCGTGATTTCAAAGCCAGGAAACAACTTTGTGTTATCAACGATAACTACAAAGTTGGTAAAAGTCAATATAGGTCGATCGTCCAATTGTCTGAAAAGTAAGACTATTCATTCGTCAATGGGCCTGTAAAAATCGGCCCCGATTATGATCAGATGCTCTCTGATATAGATGGATTAGAAGCCGACCCCATGATAACTTAGGAAAATGGCTAATGAGAATTTATAAATAAAAGAGAATCGTGAATGAGAAAGAAAATAATTTAAAGGTACCAAAAACGTCGGATTGCGACCTATTTTTTCAATCATAGTTTTAGACTTCAAGAATTACAAGGGTTATGCCAATAATGGTACTTCAAAAGTGAAAAAAAATATAAGAACAAATAATTAAGCTAGACATATCAATATTGTGTATAACCAATAAAAGATTTTTTTTTGATAAATCGACATGACACAAAACAATTATTTTTAACAAATGTCGATACCATTCTGAACTTTTCATTGGCGTTTACTTATCTTTTGGTTTTCTTATGATTAAAAAAATTATGTTAAAATAATTAATGGTATACATTATAATTTTGTACAACTTTTGCCTTTAAATCGTGGGTATTTTACTTGGCTGGTTATAACATATGCGCCGTGTAAGGAGTTAAAGCGAAGATCCTAATACGTTTTACTTAGCAGGTTTAACGGCGAAACCTAATATCGAGGCACCAGTTAGGGCCAGGATTCTGGGTTTATAGGCACTAGTTAAGCATTAGTTCAACACCCCTTAATGTGGAGGGACCATTGGCTTCTCGGTGGCTAGCGCTGATGGCATCGCAGAAGAGTACGAAAAACTGTCATGTCATTCCAAATTTTATGCCTCATACTAATATCAACTACCTGGTAGTTTTAGTCATTGCGAAAACGACATAATCAGTATATGCCCCTGCAAAAACAGGGCCTTAAGCTACGCAAAGAAAACCTTCTCTAATTAAAATTATGAAAAATTGTATATAGTGACAAACTAGAAAAATGCTGACACTCATTAATAGCAATTGATTTTGCGGCAAACAGTAATTGTAATGTTGTGTTATTTGGAATAATTTTCCTCTATTTTATATTAATGTCTTTCATTCTTATCTAAGTTATTTGCACAGCATTAAAAGTTTGCTTTTAAAAATTTATATTGAAAGCCTGTAATTGGGAAGCATACATGCATTATTTCTATGTTCAAAGTTATTGTTACTGGTTTTATTGTAGATGGTGTGCTGTTGTCATACCTAGCTAAAAAGTTATAATAAATATTAATAGTTATTATAACTTTTCATCTTATTTCATTTGTAAGTATTAATGCAAAAGAATCTAGGAAAACACTATTTGCCTTCTTTTGTAGAAACACGCCTCATCATAATATCATTAAACAACCATATTCAAATTATTAATTACTAATACAAGTGCTTATATTGGGGTTATGGGTGGTAGAGTAAATTCACAGTCAGTCATCCCATTGTTTTTCTATTTAAATGTTTTGGTTTAAAGTTTTTGAAATTAACAAAACCGTTTATGGACCATACTTAATATCTGAATAATGTTTAGTGATGCCGGCCAACCAATACCTAATGCTAATGCCAATAGTATACTGTATTATTTTACTATAGTGATAAATTGTTTATAAATTTAACACATTTCTATATCTTCTTTACGATAATAGCTAAATTATGACTTAGGAATATACTTCTACGTATATCTTCCCTCATTTAATTTTTGTGAAAAAAATAAGGTATCGCCTACGCGCAGCCTACCGTGAGACATAGGGTGTTAAGTCTCGTTTACCCAGTAAATACGCTGGCAGTAAAAATCATTGCAGTCTACAAAAGATTTTAAGTATTAACAGATAACACTAAATTTTCCACATACAAGAATATTTAGATTTCATAAAAACTGAAAACACACAACTTTATCACAATCCTATCTGAACAGTCTGACTTGATAATAAACATAATTAAACAAAACTAAAGTTACTATACCCTTTTATATTATATTTACATAATCCATAAGCAACCAAAAACATATGGAGTATGGCTCAAAAATATTTCAAAATTATTGTATATCATTGTATGCATATCAGATATAGAATAGAATAGGAAATTAATTGAAAACAGTATACATACCTGCATTGGTTCTAACAGTAAAAAGAAAAAGATGCTATTTTTGGAATAAAGAAGTAATAAAACCTAAATTTCATTAAAAAAAACTTGTTTATTATATTTAAAATTTATCAATACCTTACATTTCATATTAGAACATAAATAACAAAACAATGGATTTAAGTTAATGTATCTTGAATTTGGGCAGTTGTTTACAAACTAATACTGTTTTTTAATGTACTTACCACTTTTTATAGATTTCTGTGATAGATTAGATATGAATAGTTATCTTCAACTTGTGTTGGAGTAGTGAAATCTTTTAAGAGGAAATTATGGTAATCTGACTAGACAATGGTCAGTTATTTAATATACCCAAATATATTAACTAGTCCAGCGATTCAATAGTTCACCACATCCAATATTTCAGCACCCACCTTGCCCCTCTATTTCTATGCACTTTGGTTGTTTTTAAGCAAGGACTACAAGTTGCACAAAAGCAGACCTCAATGAACAATCATTTTAAAACTAATTATTACATATGTACCTACATGTTAATTTAATAGATTACTTTCATTTATTACCTCTATGAAATGCTTTACCATATGACTTATGACTTTTTCACTACAATCAAGTATAATATAATAAAATCAAGAACATTGTAATGATATATATGGCACCCTCCAGTTAGTAAATATGTCGGAGCAGTGAGATTACACTGTATAATTTATAATTTCTTAATAAACACTGATGCCGAAAACATCCTCCTGATCCTTTTGTACTGTAATTTAATCTGACTCTTACCATACAGGAAAATTTTGTAAAGGAACATGAATAACAACAGACTTCTGAATACCTTCAAAAATAGGAATTATTTACTATACTTACCATGGGTTGTAACTTTATGATAGAGAGGTGATTTCATGATTTGTCTTGAAGGACTTATGTATGGGAATACGGAAGATTGACACGCATCTTCAAAAACCACTAATTTCTCGTATATGTATGCTTTTGTCATACGTAAATGAAGGAACGGAAACAAATCCAAAAATTACTTCAATTATATTTGTATATTTTCATGACAGTTGTAAATAAAACACATTATTTCCTAAATGCAATATCTTATTTCTTAGTCTTATGGTTCAGTAATGCAGATGAGTTCCTCTATGGTATCAAAACAAGGTTTGTCTTGGAAGTCGCAAAGACCGTCTTCGTTGCATCAAATGTTCGCTAATATTTAAAAACTCTACATCTCCACAGCCACAACTTGCTGTCGATCGTCTATTTCTCCGGTCATTGCACTGTTATTAAAAGTCTTTGGAGGGTTTTCTACAAATTTATTTAAGTTTTACGAAACAATGTCTATCATATGTTTGTTGATATAAGGCGATATTAATTTTTTTATTTACCAAGGCAGGCACTAGACTGGCAAGTGGTGTAAACGCAGCATTATTATAGAGCCGATATCTATTAGAACACTTGCTGCTGATTGGCTGATGACATTCTGACAGCTTGAGTGGCCGCCATGTTGGACACGAATTATTTGGTCGTACATTATTCGGCCGTGCAATATCGGTATCGGACATAATTGGTGTACAAACAAACGCATTTGTTTGTACATGGATTATTTGGACGTGCATTATTTGGCCGTACAATATACGGACCCAACTTAGAAATGTAAATACTTGTTTTAGTTATAACAAACCTTCAATCAAGGTATATTTTCATTTTTGTGGAAATAAATGTAGTAATTTATAACTATAAAACATGTGTTGAATCTACAAAATACATAAACAAATAACAAGATTTAGATTTTAAGCAATAGTTGGAGTGTTTACTAAAATTAGGTAACTATGTCGCGCCAGGTGGATTCCAACATTTCTCTTTTATTGAATGGATTGGGCCTTGAAGACGAAGAAAATGACTTCTGTGATTTCACCATAGCAGATCAAAACTCCGTTGCAGAATCTCAAGGTATTACACCGACTACGCCTTCAAATTTCAAACCGGTATTAGGTCGCAATGTTACTTATGTTGTAGCCTGTGTAATTCTTAACGAACAGAATGATTTGCTTATGATGCAAGAAGCGAAAGAAAGTTGCGCTGGGAAATGGTATTTGCCGGCTGGTCGCATGGAAAAAGGTGAAACAATCGTTCAAGCTGCTTGTAGGGAAGTTTTAGAGGAAACCGGTTTAGAATGCAACCTACAACATTATTAACAGTAGAAACTGCTGGCGGCTCATGGTTTAGGTTTGTTCTAACTGCAGATATTGTTGGTGGGGAGTTGAAAACACCTGCAAAAGCTGATAAAGAATCACTGCAGGCCAAGTGGATCTCTAATCTTCAAGAGATATCATTAAGATCTAATGACATCTTGCATCTGATAGAAAAGGCAAAGTTGCAGAAACAGAGCAAACCAGGCCAGACATGGCATAAAAATATTTTGCCGGCATTAACACCCACAGTAAGAATCTCATGAGGTTGATTGTGATAATAAAGAAAAGGAGTACAAATAGAATGCATGTTTTGTTGAGTGAAAAAACCTCAATTCACTTTCCAACATGTGAAATTAATCCAGCAAAGAGTGTTCATTCAACTCTAAGGCGATTCATGGTTGAAATATTTGGTGCTGATGTGGCTCAACATCGTCCACTAGGTCTCCTTAATGTGGAGTCTGATCCGTCATCTGATGGCTGTTGCCTATCTTTACTGGTCGTATTTAGAGCACCCCTTGAAGAAGTGCCAATCATAGGCAAATGTGCTTGGCATGAATTACCAGCTGATATTGAAAACAAACTTCTACCAATGATAACAACAAAAAATTCTACAATTGAATTGCATGTTGTGCGCTAATCAACAGTCCATACAAAGTTAATGTTTATTGACAAAATAGTTTTAGCTCTCTATATATATGGGTTAGTTTGGAAATAGATGGGAGTGATATATTAATAATGATAAGCACTAACCATATTTCATTCTTTAAATGAATTAACATACATTTACAAAACTAACTTGCAAGTTATATTTTTTCTACTTTTTTAGGAGTTATATTCACTTTTTATTTACATCAGTTAATCAAAAGAGTGACATAAACATTCCAATTAAGAGCTTAATGTTTTAATATAAAATATAAAATTTAAAGATTTGTTTACACTTTTGTCATAATTAATTTTAAAATTTGACTTAGGATATATTAACTGATTTTAGGTATCCTATCCAGTATTTTTATGTTTTTTGTTTATTTTGTTAAATCATGTCCATATTATTGAATACATTAAAATTAATATTGCAGTGCAAATACACCTAAATAATCAGTTGAACATTCTATTTCTTGGAGTTTATCTTGAGTTTTGTGTATGATTTTATTTATGTGCCTTAATTTGTAAAACGAATATGAAAATTCAAATGAAATAATATGAATATTAAGCTTTCACAAATCTGACATAAAATGTCATAAAAAACCACTGTACCTTATATAACACATTATTTCTATTCATTTTTTAAATGCTTTAATTTTTTACATCTTTATTTACATAATTTTTTTATTACTTGTTGACTTTATTTTCCTTGTGAATAAATTCTTTTGTATAACCACATTTTATTTTGTTTACCTATATACCTTAGTAAAGTTATAAACAAAACCAAATCAGTAGTCACCAAGTGTATAATTGTAAAACATATATTATTAAACCATTTATTGTGTATTGCAATAGCATTTTTAAAAGTTTAGTATTAAAAATTGGTCTTAGTAACATGGTAAGGTGTAACTTAATTTTCATACACTTTTTTGACATGTTGTTTTTAAAACATGTTATTTGGTATTTAACATTCATTAACACTATTAAATTTGTAGTAAAAGTTATCACACGTGGTAAATGCTTCATTGCAAAGAAATAAATTATTGTAAAAGAAAACAGCTTTAAAAATACGCTTAGATGAATATTATAGTGTCTTTACGCAAGATATCCGTGTGCCCGTGCGGGACCTTCGCATTCCGATGTCGTTACGTGTACTGCATTTAGCACTATGTATTACACCATACCACCATACTAAAGCACTTTAATAGTTGTAAAAACCTATACTAATAATGTGGCTCTGAGTTCAGTTAATTTGAAAATCGTATATACCAATTTCTATTATTTATTTTCTTTTAAGATATCGATACGTTCGAGCGTTCTATCCTACGTAAGATACGACTTATTCCACTTAGACGTATTACTTATTAACCTACTTGTCTCATAGTAGTATCAAGTCGAATAATTTTTATAAAGATTAAAACGCCAAGGATGCTAATGAGACGTATGATTTACGTAAACTTAATATAATGTCTAAATTTATCTACGCCAAAACGTTAAACGCTGTTATTGGTTAAACATCTCGTGAGGACTGTAGTAGCCGTGGCCGTGTCAGCTGCATAGAAGCTACGAATTCCTGAATTTCATTGTCACTTTTCAAAAGATTAAAATTGGATTGCTCCGATACCTTAACTTTCAGAGACATTCAACTCAGTTACTTATGCGTAACTTGTGAAAGAAACAGTCTCTCACAACTCTTGGATATTCTATTTTTATTCCCCGATAGGTTCTCACAGCAGAGGGGTTCATCAAGTTCAGCCTGGGCAAGCCGCGGCAACTACTAACTCAGGAACTTAGCTTGCCCACAGAATGTGGCTAGCTGTAGAGGCTGCTCCAAGCTTCCATGCCCCTTGGTAAGAGATTCGGGTGTCCAGGCAAGGACAATGAATCAAAGGGAGTGCTAGTTCCAACGGTCTCGAAGGTGGAAGTAAGCTTTAGGCCTAAGACAGGGCTGTCTCTGTTGGCAGCGCTGAGGAGCAGAGGATTGCCAAAACGAGACTAAGGCTAGAGCAATGCTACTTTTACGCCCTACGAAAAACCAATGTGATGAATTTGGTTGGTACGAGTTCGATTTGACTTATCATTGCCCGCGCAGAGTCGTTTAAACTTATACTTATTCCCAAATAAAAAACAAAAGTTTTACCATTTGCACATCGAGTATTGTTCTCATCTCTAAAACTCCACGCCCACAATGCGAGCATATTTCATTTGCTTGCATCAGACGTGTAGCTACACGAGTCGTCACGACCAGGCTAATGTCAATAGCTTCGTTCCATTGGCCCTGCAGAGATGTTGCGTCAAGTTGTGATTTGATATAAAAAAGAAGCTTATTAGGGTAGCTATTTACTGTAAACTTCCATCGTTGTGCATCACAACAGCCCGCTTAGTTCCACCCTAACCAATTTATTGGCAAACAGTCAATTACTGTCCGTTTTGCGCACTTTAACATTATGAATTTTAAGCCATTTAAAACCTCAAACATCTAAGGTATAAGCTCCTAGTGCTCCGATTTTGTTAGTTAATCATTTTTATTTTTAAGTAATAGATATAAGCTGTCGTTCCGTCTCATTTTTTCTGATTTCGCGATAAGTAGTTTAATACATACATCACATACATACATCATCAGCCTTTGTTAGTCCACTGCTGTACATAGGCCTCCCTAATACCACCTATCCATTAGGGTTTGGACCATTCCCACCACGCTGGTCCAATGCGGGTTGGTGGTGGACCGACTTTTACATGCCCATCCGACGCATGGATCATCTTATTTTCAGACAATGGGTGATGCCCCAAATTGCCTAACCAACTAGAAACAACAATGAAAATTAGTTGCGCCCCGCAGGATTCGAACCCACGACCTCCGGTTTCTAAAGCACACGCCCATACTACTAGGCTACGGAGGCAGTTGTAGTTTAATAGATATTAAAAATTACGTTATCAAACATCACAACATCGTGCGATAAAATTGCAAACGCTGCCCCGACAACAAGGATACAAACATTTTTTTAAGTAATTGTAGCTACTTGAATTAGCTTGCAATAAAGTTCGCGAGAGCATTTATCATTGTATAAAGAACAACATACAATAAGCATTATAAAATTATAATGTAACATTTTTACAAATTGCAATCAGGAATATTTGAAGATTATTTAAGATAATACATTTCAAATTCACATTAAAGTTATTGCATGGAAAAAATTCTTTATTCTATTTGCATAAGACTTGTCATAAATGAATATCTTAAAAGATTTTAGAGATTTAAAATGCAGAGGCGAAAATCGCGAGATAGCGTCTTGTAGGGCGCACGTTGATACCGTCTTATATTGTGCAAAATGGTAATATACTTTTTGAAGTCGGTCATATTATGTTTGGTAATTTTTATAAGCAAAAGAAAATATGTTGTTATTAGTACCTAAAAACTACTTGAACCACGATAATATCGCTTGCAACACCATGTCATAGGTAAAAATAACATTTATTAGCGATAACGTTTGTTATGAATTACCGGTTAAAAACTTATTTAACGAGTTATAACACTCGATTTCTGAAACTAACTTTGGGGTCATGGGTTACAGGGACTAGGTTGAAAAATTAGGCCATTTAAAATGGCTAACGGATATGCAGGTGCTGGCTAAAACTTTGTTTCTCGGAGCATGGTTGGTCTTGATTCATAACCCGAGCAATAGATTGTATATCTGATGTTCTTATAAGTGGCTGCTAGATGGACTAGAGTAATTAGCAGCCATGCATATATAAATATAGATTTGTTTGTTACGGCAAGATGCTAAAAACAACCTATTATTTTTAGACGGCATCGAAACTGTCATGACTTTTTTCTGTAGTACCTAAGTAAAAAATTTCTTAAGGTTTAAAAATTATGGTCACAGCTTATTCAAAATGTAGTACTTTGCTACATTGAACATGTAATTGTTAAAGGATTCTCCATCGCTTAAAGAAGTTCACATAGTTATCCGAGTTTGTGGTACTAAAATCCAAGATTAGGGTTTTCGCCGCATCGTCGATCACGACGAAGAAAGATAAGTGAAGAAGAATTATCAAATTCAAAAAGAAGAATTTGATTATTCTTCTTCACTTAATTATCTTTAAGAGTTTTCTTGAGCATCAGGTATTATCGTGCCTACTACACAAAGGCTCAGTATTAGAAGCAAAAGATTCGTATAGAGTAATATTGTAAGCCAACCCTCAATTGCGCCTGGAACTATTGATCTATTCTTTTATTCAATACGTAATGTTACACTTGTTTTTGATTGTCAACAATTGTTATGATTAAAAAACTCATCATTATGACGTTTAACAATACGTTCCCTACAACATTTTAATATTAAATATTAGGTAATATTTAGTATTCTCTGGGATTACTATAAAGCAAAAACTTCGTCCTATAAAAAAAGGCAGTACCAGGGGTACTACCAATGCGATGGTATCGCCACGCTGCAGTACTACGCCTAAGACATAGAGAGATAGACATAGGTTACGTCTCGTTTACCTAGTAAATACGTTGGATATAGTGCCCTTCAAACCGGAACACAGTCGTATTTTACACTGACTGAGTTGTAATACCACTCCAGACGACCCTCTTTAAAAGGGTACCCCTCTTTTACAGATGTCCCCTTTTACCTCCAGAAATACGAATTGTATTTTTTTTGCCTCTCACACATTTACGCAGAACGACTGGTTGCCCACGGACGACTCAAAGGTTAAACTGCATTCGATCGATGAATTGGTTGCATTTAAATTTGAAGGCACCGACATCCTATTACGAATGTCAGCCAAAGATACGAACGTCTATCGTACGCATGGTTTATTTTACTTTTCGGATTCGAGATTGGCCCATATTTTCTTAACCAACCAGCAAACAACGATAACATAATTTTTTTCCACCCAGGATACACCACCACCTCCCGCTTGTATAAGATTCCCTAGTTAGTGGGGACGGGAGCTTCTCGCGAACTCTGTGTTAGATGAAGCTTACTATAGACATGAGTCTGGAAGCATAACTTCAAGGATAAAAAAGCTTGTAAAAGAAAACCACGAAGGCGGTTTTGTACTAAAACAAATAAAAAAAAATGGGTGCGTGTACTTACGTACGCGCGTGAGAAGATATACTTCTTTGGCATCATTAAAAAATAGTATTTAATTGCATGCAAATAATTAATTACCTCAATTATATTGGAGCACTTGAAAAAGTATATAAGCACAATTTTTTTCACTAATGTTCACAAATAGTAAGTAATATCAATCAAAAATAATTAAGATAATTAAAGATGATAGATTTACAAGAACTAATCATAAATAATTCGATTACAAATTTATGGATTCACAAAACGTACGTTGATATATCATATAACTGGTAGTTCAGCGCCATCTGTTGCTTACAAATGTAGAATTCCTAAGAGATGTTGGCTTACTTGTACAGCGGTACTATAAATCAGAAGGTTTGATTATGTGTGACTAGATGGCGCTTATCTAAAACGTACTACATAGATAAATCACAATGTTGATATATTAAATGAATAAAAATATTACCATTATATCAAGTTGAATAAACATCATTACAAAAATTAATATATTTATATAATAATATATTTAATATACATTTAAATAATATAATAATATATTATTAATAATAATACATATATATATACCAAGAACGAACCTTAATCCTAACTCATAGAGCACATTATGCAACAACTATCGCAAATAAAAAACGACAACTCCATTATCACTACACAAAAATCAACCTTATCACTATGTAATAAGGTCCATTTCACCGTTTTCATTATAAACTGTTAATTTTTTGTCACGCATCTTAAAATTTCACTCTCATCATTTTTTCATAACGCGCCTAAAGAAGTATAACTTCAAAAAACAATTTGTACATAAGGTAAAATAATAAAAAAGGATATCCCGGCAATTACAGCAGTAACCAACAAAGATCTCTGTCATTTTATCTTGTAATAAGACGAAATTAACGTCGACCCGTAGTGGTTAGGGTTTTTTTTTAATGATTTCTGAAAATCACCGCATAGAACATACCGAGTGTGGGACGCACCGTTACCACAGACGCGTCGCCCCACAGACTGACCTAACTGCACGAAGGCAAGGGCTTCCAGATGGCAGGCCTCGACTTGGACTGGACTGGGACATTTTATGGTTGGTTATTTTATGAGAGCCGAGGCTTTGGATCGATTCAGACGCTTTATTAAGGATATTTTTCATAGCTTGAAGAGCTCTAAGTAACATAAGCTAATTCAGTCGCGGCATTATTAAAATTGTCAAGATCGAAACTGAATGTTTGAATGTATATTTTCAATCATTCATTATCAGCTATTACACTGCTGGAGGCATAGGTCATTTTTAATGAGCGGCCATTAGCCAAGGCGGCCGATACCCTGCTACTCGCGTCCAACTGGAACCGGCTACTGCATAGAGTTCGCCATCCCACCTTCCTATACGCGGCCTCCACTCCAGAACCTTATTGGCCCATCGGCCATCAGTTCTTCTGACTACATGACTGACCCACTGCCACTTCATTGAGCTAATACTTTGTACTGTGTCGGTGACTTTAGTTCTTTGACGAATGATTTCGTTTAAAATTTTATCAGCCAAAGAAACTCCTAGCATAGCGCTCTTCATAACCCGTTATGCTACGGCAAACTTGTGGACCAGTCCCATAGTCAGGAGCCACGTTTCTGCCCCGTAGGTCATCAAAGCGAGTGCGCAAAGGTTAAAGACTTTTGTCTTTAAACTCTGCAGTACTGGCGACTATATAATATCAATTTATTTTATAACTACTTACTTGGCACTATAAAAACATCTTGGGCCTTAAAATGAACCTGTAGAAAAAACATAGCCGGATGATAAACGTGTTTTATATAGGTATGCACATTTTAAATCATCAGGTGTGCAACTTCTAAAAGAAAGTAAAGAAGTTAAAATATTACTTTATTACAAATGCTTTTAGCTAATTCAATAAAATAACGTAAAAGCATAATTATCTTAACCTATAGGTATGATTCTACTGTACGTGTGTTGACAATAAACTCTTACTAAACGGCTGGACCATTTAGAATGATTTATTTGTGAGTAGAGCTGAAGCAAACCGTATGTATTCGGTACTGAGTAATGGGTACGCCCCTGATATCAAAATGCCTAACGTTACTCACGAATCCAGATCTTTACTCGTATGTTTCGCGCTTTTGAATGACAACAACATTAGTAATAAAGGCGCTTTGTTTTAAAAATTTTTGTTCACGGTACTAGTTAATCACTGCCATAAGATAAGGTTTTATATAGTTTCAAGTACTATAAATATTTATTTTAACGCCATGAGTTGTTCGGTGATTGAATTATAGAAAAAAATACTTTTTTGTAATTAATTCAATCTTGTATGACTTTGTTTTTAAAGCTTGAATTTGTTTTGTTTTGTATTTTCACTTAAACTATACACTTTATCTAAATTCCATGACCACGGTTTACTTTGTTATTTATTTATTATTTTACTTTAAGTTTATTTATAACTTTATGAAAATTAATATATTTTAATATTTTTTTTGTTTTATAAGCTTTATTATATAATTTTATTAAATATTTTAGTTTTATTCAAACATATCATTTAAATTAGTTTGTTTGATTTAATTTGAACAATTTTCAAATGATGCGATATCATGCCGTCATACCGAACTCGAACGCAATACGACTTGATGATGTGAAAGTAACGATGCGAAACGTGCGGGTACTGGTTGTCATGGTAATGAACAAGTACGGGTACGCTAGCTATCGTTACTTTTACAGCTCTATTTGTAAGTGTTCAAGTGGATTCGACGATAATTTAGATTTTAGTGGCGCTGCAGTCGGTATCAAGGTTATTTATCTCTACTGCAAGTAAACTGCTAAATCGACTGGAACTTATATTTCGTACTTCGTTTAATATCCTAATCACTTGTATGTCACGCAGAACGTCTGTCGGGACCGCTTGTGTTAAATATTTTAAATACGTTAATTTTATCTACGTAAATGAATGCAAATAAATTTTCATCTTCTATATACCTATGGTACCTATTGTACTCTAATACAAAAACAGACATGTTAAGGAATAAAGGTTTTACATGCTATTATTTATTTTATGTAATTAAATACAAGTTACTCAATTTTTATATGATTTATTAAAGCGATCATAAAAAAATCTCTGACTAGAAAAATCCAATAGGCAAAACTAGCTACCGAATAATGTTTACTAACTGGTACACAATATTATTTTCGCTATTAGAACTATTTAGATAAACAGCTTTTACACTTTATGTTACCATAGAATGAAAAACGATAGTAGTTTGAGTTCATTAAGAATAACAATTAAATTATATGCACTAATTCATAATTTACTTTATAAAAAAACTCATACATCAGTAACTATAATTTATAGCCAAATTAAACACTGGTGTAAACCATATTTATAAATTAAAAAGGTGACATTTAGAACCCTAATATCAAAATGCATTAGATTTTGATAACAATATTGCACCAAATAGGCCAAAAAACATGGGCATAATGAGCTGGTTATTTTACATATTGAATGTCTATTATCACTACATTTTGTCATTTGAACAGCTTTCTAATAGAAATTATTCAATAAGCAATGTCAGATTCTAACAATGAAGTATTTATAATATTATAATACTGCTAACCATAAAAATGCGCTTATGTGAAAGACATTATTGTGTAGAAGTTTCTAATTGGTCACCTATATACAATTTGTACAGATAACTCATGTGAAAGAATAAAGATTCACATCAACTTTGATGGTACATATGCATATTAATGCAAAGAGTATGTTTTCATGTCTTTTAATCCTTACTATTTTTTCTCACATTCTCTTACAGAAAAAAAATAAAACTCAACAACTGTCTTTGGAAAATGTTCAAGAATGAAACCTACATAGATTAATCTACTTAAAACAGGAATGCTCTTTCAAAATTAGTGACCAAGATCAGAATTACAATAATGTAATAATAACACATAATTTAAATCTGCCATCCCCACACTTGTAAAGATGAATATTATAATAGCCGTCAAAAGGTAATTTCGAAATTTATCATTGTAAACAAAATCCTTTTTTTAAACATTTCAGAGGTTTTACTGTTATCACAACAAGTGTATTTTATTACATCACAAAATCTTTGGCTCTAGATAAAACCGTAGGAAAAACAAGTTACAATAAACTAATGTGAGAGCATATAATGTAAACTGAACAAATCTTCTTAATATATCACTTTGTCATGTAAATGAAATTTAATAATAGATCCTATGGATCAATTTCATTTCTAGGCTTCAATAGCGACAACCTAAAGTATAAATTCTGTATAATATATTTATCCTAGTTGTACACCTTGTATCCATGTGTGTAAGTCTGTTGCACTTGGACAATCTAAGGCATTGTCAGGGGAATCATCTGATGCAAGGAGTCTACGAGCAGCTGATTGGCCAGACAAATAGGCACCATGGACAGTAGAATAAAAACTACTATGCGTGTGCTCCCCAGCAAAAAGCACTGCAGGCTGTAATAAATAACAAGATATATTTAAAATGTATTATTTATACTTGAAAGATAATATAATAATGTATAATAACAATATTTTTTGCCGAGATTGAAGACCGAGATAAATATAGTTAGCTGATGCTTACTATGACACGCTATATACCTTGCTAATTTTTTTTATATCAATAGTAACATTAAAAAACCACTTGTTATATAAATTTACGTTTTAAATTTGTGTCATATATTTAGTTTTATTTTCCCCATGTATGCTTGGTATATGTATAATATTAGAGGTAAAAAAACCTTTCTGTCACAATATATTCCTAATAATTTTTTATGTAATCACAGTTTATAAGCATTCAGTTATATTTGCACATCAGATAAGAAGAAACTGTTATCTGAAAAAACCTATGCTATCACCAGGATATAGAAATTTTATTACAATTATCTTAACTTTTTAATATATTAGATAGAGATATAACTTATCATTTAATTTTTCAAGACAATTATTCTAAACAATTAGTGAAGATTAAGACAATCCGGCAAAAAATAACTTTTTAAACTAAAAAAAAATTAAAAATACAACATATTTCATAAACATGTTTTTAACATTTTTGAAGGAAATAGTTTATGTTTTTTCTACTATTATAATGCTTATCATTTTCCATTCCTCCTCATTAAATTTATGATTATTTACATATTAAACAATTACCTTTTTATCACGAACATTTCGAAACAAGGGTTGTGCTATACTTTCAATATCACTTTGACTAGCACCAACAGCAATAGCTGTATATGATCCTCTTGTGTACGGCTGTTTTTTCCAACTTGTGCTAAAAAATTAATTAACAAATGCTATATTTATGTTAAGTGTAATGTAATTTATGTTAAATCAATTACTAAGTAATGTTCAACCGTGGCTGGTTGAATTGAGTGGTTGCTTTATATATAACTAAAACTAGTTTGTTTTATTTTCCATATATTTCTTTGGCTACAGTATACAACATAAAAAGTTAGAATGAACAATACTAACCATACACACTTCTGTGGCTCTGGTACAAAAGGATCATTTAAGAACTTACGCAAAATCTTTGTGCATGTAATAGCTACCTCGTCCATTGAAAGGGTTTCCATATACTCGGCTTCCTTGCCAGATACCCAACCTAACAGTAATGTTTCAGTGACTTTGCTAAATGAATATATTTTCTTGTACCATGACTGTGAAATGTCCTCTGGATTTGATGGACTCTCCCAAAGAAGCATAATTTCTGTTATATCTGGGTTCAAAAATGGCCTGTCATATTCTAAGAATATTTTATCCACAGCGTTAAATAGTAACCTATCTATAGATTCCATTTTGTACTGGGGCAATGTGGGCTCAAAAAGTGTATTTGCTTGCTCTTTCAAGACACCTAAGGGAATAGTGCATATAACATGATTAGCATAGAACTTTTGGCCATTTTCACAATCAACTTCTATACTGTGCAACATTTTTTTCTTTTGCTTATGGGATGAATCAACATTTTGCCCAGAAGTTTCAGGACTATTACTTTTTGCTGATGGGGCCCTTGATATATCTTCAATCACTGTTTGGTCAGAATCCTCCGATTCTTCACCAACATCATCTAGATGTTTAGTGAAACTGAATTGCTCCGAGTCCCATACAACTTTTTTAACAGCATGGTTTGTCAATATTTTATCAGGATTAATATTTTTCGTCATTGGTTCTAAAATAGCACTATAACCAGATGGAATCATAATGTTACCACCTTGTAATTCTGTGTAGCTACCTAATTCTAAGAGATCAATTTCATCCATAGTATTACACCCAGATATACAAGTTTCGCGTTTAAGTAGACAATCGAATATTAATCTTCTCAACTTTTTTTCCTCAGATGACGGAAGACGCTCTAAATAAATTGCAGCTTCGAGATTTATATGCTCCCCAACACTATGAATGTCAGGTGGAGGTAGATACTGACATAAAAAATATTCCTCACATCGTCTTAAGAAACATACATAAGCCTCATGTATTTCTTGCAAAACACCGAAAGGCACTTGTTTCCCGTCTTCAGTAGCCGCTATAACCTTATGAGGTTTAGGTATATTAATAATGTTTACAAGACCATTTGCAGTCGCGATTTCAAAAATAGGGTTTCCCAAAACACCATGAATCCAGTTTGCACCTAGTTCTACATTGTGATTTTTCATTGGTATGGAAATTATTCTTCCACCAATATGTTTTCTTGCTTCTATTATAATAAAGTCCTCCATGCCATTTTTAATGAAATAATTTGCCGCGGCAAGGCCCGCCATACCGCCGCCAATAATTATAACATTACACCTACGTGCTTCACATTCTTTATTAGAAGTTAATTCTTCGTCGCCCATAATATTGAAATATATATTCCAATAAAAATTTGTCACTGAGTTTTTGACGCTCAGCTGTTACCTATATTATGTTGTCTACTTTTTGGTTTGACAAATGACAACTAAGCATTACAATTTTGTAGTCTGTGCTATACTAAATTCTTCATATAAGCACACAAAAAACACTTTCCTCTTACGAATAATTTTAAAAATTGTATAGTATTTTTCTTTATTTGTATGATATTCCTAGCTGTTAAGTGTAACATATAACAAGTACAACAAATAATTAGGATATTTGCTGCATTTGATATGAATGTTTTCTATTGCTTTACTGATTAGGCTTTAAATTAGTTATTGAGTTTATGTTAGTAAAGCGTGGCAACAGTAAAGCGTTACAATTGGTGGACCTGGGACATATTCAATCATAGCGTGAGATTCTACCAATAACATTATAATGCCAAAGAATGGACATTTCATATTAATTTTGGAACTCATTTGGCTCAAACCCGTTTAAAAAGCTGACTACGAGGTTTGGGGGACTAACTGGAAAACTGTTAACTATTGATGGACATCCAGGTGAAATACATGAAGAAAAATGTGTGCGTGTACTAGCGTACACTCGTAAGAAGTGAAGTGAAACTTCTTTATGACGTTATTTTCCAAAAAATAGTTTACAAAAATTGGTTAAATTAGATAAAGTTTAATAAAAGGCTTTTATTCTCAAATACATAAATACAAATTCTACAATTATTTCATTTTAGCTTATTACTACAAAGATTATTATTGAATTTCAATTTCGAATTATTACTTTCATTGATGTCGTTATTATATATTTGTGATATTAATGGCTTATTAATAACAATATCGACAACGGGCGGGGAGTCAACAAATTTTCATTGTTGTTTCCTAGTTGGTTAGGGCAATTTGGGCTAATCACCCAATTGTCTGAAAAGTAAGATGATCCATGCGTCGGAATGTAATGTAAAAAGTCGTCCATCCACCAACCCGCATTGGACCAGCGTGGTGGGGTACGGTCCAAATCCCCTAATGGATAGGGGTGTATTATGTCCAGCAGTGGACTATCACAGGCTGATGATGATGATCGACAACGCTCTATAGTGACGTGATAAATATAAGATGGCGCGTAACGAAAAAATATTACACTAAATTTTTTTCCAACCGATAAAGAAGTTTCACTTCAAAAACACAAGATTCACGACGCCATTTGGTTGTCATTGTTTTTTATTACATTTATTATGATTCTTTATTGGCTTAACTATAGGTTCCAACCTAAAAAATCGCCATAAAATTCACAGGGTGGCTGGTGAAAGACTGTAGACTATAGGCTCGAGCGAGCCTACATAATCTACACGAACTACTTTAAGTTTGTCATCAGTTTGTCCACGGCTTCTTCATGCGTACAATACAGTGCAAATAGCATGTAGCATCAATTTTATAGTTCTACATTGAGTGATAAATATATATATTTTACAAGCTAATACTGATTGTGCAATTACATAGACACGATTAAAAACACCATTTTAGTGCAATATTTTCCTCCCGTAGGAATCTAACCAACACCCTTTGGCACAACAGCCGAGTTGATAAAAAGGCATTTTATGGCTGTTCAGTGCTTTATTTTCAAAAATTTCAAATTCTCTTAGCTATTTCAGTACATTCTTCACTCACTTTATGCTTAAATAGTGTGTAGTAAAGTTTGGATCTTTTTTACAAAATTTTCATCATAATGTAATAAATTGATCAAATGTGTTATCTTTTAAAACGGTTCCGTAGTCAGTGTTACCAGTCAAAAAACTATTATAAAATTTCGCGTTGCTAAATTAAAGTTTTTGCTAGTATACTATAATGCTTATAGAATACATGTTTATTTGTACTCGTTCGCCGAGTCAGGCGAGCCCCTTTACTTCCCTTGCCCCTCACCGCCTCTTTCATATGTATTTCTATCTCCTCTTGCTCTAAACATCTTGTATACTCTATCCCGCTTCTGTGACCTTTGAATATGCTGAATAATAATACCTATCATAAAATCTTTGTTTACTTCGCGTTTGTATCTCGTGGTAGTGTTTTTGTTATTGTGCAAAAATATTATCGATTACCTTTTCCTAAAAGTGTTTTGTGCTTGTAAATTAATATTGTGTGAAAACAAGTTATTGTTGATAATTATATAATATTTTGTGGATTTAAAAGTTTAAAATAGTACTTTGCTTCAATTCGATAACGAGAGTCATTGTGGATAAACAAGTGCTTACTATAACAATTCATTGATGTTGTTTACGTAATGTAATTAAATAATGATATTAATGTGTAGCGTTATTGTAAAGGCTTTATCTATAACATAAATAGAGAGAGAACTTTGGAATAAATAAACAGTAAGTTACGACACGTGGGTTTGGAGCGAATTAAAATCGATAAAGACGTAAGCGTGCGCCAGTCTATCAACGAGACGATTCTACGTCAAGGTCATTCTACACAAACACGTGCAATGTCGGATTCTATTTGCACGCATGATTTTCTTCTAGAATCTGGTATAGAAATAAAACAGGAATCACCATTCGAATTGGGGATGATGTCTGCGTCCGTACCAATTCCGCAGCGGCGCTCCGAGATTGGAGACTTTAACACAGACCTGGATATGTGCCTTCAGGACAACATTCTGGGTTCTTTTCACAGTGTACCAACTATGCAGTACAACAAATTGGCATTTGAAGTCGACAATACGGCCAAAATGGATACGTTTAAAATGGAAGACGATGATATTTTCCAAGTTGACAAAGCAGACTTGATCCTTGGACCTACACTTGCCGAACTTAATGCCAACCCAGACACATTGCTGGATGATCTTAACTTTGATGATCTTCTTTTGCCTGAGGAGAATGAATATTGTATTCAAATTGGGGGAGCCATAAGTGGCTCTCGACGCACAATGAACAATGTACACACTTCCAATATTCAGCCAATAGACAGTCCTTGCAGTCCCTACAGTCGAACACAGCTGGCATTTTCACCATCGAGCCAGCACTCATCAGCATCCTCAAGTTTTGCACAGCCAAATAATCAACTGTCAGAACTACTTTTGAGGATGGATGGTTACAGTGGTGAAATAGCCTTGGGACAATCAGTCCCTGCGTCAACAGTGCTTCCTCCGTTTCCTTCCGCAATGAAGCCACAACAGTCACAACTGTCATCGTCTGCACCCACAAATCTTACTATGGAACAGGTACTTAACTACTATGAAGTATTGTGACTTTCTGTCTAATCTCATGAAATCAATTGTTAATCATCACAATTATTTAATCAAATAACCAAAACTCATTCATTGACATAATAGATGTTTTGTTGAGAAGTTAATTATATGTATAGCATTATTAGAAGAAGATAAGTGAAATATGTAATTTTATTGCATTATTCTCCTATAAAATCTTGTTTTAATTTAACGTCAAATATTATTGTAAATATAAACAAGTATATTTAAATTGAAAAAGTACATAAATATTAATGTAAATAAAATACATTAAATTAAATATTTTTTTCATATTAACTAACACTTATTTAAATACAATATCATTAAATATTTCTATAAAAATATTTTAATTTAATACTAAACTCATAATTAAACTTATTGTTTTTTTGGCTCATTTTGTATTAGTATCCTATAGATTTGCATTTATAAATACTATTAATACAATATTGGAAAAGTAATTGAAGTATAGAATTAACAACTTCTTTGTGTATTTTGTCATTTAATATAAAATTTTATTCAACCCTATATAGATTTAAAATTTTAAGTTATAAGTAATATAAAATGAATGATCTTATAGATATGGCAACGTCGAGAGCCTCGCAAACATTTGCTCTCAACTAGTTCCTTGGCAGAAGCTGGATCTGCTTCTTCACTTTCCGGAAGCCTATTAAGCCCTGGCAATGGTGATTTCTCCCAAGATGAAGATGATAAGGATGCTGAGTCTGATGAAGACAGTGACAGATATGAGGATTTTTCTTCCGATGGTAAATATGCATTTAAATACTCAATTTATATAAGAGTAATTATTTTATTATTACAGAGTAAGAGAGTAGATTAGTAGATTAGAGTATTTGAAAGATACACATGCAGTTTTTCAAAATAGATAAAATTTTAAGATTCAGCTTTCATAAGGACTTTAAAGAAACTAAATTGAATGTAATTGTTAACTGTTAAAAACATAAATAATGTGTTACATTATTTTGTATTTTACTCAACACTTTCATAATATATTAACAGACAGACTTTTCAAATTAATTCTCAAAATTGGACTTGGGGAGTTTTTAACTGTGGCATGCAATTCTCTATTGGAATCATATTTTAATAATAAGATCCAGGCTCAGTTAGAAAATATTTTATAATGTTATTAATAATGCAAAGCACTTTCTATTATATTGGTTTTAACTTTTTTGTGTCCTATTTGATATTCAAATAATGTAATATATACAAAAAATACTATTACTGGTAAAATATATTATTACTATTTACTGGTATAATATTTACTAATAAAAAAAACATAATTTCACACAAAACTTGTGTAACAGTTTTATTTTTGTAATTTACAACAATAAATTATCTTTTTAGAATCTAATGATGAATGTTCGGAAAGTAAACATCTACGCAGCGCCTCTAAGAAGGAAAGATATTTCTGGCAATATAACGTGCAAGCCAAAGGGCCAAAGGGTCAAAGGCTTGTTTTGAAGAAGAAATCGGAGGACCCTCATATACTTAACACTGTAACAGATCCTGTATTTAGTCCGAGTTGCAGTGTGCGTGGTATAAAGCATAGGTATGGTAATATTTCTTGTACTAGTTCTTTAATGGTTCTATAAGTTTAAAAAAATATATATTTAAAAATTCAAGATTAATACTTTCTTTTTCAATAATAAAAAAATATTTCTTTAAAGTAAAAAAATATATATCATTTTAATTGAAGAATCATAATAGAGGAGAATTAAAGTTAAGTAATTTAAAATTCACTTATTTTTTTACAAAACCAATTGGTTTTTAATTTTAACTTGTCATAAAAAATTTAATAGCAAAGTTATATTCACATTTCTTGCTTGTCTCTTTTAATAATGCATTTATTGTTTATGTGTAGTGAATTTGACAAAAAAGGAAAGTTTTTTAATTATAATTACAGGTTGCCTTTGTTCAAAATGGCTTAAGTAAAATGTAGATCTCTTTATACTTATGTTCTTTGCTATACGTTTCAGTGGCAAGGCAAGAAAAGGAGATGGTAATGATCTTACGCCAAACCCGAGGAAACTGTATCTCATTGGCCTAGAGTTGGACAATTTGGGTAAAGTTATCAATGACATGATTCCTGTAAGTGAGCTCCCCTTTAATGTAAGGCCGAAAACCAGGAAGGAGAAGAACAAACTGGCTTCAAGAGCGTGCCGGTTAAAGAAGAAAGCTCAGCATGAAGCGAACAAATTAAAGTTGTATGGTTTACAACAAGAACACAGTAAGTGGACTTATGCTAATTTTGTCAGCCATATTTTTAGTTAATTTACTTTGACTGGTATTAAAATAACTATTAAAAAGCTTTTATTTTATAAAAACACTTATGTAAAGAATTATTTTTGTGCTCAAATAAATAGTAAAAAAAATCAATTTGTATTAAATATATTTTTTGTGCTATTTTTTTATTTATACTCTTAATAATATAAACAATATTATTTCCAAAGTAAATTTGTTAGTTATTATTAGAACTAATTAATTATATATTATAATTATATATATAGTAAATATTTTCTTGCAGCAAGACTCTTGAATGGTCTAACACAAATGAAACAAATATTGAACAAAAGAATATCAAATCCAGAGAGCAATTTGGATTGGTCATCTCACATCAAAAATGTTATAAACACAGCCACAGGTAAGTTATAAAATAACTATTACATTATACGTAATTACTTAACCAAAGAGTTCAATTGTATTTATTATTGACCACTAGCATTAAAAGACACAATCAAGGGATAATCATGATATAGACAAAAAATCAATAAAATACTATTTTCTCTTTAAAGATTGTTAAAGAGACATTGTATCAAAAAAATATTATTTTGAAAGTTCTTTAAGTAAAGTAAGTCATCATCATCATCAGCCCGTGGTAGTCCTCTGCTGGACATAGGCCTCCCCTAATGCACCTCTACACCGTACAACCTCCGGTTTCTAAAGCACACGCCTATACCACTAGGCTATGGAGGCAGTTTATCAGTTCATTTTATTCAGTTTATGTTTTTTTAAGTAAACAATACAATTCTATTGCAGAAGTGAAAATTGCTGGTAACACCTCAGAGTTTGTCAATAAAATACTGGACAATGTCAAAGCCGGCCAGCATAGTGGTGGCTTAAATGACATTTAAGATGCAAAAGCATGGAAATATTAAATAATAAAAACAAAAGGCTGTTCTATGTACCTCCAAAGCAATTTAGAGACAAGTGTTTTACGTATACCATATAAAAAGCTGAATTGTCAAAGACAGTTTTATTTTTATGACTATGTTTAGAATTAGTCATTAGAAGCTTTAGGCGGCAACTAAGAGGTATGATTTTATAATTCTCATTTATATATTAGTATATAATTTGTTTGGTGTTAGTATGGTAGTTAAAAATATGTTTGAATAAATATTTCAACCAAATCATTAGTTTATCAGGGATTAATAAGCTTAAAGCATTTTTTATATTTTTTATTAGTATAGATTAAGTATAACTTTTATATAAACAAGCTAAAGTCTTTTCGTATGTTATAATTAGACTTAGAAATCTCTCTATACTTACAAATGTATGTTTAGTGATAGATGTATTTTACATAAGAAACATTTATAAATTATATTTCATCAAATGATATGTTTTATAACCAAAAATATTTATCTATATATAATGGAAATGAAGTTTTATAAATTTTCTATTCAATCAAAAGTTTTTAGTCAAGCCATCATAAGAGCTCAAATATCATTAAGATAAAATAAGCCTATTATTTATATGCAAACACGAATGTGCTGCAGACATACATACATATACATATTTTTTATATCTTCCTTTATTCTCTGAATCATTCTAAATATTATATATATTTTTTGATAAACAGATTATCAGATTGCTTGTCTGGCAAGTAAGCAATAAACTATATTTTTATTCAAACTTATTGATGATATAGTAATAAATATAATAAAAATGCAATATAAATTAAAATCTAGCTTTATTGGGGCTATTTAGCTGGGCGCATATACTAGTTATATTATATTAAATACATAATATATACAGATTAACACAACATCATCTTAGCCCAAACCAAGCTAAGCATAGTACAAACTATGGAAACTAGATGACTGACAAATACATAGACTTACTTTTGTTTTGCAAATAAATACATATTATATAGAAACATGCACCCAGATGCGAAAAAACATTGTTTTTGCACTATTTTCAACATACATTATTGTTCCAGTGGTGGGAATTGAACCCACACCCTCTGGTGTAACAGTCAAGGTCACTAACCACTATGCCAAGAATGTTGGCTGTTGTTATTACCTATCTAGTTTCATATTACACTTTGCTTTCATAAATTATTTAGCTTATATTACTCTGGTTATATATTGCTGGGTCTGATATATATTTCCATATACTTTTAGGAACTGCTTACAACATCTAGACTTCAAAGTTTATTTAAAAGATGAAAATAATTTTCCTATGTAACTTGTGTATAACACACTACAATGAATAAATTAGAGACTTGTTTTATCAGTGATACTTAAATTGACTCTTAAAAATGATTATATACATTCATTAGTAATAATGACGAACAATATATATTTTTATTATCTTTTACATGATTTCTAATATAACTATTGTAAGTTATCAACTGTTTTTCTAGTATGGGTTAAATGTATCTTTAGCTTTAGTAAATGTCATTTATCATTAACTCATATTTCTATTTTTATGGATATTTCTATTTAAGAATAATTATTATATCTGTAGCAACTATAACATATAAGTAACATAAGGGAATATTTAATCTATAATAATTTAAGATGTTACATGTGACGATTTTTTTTAATAGAGGAGAACATATTTATAATTTGATCCAATCCATGCCAAAGAGGATTGTGATTTTTAAATATTTGTTTAATTATGCATAATTTTAACTTCAAATGTCTGAGTGAATATTTTTGATAGAAGAGTCATGTAACAGCAAAAATAGGATACTAGTTTACGGACAAAATTTTTGTCTGCATATCCTTAAAATTATATAAGTATTCAAAGAAAATTCATTCTTCACTCTGCTTAATTATGCTTTGATTGCATGATTCAAGTTTTATCAATTTAATAATAATTAAACCTGTAAAATGTGTAACTTTAGTAATTACAAAAGTAATTATGTAAAACTTCTACTCTATAGGGGCCTTGATTCATCATAGAAATGTGCTTATGTACTTGTAGATGAATATAATTTCGTTTTTTATTAACTTGAAATAAGATATTGATGTGTGTTGCCTTAGGTATATATTAAGTACATTGTATATGCTATAGAACTGTTCTTGACAAAATCAATTATTAGAAATTATATATAGATCTGATATACTTGCCATAATTTTTGATAAGCATGTTTTTATGATGATATTATAATATTCATACTTTATAATACACATAATAATAAGATGTTAGAAAATAATTTCATCTGCATAATAGAATAAGTTTTAAATCTTAAATATTGAATGTGTGTTTTAAATATTATTATTCCTATGCAATTTAAAAAAATATATTTTATGTTGATTAAATTCTTAAAAAAAATTAAATCCTTCCTGTTACTGTTAAATTTTAATAATGGCGCTCTTAAGCTTGTCGTATTTATGCCAGTTTTATTTAAAATTGTTGGTGTTGAAATTATTTTGTTAATAATAACTGGTGTTGTAGCTTATCAGTAACTTCTATTGTAGTTATTATTGGTTTTTCGTATTTTGATGTCTTTATTAAAAATATAAATATAAAACCATTATTTTTAAATTTAGCTGGTGTTATATTTATTTTTATTTAAAGACCAAGTATCTAATTATATTGTTTTTTTTTTTTAATTCTTTAATGGTACAGGATGCACAAAACTTCCAAGGAGTTTCGGAAAAAACTGTCTTTTGTTTTTTATTTACAATATAAAAACATAAATGTAAATGTAAATCATATCAATTGCCCCTTGACAAGAATTCTTAATTAATAACATGAAAAATCTAGCATGGTAATAATAGCTTTTCTTTCAATCTTGGTTTTTTATCACCTAAGGAAATGTTTTAAGATGATGAATTGGAACATCATATTGGGTTTAAAATTTTTGCGATCCACAAACACAATTACAAAAAAGTTTCTAGATATTATTTGCCTTTTAACTAAACTTCCAGTTGTAGTATTGTATTAGAAATGTTAACATAAGTGTATGTTATATTTACATTTCTTGAATGCAAGAAACATTTAAACAAGCAATTATAGTAAATAAGTATTACTTTTCAGTAGCCATAGATATTTTGTGACATTTATGTCTTGAACGTTATTGACCTTTTTTATGTAAAAAAAAAAATGGATATTTTTTTAAAGGAAATAAAAACTGTTAATTGTTTTTGAAAAAGATTGTATCTTTAGGTTTATTTTTTAGTATCAAGTTCAAAATGTATCAAATATAAGTTCTGAACACTAAATATTTTGACTGGTCTGCGATCCAATAGGCTGTGCTAATTTTGTATAAATTATATGTTGCTTAGTTGTTTTTGTTTTATAAATTTATGTAAAATGTTTTCTAAAAAAGTAATTTTGTGTTAAACTTGTATGAATGTTAATTAAATACTTTTAAGTTACCTTTGTGTTTATTTTTATTAATACTCTTCAGTCATCTCATGAGGCCAATAAATGTATCTGGACAGTAGTATACTATGGATACTATGGATATATATATATGTCTTATAATTTAGACAAAATAATAATACTTAAAAATAATACTTTAATGAAAAACTGTATTGGCGCCAAACGGTCAGGCGTGGTCTTTCGGTTAAAGATCACATTAGGATTTTTATATAGACAAGCATTTCGTGTACTTAATAGCTCGTAATGCGCCATGTCCATATGAGAATAGTAGACACCTAAAATACGCTGGTCACCTTAAGACATGATCTTAAGTCTCGTTTACCTAGTAAATACGCTGGCTACAGAGCGCTTCAAACCAAATGACGCAGTGTTTTACAATACTGCTACGGCAGTCACAAATAACTACTGTGGTACTACTTCCCCAGAAGCTCCCCTCTTAATATGAAGAGTCCTACCTATAAATAGGTATAGATGATTAGGGCTATACGTGTTGGACGTTAAGGTTTTGTTTCCATAGCTATGCTGAGTAAGGAATAAAATTTACGTAAACAAAGTAATGTCTAACTAACAGCGCCCGAAGCAAACTTGTTCTTATTGGTGCACCACCACCATGTTCAATCCTCACTCGATGTTAAACTATAGCGAGGGCCCGACGTTTTGGCACATATCGAGTTTGCCATTCGGCTTGACGTGAATTTCATCGTGTAATTGGTCGGGGTATAAATTATATTTGATATTGGTGTTAAACAAAACCTATATCGAGATTAGGATATAAATAGCCGCTGCAATACAGAACTAGGGCAGCTTCTGCAAGTGGACTAAAAAAACTTGCGGTAAATGCGTTATGTGGGGTATGTCGTTCAATAGAATCTTGTTTCAAATGAAGTCGGGTTGAGAGTGACCCTCTTCTATATCATCGTCATCATCAGCCTGTGATAGTCCACTGCTGGACATAGACCCTAATACACCCCTATCCATTAGAAGGTTTTGGATATGTCCAACCACGCTGGTCTAATGCAGGTTAGTGGGTGGACCGACACTTACATGCCCGTCTGACGCATGGATCATCCCACTTTTCAGACAATTGGGTGATCAGCCCAAATTGCCCTAACCAACTAGGAAACAACAATGAAAATTTGTTGAGTCTCCGCAGGATTCGAACCCACGACCTCCGGTTTTTAAAGCACACCCATACCACTAGGCTTTATAATTCTACGAAATTAGATGGAAACTTAGCATAAACCCAGTTCTTGTACCTTTTATATTCCTTGAAAAAGTTTGCTGTCTATTGAATATTACCGCTAATAAGTAGCCAAAAATAAATGTTAAGTACTGCCTTTGTAGCCTAGTGGCCACGTAGTGTAGACACTGGAGGTCGTAAGTTCGAATCTTGCGGGACTCAGGAGTTTTTCATTGGCGTTTCTTAGTTGGTTAGTACAATGCAGGCTGATCACATGATTGTCCAAAAAGTAAGACGGTCCATGACGTAAAAAAACAAGTCATTTGCGTGATGTCTCTTTGGTCGTGTTAGTTTTTCGTCCCATCTGACTATGAGGGTGATGAAATAGGATGTGCACACATGATTGCATATACACTTGAGCACACTAATATCTTCTGCGCAGTTGGCTGATCTTGTTCAGTTTGGCTGAGTTTTACAATTTTAAGTTTTATTGTAATGAGTTAATTATTACCTATAATAGGATAAGGATTTTTAACTTATAAGAACTTTGGTTTATAACATGTTGTGTTCATTGATGTGGTGTTTGATATTTGTTAAAGCAATAAATTGTTTCTATTACAGTATAAAATATTATTGAAGTTTTTTTTGTATGCAATTAAACTCAAATATTTGTACAAAATATTTTGTATATTTACATGTTACCTTTCAAAACATTTCAAAAAAATTTATACATTAAATATACAAATTTGAATTTATAACATTATTAAGCCCTGTCCGTAAAATAGATCCAATACCAATTTTAATAAACATTTTCTGCAACTCTTCTACTAAATAGCCTTCTGAATATTCAATGTAGCATATTATACCAATCCCATCTTGACCCATTTCTTCTCTTTTTGTTAAAACTGAAAAATACAACTCCAATTTAAATTATACTAGTATAAGAAAAAGTTTGTCAATAGAAAAGAAAATTTCAAATATTTCTTTTTTAAAAAAATCCTGACGATTAACCGTACACACAGCCTATAAGAAATGCAGTATAAGATGCCAGAAATCCACAAGCAGCTCCGAGATATAGGATGTTGATTCTTAACTACCTAGAGATTATACTAGCTATGGTGCCAGAACACTTGTGTTTTTACACAACTTCAAGTAGAAATAGGAACTTCTTGTGGGGAATACAAAGTATATGTAAAAGGGACCAATTAAATCCAAAGAAATAATTAATAGCAATATATTTCATAAAGCTCATTAGCCTGCTTAATAAAAAAGAAAAAGGCTTATTTTTAAAATTGTTGAATAGTTTACGGCAATAAGTTTTTTTCAAATTAAGCATTAAATTGGTATTATAGGAACCTAGAAAGTTAGTGTCTTTATAAATGAAAATAAGAAGATACAGATGATTATAACTTAGAAGACAAGTTTTATAGCTATGTACAAAAACACTATTCCATTAATTATTGGGGCTCATCTGTCAAATGTAGATAGAAATTCCATTTCCAACCACATCTAATTTGTTTTTTTAATTTAATGCTGATTTTTATACTTAAGGTATATAAATCAGCATTAAATTAAAAAATAACTCCCCTTTTTTAATTTAAAACCATATATATTTCATATCAGAAATGCTTAATCAGAATGTGACTTGCACATTGAAAAGCAAGGAATACAAAATTTAGATCAAATAGAATATTATCTATTATGATGGTTTAAATTGAAATTAAAATCTAAATGGAAATAAATTTGTTTCATAACTCACATTATTTAACATATTTATTAGAGCTATAAAATTTGATAAAGGCAGTAGGATTTCATTTTATAGCGGTCCAAATAGATAAGTAGCAATGCTGTGCAATTTTATGTTAGGTAATGGTGTCTTTGAAGGGCACCATAGGGTAGGGTATTATTCCGTAGCTATGCCACATCTCATAAACAACCAATGTTTTGGTGTGAAGAACAGATTTTGTATGCATTATTTCCTATAGGCAGAATTTATCAGGTAAACACTCTACTGATCTTATTGCATAAACTTATAAAGAAGTATAGGTATAATTTAATATTTATTTTCATTTTACTGTACCTCCTGCTGATAAACCGGATAAAATGTTAGGCTGCTCCAGCTTTGGATATTTATAGTCTGATGATTTAGGGGTTGTTGAAGTTTGAATGCCCCTTATAACACAAGGTTTCACATTTGGCTGATTGTTTTGGTATTCTGAGAGAGACATAACTTTGATTGCTAATACTTCTTTGCTTAACTTTAAATAGGGTTGTAACAGTTCAACTATATCGGTCACATACAGCATGCTATAACTCTCAATTGTGCAAATATACTTAGAAGTATCTAGGATTTTATATAAATTCAAATCGACCTCTTTTATTCTATTAATTAGTTTTAGTTTTTGTGATTTTGTGTCAATAAATAGTTTTAAACTTTTGCCATCAAGCAAATAAAACGCGTCTACATCTTCGTTTACTTCAACAACACTTTCCCATTTTAAACTGCAAAATAATAAAAACATTAATATTTTAAACGTTAGAAAAAGTACCGAAATATTTTATAAGAAAAAGTGCGTACTCGGTGTTACTGTTTTCCGGATTAAAATCATCCCATTCTTCCCAAAAAGATCGGGTCGAAGGTAAAACAATTTCTCCAAAATTCATATTTTGTATTTATTACTATTATTTTTATTTACACATTAGAAACAGACAGATGAAAACTTTAACTTTCATGTGTCAGTTCAACACATACGTAAAATCGAAAATGAATTGCATTTTCTTTGATTCAACATTTGACCATTATGCCAATGTTTATTTTTTTAATAAATTTTATATATCTATTAAAAACACTATGAAAATATCATAACTTTTTTAATATTTATTACCTAAACAAAATAATATTTAAAAATAAATTATTAATAATAAATGAAACAAATACATTTATTGGTCAGCATTAATAGTATTTTAGAGAAAATAACTGTTATTAAAGAAATTAGAATATCATAGCACTATGATGGCTCTATGGTTGAACGTTTTGCATTAAATATTAAAATAAAAAAATGCAGTAACCAGAAAATTAAAAATTATAGAAAAAATACAGTTATTATTATTATGATAAGTGTATTATAGGTTCCTTGCATTATATTACTTATTTCTATCAATAAGCCATGTTAAAGGTATTGAATAATGTTAATAGATCGACTTCAATGCGTTTTATAAATATTGTAATCTTTAAATCTTCATAATTTGCAGGATAAAGGACAAGTCACCTTTGAAGATAAATGGCCTTCCATGCGACCAATCGTTTTGAAATTGCTCAAGCAGGAGCCAGTTACTCAAACAGAATGGCAAGATCTATTTGGAGCAGTACATTCCGTATGCTTGTGGGACGAACGAGGTCCATACAAGCTAAGAGATGCTTTGCAACAAGATATAATGATGTATATAAAGCAAGCTCAAGTGAGAGTGTTAGCACAGCGAGAAGATCAAGCTCTTCTTAAAGCGTACATAGCCGAGTGGGGAAAATTTTTCACGCAATGCAATTACCTGCCTACGCCTTTTCGGCAACTTGAAAATTCCATTAATAATATAAGCAAAGTAACTAGCTCTAACTCATCGAATTCACAGAAGAAAAACAATAATAACAATAATGAGGATAGTTTAGTTCGAAAATTAATGTTGGATTCGTGGAATCAGAGTATATTTGTGGATATCAAGCAAAAGTTACAGGATTCAGCTATGAAGCTGGTACAAGCTGAACGCAACGGGGAATCTTTTGACTCACAACTTGTGATTGGAGTCCGAGAATCATATGGTAAGTTTTTAAATAAGACATGCCTATTGTGTTTTTGGTCCTTGGTCTTACAATGTACAAAAACAACATTCATAGATAAATATCAACATAACAGCAAGAAACAACAAATATAGATGTTATCTATTGAATAGTTTTTTTACATCCATGACAACTAAATAACAAAAAAGGCTGATTAAATCATTAGAATATCATTTAAATACAAATCATATCAATGTAAGCTGATGCAGTTTACATACTTAGGTCACAGATTTTTTTTTTAATTTTGCAGCAGCTGCTTGTGTAATAAGTGTATGTTGTAAATTTTATTTTTGAATTAAACAATTAATAATATTTTAACATTGGTCACCTGGGGCAGAAAAGAAATACAAGATATAAGAATAGAAATCTATGTTAATGTGTTTTGGGTAGGAGGACAATTAATGAAAAATACTTTGCAAGAGCAGCCTCAATTTTGCACTGAGCTATTATAATGTAACTTTTAAAGGCAGTAAGAGTAAAGTTGTGTATAATATGATATTTGTTGTTCTAATAGTCTCATGATATATTTGTAAAGTGGTATACTTTGAAGAAAATACAACATTTTAAATGTCATATGGGAAACATAGAATTCTGATCCAAGTATTATTATTGTATGATGGGACTTAAATTTAATAAAATCAACATAAAATTTCTTAGAAACTGAATATTGCTATCACATTGATGGAGCCATTTCTAAACTTTACTCTTTATGACACACATTGTACTGCAACTCTCAATTTGAACAATCATAATTGCATGTATATTAACTAGGTGGGTTAGTAGTTAGGTAGTAGTTGGTGCTTTACAGCATTACTTATGCACTACACTGCTGCAAGCACTTTTGATTCGGTTGTTCCAGTTCCCCATGTCCCTCAACATACCATGGGACAGGGCTATGAACGGATTTATGTGTCTTACAATGCTTTTCGTATAGGCAGTATGGTATCACCATCAGATGAATTCCTTGCTCATCTCATTGCTTAAAGCAATTTAAAAAAATTACATCCGGTACAAAACATATGATTAGCCCCCTATCATTACCTCAATATTGTAACCATGAGCCTAGGGTTTTAATTATTTCCCTAAAACCGGCTATTTTTTGAAGATACTACCAACACCATGATTGGGCTTTGGGCAAAACTAATACACTTTCTTTTTGACCAACTTTTTAAATGATTTGTAGAGCTCCGATTTTGATCATTCTATTCTTAAATGGTAGGTAGCACCTGTCATTAGTGTGTTTCTAAAATTGCCTGAGTGATGAAGCATATTCAAAGGTCATATAAGGTAATACAGTATAGTAAGTAATAGGTCTCATAAGAGTTAACTGCCTCCGTAGCCTAGTGGTATAGGGGTTTGCTTTAGAAACCGGAGGTCGTGGGTTCGAATCCTGCGGGGACTCAACAAATTTTCATTGTTCTTTCCTCGTTGGTTAGGACGATTTGGGCCGATCAACCAATTGTCTGAAGAGTAAGATGACCCATGCGTCAGATGGGCATCTAAAAAGTCGGTCGACCTACCAACCCGCATTAGACTAACGTGGTCCAAAACCCCCTAATGGATAGGGGTGTATTAGGGGAGACCTATGTCCAGCTGTGGACTATCAAAGGCTGATGATGATGATGATAAAGAGTTAACGCATTTAAAACATTCTTCATTCTATATGCACAAAATGTCATACACGACATTTTGGTTAAATTATTACTTTAAAAGGTATTAGAGATTTGAATTGCGGTAGCAGAAATCGCGGCAGTTGGGAGCACGTTGTTACCCGATTATGTTACGTACACTGTTTAAAGTCGATCATATTTTTTGATAAAATTTCACTTGTAGCAAACAAGTTCCAATTTTACAGCACATAAAGGCAGTTAATAAATTGCGTCATTTATACTAGACAATTGTAATTAATAGTTATTGTTTCGAAATACATTTGAACAATAGTTACTATCTACAAAGCCGTCATTTGACCTGCGCTAGCCGAGTTTTGGACCAAGCGGCACTTTCCTTAATACATAAATTACAATTTAGGTTAACGAGTTGGACGTGCGCAGTAGAACTTGCAATTGTTTACTATTTTAAACAACCTGCATGCATATGATAGTTTGAATCGGATTCGCAGCCAATGGACTGAAATATTTCTCGACATATTTTTTTAGACAACCACGCAACGCCTTTTTTAATGATGGTATATCTTAGTCAAAGAAAAGATGAAATTGGTTAGAACTTTGTAACCATGAAAAGGCGTCCTACGTAGTTAGTATTACTAGTTAGTCATATTTATGGCCGCTTCATGTGTGACATTTTGGTGACAATTCATCTAAACGGCCACATGTATTGCGCCACTTCTTTAATATGGGGTTACATTGCTTACTACAACTCCGTCTTCTCTTTGACTCAAGTAAAGCATCGCAAAGGTTAATATTACAAATTGGCATAACATTTTAGGAGTCGCTTGCGCCGCCTCTCCCAGCGTCAAAGCTGTAAAGTAATCTTTGGAAGTATCGTAAATTAAGAGATCATTTATTGCGATAGGTACACCAATTCTGCGCTCACGATAAAATTTCTGATGGAATGAGTATACGTACTTCATTAGAAACATCTGTAGCTACGTTTTTAGTTAGATGAGTTTTAGTCAGTCGAAATACATAATATATAAAGTTTCTAGTATACATTGGGCTATGTATTAAAGTGTATGTTGACGTTTTTAAGTTTAATAAAAAAAACCCGTAGCACTCGGAGACCCTATGCTATTATTTCAGTTTTGTTATAATATACACTTTTCCATTTTCAGTTAATTTATGCTCAAACACCAATGATAAGCTCCAAATCTACAGACTGAATTTTGAAGCGGCTTACATGCAGGCCACCGAAGAGTTCTACAAATTCAAAGCCAATGAGCATCTGTTAGCCAATGGCGTGCAGTCATATATGAAATATGCTGATCAACGTTTAAAGGAAGAAGAAGCTCGTGCACATAGATACCTCGAGCCCGGTAGCGGTAGCGTTGCAGCATTAACACAATGCTGCGAGAAAGTTATCATTGGTGAACATCTCTCAACGCTGTTGGCCGAGAGCGCACCATTGATCAAGGCAGGAGAGACGGAAAAATTGCAACTAATGTTTCGTCTGCTAGACAGAGTACCAGAGGGTGTCACTCCAATATTACGAGACTTGGAAGCTCATATCGTGTCAGCCGGTCTGGCAGACATGGTAGCATCGGCTGACATTATCACAACCGATTCTGAGAAGTATGTAGAGCGTTTGCTGGATTTGTTCAAGACATTCAGCACGTTGGTGAAGGAAGCGTTCATGGATGACCCCAGGTTCTTGACCGCCAGAGACAAAGCCTACAAGTGCGTGGTGAATGATACCACAGTGTTCAAATTAGAATTACCGTCTTCCGCATTACTAAGAGGCAGCAAGGGCACCGCCCCCGAGAGTAAATGTCCCGAACTATTAGCCAATTACTGTGATATGTTGTTACGTAAAACACCTCTCAGTAAACGTCTCACTAGTGATCAAATAGAATCTAGATTAAAGGATGTGTTGTTGGTTCTGAAGTATATCGAGAATAAGGATGTATTCATGAGGTATCATAAAGCTCATTTAACTAGAAGGTTAATTTTAGACTCTAGTGCGGATTCGGAAAAGGAAGAGGATATGGTAGAATGGTTGCGTGAAGTCGGTATGCCGGCTGATTACGTTAATAAACTTGCACGCATGTTCCAAGATATTAAAGTTAGTGAAGATCTCAATATTCAATTTAGGGGTGAAACTACGAGGCATGACGCCATTAACATTAAGATACTTAACGCTGGCGCATGGGCGCGGGGGTCGGAAAGGGTAACTGTTAGTCTTCCTTTAGAGTTAGAGGACTATATACCGGAGGTGGAGGACTTTTATAAGAAAAAACACTCTGGTCGTAAATTACAATGGTATCACCATATGAGCAATGGAACGATTACATTTGCTAATTCAGTAGGTAGATTCGATTTGGATGTAACAACGTTCCAGATGGCCGTTTTGTTTGCTTGGAACCAAAGACCCCTAGAGAGGGTGACTTATGAAAATTTGAGACTAGCCACTGAACTGCCAGATCCTGAACTAAGAAGGACGTTGTGGTCTCTCGTAGCTTTCCCCAAGTTAAAACGACAGTTACTATGTTACGAAGCAGCGGTTCAAAATCCGAAAGATTTCGCCGAGAATACAGCTTTCTGGGTGAATCAAGAATTTGCTCTTATAAAGAATGGCAAACCTCAAAGAAGGGGGAAAATTAATTTAATTGGAAGACTTCAGTTAAGTACAGAGAGATCTCAGTTGGAGGATAATCACTCAATTGTTCAACTTAGAATTCTAAGAACTCAAGAAGCCATCATCAAGATATTAAAGATGAGGAAAAGAATAACAAACACTGCCCTCCAGGTAATTGTTCATCCATTAAAATTTATGATAAATTATATTTTCTTTCATCACTTGTACTCGTTACTTTAATAAGTAAATTTGTCAGTTTTTGTACATAATTATTCTTCCCTAATTTATGTTACTAAATGTCGAAATATTTATAGTAATTTATGATTGTTAAGCCATGAGATTGAACAGTGTAATAACATTCCATAATCGTAATTTGATGTTAATATTAACAAAAATATTTTTTCCTTTTTCAGAGTGAGCTTGTTGAAATATTGAAAAACATGTTTTTACCTTCCAAGAAGATGATCAAAGAGCAATTAGAATGGCTAATTGAACATAAATACATGAAGCGTGATGATGAGGATATCAACACTTTTATATATATGGCATAGACCCTAGAGCATTTCTCAGTGTAAATGGACAAAATCAAATAAATTATTTACCCTTATTAAAATTTTATTCCATTTGCATGTTAAATGAAAATAACTCAAAATAAAGCAAGAAAGGCCTTTTTAATCTTAAACGCTAGATATTTTAATGTAACTTTTGTAAAACGCAAGATCGTAGCCTGAAAACTTTACCTAATTATATAGAATTATTGAAATATGGGGTGACCTGTCCGATACAATTGAGATCCGTCAAGATAATGCGGTTATCATTTATCCCTAAACTTAATGTTTTTAATCTAACGCAAATGTCAATTTATCAGGAGTTATACCAGGGTTTCCCTTTCAAGCAAGAGCAGAGCATAAAATACTTTATATTACTCATTAAAGAAATCATAATCATCATCATCATCATCAGCCTGTGTTAGTCCACTGCTGGATATAGGCCTACCCTAATGCAAGCCTTCTCAATTTGGATCGTATCCTACCACGCTCGTCCAATGCGGGTTGGTGGGTAGACAGATTTTACATGCCCATCCGACTCATGGATCATCTTACTGTTCAGACTATTAAATAATCGACCCAAATGCCCTAACCAACCAGAAAACAACGATAACATAAAGGGATCCCCGCGGGATTAGAACCACCGACCTCCGCTTTATAAAGCAAGGGCCAATCCGCTGGCCCACGAATACCGCTTTATGAAATATAATTGATAAAAATGCAAATATATTAATTCAATTATAAATAATAATGAATTTAATAATATATGTCCGTGAACAGTGTTCACGAATAAAATTGCTTATATTTAAGAGTAGGTCCCTCAAATACTATTGAAATGAGCTGTAACATCACATATCTCAGAGCGGCGAGGGGATTCGTGAGTCTTACGCTGCCTTTTTCACAAGCAGGAATTATCGCTTACTATAGATGAACGAATTGATGTAGCAATTGGGTAGGCCGTCATATATATAGCGTTGTTTCGTGGTTGATTTTCACTTAGTGGTTGACATCTTGATAACTATCCATCAATAAGAACACTAGACGTATGACATCTCATTATTGCTAGATTAAACATTTTGTCTGAACCATTTAAATTCCGTCGTTAATTTCACGCAAGCAGTAAGATTAGGTAAGTTAAACTTTGACTTAGAGCTAAGAATAAAATGTAAAAAATTTTCTTAAGGAATAATAACACACTACACGTGCCTTAGTCCGTTTTAGATATATTGTCTCTTAAGAAATTTGTAAAACCATATTAAATTGCTGCTATTGTTCTGACACCTTAAATGGAATTTACTATTTAAAACTAAAACGTTTTCTTGGGATTAATCAAATATATAAACTGGGATATATATTATAAGTTTTTATTGTTGTATGACAATAGGTAAATATATAAAACATTATATAACAATTTTAATTCTTCACGGGATCGATTGTCTCGCCTCCTTGAATTTGACCCCAACCAATTAAACTGTGAAAATGAAAACATACATTATTAGCTGCCTAAAATAACCTTCAGTATCCTATACATTTATCTGAATTTTTTAACCAGTATTACATAGCATAATTTAGGTTCTTTAAAGTTTCTCAATGAAAATTAACAGTTTCACAAAAGTTTGTAAATCGCATTTGAATTGATTACACTTACGCAAATATGAGACATTATGGATAACATGAACTTTTACTAATTTGGTCACTTTTATACATTTTTTAACTTGTGCATTTTCACAAAATCTTACTCACTTTACTGACTGAAAAAATAACTTTATTTAATTAAAATATGAATTTCAACATTGTAAGTTTAGTTAAATAAGAATAATAGTTATTGCTTACCGCCAATGGTTTTCCACTCTTCTGCTGAGGGCAACCTTTTCTCCAATCTCAGTGCAGACAGGGTTGTTCAAAGCGATCTTTGCCAAATCAGCTTTGGTTGCAATCACTCTACCGCCAGTACTCAAAGATCCAATGTTTACTAGCAACATCTAAAACAATGAATTTATTTAAAATTTATTTTTGTAAAATACCATATTGATAAAATTATTGCATTATGAACTCCTTAAGTCCTGTAAATAATTTTTTTTGTAGCACATTCAACATATTTAATTTAACTGTAACATTTATTTTTTAAACATAACCAAAATAAAATTTTATTAAGAAACTAATAATCGTAAACAAGATAATATTAATGGGTTTAAGTTAAATTTTAATAATTTCTGAACATTGTGAAAATTTGGTCATTCAGTTTGATGACAAGTCTCACTCGTCAATTGTACCCAAAGGGTCAATATAATGTAAAATGGTGATACCTCATGTCGGGTGAGTTTCTGCACTTTAGCTGCCTTCTTATCTCCCTCTGTACGTACACCAAGCAGACGTTTCAGTAGATGGTATGACACTTCTAGTTTAACAAATATTCCAGGTAAGGTACCGACAGCTCCAAGAACCTGAAAGTAATAATTAGCAATATTAATTCGTTATATTTTGTTGTCCCGCGCCACATTTACAATAGAAGATATGTTGCAGTAATTTTATGGACGAAGCAGTTTAATCGTCCATTAATTTTTACGTGCACGTCGTTCAGAACTACAGATTTCAATCATCAAAACATAAAAAATAAATCTGATAATTGCTAAATAATTGAAGAACTAATTCTATGGATAAAATAGTTTTTTGCGTAAATAAATGAAATCATTCAATATTTAGTACAGATTAAACATAGATATGAACGAGATGTTATACCAAAAATAAAACAAATGTAATGCCATGCGAGTTTGTGTTTTACTGAGTATGAATGTTATTAAAGCTTTAAAACATTTAATTTATAAAGCTTATATTCTAATCACTACTCTGACAAATTTAGAGGTTTCTAACGTGATGTCGTAAATAAACACATTTTTTGAGCTAACATTACAAACGCTGGCTTAGCCCCACGAGGAAAATCAAAATAGTATACTAAATTATTGTACACATTAAAATGATCAGATAACATAGTTCCATTTTAGGTTATCCATACATGATATGACTACCACTTACGGATAGCCTACAATAAACCTTCGCACAACAATAATTCGTGCGAAGCCGGGTCGTTAGTAGCTACTTCAAAATACTTCACCTGTCCAACAAGACGATCAGCACGGCAGAGGGTAGGCTCGATTTTGGTTCCAACACCAATGAGTCCTCCGGGCACAGCATATTGTAGCTCGTTTTGTTCGGCGAAGAGGGACACAATTCGGGAGAAAATCGGCTGACAGGTCAGACGACCTTCCGCGTCCTTGCTCACCAGACCTGGACGCACCTAATCGACGCAAAGATTTACATTAATAGTCTGTGCGTGTGTTGATATTATTTTAAACAGAAATATATATGACAAAAGCTATTGCCTACCATACGTCTGCGTGGTAACATATTTAAAAAAAATCTTTTTAATTTTTTAAAAATAAAGGTCTTAAGTTATTTCCAATTATATTAGCATGTTTTAGAGACAGTCCCGTCAAAATCGGACCAGCCATTACAGAGATTGGCTATAACAAACGGACAGACAGACCGACATATCATATCACACATATCTATCGGTTAGATATCACAACACAATCATTTAGAAACGGTTATTGCGATGTTACGAACAGACACTCATTTTATTTATTTGTATAGATTGTCACTGAAATGTCAATCGAGTGTCGGCTGGCAACAACACCATACGTATGACGCTGTTTCGTTGCATAACAACGATACTTGTATTCTATGTTTAAATCTATTCCGAGTCTACATTAGCTAAACTAATGATGGTCTGGATTTATCCTTTAACATTATTGTATAAAGAGACTTTTAAAAGATTTTAACGCGTTTATTTACATTCTTAATTACCAACGTTTCGAAAACTTCCAGCTGCCGTGGTCACGGGACAGAACCGATTATTCATTAAATTCATCTTTTTATTCATTTACTCAATTTAACAATGTGCAATATTCGCGTAATTAAACAATTAATCATTATTCTTCTAGTCAAACTTACTTCAATCTCCATTCCAACAGTAAGTACGCCCTGAAGTATGGAGCCACCGGCGACTCCGCCCCTCAAATCGTCCACTTCACAACCGGGCTTGTTCACGTCGAACGAACGGATCACGATCATCCTCGGTGGCGAAGTGAAATCCCTCAGAGGTACCGGGATCTTCTTAGTAATATACTCGCATAACACCTGGGTAATATAAGAGCCTAATAATAATATAACTGCCTCGCTAGCCTAGTGGTATAGGCGTGTGGCTTAGAAACCGGAGGTCGTGGTTCGAACCTGCGGGGACTCAACAATTTTCATTGTTGTTTCCTAGTTGGTTAGGGCAATTTGGGCCGATCACCCAATTGTCTGAAAAGTAAGATGATCCATGCGTCGGATGGGCATGTAAAAAGTCGGTCCACCCACCAACCCGCATTGGACCAGCGTGGTGGGATACGGTCCAAAATCCCCTAATGGATGGAGGTGTATTAGGAGAGGCCTATGTCCAGCAGTGGACTATCACAGGCTGATGATGATGATGATGATGAATATAAGAGACAAAATTTTAAGACGGTGAAAGTGGAATTTATCTAGTACAATATAAAGTTTTTTTATACGTAGCCATTTTACCAAGTTATCATAGGATCCAATCCATCCAGATTTACAAAGGGATTCTATGGATCATTCTAGTATACTCAAAAGTTTCAGAATTGAAGCAAATAATGACATCATTGTATAGTCGTCGCCGTCGTATCACATTCCACGCGATATTTAACCCATTATGACGACCTAGTTTTTGTCCCAAAGTTCAAGCTCAAATATCATTATTCACTACAGAAAGTTTTTCACTTTATTCACTATATTCATTGTCAAAATCGGTACTACCGATTCGGAATAGGAAGCCGCCGAAACAGGCTTTTGTTACCCCCTTTGAAAATAGATTGATAATTGGTAATCAGGCTCTAGCACATATGAATTTAATACAGAAAAATTTAAAATTAAATGGTCAACATAAGTGTAATCTATTAAATGGGATTTCAATCACCTCAATGTTGTATTTCAATTGAGCGGAGATCGGTATGATCGGAGATCCTTCTGCCACTGTTCCCTGCACGAACTTCACAATTTGCTCGTGTTGCTCCTTAGCTTGGCCCTCCTTCACGAGATCGATTTTGTTCTGGAGGATTAGGATATGCTTCAACTTCATGATCTCAATAGCAGCCAAGTGTTCGCTGGTCTGCGGCTGGGGGCAGGATTCGTTTCCTGTAAGACATATATAAATTATTTTAAATATAGTGATACTCTCCTGACAAATGTAATTGGATGTTTAATACTATTTATTAATATCGATTTCCTAAGTTCTACAGTCATCAAGAGCTTGGCAATTTAATGAAGGACTGGAGTTTCAGACGAAAAAATAAGACAGTAAAATTTCAGAATGAGCATACAGTATTATATGGCATAATTGCATTAAAGGCAAAGACATTGTTAAACTTTCTAAAGAAATTGATGAATCGACTAAAAAAGTGAATGATAATATGTTATTGATTTAAAGCTGATTAGCTTGTTATTAATGGCAGACATCTTTGAAACATTTAATGTTAAATTCCATGTACACAAAAAACCTGATCAATTTGGAATATTCATACATAGCCAATATATGTCAAATAGCCTTGATAAAGCCTCAAAAGTGTTCGCTCGCCTATATGTTAGTACTCCTCTATATTATCATCGGAGTTATACGTCCTAGCGCTTCTTAGAAACTTACCTATCACATAATTAAAAAGATCATATATCGCAATAGAATTACCCGCAATGAGCAATAGAGCTGCGTCCATCACAGCTGCACCGTTAAGCATGGTTGCCATGAGGATGTCGTGCCCGGGGCAGTCCACGAAGCTCACATGACGCACTAGTTGAAAACGGCCGTTGCAAGCTGGTCGCAAACAGGGGAAGTTATCGTCCTTGGATGAACCACCCGATATATAGCTGGTTGGACGTGGACATTTTGGGTTGTCGCATTTGTAGATCTTGGCGTTGGCGTAACCTGAAAGGAAAGGTAGTTTTTAATATTTAAAAATTATTATCATCATCATCAACCTGTAATAGCCCACTGCTGGACATAGGCCTCCCCTAATAAACGCCTATCTATTGGGGGTTTTGGACCTTATCCCACCAAGCTGGTCCAACCGACTTAAACATGCCCATCCGACATATGGATCATCTTACTTGACAATTGTGATCGCATTGTCTAGTCAACAAAAACAATGAAAAACTGTCAAGTTCCCGCAGGATTCGAACTCACGACCTCAGGTTTCTAAAGCACACGCCCATACCACTAGGCTACGGAGGCAGTCAGGCAGTTAAAAATATATAAGAATTTATTTAAATCAGAGCAAAATAATCATTAGAATAAGTATAAACAAGGCCGCTGTCGATTTATTGGCGCCGAAGACGACTGGCTTCCCCGTCTAACGTCATCACGCGATGTTTCGCAACCCAAAGGAGCATTATACGTATTGGCCCCATAGTACTGTGACATAAGAGTATGTTTATTCATATGTCTTATGTAAAAAAGGGTATAAATAATTAGTTCTGAAGAAAAAAAAACCAGTCAATTCGTAACAAGTCAGTTTAAATTATAAGTAATAGTATCTTAAATTGAAATTGGTCTAAGTCTTCTGTTAATCTACCAATCTACCATAGATTGGTTGATTGGCGAAAATGGGGGATAAGCAACCAAATACAGTACTTAGGGTATTAAAAGGGGCTAAATGACAGTTATATCTCCCCCATTAAGAACAAAATGATAAAAAGAATTAGCAGTTTTATTGTTTCCATTTCATTAAAAATTTTTTTCATTTTACCGCTACCAACTATGCGTTATTTGCAACCGAATTTATAAAAACAAGTGACAATAGTGACAACGCGGGAACTTCTAAGTAAGTATAACCTGTCTAAGGCATTCTTATGCGGATTATAAATGCTTACTCTGTTAAAGTCTATACTAATATTATAAATGCGATAGTAACTCTGTCTGTCCGTCTTTATAGTCTAAGCCACAAAAAATTTGGATGAAATTTGGTCCAAACTTAGAATAGATTGCAAGAAAGTAGGTGCATATTAACTATTGCAATAATAGTTGTTTAAAGGGTTGAAATAGGGGATGGTCAATCTAATATTAAGTAATATAAACAGTGTGGAGCATTATGTTATTATTATTAATGTATTGATTTAAAATGATTTTTTTTATTACATATACATATATACAATTTGCATGAAATATACTTGTCATACCGAATGTATAAATATACTTTCATAGAAATTTTATTAATTAATGAAAAATACTCATATTTCAAATTATAATTTACTATAGAACATACAGGAAATGAAAAGTTTTGCATAAAAATTACAATTTATTACAAATATTAAAGGAAAATACATAATTTAATAATACTTAAACAAACTAGAAATATTTAATATTATTTTTAATTGTAAAGATTTTATACTAAGAACATAGTAAAAAATTTATTGTATAGCTCTATTGTACATCTTTATTGAAATTTTTGCCAGTTGCTGTCTGAGCTTTGCAGCAAAATCTTAATATTAAACATTTTCAATCATTTCAAATAGTGAAGAACTAGCACAAATATTGAAACATTAATTTTTAAATTATTGACTATTGTAAGACTAACATGTTGTGATTTATATCACTGCTCAGCTTTCTAAAAAATGCCACTGATTATTGAATAAAAGGCAGGCCTTTTTACGGACTTTTTGCGTTTATTTTACATTCCAAACATAGGTAGTTAAAAATGTTAAATACACGATAATACCAGTAAAGTCCTTTTATTCAATATTTGTAGTATTCAAGAAAAAAAAAGAATTAATTATAAACATGCTACTTTAACCTAGAATTAAACTAATATAATGAGATTTGGGAAATCATATGATAAATTGAGTTATCTATCATATTTGAAAAATTATGAATACATAACATAAATTTCAATGAGTTATTATAAATCTATAAGATGTTTTATAAGCATAAATAATAAGTATATACAAACTAAACTGAGTTTTATTCGAGCACACTTTTATGAGAAACACAAAGAGTCACATTTTAAGTTTGTATGAAACAAAATGATTTTAGATAACATTCTATTTTAGTATAAGTTTAAATTCAGATAGAATATGTTGTTTACATTTCTATTTCCTAATACTGACATCTTGAGCAGCTTAATTTTTAAACATTTCTTAAATTTAAACTTTATCCATTATAAATTGTAAACTTTTTGCTAAACTTAAAGTTTAAGTATTGACAAATATTTTCTATATTCAAAGTTAAGTTGAAAATACTACTTTTAAATATAAATCTAGATTGTATTAAAATCCAGATGCCCCTAGCTTGGATGAAAGAATTAGAAGTGTAAAGAAAGTAAAAGGATAACAATTGTCCATGGTGTATAAATTTTTCTGATTGTCTCTAAGAAAATATCACAAATATATTGTTTTATAACAATATATTCCAACATAAAAAGACTACATCAAGAAGTGGTTTTGTGAACTAGAACTTATTATAAAAAAAAATATTATATGATATACCTACAATACATGAGACTATTTAACAATGTTCGTATATTTAATCTTTGTTTATTTAATGATACATATTTACTACCTTAAAGTACTACTACAGCACAGTATTTTTGTAGGCAGTCATTTAGGTAAAAACTTCTAAAAATAAGTCATATGACGATACTCAAGAGTTATACAATCAATAACATGCATTATGAACAAATTCAACAGCTTAAAAAATAGAATAATTCTCACTGGAATAGTGTTGTTCATTATTTACTTCTATGCAGTCAAATAAAGAATTTTAAACATAAAACTTATTTTAGCACTTCAAACATATATTTACAGTGTACTAGATAAGTAAAAAATTAGAACAGATATTTCCTACATTTTAAAGCTCCACATTTACATTCAGTGTTCTTTAGTGATATTTTGTTCGTTTGTTGTTGTTCAAACCTTGACTTAGTCGGTGAACCTGGTGAGTGCGCTTCACTTGCCTCCGCCATACTTGGACTATCTCTGTCTTGTTCTACAATATGTCCATTTGGCTCTAGCCCTTCTCCTACCAGATTTTGGGATGCACTATTTATTTCAAGTTCATCAGCCTCTGAGGACTTTTGTAAATAATCAAAACAAATCTCCTCCCCAGCTTCAATATCTCGTGTTGCAAATAAAGCTAGCATAGGGAGATTGGGATCTAGGCAATCCGCCCACACGGCCCAAACACCCAAATTGGGATCACAGGAGTGGTTAATAAAATGGGATACATTCCCTAGGTGTGCTGCATCCACAACATATGGATTTTCAACGGAATTAAAATCCAGATCAAATAAGTATGTTAGCCCATTTGCATCATATTCCCTGCCTCTCTTTTCTGCCTCTTCAAATGTTATAACTTCACCAACGTATTGACACAAAAACTGTCCTTGTTTTATTTTCTGTTCAGTTCGAACACCCCAACCACAACCGTTTGATGTGCGAAAAATTGTGAGTTTAACATTCCTACCTCTCTGTACAACACGATTATTGCAGTCCAGAGAGCATTTACAGCTTTGTTACATTCATATATCGGTGTTCCTGAGGCTACTCGTAAGGTTTTTTTGTATGTGTACGCAAATATGCCTCCTTGCATACCACAACAGGACTTTGACCGACAATTACATGAAGTACATTCACATCCAATAGGAGGATTTTCTGGAATAACCACTCCTACTCCAGGTATAGAGTGATTTATGTAAGTAAAGGTTTCCGGTGGGCCTGCAAAATCCACTTCATTTTCAACACACAACTTTCTACAATCATCTACTTGATTTAAATGCTGCTCCCACTCTTGTAAAGCCATAAGTTGGCTACACCGTTTTTTAGCTGTTATATATAACTGCAATAAATTTCTGGTATCCTGAACTAATTTTGGTGCATGACACTCATCACATTCTTCCAGCATTAACATAGACATTAATTTAAGAGTTAGGTTTTCCCTTAATTTTGAAATGGAAAATTCTTCAGCATCATTAATTCTCTTCAAAAGATTTTCATCACACAACAAATTGTTAAAGGACACTTCCTCTTTCAGTTTTTCTATTGCTTCACAGTGTTGCAACTCTTTGCTCCGTAAAAACTTTCTTAGAATGGCAGGACAGTTATCCAAATGTTCAATAGGCTCCCATGTATTTTCACTCACTGGCCATCCTTTCCATTTAATTAAAAGAGTTCATTTCCAGATTCAATTTAAGATCAACAATATCCTCTATGATAAACTCTTCAGATTTTCGCTTCATTTTCTTCTGTTTCTTCATAGGTATTTCAGGAGAGGCTATTATATCAGGTGACATTGCCCTTTTACGTGACCGTCTTACTTTTTCATAGAACAAATTTTCACTCTTCTCACAGGCCATATCACGATAAATTCTTATAAATGTGTCCGACAGGCGCTCTGCAACATACCATGTGATTTAATTAATATCCAAATACACTTACGACTTTTTACAGCAATTTAAAAATAATATTGAAAGTAGATCAAAGTTTGTATTTAAATATTTCACATGGTACATTGCAAAGATCTGTGCTTGTTTTAATGTAAGCTAATTGTATCAAATTTATAACAATTTAGAAAAATAACAGCTCAATGGTGCCAGCACTTTGAAGGAAAACCAAATATTTTTGCTTAAAAGAGTTTATTACACAAAAAAAAGAAAAGTCTTTATGTTGTACACACTTAATACAATATAAGTAAAATAATAATAATGAAGAATGGTGATCATATATGATTGAGTATGTAAAGAAAACTTGATAGGGCAACAGTTTTGAGAAATGTTGAGGATTCAGCTATAAATAAGTATTAATGAAAAGTAGTAGATTTTCATATTTTCATTAGAGAAAATTTAGATATACATGTTTTACAATAGATCACAAACAAGATAAGTTATTTGTTACTGAAAAAATTTGTATATAGTATAACTTACCTATGTAGTATAAAGAGTAATATCTAAGTATTACTTAACATTTAAGTAATGATTAATAATACAGTTATAAAAATTTCATCATGTTTATTAATTGACAATTAAAAATAATACAGGCTGGGTCTGTCACATGACTATGGACCCTGAGAAAGAACTGTAACATCAGGTATAATGTTGATAATATTTTAATGTAAATAAACGCGATAAAATCCTTAACACTGTTAATATAATCAAATATTTTATTTTGTATAGTATTCGCGTAAGTAATATTATAATGCTTAGATTTAGTGAGGTATGATAGAGAAAACTACGATGTGATCAGAATTATAATTTCTTACTTACCTAGCTTTATCGTAATGTTTCTCTCCAGCTCGTTTTTAAATCTAACAGTTTGAACGCCCGATATAGCTTTTACCACAGTTGATTTTCCGTGCGCTACATGCCCAATGGTACCAATATTGATGGTTGCTTGCCTCGATATTACTTCGGGAGACAAAGCAGAAAGCTTAGTGACATCCTAAGAAGACAACGGATAATCATTAATAATATAATTATGAAATAAGCTCATATGTTATAGGTTATGTGACATTGCAATCGAGTAGTTAAATCTGATATAAAACACAAATTAAAACTATTATACCATGCATGAATATTTCTGATTCAATAAATACCACTCAAAATCAAAAGCATTTAACTCACAAGTTTTGATAAATCTTGCTGATGCAAGTTCGACTGTGCACTTCGTCCTTCACTTGTAGCCATTCTTATGTTTATTACACGACACTGTATGAGTATACCAAGCGTGAAAACAGGAAAAGAGTTATAACTTCATTCGAAATAGTTATTAACTATTATTTAAGAGTAATTAATTGAAACTACACAATATCCACACTGTAGCGTGGACAAATTCGAATACAATTTTTTAACAACAGTGATGTGACAACGTCGCTTTAATAATAGTGCTGTAGCCTCCATTAAATCAAAACATACCGATTAGCATGACATAAATAATACCTGCTATATAAAGTACAAATATAAAAAGTCAATATTTTAATAACAAAATTTAAAAATAAACTTATACTTGGAGCATTTACATCAAATAGTTAACTATTTTAGGTTTCATGGAGGTCACATTGCTGTGGTTCTAATTCAGTTTGGTTACTATGCGTCAATTTTTACCTTTCTTCTTAATAGCGGGAGCTGCTAAGTAATTAAACAGTTTCATTTAAAGGTGTTTTATAAAATACCAGTAAATGCTTTTAACTCTCTCTAGCGCCTTTCCGTAGTCACATGGCTGACTACCAGTATATCAAGTGACTATAAACAAAAAAATCATTATAAATATAATAAACTTTATTCTGACTAAAAGTTTACTGACCTAATACACAGTTTGAAAGATTCTAACAAAACGATCACAACATGTATTATGTAAGTTCATAGTCAATGTTATAAACGTTTATAGTTTTTTTAAATTTAGTAATGAAAAAAAAAACAAATAAAAATTAGACCTTGGTTGAGATTTTTGACGTGTTTAGTGTAATTAATATATGCTGCTCGTTAGCTGGTATTGTCCGGTCACATGTATTTTACTATCCGAAGATACACATGTTAGTTTTGATTAAAACGTCACTGTCAAATCATTTTAAAATATTTTGTCTGTCCGGGTATCGACCACCGTCTAATCGTGTTTTTGGAGAAAATTACTATTGGTATAATTTCCAGCTGCCATCATGTCTCTTACAAAAGCTAATATGCTCGTAAGTTTTGCTTTAATTATTGTTTATTACCATTTCTCTCATTTTAAGAAAATACAAATATGTTACGTAATATCTTAGGTACGGTCCCTCAGCACCTCTGCATCTGCTGCCCAAATGGTCAAGCCTCCAGTTCAAGTCTTCGGAATGGAAGGCAGATATGCCTCAGCTTTATACTCGGCTGCTTCAAAAAACAAGGCTTTGGATAGCGTTGAAAAAGAGCTATCACAGTTCCAGCAATCCATTAAAACTGACCAAAAGCTTAAGGAGTTCCTCATCAACCCCACATTAAAGAGGACTTTAAAAGTAGAAGCTCTGAAACATGTCTCTTCTAAGGTTAGTTTGTATTACACAAATATTTGCCTTTTTAATTGTTTTCATATTGATTGAAAATGTAATTGCTTAATATTATAGGTTAACCTTTCGCCGACAACAAGCAACTTGTTGGGGCTTCTGGCTGAAAATGGACGCCTGGACAAGTTAGAAGCAGTTATCAATGCATTCAAAATTATGATGGCCGCTCACAGGGGTGAAGTCACTTGTGAAGTTGTAACAGCCAAGCCGCTTGATCAAGCTCAAAGACAGAGCTTGGAATCTGCTCTGAAGGTATAAAATATTACAATACTATAATTAAAAATAATTTTTTTTCATCATACATTTATCACTAAATCTGTTCTTTGGCTATATAAGATATGTAGTTTATACCATTACCTTTGATACACAGAGCAATATCTATTCATAGGAATAACTTCTTTCAATTTATATTTAAATAGAATTTTGTATTAATTGACCATATACAAATGTGGTAAAATTGTAATCCAGTAGCCCTAATATGTCTTAATGCTCTCATATAATTGGTCTGTAATAATAAGATGTTGTATACACTTTTTATTTTTATTTGCTATAAGTTCTTTTAAAATATACTTAACATTTTTTTAACTGTGATAAGTATTGAATATAAAAAAAGGTTAAAAGGATTTTTAAATAAAATAACTGCTACACAATCAATAATTTAAAGAAATAGACATGTCTCATCTTTTATTGGGTCATCTATTGGCTGCATAACAATACTTAAAAAAAATGCCCCATTCTGAATATTTCCCAAAATATTTGAAACCTGAAAATTAATAATGCCAATATTGCACATTTGGAATTGTACTTTTTTCATTAGAAATTTGTTGCTTTCTTATTGGGTCCTATAATAATTAGATATAAGAAGTTATAAAATCTCAATGTTTTGAAGAGAACTTTGAGTTTTCATTCATTAAAAGTAAATGAGCTTTAATGCATATAGTCTGAATAAATGTTAATTTATCACATAAAATATCTTGATATTTATATTTGTTTACAGAAATTCTTGAAAGGCAATGAGACTCTGCAGCTTACCGCAAAAGTTGATCCTACCCTAATTGGTGGCATGGTTGTATCTATCGGAGACAAATATGTTGACATGAGTGTTGCCAGCAAAGTTAAGAAATACACCGAGTTGATCAGTGCTGCTGTCTAAAAACGATAACATGATCATTATAAGGAATGTAGTCAATATAATATTGTTTTAATGTGTATTAATTTTCTTAACATCAAAATGATACACAATTAAATATGTTGTAAAATGAATTGTGTTTTAATAATCCAATTTAAGAGTGAAACAGATGTTACTTTAACTTAAATTGTTACATGTGCTAATGTTCCCTAGCAATTAATAAATTTTTTGACGTAGACAAAGAGTTTACACCTACAAAAATAACTGATTGCTTATGAGTCTGTGTTTCATATTTTTAGAAATTTTATTAACATAGTATCAATTATATTTATTAAAAAAGACATATTGTAAATTTAGATAATATTTGAAGCAAGTAAGTACTTCATATACCTGCTATTGGCAAACTTAGTTAGGATTAGATAGATGTCATATCCAGAAATATAATTAAATACTGTTCTAATTGACGTTAGATGATGTAGTTGACCCTACTTTTCCAAAGCTTTCATTGAAGCTAGGAAATTATGTAAAAAATATTGTTTTTATGATTTGGGATATATATTTGTGATTATATCTTATATACTATTATTTAAAAAAAAAATATGTATTTATCAGTTACAGTTATCCATAGTAGAGAGCTTTCAGTTGGACTAATGATGTGTTATGTCCAGATACATTATAATAGTTGATTGTTTTCTGTTTCCAAGCTTATAGTTAGAAATCTTTACATTGATTAAGTATTGGATATTATATGCATTATTAATACTAGTATGAGGTTTTCTATTAAATAAAATTATATGGAGATAAAAGGACATTAAATTGATTCTGATATCTTATTATTCTTTAATCTAATTGGAAGATGCTTTAAGATAACTTTAATATAGTATAAGTTTTTAAATTTATTCTACCAGCTAAAGATATAAATATGCTATGATTCTATTCATCTTGTTTGACATTGATGTATGTATAAAGACATCATGATTACTAATTTAACTTATTTACATCATAAAAACTGATGATCTCATTACTTTTTGACATTGCTCTGTAAACTAGTATAATAAATATTACATTATTGTTTAAACATTTAACTGAAAGAAATAGTGGCTTACCTACTTAGGTTGGTTTAACAACCTACTTTTCTTGGGATATGTAAAGCATCATGTAGTGACAAAATAAAACCAAACTTGTATTATTAGAACAAAAATTTAATTTGCACCTGGCAAAACAAAAAATTCTTAGTAACTGAATACTCTCGAAGTACACATAACACTATATTTATATATTTGAATAATTAACAAGAATATTTTTGAGATCAATATATGTGTCTGAGATCATTTGTACATCTGCTTGAGTATGACTACTATCTATCCCTCCGTCGGAGCTGCTTCTCCTTTGAGCAATGCGTTTTCTGCTTCTAACTCAGCTATACGAGCTTTAGCTGCTTCAAGTTCGTCATCACCGCCATCAGTACCTAAATGTTTACGTACGTACTCAAGAGCATCTTCAGGTTTATCGGGTTCTTCATACAAGCTAACCAGAACTTTCGTCAACGCGTCCATTACGCCAGCTCTTTCCAAATATCGCCTAAATTCTTCACGTTTAGAATCTATAGGCTAGAAACAGAAAAACAAATTTATGTATTCATGACTAACATTTTCATTTAAATTTGAATACATGAACATCACTCCACTTACTTTGTAAGACGACATTATGTTTATATAATTTATTTTCTCAATTAGATGTAATGCTTCCTCAAAAATATTAATAGCTGTTTATAATTTTCAATTATTTAAATATACAACGATAGATCACGCTTTTGACATTGACAGCATTATTTTCCTTTAACAGATGCACATAGCAGTCAGCCTGTAGGAAGTTTTTTGAGTGCAAAGAAATTTTATTATTTTATTACTACATGCATGAGATAGATGGTACTGATAGATATTTTCATTTCATAAAATTACAAAAAAAAAATGCTCTAGATCCCAATGCAACAAAACTTAATAGGACAATGGTAATACCGAACTAAATTCCACTCTTTCCATGGGTCCTTCACACTGCCATGAGTCGCGGCGGATAAGAAGAGTGATGTACAACTTATAGTATTATTGATTTCACATCTTTAAATGGTCTATATTAATGTCCGCGAGGTCTAATATCTATGTTTTAAGAATAACCACACGAGAGTCATTTTAATGTAAAACATTGTTAAAAATTGCAATCAGGGATATTCAAACCTTATTTAAGGTAATATAGTGTAAGTTTACATAAAAGTTAATAGGCTTAAAATAAATGATTCCATGAGCACGTGCAAACGTGTCACACATGACATTTCGATTAAATTAATACTTTAAAAAATCAGGGTAATAGGTCATAATTTCTTGCAGAGGGCACGTTGTCACCGGCTTATATTGCGCAAAATAGTTATATACTGTTTGAAGTCGGTCATATTTCTTTTTGTTAAAATTTTACTTGTCTTTTCTCGATTCTCCTTCTTCCCTCTTCCGCCGTCCTACACGTCGTTCCCTTTCCAATATTTCAGCGATAGTAGTCTAAAAATATCTTCCTTTGACAATTTTTTTTTTTGCAAACGCAGGCAGACGAGCAGTCGGCCCACCTGATAGAAAGTGATCACCGACGCCCATGGACATTGGCAATACTGGTATCACCAACGCGCTGCCTACCGTGAGACGTAGGACGTTAAGTCTCGTTTACCCAGTAATTACGCTGGCTACGGTGCCCTTCAAACCGGAACGCAGTAGTGTTTTCACACTACTGTTTTGCGGTAGAAATAGGCACCGCGGTGGTACCCACCCAGAAGGTCCAATGTAATAAGGGGACCTACCACCGGTAAAATAATAACCGTCTTCTTCTTTCTCCTACTTATCGCATTGTTTTCAGGTCACGAGTGCTTTCATATACAATCCATTCTTCTGTGGAATGCGCTTGAAATTAGTTGTAGTTTAAAGAAAAGTCATCTTTTGAAAGAGTTGTCGGCGATGCGATTGTCACTCGAATTTCTGAATATTTGTTTTCTATTGTATATATGCATGTATGTATTTTTTTAATGTTTATGTATAGGTGTTATATATTTTTTTTCATGTAATGTTGACGTAACGTCTTATAAATTGGTTCAAAAAAACTGTGTCACAGGGCCCTCACGAAACGCTTCCCATAAGCAACCATGAGAGAAAGTGAGAGGCATGCGTCTCTCTTACTCATGCGCTGTTGGACTGCTTAAAACAGACAGAAAGAAAGAGAAAGAGTGGCATGCTTAAACATGCCTTGCGTCTCTCTTACACTCGCGCGTTTCTGCCGTCGAAGTAAACAGATGGTGTCTATTTATTCAATTTGCTATTTATTATTTAATCCATCTTCCCACTATACGAATGAATATTCACATTACAATCATTCTACCGCTAAAAGACGTTGTCACGTATAACTTTCGCCCGTATACCGATTTTATGGGCAACCAATTATTTAAGTTTTTTTATAATAACTTTGTAAGTAATTATTATATAATACTAATTCTTAACAAATATTATTAAGTATTAAGTGGTTCCAAGTATTATTATGTTAGTTAGTATACACTGAACATTTGTAACATCCCTGAGGTTGAATGTTAGAAAATGCCTAAGGCATTAAGCCAACCTGTGTACACTTTATTTGTGCAAGTATGAAAAAATAAATGTTAATAATTAAAATAGAAAATTAATTCATACTTACTATTGCATTGTTTTGGACATTTGCTTTTGGCAACATTTTAATAATTAAAAAATAAAAGACAGGTAATAAGTTATTAATATCTTTATTATTAAATATAATGTTATCTTGCAGACAAAAATAATTAACTCAATACAGCAAACCTATTTTAACTGTAATGCTGTTTAATTAGAAATAGAGTTTAAAACAAAAGATTAAAATTAAAAAAATACTTTAAGCTCTAATGTAAGTTTTGTGAATAAATGCGAGGCTGTTTTGTGAATATTTTAAGATTCATCATCACTGTTAGGGGCAGCTTTAGGTTTGGGCCCACCAGCTCGTTTTGCCATTATGATCTGGTTCACTTTCAAAACTGTGGTAGCAGCGCCCACTGCATACTTGATCCCCCAACTTTTGAGAAGGTACGCATCTAACACACCCTTCTCTTTGGCGTCGCACGCATCACTGCTGTCAGACTCAATGTCGTATCCATAGTTTTTCTTTCCATCCTAAAAAAAATAATGTGACAAATTTATGCCTATGCAACATTTTATCTGAATTGTAGGATCTAAACTAAAAATTAACTTATAGTCAACAAAATTATGCAGTCTTATTAGTGGACTTCCAACACAAGTGCAGTAAGATGCAAATAAGTTTTCTAATAATATTTGGTTTAGACGAACAAAATTTTCAAACCCTTTAACATACTTTGTGAGCCTTGTAAATGTTGTTCACAACTTCTGTGGCATTAGCACCAGAGTTGTCAGCCAACGCCCTTGGGATGCTCTCAAGGGCTACAGCAAATTTCCTTACTGCATACTGTTCAAGACCGGGCAGAGTGTCAGCATATTGAAGAAGTTTCTGGGCCAATTCTATTTCTGTCGCTCCAGCACCAGGCAAGAAACTATAAATAGTAATATATAGCAGACCTATTATTATTTTCCTGTTTTGGGTATGTTTAAATGTTTATACAAAACCATAAATAATAAATTGAAAGAAAGAAATTGATTTAAATAATGTAAACCATAGAAAAAATGTCTCTGAGCACCAATCAATAAATAACAAAGTTGTGCATTCAATGCCATTTTATTGCTATAGGTTTTAATGTTTATATAAATTTCATGTTTTTTGTCTAAAGTATAACTATAGACAGACCAGCCTAAAAGTATGTTCCACTAAAATATCTCTAAATATTATTAACCAATCTTACCGTCCATCTCTAGCAATTGCCTTGAAAGTGTTGACACCATCATCAATGGCTCTTTCAATATCATCCATATAATTATCAGTAGAACCACGGATCACAACAGTTGAAATACGGGATTCTGTGGTTTCCATTGAGAAGACAACAACCCTGGTATCACCAAGCTCATCAACCTTTACAGTGTCACAATAACCCTGCTCTTCAGCTGTTGGTGTTGTTAATCTTGGCAACACCTGAAAATTTTTTATAATAGATTGATAAGTTTTAAGTGGTTGGAGTATCTAGAGATGTAATGTGTAAATAAGATTTATTATAGTAGAAAAAAAAACAAGAATTTTATTTCTGGATGAAACAATATCTATGCTAGAATGTCATGATTAGTAAGTTAAAGTTTAATATTAAATTTTATTAATAATTCAGTATTAACATGAAAAAAAAAACAAAGCAAAATTAGGACAATATGTAACCTATACTTACTGTAGCATTCACAGTTTTTGCAAGGCGTCTCAAATCAAATTTAGAATTGAGTCTTACAGCCATAACATTGTATTTGTTCAAGAAATGCAATGCCATGTCACCAAACTTTGCACCTGCTACAACAACTTTGACACCTGCATCTGCTATATCTTTAATCTGTTTCTCAAGCAGGGATTCCTCTCCTCTACTGAAATTCAAAAGTTCATCTGCCGTTTTGATGAGCACTGTGCCCTTTGTTTCTGTTTGGGTGATGTCTATGGGACATGAGTAGACAGCAACTTTGGCCTTGGAAGCTGCAGTCACATCACCTTCAATTTCACGCTTGAACACCATTCCAGACAGTACTTCAGATTGATGGAGGCCAGCTCCAAGGATCTAAGTAACAAAGCTTAATTAGAAAAACTTAAAAAAAAAAACAAAACATTCAATCCCTATATACATACTTTGCAAACACGAACATTGTCCACATTAAAAGTGGTATTCTCTGGCAGAATGGCAATACATGCCTTTGCCACAAGTCTCGCAATAAAATCTTCATTTCCATATTGCTTGGACATAATGGATGATCTGATTCCGGCCACAACATCTTCAACATTCTTATAATCTTTGATTTCATGACAGATAAGTTCTGGAAGCCACTCAGCACACTTATCAAGGGCTTGTTCATAACCTTCGGCAATTTCAGTGGGCGTGACACCTAGGCGTAAAAGCTCTTCAGCTGCCTCTAACAGGGCACCTGATAGCACTATGACAAAGTTAGTACCATCACCCACTTCTGAGTCCTGCATCTGGCTTGCCAAAACCATTAATTTGGCAGCAGGATGTTCAACGTCAAGTTCTCTGATGATAGTACCAGCATCGCTTGTGACGAATTGTTTTTCAATGTGATTAATAATCATTTTATTCATACCATTTGGTCCATAAGCGGAGCGTACACTTTTAGCGAACTGTTTACATGCATTAATATTGCCGTATACAGCTTCTTCCATGCCTGATAACATCTGAAATATGAATAATTTACTATTAAGATATTCTCGTACATTAAAACCAATGTTGTGGTACTTATTCAAGTACCACTTTCAAACATAATAATTTTATGTTTTTATCTTCTGAATTGATATAAAAGTCTTTTAATAGCTTATTTCATAGTAGTTATGAGTTATTTCATACATCAATTTATCCATAAGAAAGGATATTATAATGTTTTTGAACAAAAAAGAATCATGCTGGTTTCTGGCGGTCGGCATTTAGACACATGACTCGCCTTTGCTTTTTGGTTATAGAAAAATTTAACTTACCCGGGCCCCATCTTTTAACATCTGCGGTACACCTGGAGCCTTAGGAATATGTAGAGCCATTTCGAGGTTTAAATATCGTCTTTTTGTAGATAATATTTAAACAAAACCTTTTTTAAGAAGATATTCTTTTATGTCTTTAAGAGAAGAGCTTGATCTAGAACCAGTGTTGCACTGCATAAAATAAAAACATCGGTTTATTTTTATAATACACAAACAATTATACAAAAAATATCGATATCCCAATTATGTTTAAACTCAATAGATATGTAGAAAAAAAATCGTAAATTAAAAAAAAGGGAAAATATGCATACAAAGACCTTAACATGATTAATAAATTTTATAATACCAGTTTTTATCGCTTCTACATTTAATGGTATTTGTTTACAAAAACGGCCAGTGGGATTTTGTTGTAAAATTATATTTTTCAATAGACAACAATAAATAAGCCGCGTGCTCAGGCAAAGTAAAATTTTCTCAAAAAATCGAATTCGTAATTTGTATGGAGAGTCACCATAACCTAAAGTTCGATTTTCACAATTTTATTATTTTCATTTATTATAAAGTACGTTAGATTAGTACTTTGGTACAGACAAAACATTTCATCACCCTGACACCATGTTATATTTGTCTCCCTAACCCTCGAAGTGCAATATAAAAGCGCGCAGCAAGAAGTTCATGAAGTGGTGACAGGCGAAGCACATTCAGAAATATATGATTTTGAAAAACCTTAAAACTCCGCTTTACACGTATTTTCTTATTGAGTATAGTCTATCGAAAAATATTTTTTTACAAAAAAGTACGGTACGTAAAAAATGCCTACTTAGTATTGCAATAGCAATTTGAGTTTGAATATAAACGACTTGCGACGAAAACAATATTAAAAAGTAATTGAAATTTAGAAAAGCGATAAGTTTATCTTTGGCGTTAAATGGGTTCAACACCAACAACCTATTTTTTTATTATTGCCTACGCAGGCAGATGAGCAGTCGGGGCCACGAGTTCGGGAGGATGAAAAGTGGTCACCAACGCCCATAGACATTGGCAATACAGGTATCACCAACGCGCTGCCTACCGTGAGACATAGGATGTTAAGTCTTGTTTATCCAGTAAATACGCTGGCTTGGATGCCCTTCAAACCGGTAGAATTAGGCATCTCGGTGGTACCCACCAAGACGGTCCCATGTAAAAAGGGGACCTACCACCGGTAAAAAAGGGGACCTACCAACCTTCAACTCCTTGAACCTTTTTAGTTTAAAATATTTATATTCAATAATTTGGTTATAAGTATTCGCACTTCTTGTGATTAGTGAAAAATCTAGTTAAGAGTAATTTTAGGTATAGGTTGCACTTTGCGGCTCGTGGCTTCATATCTCAATTGGGTCTGGTTTAGTAACAATAAACAAAAAGCTTATTACGCGATATTCAACTTTTTATATTACTGATGGCCACGATAACCTTTGGTAATCCCTACTCAATTGTTACACACTTGACGTGTGCAGTCTAAATCTTATTTACCTGACTACCACTTGGGCTATCAGCAAACTGTAGAAGGGCCACGGGTATGCCTCAACTCGATTTGCTGCTATTGACATATCCAATATAGTTTTCTAATAATTTATAGCATCATTTATTAGGCGTCTAATACGTGTCGTGGACGCCTTATGCCCACGAATAGGTTCTCACTTTGCAGTAGTGGTGTTGTGGGGCTCAGTACCTGCGGACTGGTCTAACGGGGATGCTAAGAGGAACCTAGCCGGCGTAATGCCTACGCGTCCTCGCGGGGCAAAGACAGGTTATGTCGAATTAACACCGACTAAAACCACCGCGTTCCTGACGCCTTTAGGGGTCACAGGAACGGTTTTACACTATTATGCGACCCCAGACTCCTGGATCATGCGCGCGCCAGGAGATCTCAACCAATGAAGGCGCAAGTCTCCCGGCCCCAACGGTGGCCTAGGTTTTTGGCTCCGCTGAGAGAATCGTTTCGGCCGCAGTAGGAGGAGATGTTGTATATATCTCCTCCCTCCGGCCTTAAGCCTCTATAATTTTTTAGTTCAGTTGTTAGTAATCATATACTTGTAAACCGGCAGTGATTTCAACGTTAATTTTTTTTAAGGGCTTAAGCAATGTATACAATATTTTTATAGACATTTAAAGCTGACGACTCGCTTGGCGCAGTTGTTAGTGCACCAGAGGGTGTGAGTTCGATTCCCACCACAGGAAAAATATTGTGTGACGAACATAGTGTTTTTCTCGTTCTTGATGTTTGTGTCTATATAACATATGTTTATTTGGAAATGAAAAGTAAGTTTATGTATTTATGAGTCATCTGGTCGCCATAGAACAAGCTTTGCTTAGTTTGGGACTAGATGGTGGTATATTATTGTCCTAAAATATTTATGAAAAAAAAGCTAACTTTATATTATTGATATTTTTTATTAAATATGTTTTATTTATAGGTAATTCATTTTATAGAATATTGACTACAGCACTTTTACGGATGGTAATGTTTTTTTTTAATATATTAATTTAAATTACAGATCTCGATATTACGAGCAGTAGCGGCAGTCTCAGAGAATATCCCGTGTTATTCTCGAACAAACATAAGTTGTAATGTAAGTAAACGCGATAAAATACGTAAAGTATTTTTATTTAATATCATTATTATTATTATACCGGTATGAAACGCTTGGCCTTCACTCACTCAGAACAATAGATACTTGAATTTCATAGTGAATAATCTTGAACTAAAATGTGATGTCTATAAAATGAATCACCTTAAATTCAGTTTATTACATTTTTATTTCTATTGACGTTATCGTGAAACAACATCAATCAATTTGATGATATAGAAAATGGTTCAATGATCTATGTATAAATAATAATAGACTTACATGATCTAAGGTAACAAAGAGAATATTATCACTCTTGAATTATCGATTGTCAAACTTTGATAGTCATAGAATTTAACAGACATCAATATAATTTGATATGGATATTAGAGAAAACGGTTTTCAAAATAAGATCTATGTTATAAATAAAAACTAGGAACCTATACATACGACGATTCATAAAGGTACATCTAAGGAGAAAAAATACTGACGAAGCAAGACTGCAAATTATAAGAGGCAAGTTGCAAAATTTCATAGATATAAAAATTAATGCAGTAAAGAACATGTTTTAATTGACTTTAAATCATGCTATCCCAGTTCTATCTAACTGCGTTGCAACAGAAGGACTTCAATACAAAAATATACTAATGACTTAGAATGACAAATAATAAACTAAATATGAACAAGCTATAAGCATCATTTAAATTAAGTAAAATACATTTAAGCAAGACTGCAACAATATACTAGTATGAGAATCAAGAATAGCATATATAATTTTATTAATTAATACTAAAAGAAGCATGATCAAATATAGGAACTTTATATAAATCAGTCATCCCATCATAATCGAATCGGTCGTTAAGCAATAAGATCTATTCATACATAAATATCATGAAATATAAATGCAAATAATAATAATATGAATTAAACGTAATGTACATAAAGCATATTTCGGTTAATCAAATTTAGAACTAAAAATACACTTTTTTTACCAACTTAACTAAATTTGGGATGAGATCTAATAATTGCATCAATAATTGAAATTTTTACATATAACCTTAGATGCAAAAAATACCAAAAATATTTTAATTTATAATTATATTAAAAGGTTAATCCAATAAACGATCAGAGTGAAGTGTAAAGGCAATTAAAGATTCTTTCAAAATTATAAGCTATAAAAAGTAAAATTAATTATGACGGAGTTTTAAAAACGTAAATTTGTTAAAAAATCATATTTTTCGGTATAAAACAATATTTATGAACAAACCCAAAAAACATTAACACTGTTATGTTACCAGGTAAAAATAATTTCGGTTGGGACCGCGCCTGATCTGAGAAGTTTGTTATTTCAATAATAGAAATTTTTTACCATTATAACCCTATTAGAGTGCAACCATTAATGACCTGTACCACCCTTAACACACATTTTTTTAAATTTTTCGTGAATTATTTTATTAAAAGTATTTAATACCATTACGCTACTTCAGGGTTACATGAATAGTTTTGGCTTCAGTTACATCATTAGTTTTAGTAAAATTTATAAAAAAATAAGTCTGTTTTCGTAATAATCACAGTAAACAATTGATATAAAGCACCATACTTCCTTATAAGTAGGTGTTTTATTTTCAAAAATGCACTTACAAGTAATTTTTCGAACTATGCTAAAGTTTTTAATATTTATCTAAACGCATCAAGTGATTGACTTTTTCATCTAAATATCATTCTAAAACTGACGTGCCAATAAAGGAACTTAGAAATTCTATGGATTATAAGAAAACTTACTGATGATTTTTCTTATGTTACCCATGTATACGGGCTAAATAAAAAAAGGAATAATATTCGAGATAAAAAATTATATCTTTAGTGCAGCCAGAATTATTTTTAAGATGTACTTAAAATAGCTACAGATAGTTTAATTGTCTTTTATTGACTTTAACTCATAAGAATTAAATATAACAATTGCCTCTAGCGAGTACTTTGAAACAATATCCAGAGTAAAAAGAAAAGTTTCGATCAACCTTTTGCTTTTGAATCATGGCTGTACTAGAGACATATATATCACTACAGTTTAGACGATTTGGATTTGGAATAATCGTAAACAAATCTAACGGCCAACACTAAAGGCGGCAGAAGTAATCGAATTAAAACAATAGAATCGATTTTCAATCGATGTTTAATCTATAACAGTCCGACTTAATGGCGCCAATCTAATTTGTCGTTAGTTTCTTTACGCAAATTCTTTATCTGAATTGGCTAGACTGTTTACAAATACTATCAATGTTGTCAGCTGGTGTTGGTTATATCAGAACAGGTTCTTAGGCGGCGGTACCGCGACGACCGCGGCGCCGGCGCGGCCGGTCGTCAACGGGGCCAGTTTGCGCCACGCGTTCGATTCTGAGTCGTACACCTCCACCACGTTCAGGTACTGGACGCCGTCGTAGCCGCCTGTTGGAAGAATAAAATATATAAGTGGACGAATAAGCGACCTTATTTTTATTTCAGATCTGCGTTTAGAAAAAACAGATAGGATATACATTATAGTTAACTAAAACCTGGACTTTAAGTGTATAGATATAAGTAAGCAGTAACGGTGAAAACAGATGAGCCTCTTCGATTGGTAGTATTAAAAACCATGCGATGTTTAACGACATTAGCCCTATACATTATGTCGCGAAATGAAACGCCATATGGGCCGATCACCCAAAAACCTGATTGTACTAGATGGCGTGTAAAAAGTCGGTCCAGGTTCTTAGGACCGTCTTTGGAAATCATTATTGGACGACAGCGTCTTCAAAGTTACTGACATCTAATCCATTCATTGAATGCAGTTTAACCTTTAGTCAAAGGTCGGATGCCAGTCGCTCTGCATAAAAAACTGTTGCTTAACAGAAGCCGGGTGGGTTATTTGCTTATAACGTGGCATAATCACGAGAATAGTTTGGTAAGCTGAAACGAAATACGTACCAACAGCAACAATGCGATCGCCGAGTAAACACGATCCTATGGCGTCCCGCGCGTAGGACAGCCTCGCTAGAAGCACCCAGCTGTCTGTCGCCGGGTCGTATCTCTCCACACAGGCCAATCTACCTCCGACAGTATTAGCCGGCGCTTCGTGACCTCCCAACGCGTACAAATAGCCGCCGGCAGCGCACATCTTCAAAGTTATTTTTTTTTTTGTTATACGCTGTTACTATATCACCAAGGAACAAAAGCTTGTTTGGTTTCACCCATTTACCATATTGACGTGATTGACAAAATTGAAATGGAACATTAAAAGAAATATTCTTTTCTTTTACAGGATGTTTTTAATATCACGTAACAGTTCGTTTTGATTGTAATTTAAAGTTACATACTTTTGTACTGATTTCTGATAATTACGCTATTATTTTACACATTACATGCACAAAAAATGTTAAAGTTCGTATAAAGTAAATTTATTATTCACATTTATATATGAAAAATAATAATGAAAGCTTTGGAACCAATCTATCAAAGCTATTGCTAAACAAAGGATAATCAGAATACAACAAAAAAAGGTTATTGCAAAGCCTCCTTTTATAAATATTTTTTTTTTAAACTTTCTTAAGATATCTCTCTAAAATATCAATGAAAAGTTCCTTGTCCAATATTTATAGCATTTTCTGCCAGTCAACCTTGGGCGAGAGCAAAAATTAACAATAAATACATAAACACTAAAAGCGAGTGCTAATAACATTATCACTAATACGGTTACACTCACGCTAAGTCCGCAGCGTCTACGCGTCATGGGCGCGCAGTTGGTCCAGTGGTTGGTGGCCGGGTCGTAGCACTCTACGGAGCGTAGGCAGGCGCCGCCGTCGCGACCGCCCGCCGCGTAGAGCCTGCCCCGTAGCGCAGCTACGCCGCACGTGCTACGAGCGCCGGCCATCGGGGCTACGGTGGTCCAAGTACGGGAGCACGCGTCCCAGCTGATGGAAATATACACGACCATGAGGCATGGAACTCAAATGGATGGAAATATATTGTACTGTTTATCAATTACAACTTTCGTAAAACATTGGCAACGGCTAAATCTAATGTAGAATGTCAGAGAAGTAAGAATATAATAAATAAGACTTAATAGGGTGATAAGGGTAGTAAGAATATAAATATAATCATATTTAACAAACTCTTCCTACTTTTATATGTGAAAAAGCAATACGTCGTTATAAATTGTTGCGTTTATAATATTAGGAAATTTGCAAAAATATAGCAAAAAAATCCGCCCTGCGGCAAGATGGAGTGACGAAATTTGCAAAGTGGCCGGTGTGGGCTGGATGAGAATAGCCGAAGATCGGAAGTATTTCCGTGCATTAGGGGAGGCCTATGTCCAGCAGTGGACTGTCACAGGCTGACATTGATGTATTTTCTTTTGTTATCATCATCATCATGATGATGATAGCAAAAAAAATGGGCATTACAACGATTTGTATACTTGTCACTTACCGTTCAACCGAATTCAAATATATCCATCCGTCGTGCCCGCCAACTGCATAAATGGTGAATTTGGTCCGTCGCCTAACAGGGCGACTCCGAGGCCGTGGCGGTGCGTGTTCATAGGCGCCAAAGTACTCCAGCTCAATCGTATTCAAGTCGAAACACTCCACCTACAAATTATATAAACTATCATCACTATCATTATCAGCACGTGTCAGTCCACTGCTGGACACAGGCCTCTACTAAAGCACGCTTTCGATCTTCGGAGAACTATATACTTTTTAATATCTAATGCAGCTAAACTACCAGCAGTATATAAATTAACTTATTACACTCAAAACCCTGCCTCGCCCCTAACACATGCAGTACACTTGCTCAACATTTTATTACAAAATAATCATATTATAACCGCTTCAACTCTTATACCGTACGTTATTAATTTAATTTAAGGGCCAGCAAATCAACTATACTGATCCCTGCAAGACAGGTTACAGACCAAGTGCATGCTCATTGATAAATCGCAAAATATATAGTGTTTTTATTTTTAGACATTTCTATTTTAAAATTTACATAAACCAAACAAAAAACTTAATTGATGTTAACATTGTGACACAACGGCGAAGTGGCGTCGTTTGTATGTTCATTATACTGTGATAACGTCAATCATATACAATAAGACATTGATGTATTTTTAGATATTCGACAATCTATGTCTTAGGTATGGGACAAAATAATTGCCCTATTATTTGTTCTATAATAAGATAATAATTTATAATAACTATTTAACAACTCTTACCGTGTTCAATGTTTTCAAACCGTCCCTACCACCCACTACTATAAGTTTGTTTTGCATGACCGCAACACCAAATTGCAATCTTCTAGCACCCATCCTCATGAATGGTGTCCACGAATTCGTACGAGGGTCATACATTTCCATATTACTTGCACCCTAACGAAGTTAAAATTTTATTACATATTAATCAGATTTACATATGTTGTTTATAAAAAAAGGATTAAGTATAATAACAATAGCTAATAACATTGTTAAAGCAACAATTTTGTGTTGTCTCAAATAAATATCATTAGGACTGTAATCAAGTGGTTTCTATATTTACATCTTGGTTTGTTTGCTACTACAAAACACATGTCTTTATGTGTAAACCGGCTTTTACCTTAACCTTCAGCATACATTTTACATTTACACTTAACACAATATAGTTTTAATTAGTTAGTTACATATAAATCTCATGTTTATCATCATCATCAGCCTGTGATAGTCCACTGCTGGACATAGGCCTCCCCTAAAACACCCCTATCCATTAGAGGGTTTTATAAATCTCATGTTATATTACTGTAAAGTGTCAGTAATATTAGACCTTAGACACTGCAAAAAATTATTATTTATAGCGACAAATAATATAGATGTTACAGAAAACAAAAAAAGGTTATTGCATTAGAATTACAATAAAAAGTTTGTAAAGTGTACAAGTTATAATCTTTAAACATACCATCTTTGTTTAATATAAAAAAAATCATAACCTATGTAGATACCTTATAGCCATCCATGCCACCTATAGCCAAAAGGCGACCAATAGTTGATGTCCGCGGTCTTGTTCTATTGGAGAACAGCAGAGACCTACGCTCTGGTAGAAGGTGCCATTTCACAGCCTCCATTATCAAAGGCTGGCATTCTTGTACATTTCCACATGCCAGTTCAACTTTATCAATCAGGTACTGAAAGCAATATTTGTTTTATCATATCTGTATTGAACCCATAACACCAAAAACAATGTTGTGCCATATGTAAATATACATATTCAAAGTTTTACAATAATTTTAAATAAACAATTAGTTACAATCTATCAGGTACCTTAACTTCTTATTCTCTTTTTTAATTTACAGTAAAACATTTACTAAAATGATGCAGAAAAACTTACCTCAGATGTAAGAAGGGGTAATTTAACAAGTTTCAGAAGTGTTGGTAAGTATTTTTCTCTATTAACATTATCATGCTGGACCCATGTCATGAGACTCTCAAATACATTTTCTTCAGAGACGACATTAAGATCATCCGATTTCAGTAAGCTAGCTAATTGGTCAGCTTGAAGTGTTAAAAATTCTTGCTGTTTAACAACCTGAAATTTAATAAAATAAAACAATTTTTATATATTTCGCAAAATAACTAGCTATGACTGTCTATATGGCCAAATTAATAAAGCCTAATGTGTGATATATAAAAGTTTATTAACATTAGTTATACCAATATTAAAATTTGTTTCAATATAAAGAAAGTTAATATTTATACACAACAATTCTTTTCCCTAAGCTGCCTTATTTTGCCAGCAGAAAAATTAAAAAAATGGAAGAGAATAGAAGTTAATAAGAGGGTTGAAAATGATAATCTTTAAAATATAATTTAACAAATGAAGGAAAGTAAAATATTTATCTGGTAGTAAACAATATGAACTGCCCATAAGAATTGCAGGTATATCTTCTATGAATCTTCTTGCTACATTTCACCCATTAAGCCCATTTAAAAATTCCACAACTAATTATTTATTAAATTGATTGATAAAATTAAGAAGACAACAGCTAGATTATTTTATTTTGCAAGCAAAATTAAAGGTCTTCCTTGAATTAAATTGTACTTAAAATATAAACTTCACATAAAAAAAATCTATAGACCTGCATAAAATGTTGGTAGGTATATTCTAAAGCATTTTGATGCAATGCAAGACAGGACTGTTGCTCCGCAAATAAAGCAATCCCTAAACAATTACAGGGATCAAGTTGTTTTTTTAAGAAAGCACAGCAAGCTTTTGTGACAGAATGCAGCTGAAGTAAGCTCGCTGTTGATAATAGCACCTCAACAGATTCTTCCCTCAATTCTGTAAAATAAATACAATGTAAACATAGTAACAATCTCAACACTAGCCAAATTATTATCGGAAATTGCACAAACATAGTAAACCAATGGAAATATTAAAGTTGTCATAAGTAAAGTCAAAATAACACCAAGTAGTAACTTAACATGATAGCTTGTCTTTGGGTAGCTTTGTTTAGAAATAAGAATACACTTTAATAGCTTTACTGTAGAAAGTAAGATATGCCTAAGTAATATTTTGAAAACGGTGAAAATCATCATAAGTAGAATTTTCATCTTTAAATTACTAAATCTCAAAATAGCACAGACTTATCTGCTATATTTTAAGTTTGTTTGTTTGTGAACATTTTAAAGTATTAGTTTTTTCATTGGTAATCATATGTTTGATGTTGTTATTTTATTAGTTTTTAAGTAATATAATATATTAACCTATAGTGCCTGTGTAGCAATAATGTACCAGTGCCTGTAGTGCTTGTGAATCAACTCTTTCAAGGGTTATTTCATCTAAATGAGCTTCTCTTAAAGAGCCTGTGAACATTGCCGCAAAATATTCACTGCATGAAGACAATACTACTTTGTGCGCTGGAATCCTGTTATACATAAAAGGAATAACAACATATTAAATACAATGTTACCAAGAAAGCATTTATGTGTTGTACAAATATTAAATTACATATAGCAATAGATTATCATTGTCCGTAAACAAAGAATAATGCGTCTGTTAAAGACAAAGGAAAAGGACAATTAAACACACTTACCGGCAGCCTGCTGCAATCAGAACTACATCACAAAGTTTTTGCGACTGATAATACCCGTAGATATTTTTTAAAGCAGATTCGGAATGTCCTTTATCACAATAAAATTCATCCTGACTTGACGCACTTGAAAGACTTAGTTGACTTAATTCCCTAGGCAGTCCTTCGTCGATGGAGTTAGTTGATATGTTATCTTTTGCTGGTTCGGACTTCTGAGATTCACAAGCCGACATCATGCCGTTTTTTATTTATTTAATTAAGAGCTTATAATTCAAATTAACTGACCAAACTCAAACTACCTTCGAATGAAAACAAAGAGATGTCAATTTACTTGTCAGTTTTGCTTTTGTTGTGATTATTTATAAATTCACAGACTCAGTTAAGTTTTCATACAGCCAATCTAAAATTAACATTTGAGTAATGGCAATTATTGTTCGTTTTTTTACTTCTAAATAATTAGTTTTTATCTAAAAGTTAAATTATTTATTTTATCTTCTTATAGTTGTCATTTTACACAAACGTTTTTTGGTATTTTTGTCTGATAAATATTTTATCTCCTCCAATCATTACATATAAAATAGACTGATTAACCAGAGGTCATGGAGATGAAAAAGTGTTCGTAGCAAGATTAATCATGTCACTCAATTTTATTATTTTAAGTAAAATGATTTAAAGAACCTTTGTATTCTGCATCTGTTTCTTTATCGTTCAGCTTATTTTTCGTCTGGTAAGCCGTATTTGAGTAACGTGACTACAATAAAATAAATAAGCTAATAGTATAAAAACATATCTACGTATTAAACTTGGTATATTTTTTTATGGTTGTTTTCCGAAGTCGAGTTGAGAACGATCCACATAAATGAGACATTTTCATTTACATTTTTTTTATAATAGAACTTACGTTCTAAGTCAAGTAAGTTCTTTTTATTGTAGGAAGTTCCGACATGGGCAGGAGTTTTACCTACTAGTAGGCCGTACGTGTACTACGTGCGGCCTACAACCTTACGAAAAATAAAACACCGTAGCTCCACTTGCCACATAAGATGCGTCTAGTTAACCAGTTAAATTTCCGAACTAAAGGAGCAATGATTTTCAGTTCACACAGAATGGTAAAGGTTTTGTTACGTTTGAACTTTGAACACAGAATTCTAAGTATTTTTTTTAAATATGCTTTTCAAATTCTAAAGCAACTATTTGCAAATTTTTTCGTATCTTTAGCTTTCTCTTTCCAAGTGTTTAAGTCTCGTGTTCTGAATAAGTTAACCTACCGGTGGTAGGTCCCCTTTTTATTGTGTGTTATTGTTTTTTACTGTGCTCTGGTTTGAAGGGCACCGTAGCCAGCGTAATTACTGGGTAAACGAGACTTAACATCCTATGTGTCATGGTAGGCAGCGCGTTGAAATATAGATGATACCTGTATGGCCAATGTCTATGGGCGTCGGTGACCACTTTCCATCAGGTGGCCCCGACTGCTCGTCTGCCTGCGTTTGCAATAAAAAAAGCCTGTTTAAATATTTATAAAAACTTACTTTTTTATAAGCATTATGCGGTCCACTGGTTGACGATGCAATGTCAACTAGCGGACCGTGCATGGTTCACGAAATGATGTTTGTGTACGATTAGTGCCAGTGCTACAAATTTAAAATTGTACAAACCGCGTATTGGCTCAATGAAGAAAATATTTAAATAAAAACTCGTAAAAAGCGCGTTAAAAACGCGCAGATGCCGTATTAACGGTAATTCGTAGTTTCTTAATTAAAATAAATGTTTAACTTTGTGTTACAAATATGTACGTCCATATATCCTTATTCTGTTATGTTTGCAACTTCTTTTCTATGCCAGCTATTGTGACACTAGCAGTTGTACTGTTAGTAATTTTTTAAATTTGAAAAAATGAGTTTAGGATTTTTTTGTGATTTTCCATTATCTTTAAAGGTTTTATTGCGAACATCCTGCAGATCTGCGTTTAACACGGAGACGGGAGACTTGATTCTGCTGAATGCAGGACTAATAGGGGAAAATAAATTAATGCTTCTATATTTTGTATTTTAAACAGGTGTATTTACTAAAATAGACTTAAAAGTTATAGTAATTATCTATAGAAAAAGGTAAATTTAGGATTAGTAACCAATTCATTTGAAAAGGGGCGTGGATCTTATTGAAATGCAAGAACTTATTTTTCCTTAAATATTTAAGGGCGTAAATAAAACAAGAATATGTCTGGCTGAGGCATTTATTAACATTTATTTTTCAATTTTTTATCTTAATACAACATATATAGTAATTAACAATACATAATAAATAGTCCAAAAGTATATTACGCCTACAAAATAGCGTAGTCGTTATAGATTATAGCCACGTGAGTTGCGACACATGTTTCAAGGAATGTTAAAGCAACTCATCTATGACACTGTCGAAGGAATAGGATGCTCCCTTTAAGAGAAACAAAGTACTCGCAGTGTCATAGAAATTCACGCTGAAATTGGAATGTTGCATTGCATTGTTTTGTTATCTGTAGTACTTCACCGAAATAATTTATCTTCATATTAGGCGACACAAAACTCAAATATTGATCAAGTAATATTTTCAAGAACCGGTGTAGACGTAAAATTTACAAACTAACGCGAATATAACACCAATTTTGTGATGCAATAGAAAATTTTGCTTTGTGCTGTAGTATAGTCCTCTACCGTTGTAGCAAAGGTGGCGTTATTTGAAAATATAATATGTAAATCTCTATACAGTTGTAATCAAACTTTTATAAGTCTCTACAAAAATAGTTGCATTTTTAAACCATATCGTTATGAAATCAGCCGAAGTTAGTAACTACACTGCATCAATTGGTAATGGGTATAAATTTTCGGATGACGCTTTCACAAAACATTTGTTTTTATAAATTCTGAACAACTGATTTTTTTGGTATATAGAGTAACAACTACAAGTGTGACATCTAAAAATATCTTTACTTAATTTTCAACAATAATTGGAGGTTATTCCGAAAGAGCGCAGTGGTGGTCTATCTAAAGATAGATATATACTTTTGTTATATATGTTACGAACCATTTATATCTATATTTTTTTTATAATCTCGCTTCGGAAGAATCTATGAGCATTTTAATTGACCTCGTACAAGAGATCTAAATCGCAAAGCATTTCGATGTAACTGTATTTACATACGAAATGATTTATGATCAAGCTTTTAATGATTCCAATATATATAAAGTAATAGTATCTGTTACGTGCAATTTCATAGTGACACACTTTTAATTTTTATTTTTCTCAACATCCATGCAGGTGTGCGAAAGGACTATAAGATGAGACAACAGCTTGTGCGGCGTTTGTGCAATATTCCGACGAGTACAATGAAAACTGCGTCAATATACTTTATGTGCAAATATAATACATAAACGGCACCTTAACTACTTATGTACAAGAAATTGACAGAAAATTGCTAATTGTTCATAAACTATTTGTAAATATGATTAACTCAATTCTAGCTTATAAATAAGAATTAAAAAGGTACTTAGTCAGAAATGTAAGCCCGAATATCGACAATTTGTTATTAATGAGCTCCAAATCGGCCAGTGACCATTGTTTTATAAGTTTAGACCATGTTACGAGTGGCCGTGCATAGTTTAAACATATCACGAATACGTAAATAAGACAATAATCACAATGATAGGTACATAGTATATTCTCGAGATCATAATTGGCATCTTAACCTATAATATTTAAAATATCACAATAAATTGTTGTGCACATAAGAAACAGGCAAATTTTGAGTGCAATTACATTAATATTAGCAATAGTTTTACAAACTAATAAATCAATCATTTACATTTAGGAAATTATACATTTAGTTAGTGTCTATGAAATTTCGTAGATTTAATGAGTGATTAATTTAATCAACCGTCACAAAAAATGTTAACAATAGGTTTCAAAAAGGATGTTTTAACATTTGAGTTTTTAATATTGAAACGAATGCTGAGGTACCTAGGCAATATACTGTACGATTCTTCAAATTGTAGGGTAATTACATGGTTGCAAAAACACCCAGCATGCTGTATACAATTGAATAATTATTAAAAAAAAAAAACAAGAGACCTGTAGCATTATTCGCGAAATGTATTTACAAAAGTGTCACTTATATTCTTTATTTTTGTCATCATGTCAATGTTGTTTTGAATTTATCCCTGATGGGAAAGGCAAAGGACTTTAGTCCATACAGCCAGTCACCATGTCAATAAGATATTGACGTTTCATTGCTTTTTTTTAAACGATATAGTTTGAATGACACTCATTCATACACCGTCGCGTATAACATTGTACCAGTGTTTTTTAATTGTTATTGTACCAAATAAAAATTGTAGCAAATCCTAATGGCGCCATAACTCAAAGTTTTTCGATTAGTATCTACTGCAATGGCCCGTCCTGACCGGATATTTGTCCAATATAACCAAGATGACTATAGGTTATGGTGCATGTTTTTCTTTACAAAACATCCGGCTATAGTTTCGCTCAATTAAGAATAAACAGATATGTATACTATATATTTATCTGTTTATTCTTAATTTAAAACAAAACAAATCGTAAATGCCACTTAGTCTGTATGGCTCAAGACTTACGTCGGTCAGTGTAGAGCGGTATTTAACAACTTATAAAGCTGTTATTAATGTTCGCTCTTTTCTTTCCATCGTAGGCAGACTAGCAATCGGGCCACTTGATGGAAAGTGGTCACGTCGGTAATACCAGGAGTATCACCAATGCGCTGCCTAAGTGAGACATAGGATGTTACGTCTCGTTTACCCAGTATAACCGCTGGCTACGATGCCTTTTAAACCGAAAGACAGTAGTGTTTTCACACTACTACTTGCCGGCAGAAGTAGACACCGCGGTGGTACCGCCCCACACGGTCCCTTGTAAAAGGGGACCTACCACCTCGCATTATATTCAAACTCAACAATAAAATATGTAAAATCTTTTTGCTATTTTGCAACAGTACCGCGTCTCAACTTGACTTGATGATGAACAACACTATGTCCTCATCCACAAAGAATAATTACTATTTTGATTTAGATAGTAATTTCATTACAATATTTTCCTATATTATCAATAGCTAAAATTTATCTAGATTTTTATTTTCAAGCCAATTTTTATTTATTATTCTATCCTCTACAAACATCCATCTACTTTTTTTAATAGTTACAATATTATAACACATCAAAATATCGTGCCAATTGATAAAAATATTTACACACATTATATTTGGGAGTAAATATTAGCATTATCGTGCAACACTACGTTCAAACAATTTTCTAATAAATACAAGCGTGACAAGCGGTTAATATTATAAGTGCTACTATATTTACCATTTAAGGTTAAAACGTCTACTTGTATTATAATAATAAAAGTATTACGTCTTCAAATTTTATAATAATTTATAACAACTCATGCAATTCCCAATGGAGAACATGGCTATTTTTTGTTTTAAATATCTTATGGATGTGGACATTAGCGCTTTACGTGACTGATATTGTTTTCAAGTCGTTTTTAAATTTTATCAGTGACACTTTTGTAATGAAGAAAAAAGTTGTGCTACTTTAAAAAACAAGTGTATATAAAACGAATCCATATCATCTATATTGATTCAATCAAATGATAATTAAATTAATTATATAATATTATTTAATTAATAAAATCCGATATTATGGTTTAAATTTTTTTACTTTTGCAAACAATGTAAAGAGAAAAAACATTTGATCATACTGTGTTCCAGTTTGTAATTTGACGAGGGTCCTGATTAAAAATGTTACATAATGTTGCCAGGATTTTTAAATGTAAAATCCCAGTTCACGTGGTATACATAACAACAAGACGAGTATTACCCAATAGTAAATGTATTGGGTAAAGTCTCAACCCGTTTTGTCGTTGTATGTTAAAAATAAATTTATTTTTCTTGCTATAACATAAAAAGTTTGTAAAAATAATAATATATTTTAACAAACGTCCTATAGGTACCTCAAATAATAAAAATAATTGAACATGCTAAATTCGTACTTAAAAATGTGTATATAAACTTATTTAGACGAACTATGCATAGGAACTAATTCATGACTAGAATCGATAACAGTTCAGACTTCTTCGGCAAATGATATCATCGATCTCGTTCAGTCAACATATCGTGCTATAAGCTATAATATATTTTATCACTAAACAAAACTTTTTGTATGGAATTATTTTAAATAGCTGCCACAATGAAGACCACTGTTACGTTACAATTGAACATTACTTAAACTAAAAAAAAAAATACTCTATATTAACAACAAAAATCACCCAAACATGAGCAAGTAAATAAGACTTACAAATAACGCGTATTAAACATAGGCCATGTAACGCTCAATTAATTGTAAATAAAAAAATATATTTCATCATGTACACTTCTCACAGATACGATAAACATTTTACAATTCTCAATAAAAAAAAGTATAAACATAATAGTATTGAAGGTAACAATATGGAATGAATATAATCCATACATAAAGAACAACAAAAACTGTAACCGTGAAATGAAGAGATTTATTTCTAAAATTATTTATGTCCTACCGACTAACAATGTCGACTACCAGTCTCACATTTTAGTATAATAAGTAGCTAGAAGGTACTAAATAAGTAAGAGAAAAATAATCAGCTGCAGGTAGAGTATTGGGACGAAACCAGATCGTATCACTCTTCATACCTTCCTTCGAACGCTTGTGGAGTCCGCGCTGTGCCCAGGTATTGTAAGGATCTGTTCGGAATGCTTACACTATACAATTGTGTGGTCTCTGTTGCCGGCATAGACTGCACCACGACTTGATATGTTTCATTGTTAACAACGCATTTAAACGCATTACTGGTTGCGCCCGAATATCGTCTCGTTATTCTCGCAGCTTTCACTGAACTCTTAATGCACATGGATGATTCGTCGAATGTCAGTCTGTTTGAGGTCCGTGCAGCACTATGGAGTCGTAGGCGCACTAGGGCGGGTTTCGGGAGGGATGGATTGCTTAGCGGCCGCGCGCCCACCGCAGCAGCGCGTCTGCCAGCACGTCTAGGTGAGCCTTTGTCTGTAATAGGTCGAATTAGTTATTTATTTACATGTTCGATTTCAAGTTTTAGAAATTTCGTACGAGATCCGATAACAAATGGCTCGGTGAAATTAACATTCGATTAAGCGATTTGATACGCTTAGTAGTAGTATATTAAACTTCATGTGCGTCAAAAATTAAAAACTTAAGGTTTATGAGAAAAGCAATGTAATGGGGTCAAAAATTAAATCATTTTTAATAATGAATATTTATTGGTGTTTATTAATAAATCCACCAAAAATGTCATATGTTTTGGTACTCTTAAAATTGCTCTAAATTACATTGTTCAGATTTGAGCAAAGAGCAGGTAACATCAAATCAACTCCATACAATTCAAGCCTGTTAGGTCAACTTACCGTTTTATAAAACATGCACGCCTGACGGTCTTCATCCTCGCCGTTAGGACAGTCAATGAAGCCGTCGCAAAGCACGTGGTCGTCTATACACCGGTAGCGCCCCTGGCGGTCGGGTGTGGGGCACGCGAATCTCTCCATACCATCAGCCGCCGGAGGGCATTCTGGAGAAGAAATTTGTATTAAGTAAAATGTTGAATGTCCAAATGAGTATACATATATGATAAACTAGCAGATACCGCCCCGCGTTGTTGTGGTTAGATTTCGCAAAAGCCGTTCATAGCTGATCTCAACTTTAAGTCAATCGGCCTAATAGCTTCAGATTTATCGTGATCAGTGAGTTCGAAAACAGGATCTCTTATATATATGAATATATAAATCAATCCATTCTATGGTCTACTTGCCCTTGCGTTACGTACCGGAGGCCGGTTGGCGGTAGGTTCAAATATTGCGGGCAAATCACTTTGTGTTATTGTTATTTTCTGTCTTTTTATGGCAATATGTGCCGAATACCTTATAAGGCAAAATGATCCGCGTTGCCGATGGGCATTTAAGAAGTCGGTTCAGGTTGTCTAAATCATCTTTCGGCGGTCGTTATTGGGCTGTCAAAGAGTGGAGGTCTAATGCCAGTAGCTTGGCGAAAAGAATGGTTATTCTAATAAATGACAAACTGCATGATGATTTCAGTTAAGCCTAAGAAGAAGAACAAGAATATAATAAATATTAAAGTTTTCCAAGTTTTTCTTGCGTTCCTAGGTTCCATCGGACGATAGATAGAGAGTAATTATTGTTTAGACAGACTGTGTGAAACATCGAAGTTTTATATGTTATTTATTGATTGAATAAACGCGATAAATTCCGTATATTAGATATTATTTGGCTAATCTCTGGAATGGCTGGTCCAATTTCAACAGGACGTTTACTGAAATATAGCTGATGTAACCGGGAGTAACTCAGACTAATTTTTTTAGGATAATAAAACATTGTAAGTTAGCGCGCGGACGAAGTCTCGAACTTCAGCTATTATAGTTATAATCAAATCTATGTAGTTACTATCATTTAATATTAAATTACCCCGCTTGCAATCAAAGCTACTTTGCTACGATTACTTAACCTTGATGTTTATAATACCATAAACCTTTTTACATTATTGGCTAGCTATGAACATAAAGGATTTTAATAATCAAGTGAGCAGTTTCTGAGATCATCGTGTTCAGGCAAACACAAACCTTTTAGCATTATAATATTTTACTATTAAATTATGTAGTTACATATTATATATTTATATGACCAATGATTATTATAGAATCATAAGCTGAATAGACTGACGAATTTTATTCTGTACTTTGATTACCTGTCTACTGCAATCCGTTATGAGCGCCATCATAGTGCTTTTTTCTATTATGCAGTGTTTAATTGTAAACATTGCTGTGTTTTTATTAATTTATTTATAAACATACGCCACAATGCCAAAGGCATTCTCTACCAATCAACCATTGGAGGGTCAAGAGAAAGTTCAGTATGTGTTATTTATAAAGAATGTACATGTGTTTTTCGAGTTGTGTACTTTTATATTACCGGACATTATTTATATAAATAAAAGAGATTCCCACCTATATATTAACTCATCACGATATCTCTGGAACCATAAGAGGTAGCGACTTGAAATTTGGTAGGAATATTCTGTTCGCTGAGTAGAGGTCAGCAAAGAACGGATTTTACGAATTTCCATCCACAAGGGGGGTTGGGGGGTTGCTAGTGTTACTAAATTATTTTTTAATAGTTTTATTACTTAAAAAAGGCTTTAAAATTATACCAATATTAAAAATTTATTTAATGGTTATTATTGAAACAACCATCAAATTAAATCAACTATAGTTAAAATTAGCCTTACAAATATAAAACTTCTACCGTAATATTACATTAGCATTAATTAACACCAAAACTTTGTTTTGTTTCTCCCAGTTGTTGTGGTAAGAAGTTTAATCGAGCTCCCAACTTTACAACAACTATATAATAACGATTTAACTTTAGGGGAATAGTTGGTTATGAGAATTTATCGAACAATGATAAAATATTCTAATAAGAAACTTTAACAAATGAAACATGCAAAAAATTTTTTCAATCTTAATTCAACCTCTTTTTGCCTTATACATAAACATTTCTAATATTTTTAGCTATAAACTGCTCTGAATGTAACATACGTACATTAAAGGAACATCGCAGAGTCATCTTTTTTAACTACTGTTTCTGGCTCACGACAGCTTTGAGGAAAACTTTTGCGTAATGTATCAAGCGGGTGTAGTATAGCAAAATACTTGAAACACACGGAACACAGAATCTAAGTGGAAGTGACCTTTAAAAATAACAATCCAGATTTTGCTGACATCTGTCGCATGGGTCAACAATAACATGACGTAATCGTTATATAATTTAGACAGTTTTACAGATTATATCGTATAGTGTCATCAACTAAACAAAATTAGGGACAAAAAATTCTTTATACGTTAACTGTAAAACAATGCAATATTTTTTTAATGCATTCATTTTCAATTACTTGAAAAATGGCGAAAAATAAAGCACTACAGAGCGAATTTAGTTGTAATTTTATAATATATTATTATAATTAACTAGAACATTATAATTAACTACTAAATTTAGAACTAATCTAAACAACTATAGTGTCAAACGGCATATTTCATTTACTTCATAAAACAAGGTGAAAATCGATTTGTAGCGTATGTTTTTTTATGTAGCGTTATGTTACCTAGTTGCTCCGCTCCTAGAGCTCTGATTTTTTTAATGTTAGGGTATAGCAGTCTTGTGGTCCAATTGTCGGTCCATCAGAGATTTAAAATGCGGAGGCAGAAATCGGAAAGCAATTTCGTGCAAAGAGCACGTCGTTATCCGCTTCTATTGCGCAATATAAGTACCTTTCAAAGTCTCTCGGCTAAAAATAAATAGCCTTTAATTATTGTTGTGTTACTTTATTTGTAGTGTTCAAACCTTCCTACTCTCCGATAAAGATTACGATGAAATACATAGGACACTTCCATTCGCATTTCGTATTCCGCGTCGGAATAGTTTCTTTGAGTTGCCCTAGCCCAGTGAAGTGAGACGGCTACTCTATTGCGAGGCTCTATTTTTAGAATCGCCGGGGAAAGTGAGGCCCACAGCTCGGTTGCGCGCGCCCTCTATACATACGTACGTATCCAAGTTGTACGACCGACGATGTCTTGTGCATTCGTAAACAGGCACGGGATCTGTACGGGCGAACTTTAAGTTGCTGAAAAGCGGAATAATTTCATGCTTTTACTACGTCGTAATCTATTTTTGAGTTGCAATGTAACGGTACAGTCGTGACATTTTGTTTCAGAGGCATCAGAGTCGGGTTGAAATTGAATGAGGTGTGCGAATTTAGTATCGTGAGAATATGATATATTTAAGAAATTAAAAAAAAAATAGGTCGTCGAAAATCATAACTTTATTAAATCGAATATGCGAAAACCTTCAGACATCGACTGAAACAATTCTAAAAATATTTATTGTACTATCTTTTTAATTGGTGTACAATAAAGTTAGTGTGAGCGTATTTTTATTATAATCATCTGCCACCTCTGTTAGCCCACTATTGGACGTAGTGATGCATCCTCCCCTAATGCACGCCTTCTCCATTAAGGGGTTTTTAGACCGTATTTCTATTTGCTACGAATAATTGACATCAAGGATTTTAATGTGAACGTAGATATAGATACAATGATGCATATTTCACGCTTACTTTCGGCGCTACTATCCCATGTCTTTTAATTTTATATGCTTATAATTAGTGTTTTGGAAAACTAGTGTTTTTGTAAAGAATTTTTTTAAGTACTTTATGCTTAAATTATTCTATTTATATACTTTTAATTTCTAGGTAATTTTTTTTTATTAATACTTCTTGTGAAGATGGATCCGATAAATATTTGAATCGTTACTCATATGATTATATGTAATTAGCGCCAAAATTGACAAAAAAAATGTTTTCAAAACATTCAATAATATTGGTTAGCATTTTAATTGTAAAAAATCTAATACTTTGCCAGATTTTCTTTTGTGTGTGGTTTCCAGTTGACATTTAGGTAAAGAATTTGCATCTTTGTTAAATATTGCAATTAAAGCTGACATTAAAATAGAGAAGGTAAAAAGTAATCTGAAGTTTTTTTGATAGAATTTCTAAGTAATTTCAATAATAAATAGTAAATAATTTCATATACCTGAAATGGGCAGCTCAATTTTTTTTTTTTAGATTTTCATAATTGACAGAATACATTCAGGAAAGCAGATACATATCAAAGGCTGAGCGTCCCGTAGGAAGTCTAAACACAACACAATACGCTAATTGAGTTATTTGAATTAATCCGAAGGTGAGTTTGAGTGACAAAGCCGAAGTTTGCTTTCCAGTGTCGTTTGAGTTTCGTAACAAGTGGTACAATGGCCTCCCTTTTGTTGAATGCAACAATAGAAGTTAAACATAAACGCGTTGTAGGTGATACTGGTGATAAACGCTTGTTCTGTGTAAATTGTAAACAATGTTCAAAAGCTTTAGCTTTAGATGGAACTTTCAAACATTAAAGAGTTGTTATTCGTCACTGCCTGCGACTTTGTTCACGTAGAACGTCCTTGAAGCAGCCCATTTTATACCCTTTTAAAACTATCTGTTTCCCTTGTTATTTACTATTATGTAAATAATTAATTTGCTTCTATTTAGTGAGTATTCGTATGCAATATACCAATCTAAACTAGTTTGCAGAATAAGTAAATAATTCCGGTATTAAAATAAATGTGATAAAATATTAGACGAAAAACACGCTACATCCATTCATAGTGTACATTTTTAACGTTGGTTATCTTAGATGAAGCTTCCATACAAGATTAATTCTGTACACACATTACCGATTTTGCTTTATATAGGTTAAGAAAAAAATAAGCTCAGAGGCAGAATGAACATTGAGAACGTCGTACGCAAACATCCTATAGTGTAGGTGTGATCAAAACCGCTATGCTGCACTTTATTCATTTTAGGGGTAGTTCGCGTAAGATACAGCTGGTGTGGTACAACCCGGAATTGGATACAAAACCTTAATCTAAGTTGAAACATAATGTTTATTTTCCTATTAGTAATTTTAAAAAAGTAGAACGTGTCTTATAGTGGTGTTACTTTTTAGTAACTTCGACGGGTTCAAGTTCCTTCCAAATTAAAATGGTGGATCCACAACTGACGCAATTCGTTATATAACAACATTTGGCGAAAAGTAATTAATTGAGGAGTAGAACATACAAGCTTCGATGGCAAACCCTATTTAATTAACAGTTTCACCTCTTGGGAAATATAAGGCAGTAAGTTACACGCGTACCATTGTTTCCACGTACGAATTATTATACGAATTGTTATAATTTATCACATTAGTGTTAGCACCTTCTTACTAGGAAATTCATTCAATGTTTCTTGACATTCAAAGTTAATTATAATCTGTGGTCGAAGTCCGATGACAGCTATAATTTACGGCGGTCGGCTTCAAAATTGTTATTGATTGGTTAACGCAAGATGTTATGGAAACCTGTCCGGGCCATGAATAGTCTAATGTCAATAACGGTGGTCCGAATTTAAATCAGATGTATGAATCTTATCATTATACTAACTTGTTTGAAATATAATTGTTTTTAGCCTTGAGCTGAGTTAACTAAAAAAATAACTTAGCTTTTTCATTTAAATGTCTTCATACATTCGTTGTAATTTTCACATTCATTTTCACTCGTATTACTATTCCACTTAAATTGTATAAAATATTATAAGAAGGTCGAAGGGACAAAACAAGTTGTAAAATTAAGGCTGGTCGTTTAAAAAACAACAAAAATATTTAAATAACGCTCCTACATTTTAGTTACCAATAATAACGGAACATTTTAATTTTGACATAAATGATAATTTTTTTAAAGTTTACGCCAGCATTATCAAACACGCAATAAAATTAATTTACGGAAAACAGATAACACAATGAACAAATCGAGCGAGGTCTGAAAGCTCACATAAGATTTTTATTTAATAGCGAAGCTCCGCCGCTTCCGTAGCAATCGACTTTCAGCGTAGCACTGATACAATCGCCTGGGCGATTTAAATGAAATGTTGGTTAGACGCGAAAAACAACTGTAAGAGATATCGGACGAACGCATTTGTAGAACTAACGACTTTGTTTACCTAAGCATAAGTAGTGAACGTTTATAACGCACCTGTAGTTGTTGCCCTTGTCTTTTCTTTTAATCTAACCAATGTTTATTACTAGCAAACATTTCTAACAAATGTTTCCAAATTTTATTTATTTTATTTATTTAAAATTTTGCACAAATTTACATGTAACCGACCTTTGTTTAGTCATGAATAAGAACAACAAATGGAATATATCCATTAAAAAAAATGCGGTTTATAAAGAAATTCAATGAATAATCCATTTATTTATTGGTAAAAATAAGAACTGAAAACTATAGCAATTTTAGTGTTATACTCTAATGTTATTTACCCCTAAAACGAATAGTAACTGCTCTGAAAATTACGTCATAATTAAAAAAGGGCTTTTACACGTGAAATATTACATTTTCTTTTAAATAAAATGTAATAAAATAAGAATTAAATTTATAATTTATAAATCAATTAAGGAATCGTGATGTGTCTTTATTGAATAAACATATTTCACTTTGACTTTGATAATATTTGATGTTATAATAGACTGAGTTATCAAACATAAGTTTATAACATTACATTTTTTTTAATTATCTAATCAATGATTGATTGAACAGTATGTTTACGTGCATAGCTCCAAGCTATTGACGGCTAGTTTGCTCAAAAAATAAAGTGTTCATCACGTAATTCAATCAGGCCCAAGACCCCTGTATAAGCGCTTCCCACTACATGAATGTACAGCATGAGCGTTTACCGTAATTGCTTTTAGGGAGGCCTGCTCGTTACGGTAAAATGATCGATGGATTTGTTTCTACGCCACAAAGGAGCTGCCGGAATTTCAAATGTTTGTTATATTCTTCACTAGCCCACGCTTACGCAACACCTTTGTTCTCCTGTGTACCCTGTATCTCCTACAATCTTTGCGTAGTTTATTTACGTTTTTATTTTGTGCTTTCTATTTTGTTTTATGTATAAAAATGTGTGACATTAATTACATCACACGCTACGAATACCTAGGTTTTATAACCTCTTCGTAGCGTTTACTTGCTTTTTGATATACGATTTTAGACGAATATAGAATTTCTTTTGTTTACGCGAATACTAAATAAAAAGATAAAAGGGCTTTTTACGGAATTTATCGCGTTTGTTTTACATATTTAAATTCCTCTAGTCTATCCCGTGACCACGGCCGCTGGAAAGTGTTAGAAACGTCGGTAATTTAAATATGTAAAATAAAAGCGATAAAATCCGTAAAAAGTCCTTTTATTCAATAATGCTTAGTGTTTACGGTTAAATATACATTATCTTTTTTTTTTTGATAGAAGCAATAAGACGTGCATAAAGTTTACCTGTTGGTAAGTGATAACTACCCTGGCAATAAGAAAAGCAGTGTAAGACGCCACAAATACACTCACTGTCCTGAGACATGAGATGTGACGTCTCGTTTACTCAGTAATTACTCCGGCAACGGTGCCCTTTAAACCGGAAGACAGTAGAGTTTACACGCTACTAAATTGCGCCAGGAAAAGGCACCGCGGAGGTACAACCCAAAACGGTCCCTGGTAAAATGGAAACTTCCTGCTCTGAAATTAATTTTTTGACTGTTAATAATTTTAATTGTGTCACTAAATTTATTACTGTGTTTATTAAGCGAGGTGTTAAAGTAGTACAGAAAAATAGATTTTTTTTTTGCAAAAAAAGTTATAAAGATAATTATGTTACATTCAATTTATACCAGAAACATGTAGTACATGTTATTATAAATGAAACATATTTTTATAAACAAAGAACAATAAATAAATCTTGAATTCATGAGTTACACAATACCGGAAATTTGTATTTTATTAAAAAAAAATATTTTTTAGAGTAAACTTCCAGTCTTTAAAATATTAGCATACAGAAATTTTGCTGTACATCATAACGAACTTTTTCTTGTTTAAAAACTTTATTGTGAAATATAATTCAAACGGAAAAAACATTATCAAATCAAGGGTGACGAACATTCAAGCTGTATTCTTTATGGAGTCTTGGAATTTTCATATACATCCGCCCTTATTATGTTGCGCTATATGCTGCTTAAGTCGGAATAGGGTGCCCCATAATGAGTTTTTGACGGCAACGCAATATTGAGATTGCAGATTAAAGAGCGGGCGAAAATTCAGGAAGACTGTAAAAGCGCCAAAATTAAAGGATTATTTTTTTTCAAATCCTTTCGAAATATTGTCGAAAGTATAAGATTATTTCTAAATGTTAAAAATTATTTTGTTATCTTAATTAAAAATCAAGCTTTCATAGTTTTCAATCTCTTATAACGGTTCTACGATATTAATCGTTTCGAGAGGACAGTCTAGATGTCGCATGAGACGACATGTTTACTGTTATGGTGTAATATAGAGGGTATGAATGAAGATTTGTGTAGTTGTGAGTCATGAGAGCAGCGAATAGGTGGGCGTCGGGGGATGTAGCTGCCATTAATCATGTTATAGATACCTTATTGCTTCAATGGGACGACAGAGAGTAGAAAGATGGGAATGACTCAACAGCGGCGTCAAGGAACACCACTGTCATTGCAAACGACATGTTTTTTGTGTGATATTAAATAGAAATTTTGAATACAACAATACTTTTAGAGAGGTGTCTGTTGTCGTTTTAATGTAGATAATATTTTCGTGCTAGTAGGACACTTTTTGCATAATACTTATATGTATTTCGTATCAAATAAGTGTAAATATATTTTGCTATACCTACGTTTTGTGTAAATAAAAAGAAATAAGTAAGAAATAATTACATTTTGCTCAGAATTACTTTCGTATGAATAGCCACTAGGTAATAGAAACCAAATGTCGTTACATTTTATAGCAATATTATTGCTGTAAATAAATAATAGACAAATTTAGTATCGATCGAGAGCACTATACTTAATTATGTAGCCCGCCTTACTGCCTAAGGTTATTTATACCAACATCGACTGGTAAATGGAAGGGTCATATTAATAACGTAAAGGTCAAGCTTTTAATACAGAGGTTGAAATAATAATTATTGAGGTCAGTTGTAATTATAGCTCTCACGAAATTTATAGCTTTTGGTTACATTCAAGTTTTCGTTGCATTTCTCAAGTTCGTTGAACTTGCTTTTCAGACGTCAATAAATGATTTTGAGTAGTATTTTCACTTTAGCCTTGTCATTAAATTTTATTATCCTCTATACATTCGTCTTTACAAGTTTTCGGATAAATCTTTTATCTAACATCACACGTTTTATTTGAATGTTTATTAAGAAACACATAAAAGCATTCAAGAATAGAAGCAAAAATAAAAATTTATCGGATTGTCGCGACTTATTTTAAGTTGCGGGCGTGGTTTGCGAACTACGTTTTAGGTCATCGTTTGTCAATCGATAATACGGTAATACAGATGTGTTAAATGAGTTCCGACTGTAGTGCGTTTTAAAGTCGATTACATTCGTCAGCTCGCGACACTAAAATGGGGATATTTTCGAAACTTATGAGTTAATATTCATAGGGGTGAAGTGCTCGCTGACAGTGTAGTTGGGTGCAGTATTTAATGTTCGATGCCAAAAGTTTCAGATGCCAAACAATAGGCAATATGGCTCCACAGCTCCGTTATATATTTCCTGCCTGTGAAACTATCGAATCCCTGCACCGGAATTCTAATTCTTCCCTGTGGTATAATTATCGATATATAAATAGGCAAAATCAACACTTAAAGGTTTACGGTTTTTGCAATTGTATAAGCATCCACTTCTGAACTCTCCATGCTCCTGTATGGTTCATAAACATTAAAAGTCATATAAACTAACAAAAACCCTCAAGAAGGTTAAATTTTGACTAAAGAATCAGTTAAAATTTTAGACAAAAGAACATTCAGTTCTAAAAAATGCAGAGTAAGGTACCTTGAATCTTCTCATACCCTTAATAAATATATTACGTCTAGTATATTCTCGGTGCCTAATGAACTGGAACAGAATCGAATTTGTACAATACTGCTTTAGGACAGAAATGAGCATCGTGATAGTATTTCTATAGCAGGTCCCGTACAAAGAAAATATATTGAAATGTTTAAACTTATTAATGATACATATGTTTATAATACGACGGTATTGGGCGATAAGTAGTAACAAACAGAATTACAAAAAAATGTATAGAAAATACTGTTTGTTATTTTATATGCATATGCGGTTATTTAATATATAACCGCATATGCATATGAAATAACAAACATCATCATACAACCTGCGTGGCCTAGCAGTATTGACTCTTGCTTGATAAACCGGAGGTCATGGGTTCGAATCCCGCGGAAAAACAACTTTGTGTTGTCGTTGTTTTCTGGTTGATGAAGACAATTTGGGCCGATGACCCAATTGTCTGAAACGTAAGAAGATCCGTGCGTCGGATGGGCATGTAAAAAGTCGGACCACCCACCAAACCGCATTGGATCAGCGTGACGGGATACGGTCCCAAAACCCTGGAGAATGGGTGCATTAAGGAGCCTGTGTCCAGTGGCGGACTAACACAAGCTGATGGCGATGACTGTTCATTAAATAACTCTATAAAACTGCAAAGGAATACGTATACTGATTTAGTACGATCGTGAACATTAATTAGAAAGTTCGTTGTTATTACGATAGTTTGTTTGCGGTTGTTTTCCATTATAGTTTGTTGTTAGTGACGTTTGAAATAATCTGCACAATGACAACGTTCTTGTCAATATAAATAATTAGATTCAGAAATTACACAAACAAACACAAACAAACTAAAATATAAAAAAAAAATTGTTAAAGCAAATTATTTGAAATAAGTTGTAGATTTAATTTACGAATTACGAAAAAAAGAAGTGTATTTGACTTCAATTTGAACCATTTGCTTTTTATTGCTTATATAATATTTTTTCGTTTTCTAGTTGATGCAAGCAATATGTTACATCGCCTAACTGTTTAAAAATGGCGGTAGTTTCTGGCAACACTATCTTAAATCGGAAAGATTTTTTGTAGAAAGTCATTGCATTGTAAATGTATTGATGCTTGATCTATCTATCGTTTGCGATTTACCCTTGTGGGCTTTGCATGCTAGTCGTTCTGTTAAATAAATCTTAAATCGTCTTTGGAATTAATTGGAAAGAAGTATAAATATAGTATTTCAAGTCACAATTGTCGTTGAACCGGCTTGAATACCTCAAGATTCAATTTAACAATGCCATCGCGTAGGAATAAACCTGGCAAGAGTTCGATACACTTGAATTTTATTGTCCATTACACATCAGCGTACTAGAAAGTCCGCGGGAAAAATCGGGACGTCCTAATTCTTTTTACATTTACTTCTTTAATCAATTCGCTACTGTTTGTGGAGTAAACTCGAAACGACTTTATAACTGTTTTATGATGAAACATAATTTCGCTGTTTTGATAAGGACTGTTGATTATAATGTGATTACCCAGCCTAAAAAAATGTATTGCGTGCTAAGTAGACTATTAATGTTACAGAGTAATGCGTTTATTTTGTTGATTTATTGTACTCTGTGCCGTTAAAGTAAAATAGTGTTGTTCCCTATTGCTACGTTTTACCGTAAAATTACTGTGAACTATTTAAAAGGCATAAATAAAATTAAAATACAAAAATTGTTCTAGTTATTTTTATTGCTAATAGTCCTATTTTTATTTAATTAAAATTAATGTAAATTCTTCACATACATTGAATAATTTAAAGAGTTCCATTGAGTTTTTTACGCTAATTCTTTTAAGGTTAGAGGCATACTTTAAAATTAGAGAAGAAGTATGAGATAGTCGACTAGAAAGTATAAGGCGTCCACATTATATGAAGATATTTGAATTAAATTCAACTTTTTTTTCTTTGTACTTTTTGGGGCTAAACACAAAGGTTAAATACTTTGCAAACTTTAAAATTGGTTTATAAAAACTTAAGCACATGTCCATTAATTGCTGGCTTAAACTTAATAAATGACATAGAATACGTTGTTTCGTGAGGTAGTTAATGGTAACAAAAAAAATTGTTATTGTCGCTAATCTCAACAAAAAAAGAACTGATTGTACCGCTTAATCCTTTTTACATATATTAAATGTGTTATTTGTAGTTTTAAATAAATTTAGGACGTTCGGTTCGATTGCCAGGCTCCGTGAGTGTTGCGTCAGTGCTTGTTTTCACTTTTTCCAGACACATTTGCGTAGGGCCCTGGGTTAAAGTGTGGAGCTGCTCCACCAAACTACGCCATCCAACTGGCCGTATGCCAACAGCCTCAGCGGTTACCCGTCCCCTAAAGAACAGCGCCTTTTAATAGTTTTGTCATCTCGCCGCCGTGTTTATATTTATCCCGTAGAGTGGACCGTTCGTCAACTCGGAGCCATTTTGGATAAGTTTAAACCATCTTTTCTTTATGAATTCTATTAAAGAAGTACTGTATAGTGTGTACACAAAATTCAATACTTTGCAGTTGGCCGCTTACTAACCATTTGCTGACTTTAGACTGCGAAGTAGTAGTGTGCAAATACGACTGTGTTCTAGTTTGGACAGCGTCGTTATGTTTACTTAAATTCATGTGTAGGTCCACCTTTTAGTTTTTAAAAAAATTAAGCACATCATTTACTATCTGCAGTCTTAATAATGTTTTATTCATTATGATAGCAGCATATTGCGACTCGTTTTATTTACGATGTTATTATTGAAGCGTCGTTCAATTAAAAGGCACGAGTTTATAGCGTAATGTGTCGACCGATGCTTGAGCTGAAAATATTTTAATTGAATTTTTCCGTGCAGCGTAATGCAGTGATTTACAGTTTGAGAGCGGGCATCAAGATTGTTTGGTGCGACGGTGGAAATTAATTGGGTCCAATTTGTTGAGAAATGTTTAATTAGCCGCATATTCCACAGATCAGGCTGATTTCGGACTGTTTTGCTATGCCTTAATTGAGGTCTCAGGTCTAATCGCCAATCGCAAGATAGGTACGTCCGAGTTGTACTAAAAATAAACTTTATAGACGCTTGCGTAAGAAGGCCTCGAATGATTGGAGTGCGCGCGGGGAATGGGGTCATTTCCCTTTCGTTGCGCGATCGGTATAAAAAATGGTGTATTACAGTTTTTCGTTAGTGTAACAAAAAGTAACGTCAACACTCTGCTACTATAAAAAGTTAACATTCATCATATTAGATCTAAATAAATAACGTACTTTTTCACAATTGTGCAAAACTACATATTGAATAAACTTCAATAGCTCTTATGACTGTATGACGTAAACAGCTAAAAACTGTTACGACATTCGGGCGGCTTCTTTACAGCGTTGTTTACAGGTCACAAAATTCAGTATTTTCGATTTCCACAAAGTATCACGACACGATAAAAATAAAGTTTTACATTATTCGCCTACGTTGCTTTTGTTATTACATGATTTTGACGCGTTGCCGAATATTACTTACGGTCATTTAAATGTCTATCACCGGATATTATTCGCTTGATGGGGTTTAGAAATCTTTAGTGTTTTTATTATTTTCTATGGGGGACATTTGGTATGTTTTAATGGGTAGTTTCAGGTAGAGCTGATCGTGGAAGTTTCGTGAGGTGGTTGGGCGGCGTGGGGTGGGTGAGGGGTAGCACCTGCGCGGGATGCACCCTGGTGCACGTTGCACCCACAGCGCCAGCCAGTCTGGCGCCGAGCCGCCCCCGCACCATTTCAGACCGACCTCCCCATTCGCCCACTCCCACGCTCGCGTTTGTTTTCAACTGTGATTGATAATTTGTTATTGAAGTGCGTATCCAGTTTCGAAAACATTACAAACGCTCGAGTCATCGCGCTGACGTACGCTGCTCTTCCGTGTATCCCTTTGTTGAGATTGTTTGTACTACTTTTTGATTGTTTGCGATATGTCGTTTTTGTGGTAACCGTCTAAACTGAATAAAATTGAAATCTAATTATTTCTTTTATTTACGCGATTATACATATTCAAATCCACTTATTTACGAATTTTTCGAAAAATCCGTAAATAAGTGAAATTGAAATCTGATACACATTTGTTAGTAATTTTATCTTACATTGATTTTTTTTTCAATCGGAACAGTTTTATATCATAAAATGTGAAAGCCAACATTTTATTTTAAACTCAATAGAAATATTATCTTTAAATATGCAGAATTGTATTATTATCGGTTGTTTATCTTTTAGCTATTATAGTGGGTGTAGTATAATCAAACCATTAATTAGGTGTGTCTGTTTAAGGGATATTGATAAATGACGACTATAACGCTTCCTTGATGGCAAGTTATCGCCTTGCTTAAAATACATTCAAAGAGAAAACATTCCTATTTGCCACGCTGAGATATACATGTTTCGTCACCTTGTGATTGCTCTATTTTACTTTGTTTTATTATTTTCGTAAAATATTATTTTATTAAATGTTTTCGCCTTTAATAAACAATACAGCAACTTCAGTGCGTAAAAAAGAACAAAGGTTTATTATATTTATAATCTAAATTTAAAAAAATCATTAAACTATGGTGCATTATAATGTTTACAAACCTTCTTTGCGACGATAAGTTGCGGTATTTAACACCGTTACATATGAAAAACAAAGAACTTTCCCATAAAAGGTGTTATAAGTTATAGTTAGTTACGAAGATGATGCCGGGAATAATTTAGAGCTACATTACTTTCCAAGAAATGAAACAATATGTATTAGTACTTATAAAGAAGAAGGATTAGGAAAACCTTGAAGATTTCATAGAAGCTTAACTCTTTTGAGTAGATCATATTATTCTAACTGGAACGTAACGAAAGGCAGAATTTAAAATAAGAGATTGAGAATAGCAACTTCGTTTGGAAATAAGATTCGGATAATTAGTGTCGACAAAATTGCCGTAACCGAAACTTTGAACCTTTAACTGATTTGACGAAAACCTTTTGAAATATCACCTTACCTTTGTTATTATTTGTTTATATTGTATTAAACTTTCATACCATTAAAAAAAAATGATTATTCAGTGGTTAAATATAAATAGTTAATATTTTTTTTATTGCAGATTGAAATGGAACCTTCTACTAAGAAACAGCGTAGGGAATAGACCGAAACACAGTTGTTTGTTAGTTGGTGTTTTAAAAGTATATTTTGATTGATCTCTAAGTAAATTTTCAGTATTCCTTTGATAGCCCACCTATGAATAGAATAAAAAAAATATTTAAGAAATAGAACTAATTTATTTTTATTTTTGATAAATTACTTTCAAAGTTGATCTCCAAGTTATATTTTATTTTATTTAGTAGTTTGTTATTATTTTAGTTTGTAATTGATTTTTATTTTAATATATTTAAGATAGCCCACATTCAAATTTTTGGTTAATTTTATTACCTTTCATGAATAATGTTATGAGAAAGATGTGTTTTTATTTTGATGTTTTATGATAAAAGTGTTAAAGTGCTTATAATGCAAATGTATTTTCATTAATATTTTTCGGGCCAACTTAAGTGACCATCTTCCCAAGATAGCCCAATACCATGTTTTTAAAAAGTATTTACATTTGTGTTAAAATGCCCAAAGCTGTACTACTTTTTTAGATATCTTGTTTCTCGAATAAATATATTACAACTTCCATTAGGTTTTTTGCTTACTCTACTTATCTGCAAGATTTTACAAGGTTTTGAAATTAAGTGGGCCTTCATCGGCGCCTGTACCTTACTCTATAAATGAAAATTATTAACTACTTTCTTATATATATACATGTATATCAATGAATTTATATTATATAATTTTTATAATATAAATTAATTTGAAAGCGTTTAACAAAAGTTCTCTCGTTCCTATAAAACGTTTATTTATAATTTAAAGAGGTTTAAATAAGCATTATTACGCTTAGGGTTAGGAATGTCTTTTTACGTGTTATTAATTTAACCAATAATTTTTATAATAGTACATCGTTATATTAAGTATACGTACATAAGTATATTTTTATATTTTTTTTCGTGACTCTCTAGGCTCCCTGCTCATTTCTGTATCAAACAATGTCGCTTTTACGTCCCTATATTAAAACTACACAACGGATTTTGATGCTTTTTTATAGATAGTGATTAAAGAGGAAGGTTTATATGTATAATTCATGCATAATAGAGAAACGCTGATAAATTTCTATTACATTTTACAGATATCAGTATTGCACCCGTGCGGTGCCGGGGCGGGTCGCTAGTACCTCTATAAGACTAGCTCAATAAAATTTATAGTATTCAAAGTTATGTATATAGTAGTCATATACACATAACTTTGAGTAACAATTATTAAGTTCATAATAATGTACTATTAATTTCAGATATCTCTACACCAGTCTATTAAATATACAAAGGTTTATCCCCGTCATCTTTAAAACATTACAATTTAAGGTATTAATTTGAAACATTTAGAAACGAACAAAGGATAAACATTATAAAAGAAATTCAACTCGATTTTACAGGTTTTAGTTTTTAATTAAGTTGATGGATTATAATAAACCACTTAAAGGGATTCATAACGGAATAAACATTGAATTTCAATGGTTTCTACGGATCGGTGTTTGAAGTTTTACTTGAATAAAAATGAAACAATATCAGAAGCCCTGCAAAGTTAAAACATGAAATATAATTAAATAAAGTTTATATTACCTTCATGGCCATTTTTTTATTATGAACTATATTTCTTTTTGCTTTACGTTACTTAAAAATTTGCTAGACTAGATTGAGAATGTATAAAAATCTAGTCTAGCTAATTTCAATCCATACTAGACGTACAATACCTCAATATAATAATAATAATAAAATTACTACAAAAAAAAACAAAATTTTTCTTACATATTTATTATTTAGCCTACGTAATAGTTAAAGGCTTGAGCTTTAGAAACTGGTACTTATGGGTTCAAATCCTGCGGAGTATAAAAAAATTTACGATGAAGTTCCCTAGTAGGTTACTGCACTGTCTGATAACCTGATTGCCTGGAAAGTAAGATAATAAGTGTGTTAGCTCAATATGAAATCGGTTTAGAATAATTTACTCTATAAAATATATCCACGCTACAAAGCGTGATATAGTTTAATTTTAACAAGTTAATCTGTCAGTATATTTATTTAATTGTATATGTTAAGTGACAGGATTTGGTTAACTGATTCCTACCTTAAACGGGGTCTAAACTGAAGATTGAATTTAGGCAAACAGAACTAAAGCCACAGTCCAACTACGTAAGTTACGTGAATGGAATATTGAAACATCTGGGTACAAGGAAATGGTTAAATAAATTTAAACTATTTGCTATTGCTTCGCTCTAATTTGATAGAGAAGGTTTAGTTTTCGAATAAGCAGCTCGTCGAAGCGTTATTGTGTGTTCTAGAAAGTTATGCTACGAATTTATCTTTTAAACATAACCGTGGACACTAGCAAGTAAAATAATACTTTGCGAGCTAAATAAGATTTATGACTATACAAGATATAGGAATATCTTCGAGTTGTAAAATGAAATTATATTGCAAATGTTTTGCGCTAGTTTTGCCAGACCCAAGTTTGACCTCTGAACTTTCGTGGGCGTCGTAGGCGCCTGTCTGTATAGTAACAGAATTATCTGTCCATTCATTTTTGCTACGGCGATAGAGAGAAAGATATTTGGCTTACACTAAAAAACTTTTACTCTAGTCATCAAATTTTCATCACATTACTATCTACAGCGAAAGTTAAAAGTCTCAATTTTTATTGCATTAAAAATCTAATACTATTTCTCAAATAAATATTGCAAAAACGTCTGACGTAAAAATGCATAGACGTCTCTACGTCCAAATAACGTGTTAGTTTTTACGAGTCATTTAATAATATTATTTTATGTATATCTTTATAACGTGTGATATATAAAAATATATACAATGAAACTTTTAGACAACTAATTATTCTTTTATACTTTACCGTATAAAAATTGTGTAATCAAACGGTGTCTCAATAATTGATTGAACCTGAAGGGACGTTATGCCGTTGTTCTAACCGAGCCTTCTAATTAATTACTTTTTAATGCCGCCGCGCTGAAAACGTGTTAAGGTTAAAAACGTTTTTAATATTCAGGAGTTTCGGTGGCGTATCACGTTTATTACTTTATAATGTAACCAATCAAGAGAATTAAAAATGCGAACGTGAACTTATAACGAGGTTAAAAAAAACATAATGACTTTCGGTAAAAGTTTTTTTATTCAAGTTCAACTTTGTTCACGTTTGTAAACAATTTTCATCGTTTATAACATTCATAAAAAATAATCATTACGTTAATTAGTATTTCTGTGTTATTCTAGTCAGAATTTATCATTCGGTACATCAAACAAATATCGTAGGAGGAAAAACAAAGTCAAAGGAAAAGTGTGTGTTTATGTTGCCGCCACACATTATGGTTGTTGGGTGTTAGTTTGCTTTCGCGTATTTTTCGAGAGACAAAACGTTGCATTATGGTAACTACATAGTAAGCATTTCGCTGAGAACGTTAGCACTCTTTTACGCCTTCATCGCGGTTTTTTAATTGCCGTTAACGATGTTCTCGTTTACTTCATGTTTTGTACCTTTCGTGGACACGTGTTACGAGTTGCTACAATATTTTTTATTGCTATGTACGAAAACCAGACTACCCGAATTAACTATAATAATGTATTTTTTATTTAAAAGCAAAATTTTATAGATTCGAATCTTCTAAGTGCAGATGTATTTTTTCTTATTTTGGTATTCTTAAGTACGTGTTAAGAATACCGAACAGCGTATTTTGACATTAATAGTTTTACAATCAAATCATCCTGTCATATACAAAACGAATCCTCTAGTCCTGTTCAAATAGAGAACACGCGTGTACCTTTTGCTATACCAGTTTGTTTATTTAAGGGGTCTGCCATTCGTTAGAAATACATACTTGTTTGCAAATAAAATTATTTTATATGCCTTACAGGTATAGTGTTGCTCCCAAAATGTGTTATGAACGCTGAGTAACAGTTTGTGTCGCTAATTAAATTATAATAAACGGCATTTTCCGCCTGTATTTAATCATTACTGTCAGATCCATTCTTGTTTAGTAACTCGTACTGACAACACATGTATAGTATACATTGTAATTAACACTTTCATAATATACGCGACATTTGCATTGTATAAATAGTTGACGTTTTGTAATCGCGTTTTGAACAACTCCTCTCTTCTTGCTATTTTTTCACACATTTAGTTATTTAACTTTATATTACAATAAATACAATGACGGTTATGATCACAATTTCAGAGTTGGCCCGCCAATTATGATGAATAAAAGAATATTAGAAAAGCAGTCGCGTAGCTTTCTTTGAAAAGCTTTTTATCGGACAACACATATGAAATTGAGATGAATATCCTGTCCTTAAGGTCAATATCAATATGTAATTTGCCGAAGTTTAGAAAGTTGGTGTAAGTATCTACAAAACGTAGTGCAAAATGCACCATCAATGTCTCCCTTTAAATTAGCTACTCAAATTAATTGGTCCAACGAAGAAAATGGACTGAACTTAAGATAGATATAATTTACGTAAATTTATAAAATTGATCAAATGTTTGCGTTAGGAGCGTAATGCTAAGCTTGCGAGCCGCTCAGCATTATAATTTTAACCACGTACATACCGACTACGGTCTGAGCTGTCAAACGCGATTGTAATTTAAATTAATTGCAAACTAATTCAAAATAATTTACAAATGTTTACTCTATAATGAATAAATAAGTATGAGCGAATTAATCCAGCCTTATATGAAAGAACAAAGAACAGAAAGAAAGAAACCTAGCGAAAGCAAATTTGTGTGAGGCCATTTAATTTAGCGATTCCTTGAAACTTAATGGCGTTTATATTTTAAAATTTTCTGCGTTGACCTTTCGGCCTTTGGGAGGTTCGAATTTTCATTTTGCTGCTCCTCTGAAAGCGATGTTAATTGGGAGAACGAATTTAAATTTAATTTGATCCAGTTCTTCTCCAAACGATTTAAAAGTTTTATTTGTTGGTTTTCTTTACTGTTTGATTCTTTATTTTAGCATAAGGGAGGTCAACATGTCCTGTAAAGTTTTTATTGCATGTAATGACTGTTATATAGTAAAGCGTATGGAAAGCGGAACGGACACAGAGAGAGAACAGGACAAAAAGAAACCATATTGATATTATTCATAAATATAGGCAGGTTTATAAAACAATTGCTAACTTGACAATAGGAATCGATCATTATCATCATCAACCTGTGTTAGCCCATTGCTAGACATATGCCTCCTAATGCACGCCTTGTCAAACTTATGTCCAGCAGTGGATTTTCACAGGCTAATGATGATGATGATGACTTGTTAAATGTGTGAAACTTAAAAATATCAATGAAAACTTATATGAAGGCTGATTTTCGTCAATCAAAAGAAATTTATGCGATTTAAATTTCAAATTAATACCACTTAAAGGCGATAAAATGAAAATGCTAAAGTTTTGTTTGAATTATGCATTTGAGTTCGTAATTTACTAAATGCAGCCAAAATTATAGAACCTAGGTAGAGGCACAAAAATTCTTTGAGAAACACGTTACTAAAATAATAAACAGCGTAATACTTATATAAAGTTTTCTAGACAACAATTTGCATTCTATTAATTGAGGCCAAAACTTCATGATTTTGAGATGGGTAGAAGCCAATCTTGACATACTGAAAACAAGTCTTTTTTGTCCTCTTTGAGAACCGGCGTATCAATAATTTTTTCATATTATTAATTTTTTTAAACAACTATTGCACAATTTACTAAAACTCTTCACTATTCTAATAGTATTAGAAGACGATCCTCCATAACGGTAAATGTGAAGGAGAATGGAATCAAAAGATTTATCTACGCCGCGATTTATATCTAGAGATCTGAAAACCATCCGAGGCTATTGAAAACTAACTCCATTTTAATAAAAGACATAACCGGAAGAGCTGTTATCTTCGCATTCCGTACGTAGCGGTTCCCGCTCAATAATGAAAGCACAGCATAAATTTCTCGGAATCGACCGCTCAAAGGGGAAACTGGGGACGTAAATCACACTTTAGGTGCAAATGTTTTTTCCTCTGTGTTTTAATCAAACAAATCCTGGGCGAAATGGATTACCCATTAAGAGAATTAGTCCAGTGGGCAAAACGAACGGCCCGATTAGGTAATGTCGCGTACAGAAATCGATTCTAATCGGTTAAAGCGAATTCCGCTTTGTACAGACATAAATATAATGTTTTCGGAAATTTTGTTTCTATTTTTAATTGAATAAACATGAGTAGGTAAAAAGGTTTTTGTTTTACCGAACGGTTAATGAAGTAAACGAACCCGATTCTGCACTGTACATGCACATAAGCATATAGTAATGCGCGTAGGTAATCTTTTGCGGAAATGTCCTTATATAGATATTTAATGATCATGATCGGATATTTAATGATCTACCCTTTTTAAAATAGCATTGTTTTGAGGTACTAGTATAAGAATACGGACCGTCAAAAATGTGTTTTATATGGAGGTTTTAGAAATCACAAAATATGAAAATTTTCTTTAGCATTCTAAGCGTTCGTTTTCCTTAATCTAAAGGTTCTTTCAAAACTAATTTTCTTATACCACTAACTTTATGAAAAGAAATCAATTAAATATACTTTCAAAGTTTAGTACACTGTTCACCGAAAAGTTAAATGTTCCTGTACAAAACTTAAAAAGCGATTGCTTTGTTTATGCGGAGCGGAAGATTTTGTCTTAAATTTTCGCTTTGCTAAATAGAAGACAAAATTTTCCGCTCTGAATATAATTCAAATCGCGACCGTAGTCAACGTACGTTCTACGACGATTGAGAATATATCGCGTATCATTATTTCACTCCACTTGATCCCAAACAATGAGTGAACCGTAGTACGCAGCGATTCCAGCGAGACGACAATAGAATAACCTCTTAGAACGTTGCACTAACGCCAAAACGCGTTTCGGTCTTAGGCATGCTTCAATACAATTATTACGAGACGTTTATTGTATGCTTGCGAGATGATTTCAGTATTTCCACTGCATTTCCTCAATTTGCACGACATATATGAGTTATAATGTAGCTTTGTACAGTAAAATGCATCTGTTTGTCGGTCAACGCTCATTATAGCAGCTAGAGTTGTTGGAGATCGTAAATAATTGACGTGAATATTCGGTTTTATTATTAACTAGGAGACTCGCACAACTTCGTATCCATTACACGCAGATAAATTTTCTTTTTTTTACTGCTTATCTTGTTTTATTATTAATAGGTGTCTTGTTTGATGTTTACTTTTAAAAAATTTACTATTTAGGGTTTTTTATTTCCCACCCAAAAAAGCATCGTCTGTAATGTATTTAGTAAGTAAACAAACGTTTTATCGCAGTCTTAGCGTTGCAAGCAAAATAGCAATACTTAACACCGTATTTCTGCATAGAGCGTTCGCTTACCATGAGATATAACGAGATTTCGCTCGCCTTCTTATTTATTTTCTAATTTCATCTATCCATTTCCTCATTTCATTTTAAAGTCATTTTCTAATACATCCACATAACCCTAGTACAAAAAAGCTTTCTCGCAAAATAATGACCTGACTATTACTACCTAAATAGAATAAAGACATATCTCGGTATAATGGCAAACTTATTTCTACTAATTTTTCTAGGCAACCGGGGTCGACTGAAATGACTGCATTTCATACGTTAAAAAACTAATATTCCGTATAAAAAGTTATTATGTTAAACCTGAGACGGACTCTGTCTTTATTACCATTAAAAGAAAGAATACATTAAAAAAAACTATAGAAGCTTATTAATTACAGATCAACGTTGTAAAAAAGGTTTTTTCATTCCTGTCGAAAACACGAACGTAAAACGAGATAAATAATGAATTAATCACAATACAAATGGAAATGTGCAGGCTTATGCAGATTCGCATTTGAATATGCATTGAAATCCTTCGTCCGTCCGTAGTGTACCAATATTTCCGATACTAGTTTTCGAATAAGATTGAAAGCTGTGTGCCACAGGTCGCTTGCGTCAAAGCGATTCCAATGAAGGCTAAAGGGGGTACACGTGTCGCGTTGACCCGGGCCCTCATCCTATCCTCGGTTGGTTTCTATCAAATATATTCCACATTAATTCCGCGATTTACCCCTTCGATTCCGCTACAAATTGAACGGAATCACAATTTGTCATCGGCGATAAATCAATGATCGAATTCCCCCGTAAATTTTTATAAGAGGTGATTTATCAATATTAAAGGTAAATGTTATTACATTGTTATGTGCAGTTATATATATTCAAGTGTTAAAGCGATGGTTGTTTGTTTGAATTGATTCAATTTCTTTGTATTCGTTATATAAAATAAACTGGAAGAAAATAGTTTATGTTTCACCCTTTAACCTTTATAGTGCTTCGTTTAGTTGAATTTTAAAATTTTGCTACAATGTATGCATATTTATCATGATGTCCGTACTAAATAATTAACGTAGTTTCCATATATAGAGTATTTACTCAAGAATATATATCCGTATGACAACATTCTAATATTCTTGATTAAGGTTGAATGTTTGTTTCTTAGAACTACAAAGAAGGTGAACGGACTATAGGTATTTCGGATAATATTAGTGTTGGAACAAAAGTGATAATAAACATGTGCCTTTGGCGTAATGATAATTTCCTTTATTGAGTACTGAACTCTCACTTTATTTTTTTTTCTGAGTTTTTCCTCAATAATTTGTAATATCTACAATTAATTACTTTGAACCGCTATGTATTTGTATCTTCGAACTGTACTTAAACTAAAAAGGTTTTAGAATTTTATCTAACAAAGTTATGTTAACACGTAATATATCATCATCGTTTATCGATCTTATTAAAAAGTAAAACCTTTTTTTTATTGGTTCAAGCGATGAGACGATCAGGATGTTTACGTAATGATAACTTAAGATGTAATGACTTATTTACCCATTAGTTATGCTGGCTACCGCGCTGTTCGAACCGAGAAAGACTAAGATATGCACTAAAAGATTTCGCTGTGTATACTAAGACGGTCGCTATTAGAAAAGAGCCCTATCACTTTTAAACTTATAATATAATAAAATATTTGTTAAGGTATTAATTATCTAAAAAATATAATCATCTAATTTAATAATAATTATATCATCTAATACGGCTCTAGTAAAGTAAGTTTTAAAACATTATTTTACATTTATGTACGCACAATGTATTACATACATACAACGTAGTGATGTTACAAAAGAGTTTATGAAGTTCTATAAGAGAAAAAAGGTATCTTTTTAATGCAAGTGCTAATAAATTGCAGAATGAAAGAGGCACGATGTCAATAAATTTTCAATTTGTTTATAAAAATGGAGCAAATTAGCTCTTTTAATTGTGTTCCTTATCAGTATTTATTTTTTAAAAGCTAGTTGTTTAATATTTTTTTACTGGGAGATGTCTTGCTATATTTTGTGTTCATTGTAGTCTGATTGAAGATAAGCAGCTATGGGCAAGCAGTGATGTTAATATATGACAACATTCCGGTGCGAAGGGCAACAATCTTTTGTTAGAGGGGTATAAAGATTTATTTGATTTAATGAAAAAGAAAGCAGAAGCTTGCATGTAAAACAACTGAATATTATAGAACAGAAATAGAGCAGTTACTACAAAAAATATTAAGAATGCTTGCATTTTTATTTTTTAACAGAGATTAGAATATAAGTGCTTGCGGAAATTGTCGTATCATTTGCAGCATTATCTTTTATTGTCGTCTTTTCTTTGTGAAATAAAATACTATGTATTCATTGTAGTTTTATTGCAAACCTAGTGTTCGTTCTTAATAAGAAGCAATTGTGCTTTTTGTTTTACTGGAGAAATAAAAAAAATAATGAATAAAAATAGACAAAGCTTTGAAAGGAAGCCAGGCTTAATGAGATTTATGCTCGTACAAGGCTTTCTGTGTTAAGACTATATTTGCGTGCTTTTTTAATTTAAAGCCGTGGAAAAGTATGTACCTTTGCACGGCTTTACAATGAATTACCTTGTTCTTATTATAACGTTTATTAAAATATTCATATCTTCATTTTAATAACGTAGTACACGATCCGGACAACTTAATGCTCTACGTCTAATGCAGGTAAGATATCCCTCCTTTGTGTTGTTCTGTTATTAGTTGGGTCCTGATTATAAATAGCTTAAAGCATTTTGTATTATTTACTGCAAGATTTTCTTAAATTTAACTAGCAACATCTAAAGCTTTTTTATCTATAATTATGATAACTAAATCTAAACGTTATCAGTCATATATTTGTATATCTTCTTAGTAGTCTCAATCTTTAGAGCATTAATATTTTCGTGATAATAAAATTAATAGAAATTATGATTAAGGTGTATCAATCGTGAATTGGTGTGTTTTTTACCAATCTACGGTTTAGCTACGGCGTATAAAACGCTACGCTCTACGCCGTCCAGTGATATTTGTCTCTTTTATCAACGATTTAAGCGAGATTTTAAAATGCCATAAGGAGTTAGTATACTGTTCTTTATAAATAATTACTTATACACTGGTTGGCAAAATGATATCTCGGCTTGAAAAGTTCAAATGACCGTTTTCGTTATTATCATTCTGAAAGCTCAGAATTTCTGTCGGAAGACAGCTCCGTAATCTATGTATGTTGGAATTTACTTTAAACTATAAAGCTTAGAAACGTATCTCTCTCGGTCCGTAACAAGTGGTCGCGTGTTTTACAACTGGTACGGGAAAGAGAAACCTTTTTTATCCAACGGAATTAAATCCAGGATAAATGATTCGTTTTCGCTTCAGCACGCAAGATTCTGTCGCATTACACACTACATGATTCAGCTTGGTACCATTTGAGTATGTATATTGAAATGTGCTCGAATAAAGGAGTTTTCATGGCCCAAGTTATTTATTTAACCAGCTGAATGGATGAATTTTACATGACTATTTTGTAAAATTTTATTGGCACTTATCTATGATTGCACTGTAATTATATATATATAAAAATATATAAATGTCGTAAACAAGTTTAGATAATTATTTTGTAGAGTGTGTTTATCTCAAACATATTTAATTTTATGTACGCGTAGGTTTTTTGGTCATTATTAGTAAATAATTAATATAGATATATAATTTCAAATTCCTCTTTCTTTTTCTTTTCCAAAAACACGCAGCTACAAAAAACGTTAATTCTCATAATTTCTAGTCATAAGGAGGTACAGACGCGCACATAATTGATCAAAGCTTTTAAGTGTAAAAAAGAAGCTGCGTAGGATTTTTTGTGCAATTAGCAGGATAAGTTTCCTATAAAACCACCCAAAAAACTAATCTGTCACATCTGACAATTCTCTCTATTTGAAGAATGTCAGTTTGTTTCTTAGGAAATAACTAGTTTCGTCCTAGGTATTTTTAACTTAGTTGCTTAATAATTTTTATGCAAATGGTATTGTAAGAATAGAGAAAATGAGAATTTCATTAGTAAAAGCCAAGTGAGAAAAGAATGCATAGAATACTGAAATTTACACGCAGGAATTTATATATGGCAATTAAATTATACATTGTTACATATTTAATGTATATATATTTATTTGAAAAAAAATTTGCATAAAGTGCCTAATGAAGCTCGTATACGACGAAATTGAAGACACAAGGACGTGGAATGAACAATCTCGGCAGAATATTAGCCGGCAACATTACACTTTATATGTTGCGTAAAATACTTTCTAGTTTTAATAAAATAAAAACAAGAAAGTTTGATTTTGTTTTAAAGTGAACGATCATTGTTTTGTTATTGTGTTTGTGTGTTTGTATTGTCATTTAAGGGATTTCAGACACATTCTTCCAAACTAATAAATAGATACTAAGTGTATAATAAATAGAGCCGCCACCGTAGTCTTACTGCTAAGGGCATGTGCTTTCTACCGGAGATCGTGGGTTCAAATCCTGGGGGGGACAAAACAAATTTTCATGGTTGTTTCCTAGTTGCTTAGGGCAATTTGGGCTGATCACCCGATTGTCTGAAAATTAAGATGCTCCATGCGTCGGACGAGCATGTAAAAAGTCGGTCCAACCACCAACCCGCATTGGACCAGCGTGGTGGGATACGGTCTAAAAACTCAATAATATAATAGTCATTTATTTTAATAATAGATGAGTTTGTTATTTTATGATCGAATAAACTTTAACTTAGTGAAATACGAAACATCCCATTTTTTAAAAATAAAACATAGAGACAACAAATACGTTTAAAACATATTAATTCACATGTCAGTCTTTCTCAGTAATAAGTCTTTATGCGTATAAAATTAGGTATATTAAAACTGGTTAAGTATTTTCAGCATTAGGCGGTTCATCTATCTGCCTTCTTATTTTGCAAAGTTAGTACGCACGGACAAAATTCGATAATAATATGTGTATAATATTGGGCTTTTAATCTTTCACATAACCTAAAACCAGATCGAAAACAAACACTTGCCTTGCGGGTTAGAGATGCATTGAGGAAGGATTACCCTAGTTCCCACGATGTCTAAATATGCTAGGTGCTTGTTAAGTCGAAGCACAAACGTATCTAAATCAATCCTTTAAAATTATAAATGGATATTTTTAAATATATATTTAAATATTACTATTAAATAATACATTTAATTAATTTTATTTATTTATGTTACCATAATAAGTTACTTTTTTATTTATCCGCGAATACACCATTCATGATTGAAGTTAAATTAACTTTTGGAAAGTCTATGTATAGCACTGAATCTCTAAAAATAAGTGGAGGTGGGTTCATATATTAATCTTGTTCGGAGTTTTCTCATTTCCATCTTGTTAAGATAAAGTAGATATTTAAAATTGGTTTAAATACGCTATACATATTTTGAGATGAGAAAAATTTTGAGATTTATCGATGTGTCGAATATTATTTCAATAGTCATTACTCACGCTGCATATTACTATATGTGTATGCAATATAAACTTTACTATTTTTAAGCCTTATATTAGCCATTATTACGGTTTACAATGGTTATATGAACATGAGTATAGTCGTTATAATACTCGGGAATTCACGCCTTTGAAACTCCACGTCTCTTCCTGTCACTCCTCCGTCATACCCCGGGGATAGGCCGTTTAGGCAGTGGGTAGGCTGGCATTAAATGCGTGACGTGTAGCTTGCTAAGTAACGACGCCCAATAAATTATGCATAAATCCTATGTACCTCACATTAATATTGATGATATCGTTATGTTTGGTTATACAAGTTTGACTGTCCACCCTTATGTATTTCGAATTCTATACGGTAAAATTTTTTGCAAAGGTTTATTTTCGCAAGTTTTTAGGTTAGGTGATGTACCTACATTGAATTATGGCGGCAACGTTTTTTACAAAAATTAAATCATATTTTTATATATTTAGTTTATTTTTCGTATTATCTAATGCTATTTGGTTTATTATTTTGGGTCTGTGCAGTACTTGAATTGGATTGGATTACAAGGAAAACATGTTGTGCGATTTGTTTATTGGGTATTGGAAGTATTGGAAATAATTGAAAATATAAATTTTATATCAAAAAATTTAGAAATCGTCAGACCATGACGTAACTTATACCACACCTTTAAAAGCAGAATCTAAAAACTGAGAAAGTAATTCCTTATTACGTGTAGGCAGATAAAAATTGCAAGTTATTTGTAAAATTTAATATATGACTTTTTTGATTAACTATAATGTTTAAATTTACCAATTGTTTAATTTATTTAGAATTGATAACAACAAAAAGTTTCCGATGCCTTTAAAATGACTTTCCCTTTGGATTTTACTTATCTTGCGTTATTAAGTGATATAAAAACAAAGCGAGGTTATATTTTGCACCGTTTCGCGGGAATATAATTAATTTGAAACATGGTCAGCGAGGGCCATGGTGTTGTGTGAATGGTGTTTGTGTGTGCGTTTGAATGAGCGAGGTTAAGCCCGAGCTGGGCGGGCGTATCGACGTAAGCCGCACGCCTGCGCCGCACTAAGCACTTGTTGCCGTCATACCGTGGAAAGATACTCTTTTAAATTAAAGCGGACACCTGATACCGAAATGAAAGCAAAGTTATGTACCCCTGGTACCTCAGCTTTATATTACCTAGACATTTTTTAAGTAAGGTGGTAAATATTTTTTTACTTGAGAAACTATTACAACAAGTAATTCGAAATTATATTTAGTGTCAATTTCGTAGATTGATCGCCAGCTGATTCACTTTTTAATTTTGCTAGAGTAACTCTATAAATATTTTATCAGATATAATAAACACTTTAAAAATTCATATGTAAAATATGGCCAAAACGACTGAAAGTTACCTGTAATATGTAAACTTAATATTTCTTTATTTTTTCATGAATTTGTATTTTATTTTGGTATTTATAATAAAAATTAGTAGCATTTCACTTTGGAACACTACATTTTTAATCTTTGTATACTAAATTGAGTGAAAAAATATTAAAACTACGAATGCCCATGCCCTGATTATAAAAACTAAAGGATCATAGCGTAAGCTCTCTATTTCATATATCATATGTAATCAATAATGTGTTACGTACAAAAAATAACCTTGTCGAATGGAATAAGGTGGCCATCCGAATGAACATGTTGTTTTCATGGATTCCATTAGGATTATTTCAAGTCAGGAAAATGTGTGCTGAATACGGTTGTAATAAAAATACAAAGCCGAGTTATTTTTATCTTGGCCATTGGGAGAGATTCGAAAGAGGTAGGTATCGTTTGGGCAATCGTTTTTATTCAATTTGATACTCGTTGTCAACATTCACGATACGTTGTGTTTTTATTCAAATGGAATGATTTTAACCGGAGCTTAGCTTTAAAATGGTACAAAACAATAAAATTTATTATTCAGTACCACTTTAAAAACCGATCTGTAGATATATAAAATAGTCTGCGATCATTACACAGTTTTGTTACTACTCAGGCGGTATATATTTAACAATGTTTTCCTTAACGTATTTAAAATTAAGAAATTGCAATATTTACTTGTTTTTATTAATTTAGTATAAAAGAGTTTGGAGTTGAGGGTGCCATAGTAATTGGGCCTTGTATTCAGTACAGAGTTATACGCAAATTATTTCATCATCATCATCAGCCAGTGTTATTCCACCGCTGGACATAGGCCTCCCCTAATGCACGCCTTCTCCATTATGAAGTTTTTGGACCATATCCCACCATGTTAGTCCAATACGGGTTGGTGGGTGGTCCGACATTTTACATGCAGATTATTTAGTATCTCAATTTGCCTCTCTTTTTTATGACTTTTATTATTCTTACTATCGGCTCAGTAGCCAACTGTTGTAGCAATTGTTCACAAAACAAAAGTCTTAAGCGTACCTTCATATTGCAAGAAGGTTCAAAGTGCTATGCATCGGACGCGCTAATAACGAGTCGGTCCTGGTTGGATTAAAGACCATACTATATGATGTTAAATACACTGAATTTAAGTCTGTAATTTAACGGTTTAGTAGAAATTAGTTATCAATTGCTTTAATGATCAGATATGGTCAAATTACATGCCTATCCAATGTGATGGATGCAAGTTTTTTTATCCATACTACCAACATTGTTATTTTTCTTTCGAACTTCCAATATAACGCGACATGCATATTAACATTTAATATTTAATTATTTAAGAAAAATTATTAACACAGATTATACGTTAAAACTTTACTAAAAACAATCCAAAATTGCGCAACACGTTTTCATCGAAAATAATCGAAACAATGAAAGGAAAACTGTTGATATTATTACACTTACAATGAGTTTAACATAAATCAAACTACTATGTCACGATATATAGCATTAATATTTATTAATTGTCACGTATATAATTTTTGTTTAACCCACTTTTATTGAATACCGGCCAGTGGTATTACTTACTTGTTGATGATAATTTGTGATAATGATGATAACATATTCTACAAGCCCAAAGGTTTCTGCATGCAGGGATAGATCACAGATGGCTGGTTTTTTGTACATACATTTTTTGATATTTCAATTAATTCACGCTTAATGTTTAAATATTATAGTACATCAATTATTCTGATGTAGGTATAAGTTATGTTATTACACAATTGAAATAAAGAGTAAAAAACTTAAGTCCAAACATCCATGTCTTGCAAACTTTAGTATTAATGATATAAATAGGATTTTTAGTAACAATTATAATATAAACAGTACTAAAACAATTGAAAACACTTATCCCTTGAAAATATATCATGAACGCTTTACAATTGTTTATATTATGCGTCGCAATATCTGATATGGGCACATTCGTTCTCTGATCGTTTTTATGTATTCGGGTGCGGGGCATTTATCTTCGCAAAATTGTATTTTATCGCCCGACGGGGGAAATTTTGTATATGGCAGTACCTGTATCGAACGTATATCTGTGTAAAATAAACGCGCCATTTTATATGAAACTACTAGCTTCGTGTTTATTCATTATCTGTATTTATGTTGCTGCAATAAAGTGATTTTAAACGATACTTTCAGAGGTCACGGCCTGAACGGCGTGGGCGGTTACTGCTTCTCCGAACTGGATGGCCGGGACACGCGTGCTAAAGGTTACCGTGATATTCACTAACAGGCTAAATTGCACTTTACGAGACTGGATTATTAAAAAGTGAATTACTCACTTGGGACCTAAGTGCGAGTTTTACGTGTATTAATTTTAGTTTTTTAATTAAGTAAAAATCCTACCTGGTAACTACGCGTACTTTTAAGAATTCGTATTTTATTTAAATACAAAATTTCACATTTTACAGACTTATAGATATATTCGGGTGTTAGTTTTTATTTATTTTAATCTACGTCTTGTTCTAGCATATAGGCTATGTTATTTGAAAGTTTTATTATCATTTGAAAAGAATTTTTTTTGGGTTATACCTCAACAAACTCACTAATTTTGGTATTGATATTTTGGCAAAACCATATTGCAATTTCAAAGAATCCTACCAATACTTCCTTACAACTTAGTTAGCGTTTTATTAGCTTCAGTTTCTAGGTATATCAGATTTTGTATTCTCAAAGGGTAAAAGTCTATTACGGTCCTTGAAAAGTCCAGAAAGTTTTTCATTGCGAAACTCTAAACAGCTCAGCAGCTACGCGGAAAGCTCGTAAACTTAGTAGTTGTAGCATAAATGTTAAAGGTGGTGTAAACATATTTTAATTAGAATAACGATGCTTGTATATTTTATATTTCTTTATTCTACTTTTTAACTAGAATTCATTTAATAGTAAGATCAATATTAAAATTCGTTGTTGTGAAATCTTACGTGTCTATATATTAAAAACGTCGCGCAGTGTGCTGTATTATAGAATAAAAAAATACATTAAGCTCTAAATTGACTCTAAAACAGTAAGTAGAAATTTAAACGTTGCGTTTAAAAAGTTGCTATAATTAGGTATTTCCACACAATTTTAAAAAGTTTGTGTTCAATTAAGCGCAATTGACACACACCAGAATCATTGATGGATGATCTGACGTTTTTGCATTATAAAAAAAATTGTAGATTACCCGAGTGTTGCTATCCTCAGGATAATACTCAAACTTTCTATTAGTAGTATTTGAAGTTTTCAATAGATAAACTAAGGAAGAGTTTCCATTGGAATATCAAACGGCACAGCAGAGTAAAACTAATTCAGCTTCCCACAAGTATCATAATGTTTGTAGAAATGTTGCGAAAGTTCGTTAATATGGATGAATCTTTGTTACTCTTAAACGTTAAAAAAATGGCAAAGATTTTAGTGGATTAATAAGGCAGCATATTAATCAGAATAAGACATACTTTGCCGTAAATAATGTTTTTGGTTATTGAAAGCATATTAAATGTACCCAAAATGTAGTAGATACTATAGTAATGTTTAGTGTAAATTAAGGACATCTTGGCTATAATGTCCGATTAACACTTGTGTAAATAATTATTGAAAATATACATAATATACAAGCAATAAATAGTTTCAAATCACCTCGCAATAAACAGTTCACCTATACCGAAGAAGGACCATAAAAAGATTGTCTGGTGAAAGGAGCATAAAAGATTGTTTGCATCATTTACTCGGTCAATTTTTCTTTACGAATAGATAAACACGAGTATAATTCCGTATAAACGTTCAGCGCGCCAACAAATCGACGCCGGCTGATTAATCTGTTAATTATTCCCGTCAGATTCGCAAATTGCGTTCGAAGCGATCCGGTCTCATTATCTCTATATTAGACTCAGACGCGGTCTCCATTTGCGTCGTATTATTAGCGACTAACCACTTCCCCTTTGTTCCTGTATCGGTGATTTGTTCTTGTTAGCGGACCTTGTTGTGCTGTAGTGAGCTGTCGGAAACGACTAATGAACCTGTTGCTCTTGACGGATAGGCCACAACGCGCCTTTCTATGTCCGACACGGAAAGGTGTCGCGCTTTGTCACCAGCCACTTCCTCTGAAACTCGTGTGCATTTGAAAAACTACGATTGCATTGCTTATTTCTGCATTTTTTTTCTAAAACATGGTTTCAAGTTAAAAACTATAAGTATGTACCTTAAGTTAAAAAAGTTAAAAATCATGAAGTTCTTTTGTGTATACATTTTATAAATAATTTTATTTTTCAAGCCGTGTCTATACTGATGAATTTGGTAAAGTAATAGTTGAAATGCGATTATTTATATAATTGTTAACACATTATTGTGACGGTTACCGAAGTAATAAATAGGAACATCGTTATTCTAAAAATCTATCCGACATAAGTCTTATGAAGTTTCTCTGTATTTTTTTCGACATTTTCTTTATGCAAATATGGAGATATGAAGAGATATGAGCATATAAATGCCCCAAAGGATTGTTGTATATTGAGTTATTTTTAAACAGGAAATGCAATTTAAAAAAATCTTTTGTTGTTTTTGCTTGTTGCGAGGCTTCTATTTCTCAATGAAGTTTATAAGCCGTTCAAAGTTTAAAATCGATTTTAGGGCTTTAAATCAACTTTAGTCCTTACTATACTTGACGAACTACTGCATTTAACGTTTTATCTTTATTGATGCAAACACTGGTCATTTTTTATGACTCTTTATACATGCATACACATAAATTCCGCTGAGTCGAATAAATTTACATGTTTTATGACAGCGAAAATGATAAAAGGTGTGTCGTAAAATTTCGCGTTGTCTGACTTTATCGTAGTAACTTTAGATTATGTGTATGTTCTGATACCAGAATCCTTATTAATTTGATTAAGGTAGTAAAATTTTACACATAATGCATGCATCAGTAGTTTTATATCTTTATATTTAAAAAAAAAATCTGTTATATTTCTATCAACCAGTATTGGAATTTTGTTTTTAAGTCGTAGATAATTCATAATAAGTAAAACAATTAAGCTTGACTGCCTCCGTAGCTGCGTAGGTAAGGGCACGTGGCAACCGGAGGTCATGAATTTGAATCCCGCGGGGACTCAACAATTTTCGTTGTTGTTTCCTAGTTGGTTAGGGCAATATGGGCCGATCATCCCATTGTCTGAAAAGTAATATGACCTATGCGTCGGATAGGCATGTAAAACGTCGGTCCACCGACCGACCCGCATTGAACCAGCGTGGTGGGATACGGTCCAACAACTTCCTAATAGAGAAGGCGTGAATTCGGGGGGCAAATGTTCCGCAGTGGATTAATACACGCTGATTATGAATGCCGTGAAGATTTTACAATAACTATACTAAGGTTAGTGTGACGATACGGTAGTAAATTCGACAATTAAACTTAAGCCAAAAATACTTAATGTTTACCAAAAAGCATTCTTAAATTTGGAGAACCTTGAATAAAGTTTATATATTTTATAAATGTACAACCATGTCGTTGAAATAAAAACTAAAGTTTCCAAGGTTAATTTCTAATTCTCAAAGTAAATTTTCATAAACTCGCATCCAAATTTAGCCCCTGGCGCTAATTTACTAAATGATATACAGGCCCCAGTACTTCAAAGTTTCGTCTGCAACTAGTAACGAGAAAAAAAAGAGACTGTTTTATTTTTATATTAAAGATAACGTGTGTTTTAATTTACGCAAAATCGCAAACAGTAGATCCCAAATAGCTGCGTATGTTAACACAGTCAAGGTATTTAATTGATTGAACGATTATCGGGAACGCTGCGTTAAAGTGATGTCAAGCAAATTTATTCAATTATGGAAGCATATGTAAATACATTAGCATTAATTATGCTCGTGCTCGATCCATGTTAATTATTTATTAAAGGCAAGTAAGTTAATTAAAGACGGTACATACATTGATTGACTGCGACAGGAGATACTGAATTGAATCATGGAGTTGTTCGTGAATTTATATCTCGATAAAATAGTGAATTAATAAAATTGTTTGTTTTAACAGTTATAGAATGGTAAAAACCGTTGTTAAATAATTCGATAACAGGAACATAACATAAACATCAATAAGAAAGCGGTAGATCTCCCTTAACAGGCGCCGTCTGGGGAAGTACCACCGCCGTGCCTATTTCTGACAGTAGTGTATGAGTACAACTGTCATCCGGTTTGAAGGGCACCGTAGCCAACGTAATCACTGGGTAAAATAGACGTAATATCTTTTGTCTTTTTTAAGAGACACGAGAGAATGTACGCTGCGTTTCTTATGAGCAGGGCATATCAATTACTATCAGGCAAACATCCTGCTCGTTTTGTCACTATAATCAATAAAAATATGCATAAAGTGCAATGAATCCAAATAAGTACACTGGCTATAGTACACTTGAAAACGGAGTACGTAATCAGCCTGTCTTAGTCCACTGCTGGACATAGGCCTCCCCTAATGCACGGCCTCCTTCATTAGGGGGTTTCCGGATTATATACCACCACGCTGGTCCAATGTGGGTTGGAGGGTGGACCGATTTTTTACATGCCCATCCAACGCATGGATCATCTTACTTTTCAGACAATTGAGTGATGGTAATTGAAACAACAATGAAAATTTGTTCAGTCCCCGCAGGATTCGAACCCACGTCCCCCGGTTTCTAAAGCACACGCCCTTACTACTAGGCTACGGTGGCAGAAGAAAACGGAGTACAGTAGCATTATTTTTGTCGATATTCTTGTCTTTGGTAAGCTTTATCTAACATAGACTTGGCGGGAAGCTACCGTTTCCACGAACTAGGTGACAGTAGCACTAAAGGCTTCTACTGCTATGGGGCTATACAGCTGGAAAAATATTCTAACCACATTAATACTGTAGTCATAAAAAGCCTATACACCACGTTTACTTTACAGTAATGCAAATATAATTCGTTTTGTCATATATGTCTCGGAGATATACAACTTTTATTAATATTTTTCTCTAATATATATGTAAATCTCATTAGAACAACGATAAAAGCAAATGCTAGAAGTTTACTGTCTTTGTAAAACTTTTAATGAGCAACTTCCTCGTAGCGATATTTATATAGCTACGAGTTCTTATGTTTCCGTAGAAGTCATATCTATGGTAACGTTATGCCGTTTGCAAACTTACCGTATACTACCAAGTTTTGATTCCTTTTTATCTTGCTTGTCTTAATACAATATTTATAATTCTTAAGTCTTAAAAAAATCTGTTATTGATCCTTTATTATTTGCATTTTTGCAATTACAATATCGTATCATATCGCTTATTTCAAAATAGTATTTTTAAAATAAACGATACGACTCCACTCACGCACCAGTGCAATAACCAGTTGAGTGCACGGTTAAATTTATGAAGATTAAACTATAAATAAAACGTGATGGTAATTGGCATCTGCACCACGTACGACGTACGTGATGCGAACTTTCTCAATGGCCTCTACATGGGCTCTACGTGCGCTCTACGTGGACACTACGTGTCCATAATCTGGGCACAATGCCTTTTGAATTCGTCCGAAGACCCCGACACGATACACCTGAGGCAAACGTCAGTCCCGAGGGACGTAATATAATCCAGACTATGTTGATCTGCTCATTTAATTTCATCCAATTTGCGTTCTGACTGAACGCCAGGATACCATAACATTAAATTAGTGGGATGAAACTTTTATGGTATGTCTTGTAGGATGGACCGTAAATGAGATTGTTTTTTTGCTAGTGTTAGTTACTAAGAATGAATATAATTAAAACAACTTGGGGTCAAAATTATCAAATGTCGTCTCGTAAACGATATCTTACTATGAATTACTTTTAAATACTTATGGTAGTTTGAGATTACTGAAACAATTTTAAAAATAGTTTGATTTATTTCGATCCTACGGTTTGAAACTGTTAGCGAATTATTTTAACATAACATTGCATTTACAAAAGCTACTATGCTATAAATTCATATAATGCATAACAAAAAGTAAATTAGAATAATATAGGAAAGCGTGTGACTTTAAAATTAAGTGAATTAAACTTAATTTTAGTCACACGCTTTACTATATTTACGACACTGATAATGCTCTATCAGCCGAGAGCCGTAGTTAGAAATCTAATTAAAATTTTCCAGGCAAAAGCTTCCGCGTTTTATTTTTAGATTCTCTCGCAGGTAACGTTATTAAATATGTAACGTGGTTGGGTGTACGGTCCAGATAACTTAATACTGATTAATTATCTGTAACCTGTAAGATATAATAAAAATAAACATCATAAGGTAAATGTTTAAAATGTGACAAGCTTTGACCTTTTTTAAGCATCCAAAGATTGGTTGTTAGTGCTAGGCTATTGAACCTATATTATATGTATATGTATTGCATACTAGTTAAAATAAACAAAAAGTAAAATTTAAAAAAAAAATATGAACGACTTCAAACAGTGTATAACTATTTTATGCAATATAAGCAGGAAACAACTGGTCTCTGTACGCAATTGCGACGTTTTCTGCCGCGCAATTTAAATCTATGATATTTTTAAGGTATTCATTTAATTAAAATGTCACCTATGACACGTTTCATGTACTTAGAATGAAGAATTTTTTTAAACGCAATAACTTTTATTAAAATAAAATTATGTAAATACAATAAACGTGTAAACATAAAGCATTAAAAACTTTTGCGGACTTTATTTTAATATTTTAACCAATTTAATTAGTACAATTGTGTCGTACTTAATTTAGGTCTTTGTCTTAAGGTTGAGGCAGCGTTTGCAATTTAATCGCACAAGGGTGTAAACTATCATTTTTTTTAAATATGTATAAGCAAAATTATTTAAAAAAAATGGGATCAATGGGAAACTAATATCTATAATTTAAAACAAGAATGAACAAAATTGACGCGCTAGAAGCGGAGCAACGAGGTGACATATGTAAAAAAATAAACATACGCTCTGAATTGAGTTCCTCTTTCTTTTGAAAAGTTGGTCTAAACTTCAATGATTTTCGAGTTACAATTAATGACACATAGCAAAGTCAAGTAGTTGTCGCCAAGTAGGAATATTCTTCAGCGTAAAAACAAATGTGTAATTGGTTGTTATTATAATTGTCGTAGAATTTCAAATATTTTTTGTTTCTAATACGGAAAACCAAAACAGTGATACTGAAAATATCTCTTAATTGTTCATACGGGCAATTCAAATAGCTTACGCGTAGTTATTGACAATGATAATTATATTGACAATGATGACAATGATAAATATCCATACGTCACATTCAGAAATCAGATGGCGTTACAAATTATAAACACCTAAAATAAAAATACAATTAATGTTTCTTAATTCGACATTCGATTAGATAATAGGCAAATGATCAGTATTCGAAAACGCGAATTTAGTTTGGACGATGAACTATTGAAAATATATAACAAATGTTCCAAATTTTAAAGTTATAAATATTTCTCGTTTACAGAAGTTATCATATTAATTGATGAAAGATAATGCTGAATTCAATAAAAACATTTAGAAACTTCTGGAACATAATCCGAAAAAAATCTCATTACCTTCTTTCAAGCGTGATTTAAATTTCACTTGTCGGTTTCGGTTTATCTCATTATGAGTGAGGGTAAAATATTTAAATTAGAATAACCTTTATCTTGAGTGGAGATCTTCAAGCGAAAATAATTTTTAAGTTCAAGTATATCCAGTTATAATGAAGAGTCTCCCTTTTCTAAGGGTGTGTTTTAATTATGACATAAAAATTATTCAGAGTGCAAAAAGCTAGGCGGTCCATGATGTTATGATATTGTTATGATAATCAAGTATAAAGTAAAAGAAATTTATGCTTTATTTCACATTTTTATGTTATAAAAATATCGAATATAATAGCGTGTAGTTAATGAAAACGATCGGAGTTAGCTTTACACTGGCAATGTTCACCACAGCTCATTGTAAAGCTCGACACCTACATAATCCATGCAGCTTGAATTTAGATGAGCCATTGAATACGAAATGTCGATGTCGGTACGGCACAAGTTCCAGTCATATGTTATTATGCAAAACGCGTTGCAGCCGTACCCCATTAATTCTAACTTCTTTAGCGTGTCACATGTACGCAACAAGCCGCTGTAAGTTACTCTATGTTGTTAGTAACTGGTAGCTGAATGAGTCGTGTATCAAGGATGAAGTTTCCTTCTCAGCTCCAAATTACGGCTTGTTAAATGATTTCGATGACCAATATAAAAATAATTTTATTCTATCAAATAAATCGTGTTGTGAACAACCTCTGTAGTCATTAATACACGGTTTATCGTGTAAGTATCGTGTAGGTTTTTTAGGTTCTTACTTAAATCAATTAAGTCCTTATTTCTTTGCTTCTTAGTGAGTTACAATACTTACCAATCTGTGGCACGTCGTATGGTCGGCTGGAGCGCGACGCCCTCAGCATCATCTGGCTCGCTATCTCGGAGGGTATGTGGGCTCGCTTGTTGTTGCGCACGCGGCGTCTCTCCTTGTGCAGCGCGGAGTCCGGTTCAAAAAGGTCCTGGAGGGGTCTCGAGATCTCGCGGCCGCGCCACTCAGCTGGGTAGCGACGCTGAGAGCTCTCCGCGGTTACTATAGCAACCGTTGCTAACGCCGCGGCCAGCCACAGTGCGCGCATGCTGACCTTCCGCCGGCACCGTACGCTCATAGCTAAGTGCAATCGGCTCGCTTGCACGCCGGGCACTCGCCCGACCACATTATTTGGCTTTCGCTAAGTACTAAGCACTTGTACCCGCCGATTAGTTACACCTTTCCGGTCAATTGATTTACTCGACTCTCTCTAGTTATCTGCAACAAAAATGACGTTGGGTAAGTTTGATGTTATTAATTAATTACTATTGGTTTTTATAATATCATTCCAGGACTAATAAAAATTAAGCAATACGAGATAGTGCTGTCAAAACAACGGATAGTATACGGGATTACTCAGTTAGTTCTTTCGATCTAGAGCAACGTCGCCATTATATAACCCTAAGATATGTGATATAACATCTCAATGACAATTATCCTGAATCCAGAATGAAATAGTCTTTGTCTCTTTATTCTAGTGTTGTAATAGGGTTAGGCAAAACGAAGTGTTTTGGTACACTAGGAGATGCTGTGCATGATATAGTAATCGTTGGTAATGACTCCTAAGCTTGTCCAAATTATAGAGGATAGTAGCTCCTGATGTTTGAGAGGTTGCGTCTATAAAACTGAACGACCATAATCGAATCACTATGTACAAATATTTGCTAATTGAAAAAATCATAAAGAAAGGAACGAAAGAAAGAACTTCATCTAATATTAAATAGAAAAACAAGCAGAAATCTCGCCTTAAATAATTAGTAATCGATTTTAAAACAAAATTGGTTTGACTTTCTAGTTTAACACAATAATTGTTTGTTATTAGCGGAACGTGAAATAAATACGATGCAATTAGAAGATCCCCTATCCATTTCATTACTTAGCGTACTATAAACAATAATCTAAAAATAGTTTATATTTTCCAAGAACGTCTATTATAGATTGTTTGTATTTACTGCGGCCAAAGGGCACCGTTTGACGAACGCCAAAATTAAATAAGTCTACGTATTTGAAACACGAAAACGTAGGTAGCAACGATAATGTAATGAATAATTACGGACATCAGTTTAAGACGATTGTCTGCGTTCCCAACCATGAAATTACAGGCTTAGGGAAAGATAAATGTGGCGTGTTCTGATTAAATAGTTAGGAACACACATGTGAAATGAATAAAAAACAAGCTGTGACAGAAATAACAAGACATTTTTTTTCATATTTAATACATTTTGATTCGCATTCTAAATACTTAGCTTATTATTTTACGTCCGATATTTTATTTTGTACATATTTTTTTTGATTTTATGGAAAGCATAAAACAACAAGCGTATTTTGTTAATAAGAAAAGTAGATCGGCTGTTTGACCAAAATTATGCTTTCACGATACGCGCATATCGCAGCACGGCACAGCTCGTACCTTTTTCTTGCAATAAATTTTATCGTAGCTAAAGTTCTTAAAATATCGCAACCGTTTTATTTTACTTACGGTGGTAAAGATTCTATATAAGAAGTTTAAAGGCTATCGTCAACTTTAATAACCCCAATATATAAAAACTACGTAATTGTCTTTTAATTTTCATGCATTTTTCAGAGCGATATTAGTTCCTTAGCTAAAAACAAGTTAATCCCCCCGTAACTATTGCTGAGGTCGATAGAATGCGAAAACTTGAACAATAAAAACGAATAACCTGTATTCATTGCGCAGTCTTTGCCACTTCTTTCTACGTTTAGATTGTGAATAAAACTTTGTCTGCCATTTTATTATCAGACAATATCGCCCGGGCCCGTCGGGGAAACATTAAAGAATTCATAACGGATAACAAACAGTTGAGGGGATTTCAGCCATTTTTATATGAGCGCTGTTTGTCGAGCAAATTATTATAGATAACCATTTAAGAAGTTAAACCGCGCTTAGCAAAGTTACGATATAATTTTATGTTTGCTTCCCGCAAGATTTTATTAAACGTGCTGTGTCGTTCTTTTTGATGTTTGTATATTTTAACAATGTGTTTGTTACGTTTGTCGAGATAAGATTTTATTCAGTTGAAAATATCTTTTGAATTGGTAAATAAGCTTGCAATTATTGTTATGAAAGTAACATTTGGTAAAAAAATAATGAAATGATTCAGTGATTTTACCAAGCGATGACTGACACAAAATCGGTTTGTAATTAAGACGCATGATTTTGTATTTCGTATTCTATCGTTTATTATCAGCAATTCTAAGAAATGATAAATTACCGAGTCGTTTCCATTCAGACGTAAGACTTATTTAATTAATTTTACTCCTAATCTTCAACGTTTTTACCCTAATTACTTTGTATAAAGTTTCTTAGTTATTATCATTTGCTTTAGTATTTTCAAGACCTTGCTTAAATTTTTTGTCTAATTTGAGGTAAAGTTTGTCGAGATCAATTTACAATATTGTATTATTTTCCTATCAAGAAAAAATAACAGATATTCTCTGTTATTTTTTCTTGATAAGAAAATAATACATCAATACCAATCTTAATGACGTTACAGTATTATTTATTTTTTCACAATATTTAAGATATACAATGTGAGTCTTGAAAATATGAACTAAAAGATATTAGACTCCCTTTAAAGCGCAACGAAAAGATGTTTTAATAAAATCTTATTTAGTACTGTCAGAAATAAAGTCAACGTGACATTACGAATAACCGATACTTTAAAAGGACAAGGGATCCAGTAGTAGTAGTTCTGTAGTAGTTCTCAGTAACCCGGTTCTGGACCAGACCTCCAGCTAGATAATGCGATGATGTAGAAGAAGGTGGTGAAATATTGGAGACGATTCGCGATGACGATAACTAAATACTGATTGTGAGATTTCAATGATATAATGGACTGACGACACTAAAAAATCTTGTCTTTGATAAAAAGTAGTCTGAAAAATAAGTAATTACCAAGTCATTTATTTTATATAGAAATATTGTAAAATAAATTACTAAAAGAAACCACTGACGTCTTAAAGTATCTTACAAACTACTTTACTCCAAGATTGTTTCCAATTGTTAAACATAAAAGGATTTTACTGTATTCATAGAAGTGAACTAAAAAGCTTTAGATATTTGTACACAATAATATCTTTGCTTTTAAGTTTTAAAGCGCAACGAGAGTTCAATAAAAAATTATTGGCATACAATAATAAAAAAATATTTAAAAAATCATGGTAGTAATTAACTTTACGACAAAAGACAGTTAATTATTATCTCATTTTTATAACATAAAAATAAATACTCAACACATTAACAAAATAATAAAACAAAATTTAAAGAAATCCAAGAGTAAAGTGCCACGGTTTATCTGAAAATTAGTTTAAATTATGTGCTACTTAGTTCACCCACCAACTCGCATTGGACCAGCGTGGTGGGATACGGTCCAAAAAACCCTTAATGGATAGGGGTGTATTAGGAGAGGCCTGTGTCCAGCAGTGGACTATCACAGGCTGAAGATGTGATGTGTGTAGTTCAAAGGGTGTTTTATGCTTGCAGCGAATGCACTAATGTTACACTATGTATTGCTATGACGATATCCTGAAAGAGAAAAAAGGTTTAATATCTCCTTAAGGTAATGGAGCATGACATTGCGAATGAAACATACCGACTTTAGTCCCCAAGTGGCAGACGTTTAATTTATAAAAAGAAGTTTACATTTCGCCGTCTGCAAATACTGTAATATTTTTTCTTTCCGTTATTCTTTAGCGACGGCGAGAATACGTATTGATAAAATAAAATATGGTTTTGTAACGAATTGTTATAAAGTACTATTATAAAGTTAATTTACTTTTACGCCATATAAACACAATCGTATATTTATGTTCATTAATATTTACGGAACTGTTGCAAAGTTCTTTGCTTTGAACGGAAGTATTGGGAAACTTCAGAACATAGACAAAAGAGAAATTAACAAAATTTTTTATTAGTTTCGGTGTTATGGCCACAACGAGTTTTGATCTTTATAAATTTACCATTTGCAGCAATTGGTAAATAATTTATTTATTGGTAAATCATAATGTGATTTCAGTTTTTATTTATTCTTATTTATGTCTTCTGATACAAACTTCATGAAATAACTTATTATATATTTAAATAAAGCTGATATTAACCGCGTAATAAAATTTCATACATTGATCTTATTTAAAAAAAATTATTCACGATTTAAAATCACCATCTAAAAACATTAATAATAAAACCTTACTTAGACAATATTATAAAAAAGGTTCCACTCACTTAAAAATTTCGAATCTTCTTTCTCGTAATATCTTTATTTAATGGAGATGTACATTAAACCTGCTTAATGAATCTGAGAAAATACCTAAAAAATACGTGATCAAAGAAAAGAAAATCTGTAACATTTTTTAAATATTTTATTATATAATTATTTCTTTTATTTACGCGAATATACATATCAAATCCATTTATTAACGGATTTTTCGCGTTACTTAAATATATTTATTCCCGACGTTTCGGATTCTTTTCAGCATCCATGATCACGGGCAGACTAAGTTGGTATATCTCTATGTTTTTCGAATACATAGATACAGACATATGCTGCTGTAAAGAATCTGAAACGTCGGGAATAAATATATTTAAGTAACACGAAAAATCCGTAAATAAGTGGATTTCATAATTTATTATAATTAAAAAAAAAAATTTGTTCATTGCAAAAACAATAAATAATTTAGGAAACAGTTTCCCAATTTAGTATTAATGTTGTAAATGTCAGATATAATATACATAATTAAAACATAAAGACAAAGAATTAATTCTTGAAGGTGAATTTCAGGTAACCTTCATCTGTTAATTTAATTGTAGAAACATTTATCAGCGTTTACTTTAACCGGCTTTGAGCATCGTTCAAAACAACTGACACCTCTCTAGACGGCAAAAGGTTCTAAGCGTTCAGCCTAATCTATTAAAGATACAATCCCCAGTCTTTGAAACGCTACGTGTCACTGACCTTAGGCATTTTGTGATGCGAATCGCTTCTAAAATACGACCGAGTGCAACTCTCACAAACGGCATAACTGATTAGTGTGATTATTTCGATTGAGCCTCTGATTGAACGCTAAAATGAGTATTTAACCCGTGAGGTGGAACGTGGATAACATGATATTTGCCATCTTAATTAAGCTAACATTCTGATAGCTTCTAAACTTAGCTCGATTGTTAGCCTCTACCTTTAAAGGCATCAATATTTTCAGCTTAAACGTCGGCGTATATTATCACGCGTTGGAAAATTTTAATTTACTATAATTATTTGCCTCATTAAATTTTGCTGTCTTTAAGCAATCATATATATCTTGTGTAACTTAAATACCGTATCAAAGTGCCGCAAATTTTATTATGATAATTAAAGATAATTTATTTGTTGATATGTCTGAGTTTTTAAATATAATATTAAGCAAATATTATCGCGTAGTTTTGTACTAAATTCATGGGGAAATGATAAACTAGTAAATGGTAATCAGCATTTCGATTATTTTAACAGAAAATACCATTAAAAAAACTATCTCTCTTTGTTTTATCACCTATTTTAAATAGTTCAATTCTCGTCAGTAATAGAAAATAAAAAGATAAACACCATTATCGTTTTGTAAGCTAAATTTATAGGTAAAACATTGTTTTCTTTCTTTATCAATTTAACATAGCAGGGTACTTGAAATAAAATAAAAAATTACTGATGTTTGCAAAGTTTTTGCATTTGTTCTTATGACTTCTTATAAATTGCAAATCAATTTACTTGAGGGGGCAACCATGTTTATATTATAATTTGGCTAACACAAACAAAAATGATTGTTAGATTTTTGTAATAAAGAAGAACCCTAATAGCCTTCCAGTTAGAGTCCCTTGATAGAAGGTAAAATCCCAGAAGGTAAAATAGGACGAGCCATTTCAGAGATAAGTCCGAACAAGCAGACAGACAGATAGACAATAATTTAAAAAAATGTTGTTTTGCTATATTTGTATATCGGTCAGATATCACAATGGAATAATTAAAAAAAATATGCTATTTTGATGTTATAAACAGACACTTCCATTTTATTTATTAATATCTCAAATTTAAATTCACTTTAACCTCGCCGAAAAGAAGAAAAGCTTTTAGAGAGTTAAAAACAAAAAAAAATCGTCCAGTCATTTTAATTTTAGTTCTTTATAATTTGGAATTTCTATAGATAATATTGATAAGTACACATTTTACAATCAATTAAAACGTTATTACTATTTGGTGAATCACATCGCTAGTTGGTACACCTGTAATTGTTGAAGTCGCCAATTACAGGCAACTTAGCAACTTTAAATCATCAACATCTTTATATAACTCTGTATGTGCACACATATCAACATATCGATGGAAGAAAACAAAAACGTCGTAACTGATGACTGAAAATAAAATTTAAAAAACAACAATTCAATAGGTTAATTTTTGATCCTATCTAATATGTACAATAAAGTTAGCTCGCTCTGTTCGTCATATTCTTTTGTCATCCATACAACGTACTGTTTTTTTCCTGATATTTTACTGAACTTAACTATTACCAGTGGTGCCTATTTCTGCCGCAAAGCAGTAGTGTGAAAACACTGCTGTGTTCCGGTTTGAAGGGCACCGTAGCAGCTATTTACTTGGTAAACGAGACTTAACATCCTATATCTCACGGTAGGCGATAACACTGGTATTGCCAATGTATATGGGCGGCGGTGACCACTTTCCATCAGGTGGCCCGACTGCTCGTCTGCCTGCGTATGCCATAAAAAAAAACATAAATGAAAATTATAATATGATGATATATAATATATTTTTTTATCAAACTTTTTCTTGTTCCTTGTTTTCATTCGCGGAAGTATGCCGAAAATTAATTTTACGAACAATACACTATGTGCTTGTTCATTAGAAGTTAGAAACTTAATACAAGTTCGGACTTTGCTTATCGGTATCCATATAATAATTATAACGTCACGTCAAAACTAAGTTTGTATGACTGGATATTAATTAATGGTTTTCGGTTGCTCGCTATTGACAAATTATTTCGAAAAAACTAGTTCGGGGGTAACTCGAATTCGGGGGTTAATATACTAAACTGTGATATAATATTTTGAAAATAATGGTAAGTTAAAATATGAAAAAAAATACCATGCCATTTTAAAGGTAGGTCTCTTTTTATAGGGGATCGTCAGAAAAATCACTGCCGCATTGCCCGTTTCTGCTGCAAGTCAGGTGTGTATAAACACTATTGTTTTCCAGTTTGAAGGGCACCGTAGTCAGTGGAATAACTGGGCAAATGAGACATAACATCTCATTTCTCAGAACGGCGAATGAATTTGTTACCTTGCGTTTCTTATGGACAATCGTATATTATATATAACTAGGGCAACATGTTGTTCGTCTCATAGCTTGAATTATTATAAAAAGAAAATGAATCACCTCCGTGGTCTAGTGGTATTGGCCCTTGCTTTAAAGCGGAGGTCATGGGTTCGAGTCATACGGAGAGTCCTATCCAAAAAACAACGACAACTTTGTGTTATCGTTGTTTTTTGGTTGGTTAGGACAATTTGGGCCGATCACCCAATTGTCTGAAAAATAATATAATCTATGAATATGAATATGGGTATGTAAAAAGTAGATCCACACACCAACCAGCATTGGACCAGCGTGGTGGTCACGGTCCAAAAACCCCGTAATGGAGAAAGCATGCATAAGAGGAGGCCTAAGTCCAGCAGTGGACTAACACAGGCTGATGATGATGAGTATAAAAAAAGCATTTTTTATACTAATTCTCGTAGTTTAGGTCTTCATGTTTACTTTACGTACCAACTTTCCAGGTTTAACTTTCGAATCCTCAATTCTGTGTAACTAATGTTACTGTTAGGATCTTTTCAGTTCTTTTCAAAGTACCGCCGTCCGCGTGTAATCGTTACAGAGTTAATGGCTCAACTTAAGCCCTGTCGAAGATGGCTGAAATAATGCCGCACGAGTTGTAAAAGTGCGCTTTCAGGTTTTATTTATGAACTTAAAATCTTTCGAATTATATTCCGAAATAAGTGATCAAGTTAAACCGAACTCCCGTTATTGTATTCAACATATTTAGTGTGCTCGACTACTTATTGCTTCAGTATGATTTTTTTGTAGATTAATTATTTTTATTAAAGATATTTTTTTAAAAAGCTTTCCTTAGTAATTTATATTACGCTTTTAAAAATAAAACGTATTTATTGCTGTATTTAAGTGTACTTAAAATCTTAAGACTACGATTAATATGCAGATCTACCAAGACTTATATGGTTAAATTTATGTATTTTTGTATCATATCAGTTATTAAATGGAAGTAAAATTTTTATCACATTCGACTACCATTAATGTGCGGTATTAAATAGACACATAGTGTATGCGTTCGTATAGCTACACTCATTAGCTGCCTCAACAAAGCATAAAATTATACAGTGTTGTGCCAACGTCAATTGTTGACTCTGCATTACAAAATGTGCCCAGAATTTATGCGGCTACCCAATACAAAATATGTCCAGAAAACATACGGCTATTTTTAGAACCTTTATGTGTTACATCTAATGAAAGGTAACGGTTATTTTTATTAAAATTTTAAATTATAAAAGCTATGAATAAAGTGTAAAAAGAAATATAATGCAAGGAAAGTGTATTTAAAAAAAAAATTAAATTTTAATTTTCAAAATTAATAATGTTAAAAACGTAACGGTAATGGTGATTTTTATTTGGTAAAAATTTTAATTTATCATTAATTCTTTTGTTTACGTGAATACTCCACATTATTAAATTAAAGGGCTTTTTAGGGATTTTGTCGCGTGTATTTTACATTTCAAATTCTCGACGTTTTGAACCAGTTCCAGCTGTCTTTAATTACATTTATCGTAAAATAAACACTGCTATTGTTGCAAATAGTCACAATTTTATTCATAAAAATGCATATCATAACGAAGTCCACAGGTTAAAGACTCTTTGAACCGACACGAGGTTATATTTAGCCATTGTTCCACTTTCAGCGCTTTGATGAATGCTTCATAAAACGAAAAAAATACCGGAATATTTTGGAAGAATCCGAGACATTCTTACGCGTAAATACTGTGAACTAAAGGGGCCGAAACCTGTGGCGTGCTATCGGTGTGGCTATATTTATAATCGGGTGGTGGTTAGGGGGGAGGGTCGTTGACGTCATCGCGGTGCGGCGGTACGGGTGGCAGGTGGCACACCCCAATACGCGCTTGCAAATTCTCACCTCCATGAATGGAGGAATTAAATTATGCCCCGAAACGCGTCGAAAGTATATGGACCTGATCCGAACCACTGTTCAACTGTTACGAAGCACGTACGAAGAGTTTGGAACCAACGGCGCCATAACCGCACGCCCGTCAACGTACTTTAGTTCCAAGGTTACAGTTCCGAGAATTGGCGTGCCACTTTTTCTATATAGCCACCGTAACGATTGCTAATATTGTAAATACACACAAGTTTAGCCGCTTTACCACCTCGTGTTCATTTAATTACGAAGTGTAAGCCCCCGAGAGGGTGAAACATTTTTTCGTATATGTGTTAACGACAGTCGAGTTTCGTTTCTGAGTATTTCTCGAATGTTCTCTTATGTTTTGGTTTGACTGAAATGTGTTAAATAAAATTTAACATCAAACTTTTTTGTGTATAAATAGTCTGTAAATTCTTTGAATTAATTTTTATGCATACATACAAGACGCAAAATTTTTAATGGTAATAACCTGAACTGGAACCTTTAAAAAATAGTAATTTCGTCTTGTTTTGTCTTTCCTGTTATGTCGGCGTATAGTAGTTGTTGTTTGTTAAGTACCTTAAATAAAAAACATTACGATACTAAAATATGAGATTTATATTTCATTATTAAACATGTGAAAAAATAAGACTATTTTCTTTTAGAAAGAACAAGGCTCACTTCAGTTTTATGAATTAGTTCAGTTCAGTTCTCTTTATAAACTTACCAAATTTTAAATACAGATAATACACCGCTAAGTTCAAAAGAAAGGTTAATATTAAAAGTCTTACAAATACCGTAAACATAGCTACAAACTTAAGCCACGAAAATGTATAGTCTAGGTTAATAACTGTAAAAAACTGCTGACGATAGCTTATTACAATCATAAAAGAATAGTTTATTAAACTAGCTGTGCCCGAGGCACACCCAGTGAACAAGAGATTTTTTCGACTTGACTTCATTTCACTGCATATTTATACATTGTTGTATTTGTATTTATACAGTTTTATAAATTATTTTATATACTATTATTACTTTCTTATTTTTTGTGACTATTTTACTGCCTCCGTATCCTAGTGGTAAAGGGTGTGCTTTAGAAACTGGTGGTAGTGAATTGGAATCCTGTGGGGACTCAACAATATTTAATTGTTGTTTACTAGTTTATTTGGGCAATTTGGGCGAACACCCAATTGTCTGAAAAGTAATATGCGCCATATGGGCATGTTAAAAGTTGATCCACGTTGTTATCTCTAAAGCAAAAAAATAATGGGCCTATTTTGATCCTTTTTATTGTATATCAACAAAAAACAATAGAACAATATAGCCTTTATACACCTCGTAGTATAAGTTACGCATCTTTGCTTCAAAGCATCAAGTTCAAAAGTTCACGTGGATTCTAATGGCCCAAATTCAATACTGACATTCCATAACAATTTTTTTTAACTAACTATATTGTTTTTTTAAGGCCGTTTTAAAAAAAATACTAGGTGTCGGACCTAGTCTTTCAGAAAAAAAATTAGAACATTTATTTTTGAGAAAGCTTCGTTCTAATAATGCTACCAATTAGATAGTTGTTCAAATTGGAAATCTGACAAATAGTTATTATTTCAAAAACGTGAATTGCCTAAATGAGTGTCAAGCAACAATATATAATGTAAAAGTCTTCCGCATAAAGGTTTTAAAATTCTTGTTAGATATTCTTTTAAGGAGCAAATTTTTTTGATTTAGAGTTATTGACTAAAGAAGTACTACCATGGAGCCTATTTCTGACGCAAAGCAGTAGTTTCAAAACATTATTGCGATCTAGTTAAAAAGTTATCGTAGTGAGTGTATAAAGTGAAGTTGGAGTAATATCGAGAAAACTAAATGACTTAAGACGTAAGATACTTAGATCAGGTTGTCAACTTGCTCATCTTCGCATTTAAATTATTTAAAAAAAGTGTATATTTTCGCCAACTAACTAAAGAAAATCACATCCGTATGTATGTACGAATATCGAATAATCAGTGACAAACTGTCTGTATGCAAAATAAAAGTGCAAAAAGCGACCATAAAAAGTTTATGTCACGGGCTTCAGTGACACGGCACCAGTTATATTCGAAAAGAGTTTTAAAGTTTTTTTCTCGCATTGCTCGGTGAAAATGTTGCCCATGTTTTTTTTTAAAATCAACGCAACCCTTTTAATTGGTCAACGCTCGCTTGTTTGGAGTAACATGCGATACAGCGTACAGCATTTCCAAGATATACATACCAGTTATTTTGTAGCGGAAGCTTTATTCATTTTGGTTCTCGGAAAGCGTTTATTTCATTTAATTCCTTTTTGTCTATATCTATTTTATAAAGTTCATGAAATATTTAATTTGAGGGATACGGTCCAAAAACCCTAATAGATAGGGGTGCATTAGGGGAGGCCTATGTCCAGCAGTGGACTCTCAAAGGCTGATGATGATAATGAAATATTTCGAAATGCACTTTTTTTAATAGCTAGTAGCGACAAATTCTACTCAAGATTAACTTTTTCACTCCGTTTCCTAGACTCTTTGCTTCATTAAATAACTGGAAGATGCAATCTGACAGAAATAAAAAATAAAAATAATATGACGATACCTTAGGTGTGTTAGATCCACCACTCTTGTTCCAAGGGATGTGGGTTAAATTTACGACACAAAAACAAACAACAAAAAAGTACTGTGTTATGTTTGATGAGTGTTGTATTGGTATATTTATTTATAAATTATTTAGTTAACCTTATGAAAAAAATAGTATAGGTAACATTATATCATATATCATAATAAATAATATTTTAGTTTAAGAAGCACCCAGTTTAGACCTTGAGCCTAGCCTACCTAGCAAAACACGTGCAAACAAAACAGCTTACAACAGTTACACATCTTCCACAAAAGCTTTAAGATATCTTCTACGAATCCCCTTGACTTTGCTAACATAATCGTTAAGATTATCTTTGAATGTCAGCACTACATACACCTTTGAGATTTAACGTAAAACAAGCGGTGACAGGTGCGAAAGCAACTTTGTCTCGTTCGTTCACGTTTACGTTTCTCACCTAGATGTAGCCTACACGTGCCGATCATGAATAATATGATGCACGATCTCATCGTTCCGCAGTTTTGTCACAACTGACTTGAACCGCGTAGGTTCAACACGACTAACCGAAAGGTCACAGTGTTAAAGTTCAACCGTCATTTTCCTGAAAGCACGATAACAAATCTAAATATGGAAAAGTTTCAAATTAAACATAAACAATCGATACTGCGCTGTACAAATCGCCTTCGGTAATCGTCGGGATATAAAATTAAATTGACAAGAAGATATTGACGTAAATATTTATGGGTGATTTAAATTAATTGAGAATTTCCTAATCTCAGGGCACCTGCCTAAAATTTGATTTAGCATTGCTTATATTATAAATTTAGTTCACGCTTCTTTAGTAATAAAAAATCGTTTAGTAATAAAACGGAAAAAGGTTAACAATTACAGTTTTATTTTAATATAACAAAAGTTACACATTTAATTACAGCTGCAATTTTAGCAGCATTTAATTAGCATTTTATAAAAAATAACAATTTGAATTTTTAATTTTAAATTTTAGTGTAACAAGTAGTATTGTTAGATCGTAAAATAAATAAATGTAGTAGCTTAGAATGTTTTCGACCACAGTAAGCAACGTTGGTCATGAAATAAACTGAGGTGCATAGTAACATAACTTTAACGTAACCCTTACCTCCAAATTTATTGACTGTATGATGTGCAACCACTCCTTATCACATTAAAGGATATATACTCTTTTGGTTAACAATCTTATATGCACGAATAGCTTGTAATTTTTCAAATATACTTATCCAAGCTAACGTTGGCCGACAATTGGCTAAAATCCTCCAAAATACAAATAAAGCCAGCCTTTCTTTTCTCTTAACTTAATTTTTCCCTTTACATAAAGCTGTGAGAGCTTATATTTAAATATTTAAAAGTACTTTTCAGGTTTAGTCTATTTTTACAACTGGCTAGAGTGACATTTGCTCTTTTGTGCGACATTTGCATGTGAATCTGCACATTTGACTGTGCTTTTTACCGAGAAACACGATGACATGATAGCAACTTTATAAAGAAAGCAGTGCTTTGTGAAACAGCCCTTCTAAAATAGATTAGATTCGTGATTTTAATTGGTAAACTAGAAACCCTTACAAAACTGAGAGATTCGTGCAAATTATATTTGTTATGATGAAAGTTTTTTCGTTTTCCTCATCTTCGGGTCTTTTTCAATTGGGCCACCTGATCGAAATCGGTCACCGACGCCCATGGAAATCAGCAATAGCAGGGGTACTAATGCGATGTTTACGTGAGACATAGGATGTAACGTCTCGTTTACCTAGTAACGTGCCTCGTAAAGGCTCATGAGAAACGAGAAACTGCTAAATTAAATAGAGTAAGGTGATTTATAATACGTTGTATTATCGAATCACAGCACAATAATAGTAATTATTATACTATTAATATCAGTATACATATAATGTTAATTGAGAAAAGTTTTAAGACAAATTCTTTTAAAGACAAACGTAAAACCACGATGTTTTTATCTTTTTATAGCTCTACGAAAACAATTCAACTACTGACTATAACTCTCTGTCTGTCCAATTAATAACCAGTCTATAGAGATATATCTATGTGAGAGATAGGTTTTCTGAAATTATTGAACCTACTTAACTCTATTTTAATGTATCAAGCGAAAATGGCTCTATTAATACTCTCTGCTTACATTCACGTAATGTACCAATCCATTACGGGAGAAAGGGATATTAATAGACCGGTAAAGTTTGGGATCATTAAAGACTTCATTTGATTATAAGGAAATTTTTATAATCCACACGGCTTTTGTAAACAAAAGTGTGTGAGATTTAGTTGCTAAAAAACTCTATATATTTTAAAATAGTTTACATATTATTAAACCATAAATTCTTCATGTATACCAAATAGGTGATAGTCATCGATACTGTATAATTTTTTTATAATGTCAGTATTATAGATATTAATTTATGTAAGAGACACGGAGTTGGGCCCTAAGGTTTAAAAAAATAAAACAAACAACAAAGTTCGGGCTATTTTTAGGGCTTTTTATATTAAAAATAAATGAGGTTTGAACATTCCGGAACAAGAACAACCAGAAAGTGACGTTAATTAGACAAAGTTTTCTTAATGTGAACCAAAGGGAACTTAAGTCTCCGGAGTATAATCATATGATAATGGAATGGAGTGGCTATAACTTACCGCAACTTAATTTGTGTGCAGTTAGTTCAGTGTAAAATATTGCTTTAATAAAATCGTAACTGTAAAATATTAAATCCCCTTAATACCCAAAGTTGGCGAGTAGAAAACAGCTGAAGTAAAGTATTATACTTTAAATATTATTTCAACATAAAACTTAAACAAAATTAAGTTAATCTCGAAAATATTATTTTATTTCAAAACCAACAAATTTGTAAGTGAAAGTCTTTTATAAATACTGCTTTAATAATATATTTTATTCAATATTGTTCGAGGTACAACGAAAGCATTTAAACCTAAATGCATCAAACTAAACTTCTGTAAAATTCGTCATCAATTTGTGTCTTTAATAATATTAAGAAAACGTTAAATAATAACGGACGTAAAAATTTGTATCAAATCCACTCTTGGTGGATTTTTCGCGTTATATTTTATTCTCGACTTTTCGGATTCATTCCAGCGACCATGATCACGGGCATACTAATATGGGATATGACTGTAACACAAAATACCCGTAAAATAAGTGAATTAAATTAGTATAGTAATCGCGTAAAGAAATAGTTATGCGGTGTTATCAAACAAAATATCCATTTAAAATGTAATCACCGTGTTGGATGACCGATATAGCTCGTCTGTCGTAACCGAGCGTTGAACGTGCTGACACTCCGATATGTAAATAAAGCTGCGAAGTGGCCAGCCCGAGTGTCTACCCTCCATCGCAGACAGTGCGCTGCTAACCTAATTGGCATCCCCCGCCATAATGCTAATTTTATGAGTTATCCAACCATTAAATAAATATTATGCTAGGTAAGGCGCACTTGAATTAATTTGTCACATCGAGACGGGAAATTAAACTCTTTGGAATAGGTTTTGATTTATTTATTTAATTGAACGGTTTAAATGGCTATCGAAATGGTTTTAGTACAGTTTTTTGGTAATATACAGTTTAAAATTAAATTTTGTTAGGTTCGTTCAAAGTTTGTTGCATATTTTTTTATTTAATTTAGGCAACAGATTTATAAGCTATGATAGAGCATTTTACTTTCATAATTTTTGGTATATAATGACGCATATTTAATTTTTTGTTAATCTGTGCTCCAACTTTCTTCATTTAGATATCGTTATTAATTCAGTTATAAAAAAGATAGACAGAAAAATGTCAAATCATTGAAAGCGTTTACCAAAATATATATATTTATTTAAATTAAATCAATTAATAACAATTAAAACAATATTATACTTAGCCGTAAACGTTTCGAAAGCATCAATAACGCAATCACAATCAAGTGCGTGCGGAATATATGAATTAATTTCTATATTACTAAGTTCGACGTCCAAGTTGTTTGTGAACCTTGGATGATTTAGAATTTAGTTACGAATACAAGGACAAGTTACAAAGCATCTTAATTCGATTGAATGCGGGCGAGAGATGGGAATGGGTCGGGGGTAAGATGGCAGTCGCGGCCCCAATGTTGTTTGCGCAGTTTTAAAAACCACAAATCAAAACAGAGCTGTCAGTAGATTAACGCATTCCAAGTGTATTTGACATATAAGTTATTTTCTTCGATGTATTTGTAGGGAATTAAATGATTGAAATCATAAGTTTTATATGATCGAAACTGCATTTAGTCATTGATTCAGCTAAGCGCATTCCTTAATACGGCGTGTGTATTTTAGCGTGTGATCAAATTTATATATGCATATAGCAAAATTGTTTGTTTGTAACATCAAAATAACCGTTTTTAAATTATAAAATTTTGTATGCTGTATATCCGATACACATACGAAAACCACATTTTATTTATATTTGTCTGTCTGTCTATTTGTCACTTTGGCTACTATAAAAAAAAGCTAATTGATTTTTTTATATTATTAAGCGGACGAGGTCGGCCGCAACGCAAGTTTAAAATAGAGATTATTTATTAATATAATAAAATATTTTATGAGTACAGTAACTATTTCTTACTTTTTTTAACAATCATCTATAAAATTGACATTTTAAAAGTTTTACATTATACCTTTATAATAAAAGAACAAATTTATGGCATGTTTTGTGTTTTCGTAACAATTTGGGGTGGGGCGAATATGATGGGTCTGAATGAACTGACATCCAATAGAATATCGATCGAATTCTATATTTACTAGCCACGGCGGTTTTATTTGTGGAAGTTATAAAATAGGTTCAAACCTTAGCTTATTATAAGATTGTAAAAATAACGTTAAAAGTTATATTCAGGTGATGGATTTATAAATATGCACCAGTTTGTACTTTTTACAGTACACGTTGTTATTTTTAGATTAATAAAAATATCAATGAAAATAAAAAAATGTTACGAATGGTTTTCATTGAAATGTATGTTATTTTTACTAAGTTAACTTCATAAAGTTATTGATATTACGTACCTTTTTAAATTAAAATTTATTTAGTAAAAACCAATCAATAATTACTATTTCATCAGAATAAATTTAATTACTAAATACATTTCAGCCTATCTTTAAAACTTTAAGTAAGCAAATGGGGTCAATAAAAATATTGTTATTACTAACATAAATTAACAAAGATAATCGTTCTCCAGTTTTTACGTATTTTTTATAACGTCGTTTTTACTTTTATAAACTAGTATTCATTTTGTCTAAAATAAATATGGTTTAATTCAGATGCTAGCTTTGTAATATTTATTTTAATTTGTCACTGTTACTTTGCCTTCTTGTGTTGTTCTATTAAAATTTGTTCGAAGTTATTGCGTCGATAAACAACGTACATCCATCCACCTAATAAACGTATGGTTTATAATATTACCAGAAAAAAAAATTTGGTTGTATCTAAAATAAAAGTATTAATTTTTTACTATGATCATTTTGTTTGTACGTATTACCACGGTCGTCAACAAAAACAAAGCAAACTTTGTATGATAGCTTTGTATTCCCAAGTAACTTAATTAAGTAATGTAGCACTTATTACGGCATCTGATGAAAGTTTATGGTTAGCCGCAGCACCTGCGATAACATGACACAAACGTTACATTTTCACTTACACTTATATTTTCCTTACTTTGTAATATTCTTTCTTGTTGAAAAAATAACTTATAACCAGTAAAATTAATAATTTTAAAAAGGTTGCTAGGAAAACGCATAATAATTTATTAGTTGAGGATGTAATGTATACGTATGATATCAAGGGTTTAGGAATCATTTTCAATTCCCTTTTTTATGTTGTTAATACCAGTAAAGTTGTTACTGTTGTAATTAATAATTTCATAAGACTCCGCACATTGCCGGCATATTTTATTTTCCAGAATAATCTTAAGGAAGGGGAAATAAAGTAATTTCATTAATTTTAGTAGGCGCTCCCGTCCTTGGAGGCTAGATGGCCCAAATAAATTATAAGTTATGGTAGGCGTATACACATACCTGCATTTGTAAGCATAGCTCAAAGCTTCTGAAAAAAATAAAGCTAATGTTGCGATAAATTTTATATACACAAACATTTTTTTTATACTTTGCTCGTATTTATCCACGTTCATTATAATTTATCTTATCAAGTCAAGCAATTTACGGTTTATTATTTTAAGCGATTGAGTATAAAAATATTCGAAAAATATACGCGTAGGTACTGAAAAATTTCCTTATGAATGGCAAAAATACGCATTTATTTATTTTGGTTTTAGCCTATTTCCATGTTGCCTCGTAAATATTGAGGCAAGTGACGGTCTATTTTTTTAGGGTTGTTTTTATTATTTCATCTTTGTCGCATATTATTTATGGAGTAGATAACTTCCCACATACTTTTTTGTATTTTATAAGTTCCTAGATATTAGTGGGAAGAATTAAGTAGAATATCTCTTCTCTACATTACTATGCTAATTGAGACTTATTATTTAGCAGGAAATTAAGGAAAAGTGTGACAAAACTATAACCGCTACTACGCCGTTGTCAACATTATCAAAAAATTATATGATAGGGCACCACAGTGACTAAAACAGGCTGATGATGATGATGTGTATAATTTATGACCAAAAAAATTGCCAATCAGTGCCGTATTGAAAATAATAAATTAGGACGATTGAAAAGGTAGATGAATTAAAAAAAATGTTTTTTTTACTTATCATGATCATCATCAGCCTTTGATAGTCCATAGCTGGGCATAGGCCTCCCCTAATACACCCCTTTTCCATTAGGGGGTTTTTGGACCGCATCCCACCACGCTGGTCCAATGCGGGTTGGTGGGAGGACCGACTTTTACATGCTATTTATTTTTTTTTACTTATACTATACTTTATTTAACTTATAAAGTATTCAAACCAGATTTTCAAAAGCAAAATGTAGGTACCGATAATATCAAATAAGGTTCCTTTGAAATAGCAAATTTAAACCACAGGTGATGAATTCTGTGTTACATGTTAAAAATAAGGCAAAGCAATGATTTCGTATACGGAATAGAACCTGTGACCCCGCGACCCAGATTATGAGTAAACGCCCAAAGTCACGAGGTCACTGAAACATGTGTTTGTATATTCTTACGTTTTTGTGTTTTGTATTTTTTTATTTGTGTTATGAGACATTTTATATAGATAAGGTGTATTTGAAAAAAATTATACGTTTTGCACTAACATTATAAACTATGAAATGATACGATTCATAGTTAACAATAGTTACGATCGTTTAATTATCATTTATAATTGGTAAGAAATTACAAAATTTTATTTGATAATATTGTTAAGTACTTAATTGATTACGTTATATGAAATACGAAAATTTGAGCATTTTTGATTACAAACACTAATAAATACTTTAGTTCTAGTTGTATTTAAAAAATTAGAAGATGTGTATAAAATTTTGTATTTATCATAACTTTTTGGTGACATAATACAATCAGATGTGCTAGATCAACCCCCACGGCTAATACGTTTAAAAGTTTAAATGTCTATACCTATAAATCCGTAAATCCCATTTGCAATGTATTATAACAAACAGCTAATCAACATGTATCTATTCTATCTATCCTTATATATTTTATATGTATAAATAATCGGAATTAAAAGATACATTGTTCATATAATGTTATAGTTGTTACATTATATGAGTAACTGTCTGATGTAATCCAGATATTGGCGACAAATATGTTTCTTCACGCCATTTCATTGCCAGGATAAAATAATAGGAGATTCTGCCATAATGTGGGCAGCGTTTTAACTTTATATGAAGTTCTCAAGGATAACCGCTATGCACTGCTGCCAAAATTCTGTATTCACTTTCCAGATTGTCCGCATTTTTTATGTTGCTAATATAAGATAAAGGTCAAGGTACCATCAACAGCGAAACGTCACAGTTTCATAACTAACTGACCAATTTTTTATTCTATTTGACCAAGTTTTTGAGCATCAAAGATTAATTTTTTTCAGTACATTTATTTAATTGTTAGACTGCAGTAGAAAAATTTTAATGCCGTAATTTATTTATTTGCAACTCAAATATTAATCGTTTAGCTAATAAAGTGTCTATTTATTTTAAAGTACACTAATGCGTAACTGCGGTATGTAGTTTCTATAGTAGTGTTATTGGTATATGGTATGGTGATTTTTTTAATATTTTAGTATCAACGTTACAGTTGGGAAATAGCTGGCGCAAACAAGTAAAGACGTATAACGTATGAGCTACCAATATTGAGTGGGTGTGTTTACAAGCAACCTAGTTTGTTACAATTAATTGCGGTTTGCCTATTTTAAAATGAAACTATTTTCGTTCAGCTCTGCTTGACAATGTTGTGGAGAAGTAGCGATTGGGAAATTGCAATGGTGTTCCTCGGAAAGTTTTATTATTTCCAGTGGGACCGGCACAGACGTCACTAGCGCTTGTGACCTCTGTATTGGATCCATTTACATTTAGCTGCTTTTGCAGTTCAGTTCATGAAAGCGTACGATGTCGTAATGAGGAACTTTTCCGTCATATGATTTGCATTTGTAGCAACGCTTTTACTCTAAGCTTTTCGGTTTCATCATTTTAAGTATTGTAAAAAGAATAATATATGAAGTATAGAGACAAATCTTGATTTGGAAAAAGTAAACAATTAAGGTCATCCTAAATGTGATTTGGTAACGTTTTCGAAGTTTATTACTTCAAAATGTAGTTAATACTCTGCAAAAACTTTATTAAACATCTTATATTTGTAATTTTTCATGTTTTATTTTGGTGATTATGCAGTCGCAACCCATACGTACAATCCAAAATTGAAAAACTAAATAAACCTGTTACGTGATTACGAATGTAATATTATGTATAGTTGTTATATTTATAGCTCTGCACATTAAAGTGATTAAAATAACTATTATTGTGAGAAAAAATACTATTAATGACTTTATTTGTCATGAATCAAGGATGTAACAAGTTAAAAATAACTATTTTTCCCTGCACGTAGCTTTAACAAAATATCTTTTGTATAATTAAAATCATGTAGGCGTTGTTTGAATTATTAGGTTGCTAACACCCTTTAAAGGTATTACACATAGAAATTACTCACACTATTCGTAGAAGTTTTTATGAGTAATAACGATATTGTGAAAGCTGAACAATAACGGAATATTATTTTCCTTGTAATTTTCCTATCGTTTTATCGTTATAATATTTCAAACGATGACTATTATTCTGTAAACATAATAATTATGAAATAATTAACGCCTTCTTCGTAAACAATTGTAATTTTCAAAAGATTATTCATTGCATAAACATAAGAACACTTTAAATACTAGACATTCAATCAGATAAAAACGGTATTATTTTATACTATTACGCTTTAGTTGTAAGTTATCGACTTAATAATATTTCCTTTTATGTTCTGCTCTGATTCAGAAAATTATGAGTCTCAGTGACCGACTGCGGTTGCCACGTCTTGTAATCTTAATGAATGTTGGTTTGAAAATTGTTCCCTTTGCTTTTTCTTTTGTTCTTATAAAAATGAGCTTGCATAATGTCTGGAAGTTATTCATTTATAAGAAAGAATCTAAGACAACTGGTTAGTAAGTACTCGTTTCAATGAAAACCTTGTGTAGCAGCTTCTAATTATTCAAAAATTATTTGCTTGATATTTTTCAAGCAATAAAAAAGCATAAAATCATCGAAATAAAGACACTTTCGCTCAAACAGAGCATTGGTCTATCTATGTCATGTGTGTAATTTCATTCTACAAGTTGTTTATTAGTTGATTAAAAATAATGTTTCCTTAGAAACACATTTATTGTTGTAATAAAGTCAAAGGATTCAATTGTATCGACTTAGCATTTAACGATTCGGTAGCCATATACTTTTTTTAATGCATGTAAGTTTTTTTGTTTTCTATTATTAATTTATTATTCAATATATTAATTTTATTGCGAATTTTTTATATAGTTTTATAGTAGTTATTTTACTTAAAAATGTAAAATTCAATATTAAAACAATGCGCTAAATGAAAGACCGAACAAATTAAGACTAGGATAAATTCAACTAAAACGTAATATAATACATTTTCAGGTATAGTTTTTAGTAAGTAATTGGTTTGCTTGAAAGTTATCCCTATCATAACTTTTATTGTCAATTGACTATCGTTAGTATTTGTTTGTTATCGGAAACGAATCGATTGGTATATATAACTTCCCTAGGGGCTTAAAGAATGTCAGTATAAATAGTAAGGTTGACATATAAAAATAATGACGACTACAAAATAATTCTAAGCGTTTTTAAATAAAGCAAATTTAAGTTTGCATATATTGTTGGTCACATCAGAGTGAGCTGTGGAATCTGGACGCTAAAAACTTTGAAGTGTAATTTCAGTCTGGCTTGTGTAGCGGTGGAAGCTTATTAAAAGCGGTGGAAGCTTTTAATAATATGTATACTAAATATTATGTATATATATTATATGTCATTGAACTCATTTAATATTGAGTTTAAAATATTCACGTGATCACGGGGCTTCCAGCAATCGTAGACTTACTGAGAAAAATTGCGCGACTCTCGCATTCGTAAAGTTAATAAAAGGAAGATTTCTGGCAATAGGAATTATAAAAAACTTGCTATTAGTTTTAAGCTATTAGGATTACCGATTGTTCGATGCGTGATGTATTTGCGAATTTCGTGATAAAGTTACGACCGTAGAATAACAAAAAGCAATTAAAATTAAACCAAATAGGAGAATATTATTCTTCTATTATTACATAAAAATAAGGTTGTTATTTTCACATGTTATTGTTTTCAGAATAATGTTCTACATATCGTCTTTTTTTACATAAAAAGAAAATTAATTTTTGAATCTTGACGGAGAATGAATATATAAAATGAAAATATAAATGAATATAGTTCGAAATTGGTTGTTTTGCTTTAATATGTGTACGAAAATATTTGCACGACTATCTTTTTTGAAATTTGTTAAAATTGCTATGGTGAAAGTCTAACGAAATATATGTAAAATCTATGAGTATAATAAATATCGTAGCCTGTTAATATTCATGTATATGCCTAATTTATTAGTGGTTAAAAAGCCTGGAAAATGAGTGTGAGGCAATTGCTATTTTTGTCTTAACATATCATTTAACTTTAAAATACCAATATAAAAAGTTAAATCATTTAAATAATTTGACTAGTAGGACAAGTCATAACATATTTTAACAACATGTTTTAACTGTTTATTGAAAAATTCCAAAAAAGACAAAATATGAAGCGTAATCTTTATAATAAAGTTTATTGATACACAACAATGATATTCAGAATGAACAAATTGATGAATAGATTATTGAAATAATTTCTCATTCCATTTTAATTTTATTTAAATTGCTATAAATATGCAGTGTCATACCAATAAAAAAATAAATATATTGTGCAATGTAAGCAAATATAAGTTCAAAACTAGTTGTTTATATTAATTTATCAACATTAAATAGATTTATTAACATTTATAAAGTTTTGAATAACAACAGTTATAAATACTTTGTTATCTTAACATCAAAGTTTGTGGATTTGTTGTTTATGAGAGCCCTAAATTTATTTTTAGTTTAAAATTTAATTAATGTCATATTTATTTACGAATAGACAAAATTTTATATTACAAATTTTTAAAACAAGTTTCTTGTTTGTTGTCTTGTTCATAAAAAAGAAAAATAAGATAGTGTATGACATAGTTATTACGTAATTTTATTATAATATTGCTATATGAAAAATAATTAAGATGTAAGGCGTGCTAAAAACTGCAAAAGCGAAACAAATAAAAGCTAGTAGATTATTCGAGCTGAATGTACTGTGATTAACTTTTTGCGTTCGATACACAAATTTGTCACTATTCAAATGTGAAATTGAGTATTCAAATATGTATTAAATTTCGTATGTTATTAACACACAACAAATACAAAGTGAATTAAATCGAGCTCGCATGACCGTGTCGGCCGATTCACCCTTTTTCCATAACAATATGTATGAAAGGATAGTTATTACTTAACGTTATGTGAGACATAAGTTCAATTTTGTCAGGAGTTATGTGTTAAAAATTGCTGAGTTACTCACGTATTTTAAAACGTTTGTTATATATTTAAAGAATAAATGACCATAATAATTTTATTTTCAGTAAAAAATATGTTTATGAATTAATATAATTACCCTTGGATAATAAGGGCTGTTTCTTTTAAAGTTAGGTCGCAAGATATTAACCGCGTATGTTAGTAATGTACATATATTTACATAGGCTCTAAAAATGAGGGTGTTGAATGTTCTCTTCATACATAATGAATCTGAAATTTACTTATATTCTTAAGGTTAAGCTTTCTTTTTATCATGTTTTGCTATACATTCTAAGAAACTTTTAAACTTAAAATAACTTTCAAAAACTTAACAATTAAAATTGTTTCTTAATTATTAGAAAACGGTTTTGGTTTCGCATCCGAAAGCAAAGTAATCTTTGCTGTTTAATTGGTCGCTTTTACTCTCTTCAGTCTCTGTTTATTTTTTAAATGATAAAGGTCTAATGTTCATTACTTTGTAGTTCAATTTTGTATTGTTAGCGAGTACGAGCGTGGGAGTAACATTAAAGCCGAAATAAACTTCACAATTCATTCACTTCAGTTGTTTTAATAGATAATCAGCTGCAAAATAATTGTCTATTGTTTTCAGTGGCACGGCAACCTGCGTGCATGATAAAATATTCAGAAATATGATAGAAACATTAGAAAACTAGTTTTAAGTATATAAAATACTACTATAGCCTTTAAATAATATTCATTTAATATATATATAGAACAATTATAATAAATAGGTTCAGGCGTAGGTCGTAAACTTCATTATCAGTAGGATTGTAATTCCAATAATTCTAGACTTTCACAGTAAAATAGAATATAAAAAAAGGGTGGCGGTTTTACCATTCTTTTTATTGGTGCTGTCGTGATAATTGTAGCAATATTTTATTTTTTTTCAAATAATGAACACATAGAAAAGTGTCAACAATGTGTACATGATGCTATGACTCTGTCTAGATACACCTGACGACAATGGTTTGAATCTAACATATTATATAATTAATTGTTGTAGTTTTTACAGGCATTTTCCCGATTTATTCAAAAGTAAAATGATCTATGTGTTGGACGGGCATTTACAAAGTTGGTTCTTCATGTCAGTAGAATCTATGAATTCGTAACAAGATGACACTGCAGTCAAATATCCTAACATCCAATAATCCTTTTGGATTTTGTAAGTAATATTGGTCGGGTCGAGTTCGGTAAGACGTCCTTGATTACTAACCGATCACGCAATGCTTTGGATAAGAGGAAAGGTTTCATATAATGCTTCAATTAAAATCGAATCAAAAATGTATTCGAATGTAATTAAAATTTAATCTAAACTACGAAACGGATTTTGAGTACGTTATTTTTATATGTATTTAAATTATATTTATTTATGTATCAAGATAACGTATTCGTAAATCAATGTAAAAACCTTTTAAGTTGAACGAGTTTTTTTTTAATATTTGTTTTTCTATTTTATTTTTGTTGTTATTAGTAGTATCGAGCGAAATACGTTTTGCCAAAAATTTTGCTAACAAGGTTGTTTCAGTGATAAAACTTCGTCGTCGTCGTCGTCGTCGTTTCAGCCTGTCAGAGCCCACTGCTGGGCATAGGCCTCCCCAAAAGTTACGAAGAGGTACGATCCTGCGCCACCAGCATCCACCAACCTGCACATTTGCACAGGTCGTCACTCCATCTGGTGGGGTCGTCCGACACTACGATGCCAGTACGAGGCTGCCACTCGAGAACCTTTCTTCCCAATGGTTATCGGTTCTCCGAGCTAAGTGGCACCATTGCCACTTCAGCTTGCTAATTTTGCGGGCTATGTCGGTTACCATGGTTCTTCTGCGGATGGCTGCGTTACGCACTTTATCACGCAGAGAAATACCGAGCATAGCCCGCTCCATAGCTCGCTGAGTGACTTGAGCTTCCTCATACGGCCGGCGTGAAAGACCATGTCTCAGTGCCATGGTCATCACTGGCAAACACATTGGTCAAAGACCTTAGTCTTTAAGCATTGAGGAATATTGGACGAGAGGATATGTCGCAGCTTCCGAACGCTGCCCATCCGAGCTGGATTCGTCGATGGACCTCGGCATCGAAGTTGGACTTACTAATCGGACTACTTGTCCCAGGTAAATATATTCGTCAACAACTTCGAGCACAGCACTCCCAACAACCACCGGCATAGGCAGACATGACCGTTAGACATAACTTTCGTCTTGTCCATGTTCATCCTAAGGCCCACGTGTTGAGAGACCCTGTTGAGGTCATTGAGCATAGCATTTAAGTCCTCCAGTGACTCCGCTATTATGACTATATCGTTGGCAAATTTAAAGTGGGTAAAACACTCGCCATTGATGCTTATACCTCGTCCTTTCCAATTCATAAGTTTGAAGGCGTCTTCCAATGCAGCGGTGAAGAGTTTCGGGGATATAACATCACCCTGTCTTACACCTCTCTGCAATTGGATAGGCTTCGTGCTACTGGATTGTACTCGGACGGACATCGTGGCTTTGCTGTATAAACACCTCAGAACCTCGATATACCGACTGTCAATTTGGCAACGCTGAAGGGCCTGCAGCACAGCCCAAATTTCGACAGAATCAATGCTTTCTCATAGTCCACAAACGCCAAGCATAAAGGCAGATTATACTCCTCGGTCTTCTGTATAATCTGCCGCAGCGTAAATATGTGGTCTATGGTACTAAAGCCTTTTCGAAATCCAGCTTGTTCGGGTGGCTGGAAGTCGTCTAGTCTGGAAGCGAGACGATTCAAGATGACTCTCGAGAACAGGACATAAACGCGGCTCAGAAGGGAAATCGGTCTGTAGTTCTTCAAGAGGCTATTATCACCTTTCTTGAAGAACAGCACCACCAAACTTCTGCTCCACGCTTCTGGCGTAATACCATCCTGTAGGACGAAATTAAAGAGCCTCTGAAGGACTACAAGTATAGGTTCTCCACCCGCTTTCAGAAGCTCTGCTGTAATTCCGTCCTCACCAGGTGCTTTGCTTGTTCTTAAGTTTTGCGAGAGCCATTCGTATCTCGCTCAGACTGACTTCCGGATATTTTCGGAGATGTGCCGGTATGCTTTGTCCTTGGTCGTCACTCGCTTCAGTAAGCGGTTCCGACGACGATGCGTACAGCTGTCCATAGAATCTCTCGATCTCACTCAAAACTTCTGGTCTACCGGAGATGACGGCCCCAAGATCGGTCTTCAACTTAGTTAGCTGGCTTTGCCCAACAGACAGATCTCTAGCGAAGACTTTAGAACCTTGGTTCCGTTCAATAACCACTTTAATACGACGGTATTAAAGATGCGCAAGTCATGTCGCATACACTTGGAGATCTGTCTATTTAGCTGCCTGTAGCCTAACATGTCAGAAGAAGACTGTAGCCGCATCTTCCGTCTTGTTTCCATAAGGTTCAGAGTGTGATCAGAGAGTTTTTGGGTTCTAGGATTGCGGTGAGCCTTGTAGAACCCAGTACCCACAGTACGGACAGTTTCCACGAGCTTAGCGTTAATTTCGTCCACAGTGCTGCAAGTGTCAGGCATTGGAAGCGATTATTAAGCTCGAGCTGAAAGCTTTCGGCATTTAGGATATGGGCACGAGACGGATGAGCGTGGACTTTATCAGACGAGACCTTTCCAGCCTGATGTTAAGATTTAATGTGCCTCTAAGTCGGTGATCACTGCCGGTTTTAACCCTTGTGATCACAGAAACATCATTAAATATTTGGCATTTGTTCGTCATGATAAAGTCAATCTTGTTTTTGACGGAACCATCGGGGCTGATCCAGGTCCACTTCCTGTGGGCTGCTTTTAAAGAAAGAATTCATCATAAAGAGTCCTTCTTTCTCCATGAAGTCAGCCAGCAGTTGCCCTTGGGTTCCTGTTGTCCTACTCCAAAATTGCCCACTCGCAGCCTCGTCGTCTTGTCTTTTGCCTGTTTTGTTAAAGTCCCCATCAGCACCATATATTGAGTTTTAGAGGAATGTATGGCTCGTGAGATGTCCTCCACATTGCCTCCACCTCATCATCGGAGTGTGTCGATGTTGGTGCATATACCTGTATGACCTTCAACGAATACCGTTTCGATATTCTGAGAATAAGGTAAGCAACCCTTGACGACACACTTTCGATTTTAACAATGTTAGCTAATGAGAGACTTGCGGACGATAAATCCGACACCTCCTTGGGACAGTTGGTCACCCTCGCGGTGATAAAACAAGTTGTCGGATTCAAGGATTATTGTGTCCTCCCTGTCTTCGGACTTCGGATAATCCTATTATATCCCATCGCAACTTGTTTACCTCCTCCAGCTCCGTTATTCTCTCGTCGGTCCTCAATGTCCGTGTTTTGTATGTTGCCAGGTCCAGTCGTCGTTGTTGGTAGCCGAATCCCACCTGGGATTCTTAGCACCCCTGCCCTGCCGTTACCATGACCGCTACGTAGCCAGGAATAGCAGAGCTGCGGGGACTGGGGCCGTACATCACTGACACACTTCATTTGGGAGTTTGCCATAGTTGCACGCCTGGCAAGCGGGTTGGCAACTGGGATAAAACTTACTATTATGATTACTTATTAATAAATTTGATGTTTGAATAAAATGGATAAAGCAATTGGTATTAATAATAATAAAAACATACCTATTCCTATTTCCAATTAAGTAAGTAAAGAAAATTATACTTTAATTCTTTTGAAATTAGAATATTATAATGTTACGAACCCTTACTTACACATAGATTAAGTTGGCTAGATTGCTTCATAACATGTTTTATATGTTTATTTTAAACAAGTTCTAAGTTATCAGATAGGGCTTAACTATGATTGTTTAGTATTAGATTCTAACTAGTACAGTTATGTAACATATTACAAAAATGTTGATATAAAATGTATGTTAGCTAAAATACGTTTGCGTTAAGTTCTTATAATTTTATGAAATCTTTCTTTTCTTTTAGATATTTTATGTTCTTGGTCTGGTTAGTTTTACAATGTGATGATAATGTCTGCACTAAAGCAGTTGTGTGAAGACATTACAGTCTTCCGGTTCGTAAGCCACCGTAGCTACTAAATTACTTGGCAAACGATACGTTACATCCTGCGTCTAAAGGTGGCAAACGAAATTGCGGTGAGCATCACACCACATTCATCACGCAGAGCATACAATGATCATCGTTTTGTATTGCGATTTTGTAGAAAAATATGTTTTTTATTTATATAGCTAGCCTCTCGCCTCTATGTATTAATTGTAGGAATTAATTATAATCGATACTTTTACTTTCTCTTTTTCTTTTATTTGTTCTTTTTTCAACTTTTGATCTATCTAGATATGTAAGTAACATTAACTAAAGAAGATGGTTAATATATTTTGTGTTAAAAAGTAACAATTATTTATTATTATGATTATAGTTATAACTGCCTCCGTAGCCTAGTGGTATGGGCGTATGCTTTAGAAACCGGAGGTCGTATGTTCGAATCCTGCGGGGACTCAACAAATTTTCATTTTTGTTTCCTAGTTGATTAGGGCAATTTGACCACCCAATTGTCTGAAAAGTAAGATGATCCATGCGTCGGATGGGCAAGTAAAAAGTCAGTCCACCCACCAACCCGCATTGGACCAGCTTGGTGGGATGTGGTCCAAAACCCCTTAATGGATAGGGGTGTATTAGAGGAGACCTATGTCCAGCAGTGGACTATCAAAGGCTGATGATGATAGTTATAAAACGCAAAAAAATCAATATCGGGTTATATGCCGATTTTAAGTTTTTTAAAGCTAAAAAATATATGTAAAAAGGATAGCTATCTCATATGAACACTGTAATTGTCAAGTCAATTCAGTAGTTTAACTAGTTGCACGTCATCGTCTAAAACAGAATACTGTATTTTCAGATAATTACATTTCAGTTCCAGTTATTTTCAGTTCACTTTAGTCATATCATTCACTACTAGTTGCCTTTGTCCGCTTAGACTATTAATGTACTGGCCAAATTGCACAAAATCTTATTAAACTTATAATTATTAACAATTACAAAATATTAACCTGATGTCACAATAAATAAAATTTATATTATTATTTATTCGTACATTTGTAGTATGTTTTTGGTTTTGTGAAATAAAAGTACAGAAGGTCCTCACTAAAGGGTCGAACTATGACTACCATGACCTTATAAACGACTTTACGAATTTTATCACGTTTTATTTTTTACCCGGCCACCAGACACAAAAAAATTTGACAGACGAACAACACCTCAGTCTGCCTGTGACCATGGATCCTTTAAAGTGTCCAAAACGTCGGAAAATTGTAAACCAAATTAAACGCAATAAAATCCGTAAATTCTTTTATTAAATCGTGTCAAGTATTCGCTAAACACAAGAAAGTATTATAGGGTTACCATATTGTAAAAATTTCAGCTTCTAAGAAAAAGATAAATGATAACTTAAAAAGTCTAAGAACCTAGTGCTACTACGTATTTCATATTGAAAGCGAGTTTACTTTTGACGTTTGTACAAATCAACCGGTGCTGTTTTACATCTGTGACGTAAGCCTTTGACATTAAAGTTTTCATTTCCCGCTAAACAGGAAAGTTATGTCTAAAAATAAACAAGCAATCGTGTTTCGAGGCGACGTCGGTGTCTTATTCCCTAAGAAGTTTCTAAACAATGTTTATTTCATACCCTTTTAGATTTAATATCTTTCCTACACTAGATGTTATACACTACAATCAATTGTTATATTAATAATTAATTAAGCATAACATACAGAAAAAGACTACTTGCGTTGATATACGACCATAAAATATAGTTAAAGCGATCATTATCGTAATTGTATGAACTATTTGTTAATTCCGTTCTATGCTTTTATTAATTGTCTTAATTTTCCTTAATGTACGGGAGTTGAAGCTCTTGAGATAAACGTTATCCGTGCAATTTCACGTTACATTTGCACTTTAATCAATTATACTGGAGTTGATATGGTTATTCGTCTTATCGAGCGTATTCGGTTTTAATTCTCTTCTATATAGACGAACGGAATACAAGTCTTAACCAAGTAACTCGAGAGTTAGCAAAACAGCCTGGCTGGATTCCAAAAGATACACTTAAATTTAAATTTGTATAAATAAATTAATAATTAAAGTTCCAAATATATAATTGTAACAAAATTCTCAATAAACAATAATTTACATTATTTATTCTCCATTCATCGGTTGCGAAAAATGCGATTAATTAATAATATTTATATTTTTCAGAGAATTTTTGTAATGATTATTTGTTTTAATTAATATTTTTGTTTCGTGTTCATTTAGTCATTTGAAAGAGTATTTTGATGAAGTCTGTCGTATTTTTTATCACTTGTAAGCAGTGTTAGTAACAAAAAAATACAAACTACTTTTTGCATTCAAAATTAAATTATTGTTCGTTATTATTTCTATTCAATTAATGTATATAATTGTTTGTAAAGACATTTTATTTAACATAAAAAGTAAGGGTTTTCTATTTTGACTAAAAATCATATTTTAAATTTTATTAAAAGCTACAGTATAAGTGAGAGGTCAAAAACCAGGAAATAATGTTCATTTTACAAATGCTTGCTCTTTTGCAAGTAACAGAGGAAAAAGCCCCGAAGCATTTATCTTTACAATTGTGCTGAATCAACTTATTTTAAATGAATTTCTTAATCATGTAATTTATATTGCAACCTATTACATTTTCGTACTGTTAAGTACTTTGCAAAAATAATAACTGGGATAAAAAATACACACAAAAATACATACAAATTGTAAGCTGCTTTTAAATATTATTGAACGATTTTAAAGTATAATAAATGAAGTAAGGAATACGATGTTGCTCCTCCTAGGCAAGATTGATAAAAAACGTTCATCTTATTGGATATCATAATACTATTAATGAAGATTAATATAATTATTTATTTTGTTTGCGCGAATACTATACGTTATTAACAAAAGTTTTACGGATTTTATCGGTTCAATTTTTATTTTTCAATTGACGTTAATACCTCAATGTGAAAAGTAGATGCGCTGATAGACATATGTACCAAGTGTGACTAACGATTGACAGGTGGTGAAAATTAACCAGTTAATATTTTGTAGTTGTCATGTTAATCTATTCACAGGTCTTTATGTAATATTATATTCTTATATAATCAATTTACATAATTTATTAGCTAGTGATAAGAGTTGGTTAGGAACCGGAATCCTCAATTGCGACCATAAGATAAAACTGACACAACTTGTACAAGGTCGATACTATTAAATCTACCTATGGAAAGTGCGATAGGGCTTCCCTCGTTGACTATATGTCTAATAAGGCATTTTGAATTGCATAAATCTATTAATCTTTTGTCTTATAAATTTCAAGATTTTATTTAATAATTTTATCTAAGTAAAATGACGCTCGACCATAGATTCTATTGATGAAATGACTGACAACTTATGTCATGTTATCTTCTGCAACAATTCCGAAAAGTCATAAATTTCAGTGATTTATTTCTATAGCCTCTTGCAAACTGGCCTGATATTTTATGTCTGTAAAATTTAGTTTTTAATTAGTTATTAATTTTTCTAAGTGGCTCAAATCTGACACTAATTAATTCTACTAATTAAAAGTGATTTAGTTTAATTTAGTTATATATTAAACTGAACTAATTGACTATTAAATTGGCTTCAATAGGTAACCTTTTAGAAACCTAATTGAAAAATTCTATTAAGGTTTCGATAATTATGATTCTAAAATCATTTTAATAATAATTATGAACTAAATGTTCATAATGTTTAGAAATATCTGAAGTATATTAATATTATATATAATCAATTTAAATTAAATGCAAATTTTAAATGCTTATTTTGATGTCTATATTTTCCGTGGCGTGGATTTTACTGTCTATAATTTTTTTAATTATTAAAACATTAAAAATAAAATGTAAAAGTTAAAAAAAAACAATTTTGCTTTAAAAGTATTCATATTCATGTTGCATAATTTCAGCCTACCAACAAAAATAGGTGATAGTTGCTATTTTGAATAGTTGTTATTAAATCAAATCTCTAAAAATTTTAAATGATACATAAAATGCACACGGAAACTCAAAAAAAATTTATTAAATCAATTTTATTTAAGAATTTACTATTACGATAACAAAATGCGCGTGTTCTATGACATTAATTTTTTTTTTATTTTTAATTAAAAAAATATGTAAAAAGGATATAAGGAAGAATAAAGAAAACTCGCGTGAAGGTCGCTTTAAAAAGGAAAGCTTCACGGCCTTCCATACTGATCAATACAAAAAAGGTTTATACGAAATACGGACGAAATATAAACGCACAGAAATTGGTTTCGCGGGTTACTTAGTCTTTTATTTATAATCTTATGACAGTTTAAATTACAATGGTAATACAGTAAGCTAGTAGTTAAATGTAAATTTTAATAAATAACCTAAACCTTACTTTATAAAGTAGTAATTTTTATTTTTGTAAGTAAATAATAGCAATATAATTGAATAGTAGTAAAAAATAGTTGTATTCTATAACGAATTAATTTTTCAATGAATATTTTTTAAAAGTCTAAACAACTGTATTTTTCTAAAAAATACATAGGTTATTTGTTATTATCACAACTCCGAATATAATGTATATGAAACTTTAATGGTTATATCAAGAAGCTATACTAAGAATTGTAAAAGATGTGTAAAAATTTGCGTAAATATTGTCAAAAAACAAAAGTCGACGACCAGTCTAAAGGTAAGAAAATGTTTCAGAAGTGATCAATAAGAGATATGTGCGATGGCAACGACGGCGTAAGATACGTAGGTATAGGTGTCTAGTTTCGGATAAAACGGGCAACACGCGGATAACTTGAATGGACGAAAATAGCAGCAGAAGTTATATTAGACTCGGGCGGGCTTTAAATAACGTACTAAACTTTCATTGAAATACATTGTACTGTAATATAAAATTAATTTATGGATACATGATTTTAGTAACTATTTGACGTTGTGCAATACGTGCTACTAATAATAATAAAAAAAATAATTTGGTTGTTTTTTAATCATTTGAAAATTGTTTTGGAATTTTTTTAGTCTTATATTATTACATTTTTTTAATTAGGTAACGGGAATATTTTATAATTTTTTTAAATTTTTCATAATTTTTGACGAATCAGTCACAAATAAAAAAATAATCACAGCACAATTGTATTCACCGAATCGAATATTTATTTAAAGAAAAAAATATGATCGTAAAAACACATTATGCACAAAAAATTTAATAAATTTAAAACGCGATGGCTAAAAAATACGTTTAGCAACAGAATTAAAAAAAAGCTTCGTGGTGAAAATTAAAAAAAAAAGCGACCGTAGTAAAAAGCGTGCGGCCGGTGTGAACCGAAAGCGAACTTACGTAGCGCGTTCCCCTTTGCGGCGATCGGCGTAGCGCGGTTGTTGTGCCGGCGAATAGAGCGGAGGCCGAGTCGGGAGGCTGCGTGGCTCTGAGACGTGCGCCAGGCTCGACGGCGGGCGGCTACTGAGGCGGCGCCGCCGTCGGCCCGCGCAACCCGCCCACGGCTCGGTGCCTGCCGTCACGCCACTTGCCCCACAATCTCTACATCAAATAATATCACACCGAAATATTCCTGGTGACTGGAACACCACAATCGAAATTGCCGTCTCACTACCCGCCGTACTGTTGCGTACACTTTCAATATATCGCCCGTGTTTAGATAGTCCATCGCTTAGTAAGGTTTGTACCGCGACCGGCTAAACTTTCGAAATTCTCATCGATTACGATCGCGTTCCAAAACCGGGATTTGTCAATGGGTGATTGATTCACCGAACTCTCTCTAGTTTTTTGCCTTTACACTGAAAAAGGTCAAGCGACCGATTGTTTTTTCCGTTGATCGGAATTTATTTACGTAAGCATAGCGATAATAAATCTCGTAGTATAGCCTTCTAAGTAATCTCTCTGGGTCATAAGATACGATGAGTGTCTGGCGAGTGAGTCATTCCATTCATATTTGCTTGTCACTGTCTTTTGTGTCTCTATGTGGGTGTTATATTTTTCTTCCTTTTCGCTATACGTTTGGCAAAATGACTACGTCAGCGAATCTGTCTTATCGGATTTTGAATCTGAGTTCAATTGTTAGTAAGTAAGGTCAACTATTACTTTTTATTATGGTATATCTGGATGTCTGAGTTACTATTACAAATAATTTGCAATCCTTACAGATATTAACAATTAAAAATAATTACTTTTAATTAACGAAAAAAAAATTCAAAGATAAATTAACTGCATTAGGTGTTTGTTGTCGTGATTATAAGTGATGATATATCTTAAAGCTTATTGGATGGAATTATACGCAGATATAATTTATTTTAAATTCAGAAACATTTACCCGAACGTTGATAAAAATCAATAACTAAATATAAACGAGAAACGATTTAGTTCAGCAATAATTTTCGATACGAAATATCCAACCCTAACGGTGCAAAGTTCAATGGTAATTTCAGTTATTGATCTTTTAAGAAAGGCAAGTTAATCGCAGCCTACGTCACTCGGCTCCCGGTCTATCTGAATGTCTGTGTACCGAGCCCTCAACTTCGATACGGCTAGTTTAAAAGTTTCCCCTTTCCCATTTCAGTTGCCGATAAGCTTTTTAAACCTGCTGAGCTTCTGAAGCAGTCACGTCTGCATTTACTTGAAATCATCAGGAGAAATTTTAGTGACATTTAATTATTGTGCATAAAGACTCATCTAAAAATAGTATCACGTTCGTTATAAAGAAACGTATTTCTAAACTGAAATTCTATTATCATGTATATAAAACCAGGTGCTTTGTTATTTATAAATTCAGATGAAATAAGATACTGTGCAAATATTTACGAAACGATTCCAATTTTTCTGCATGGCGAAAGCGATATAAATTCCCAGTACACCCGCAAAAATATAATAGGGGCTTTTAAGAAAAAGGTCCTCTTATTTATCACTCTTTCAATATTAGAAATAATAGCTCAGACACTGTTATAAAAGCGAATTATTTCGGGGACTGAAATATAGAAAATGTTATCCAAACCTTATCCATATTCTAATAAAATTACGAGTGACGTTTTTATTATCTTAACATACCTTATTCTAAATATAACACATTTTAAACAAGACTCATAAATAAATTTATATTTGCTCTTTCTAGTTTAAGTGTTTTTAGTGTTATTGAGATGTAGTTTAAGATAATTTTATGGATATGAAATATTTAATTATAACAATAAGAATATATTATGCTTACAGAGTTTTTTTTTTGAGTAGGCTTTGCGATATATAGTTCGTAATTCCAAGATTGATAAATAAATTAATGAGAAATAATTGAATAAGTAGGTATACTATATTTATGAATGTAGAAAAATATTTTATAAATGAACAATCAGGCTAACTTAATGTTAGTTTCTCGTCTTGACTTACTATTTGCATAAAGAAATATTAAAAACTCACAATAAAAAACTTTTTGCTGTCGATGTCGTCTGAAGATAAGCTGTTTTATGCGTCCACAAATTATTATTAGAGAAAATGTGTTGCGATAATACTATATTTATGGGAAAACTTTCGCTTGTGGGCGAGCGACATGTCTATTTGAACTAATATTGTTTATGACTCCAAGATTAATTCACATTCTTCATATAAACTTTAAGTAGAAGTTTGTGGTTCGACAAGTATAATAATGTACTAGCAAATATTACATATTGGATTAGTGTTGGACAATGCACATAAGGACTTGGATAAATAACTTAATAATGTCTTAAATTAGATTTCACGATGCTAAATATATTAAAAAATATTAATATACATATACCTAAGTATCTAAATGACTGTACATCTAAAGCTTATTATTTATATCGATAAATTTATTATGACATGAATGTTTTCTTTCGCTTTAGTATCTGAAGTACAATGAAAGGCAATAGAAAATATGTGTATTTAAACTGAATTAAAACAATCTGAAATGACGAAATTTTGGCCAGATTAAATTATTTTTATTTGGAGATATTAAAAATCAACTGAAACTTAATCATGCCGTAATCAAAAGCTACGGTTCAATTATGGAATAAGTTATTACTTATATTTATATAGCAGTTCTTAAAGAAGCTAAGAGATACGGTTTGAAGGTCACAGTAGCTAGTATACTTACTATCATACCAGAAGAACGTCCGTGATCTTTAAACGCTTTGTAAATACAGTTTTATCAGTTACATATAAATGATTGTTTATGAAGTTATACATATTAAAGGCACAAACAGTACTGTATGCATCACTACATATTATAAAACAAAGTCGCTTTCGCGCTGTACCTATCCATATGTATGCTTAAATCTTTCAAACTACGCAACGGATATCGATGTTGTTTTTTTCAACAGATAATGTGATTGAAGAGGAAGGTTTATATGTATAAAACATGCTTAATATTGTAGGTATATTTTCTATCAGCATAGTCTTCGTGCGAAGTAGGGGAGGGTCGCTAGTGAAACATAATTGTTTTTATATTTTCAGGACTACAAATCTTTGTATCAAAAAACATATTTTAAGGTTAATGCCGCGTTTATTTCAGTTTTCTAAAAATGATCGTTAATTGAAACATGGCTTAAAGAATACGATACTTATTTAAATTAGGTTTTGCAATACCAAGTGCTTATTTTATGAGCTATTTTTATAAGTGCGCCTGTATTATTCTAATTTGATTCCAAGAATATGATAATATTAAATGTTGAATTGTATTTCATAAAAATTATGACATAAATTGAAAGTTTTTATCAAGTTTGTATTTGTGCTGTTAATCTTTTTACAGTAAAAGTATTATATATTCATTTATTATAAATTTATACCTCTATGCTTATTAATTTATGATTTAGCTTGATAACATATGTTGATTAAAAATTAAAAATAAGCTGAATCACGCGTTACAAGGTAATATTTTTTATTTACCTTAATATATACTTAAATGTATATAGTTCAACGTATATTGATCATCTGTGTCATTTATTGAAAGACTGAAACATTAAACAGAGTTAACTAACTATGTTTGTAATATTGACTTTGAAATTACAATAATAAATGTTTATTTTATTTCAAATATAAAATTGAAAATTTAATTGCACCTCCCCTCTGCTGTGTTACCGTCGCGGCTTAGCTTAAAGAAAGCGCCTAAAGGTTTTAATTTTACTTTGATTAAACGTATATGAAAAAGCTATAACAATATATGAGAAAACCTAATAAAACTGTTAATTTTATCTGTATTGTATATTGTTATCCCTTATTGCGCTTCACATATTAATAACGAAAAACCGACAGTAAATTTTGAAAACTCATTATTTATGCAATTCAATAAAGGAGTCAAAATTTACCAATCATATGAGTAATCAAACTACAACAGTGATCTTGTGCTACGAGTGTTGGCTTCACCTAATGGTTTTCCATTTGCGGTCTTGTCCAGCCGTAGAAAGCTAAGTGAATCCTGGCCGGCGGAGGTTGCTTCTAGCTGACTGAAAACAAGCCACCTTTAGAGGCACCCAGGAAGTTGCAAGGATGGGTAGGCGTGCTGCCCTTCTGTCCTCAGCAGCCAAGGTAGAGTTGTGGGAGAAGAGAAGGTAGTTCGTTGGCTGTGTTACTGTCCTTATTCGTCTCTGCATAGCGAGACATTACGGCGAATGCACTGTGGAGGAACTTTGGAGCAGGTAAAATTAGACGAGGTGTCGTCTCATCTTCGGCTCTCTCATCAACGGAGCAAGCGGTGAACCTGTACACTAAAAGCGCTCCAGGAGGCCTGGGAGTCATGTTCGTATTAATTAAATAATTCCGTGTAGTTAATTTCTTTAAATCTGCTACGCAGGGACGAAAAACCTGCTAGTTCCAACTCGCCCAGACTTGGTGGGCACGCGATTGGGCTGTTTTTGCTGTAAGCGCTGGTAAAGTACCAGTATTATAAAAACATTCCTGTGATCCCACCTTGCTGAATATTGAAGTTGAGTTTTAAAATCGCCCTCGTGGGGGATACCTTAGTATTATAGTTGAATTTTATTTTTGGATGGATTGAATGTTAACTTGGCATCATACCGATAAAGTGTTAGTATCGGCATTAATTGTTTTACCGCCTTTGTATTTATTTTTGTGTAATAATAGTTTACATAAATAAATATCTAGTAATTTTACTTTCTAAGGTGTTATTGAAACAGGGATTCAATAGTGTTCTGTCAATACTGTTTTGTCGTACAATTAAGCCACAATAATTTTTAATAATTTTTGAAACAATAAATCATTAGTATTATTAACTGTGAAATCCCTTTAAAATAAAATTTCTTGTCGCCCTAATGCCTAATACTAGCAAGCTGGTCTTAGTGATCAAAAACTATTGTGACTGTCTTTATTAGATTTCAGAGCATTTAATTAAATCTTTAATCCCATCCATTTAACGAATGCAATACAACACTTCAGAATTAGGAGATCCGATGACTTATTTCTGTATTATAAGTAATCCAATAATAAAATGTGAAAAAATTACCAAGAAGATATGAATTGGAAAACAATATTTATAAACATTAAAATACTTTTTTTAATACATCATCAGCCTATGAAATTCCACTGTTGGACATAGCCCTCCCCAAATACATCCCTATTCATTAGGGTGTTTTGGACCGTATCGCACCACGCTGGTCCAAGCGGGTTGGTGGGTGGACCGACTTTTTTACATGCCCATCTAACGCATGGATCATCTTACTTTTCAGACGATTGGGTGATCGGTGAATTGGGTGATCTAAGCAACTAGGAAACAACAATGAAAATTTGTTTAGTCCCCGCAGGATTCGAACCCACGACCTCCGGTTTATAAAGTACACACCCATACCACTAGGCTACGGAGGCAGTTAGTTGCAGTTTAGTTGAGTTACATCGCGTACCACAATTCCGAGAATAAATAATAGTTACAATAATAGATACAGTGCAGCCTATCGCAGTAACGTCCATCCCATGTATAATTGTTCCTTCCATAATAGGAAGCCAGTTGTAAGGCAATGTTCGAGAAACAATGCATATTCATTATGCATGTTATTCGCTGGAAACTTCTTAATTGTACATTTGAGGTGCAGTCTGCAATTGGTGAAGTTGAAAGTACAGACTAAACATCAAACTTACCTTAGTTCCATTGTTCGTATGATGTAACAGCTTAATCTAACTAGTAGAATTGAAAGTATCTCTTGTGTATACTTCCTCCCTCCGAATAATTAGAGAACTTTTACAGTGTTGTGCTGGTGAATCTATCTGAATTAAAAACGAGACGCGGTTACCATCCGAGAGATAGTTTTAGAACTATCAAGATACATAGATATATTCATAAAGTTTATTTATTTAATAATACAAAGTGCATCTCTAAAAATTCAGCGCCTGAGAATCGTATCTTCAGTGTTGCATAATTCCTTAAGATAGCTTTAGCTTGTATTGTAACCATAGATGCTGCTGTGAATTATAAAATAGAACCATTTTCATTAAACATGTGCAACAGCATTTATAAAAAATACAATGAAACATATTACAAGCCAATTTAAGGCATTTAAAAAATCCATTTTATTAAAATGCAAATTATATATATATATATATATATATTCGCTAATTATATATTCAAATTATATATATATATATATATATATATATTCGCTATATTAGACGTTATTCTGATAATTAAAAATATTAAATGTGGAGGGAGAAATCACACAGCTTTTCGTGCAAAAAGCAGGTTTTTAACCGATTACCAATAGGTAATGGTGGCATAACCTTATAAGATGAAACAAAATAATGATATTTATGTCCACCTAGTCAGTTTCGACTATGGTGGCTTGTCAATATTAGAGATCATTGTGCACAAGCGTACCCACAAACACAGTTGCGCTCTGTATTTATTACCGCCCGATGGGACAGGAAACCGACAATCCCGGAAAGACATCAGACGTAGGACCTCTTTTTAAAATGCACAAGCGATTAGTACATAAAATTTAGAATTTTATTTTATTTTATTTATTTTTTTTTTAAAACAAAATCCACAGCTCATAATAGTTACAATTATAAACATAGTCATCATACATAAAAACTTAAAGCCAGAACTGGATTTACATTATCTAGGTATGTAAATAGAAGTATACAACAGTGAAAGTGAACAAATATGACAATTTAAGTACTAAAAATGTATATTATAAAAAGACACAAAAAGAAACTAAATTAAATACTAAAAAGAAAAAAAAAACATTGTAAAAATGCTTCTGCGTATGTGTGTGTGTGTGTGTGTGTTTGTAAGTGAGTGAGTGACATAATGAGTGTTCGTGAGTGTTACACCTCTTCCATTAATACTCTTAGAACATCCCTTTTAAAAATATTCTTGCGTGTTTAAATATGTCAAGGTCTAGAAACTTTTATTGTACACCGTTTGTAAGCGTTTGACTAAAGAATTTTGAGCATATCTAGTCGATGATTTTGCAACAGCGAACAGGCTCATGTCTGGTTCGAGTTTTGGGAGTATAAAAGCGCAGAACTTTTGAAGCTAATTCCCCGCAGTCAATAGTCCCTGTGCACAATCCATGTAAAAAGTCATATCTAGAGCGTACGTCGACTTTCAAGACTTGTGAGGTGGTAAGACCTGCATAAATGTTCATAATTTGAGTTACTCGCCGGTTTTTGAGATTTAAGTATTTAATGAACCTATGCTGGATGTTTTCTAAATGTTTAATTTGAGTAATGTATTGCGGATTCCAAGTAGTGCTACAGTATTCAAGAATACTTCTTACGTATGAATTGTAAAGTAGTTTTATACAAGTAACATCAGAAAAAGGTTTTGTTACGCGCAATATAAAACCTAGGCTCTTGTACGCTGAGTTGACTATTGAATCAATATGATGTGAAAATGTCAATTTGTCATCTATAAGGATTCCTAAGTCCTTCACGACAAATTCTTTATTAAGACTGAAACCGTTAATTTTGTAGTCAAAGACAAAGGGTTTTCTCTTTCTAGTAAACGATACGTAATGGCATTTACTAACATTTACATCTATACAGTTATCACTATAGTAATTCTCTAACCGGTTAAGATCAGATTGGAAATTCATACAGTCTGAAAGATTAGAGATTTTCATAAATATTTTTGTGTCATCAGCGTACATGAGAAACTTTGCATAGTGAAAACATTTACTAAAGTCATATAAGTAGCAAACATATAAAAGAGGGCCCAGGATGGACCCTTGAGGGACTCCAGAGGATATTTCAACGAAATTAGAACGATATCCTCCTAGGACCACTGCTTGAGACCGTTTCCACAAATATGACTTCAACCACCTCAAGAGATCGCCTCGAATACCAAGCTCGAAAAGTTTTCGCAACAGTATGTTGTGGTCTACGCGGTCAAAAGCCTTCTCGTAATCAGTGTAGACCACATCCACTTGAGAACCACCATCAATACATGTCGTAACAGTGTCAATAAAAGTACCCAAGTTGGTGTCTGTAGAACGACCCTTTATAAAACCATGTTGTTCAGCTGGTACGGAACGTAATATAACAGGATAGACATATATATGAACAATTTTTCAAATAGCTTACTAAGGATATTTAAAATTGAAATAGGTCGGTAATTCTCAATCTTTGTTTTGGGCCCTTTTTTATATATTGGAGCAATATGTGCTTGCTTCCAGATATGTGGAAAGTGGCCGGCCTTAAGATATCTATTAAACAGTTGTGTTATAGGCGCAGATAACGAATTATTACATTTGACAAAAAATATCGGTGGTAATTTATCATTACCAGCGCCTTTTTTAGTATCAAGCTTACTAATTATTTTATGTACTAGGTCTTTACAAATCTCAATTCTATGGATGATATTTGAGTTTGAATTGTCATTCTCAATTAATGGTAAATAATTATTTTTAGTACGTGTAAAGTTTGTGTGAAAAAAGTTATTAAATTTGTAATAAAATTTGGGATGGACTATATAATTTTAGCTCACCATATGACATCTGTTGGGATAATCGGAATAAGCTTTACGCCTTGACTTGACATAACTCCAGAACAACTTTGGATTTGATTTAATTTTGTTTGAATTTTTTTATGTATGACTTATGGCATTGTTCTTGAAGAGTCTTCTGCCTTTTTCTTAATTCTTAAAATGTTGCGTAGTCGATAGGATTTCTAAACTTTTCCAAATAGAGTGTGTTTTGTTTTCTCTTTTATCAAGTTAATAAGAGATTTACTGTACCAGACGGATAAAATTACGGCCACTGGAGCGGACTATAGGTACACATTTATCAATTGATTTGTAAATAATTTCGTAGAATTTCTCAGTTACTTTATCTATTTCTTTTCTTGTTCAATAAATGTCCAGTCATGACCTATAAATGTTTCGTTATGTGTTTTGTAGTCGGCCCGCATGTAATGATATTTGTATTCTGTACATGACATCTTAAGGGTGGTATTAGAATATCTGCACTAGACATGTAAATGGCAGGGTGGTAAACATCTTCATTTACTAGTGCGTCGTAAGATCTTGCAACCATGAGGAAAAATTTGAAAAAACTAAATCAAGCATCTTGTGCTGATTATTTAAAATAGTATTTTGTTGAGAAAGACCTATAAAAGAACAATAAGAAGCAATAATAAGAAGAATGAAAAGAGTTAAGGGATGCCTTTGCTCTTCAGTGGAATACTATAGGCTAGAAAAGAAGAAAGAACTTTACTAATTGTACAAAAATTACAAAAACAGTCACAATTTTGTCAAGCATCACTCAATCACTACGGCAATTGGAAATATTTATTATTTTAAATTGCCTTTAACATTTTTGTAATCCTGTAGCCATGAAATAGAAATCATTTTTTTATTTCATGTACTTGACCAAGTACATGAAATAAAAAAATTAACTTGTGACAAAGAAAACAGCATAACTAAGATAATGAAGCAGGTAAAGTACGTACGGTGTGGTTTAGTATGTGCATATGTTATTTGTTACCAACATTTCATAGCTGTACATTCTATCAAATTGTTTATCACAACTATATTAACGAAGACAGTAATTTCCATTTAAAATTAATTTAGCGCAAAAAGGGCATACTTTTTGTCTTATTTTTTTTTTATTTTTTCCCTAAGTTGTTTTCAGTTATTTAACATTGACTTTCAAAATCAGGTCGATTCCTTGAACAAATCTTGACTTTTATCCAGAACAAATATGTGGCAACATCCTAAGAAGCTATTATTTGCTATCATTGTTCTTATTAGATATACAGTGATTGTGTATTGGTATTGCCAGTGGCAGTAAAGAAATGCTACTGTGGTAACTTTATATAAAAGTACTGTTATTAATAATAATAGACATCATAGAAAATGTTATTTTTGTCAACGTTTTTCGAAATAATAAACATGCATTAAACTTCTTTTTTATAAAACTTTTCATGGACAACACAGAATAACCGTTATAAAATCACTCCAAAAGCAAAACTATTGCGCTATACAACGCTTTATCGTGTCGAGGATACTTTTGTTTCGTTGAACAACATATTCGATTAAAATTTGCATGCAGTTGTTGTGAACTTTTTTCAGTCAAATGCATTGGCATTTGATTGGCACAAAGTAAAATAATACCGAAAATAGACATACAATAAAAAAATAAAAGGCGGGGCATACTTTTTGCGATAAATATATTTTAAATGGAAATTACTGTTTCCGTTAAAATAATTGTGATGAACAATTTGATAGAATGTTCAGCTATGAAATGTTGGTAACAAATAACATATGCACATACTAAACCACACCGTACGTGCTTTACCTACTTCATTATCATAGTTATGCTGTTGCCTTTGGCACAAATTGAATTACTTAACAAATTTATCTACTTGGTCAAGTACATGAAAAAAAATCGATTTTTATTTCATGGTTACAGGATTACACGAAACTGTTTAAAGGCAATTTAAAATATTAAATATTTTAAATTGCCGTAGTGATTGAGAGATGCTTTATCACTCAATCACTACGACAAAATTGCAACTGTAAATTTACGGTTTTTGTTATTTTCGTACAACTGGGACTAATTTTATCAAAGTTCTTATTTATTTTCGAGCTTGTAGTATTCCACTGCAGGGCAAAAGCATTCCATTCAACTCTACCCATTCTGAATTTTATGTATTAATCGCTTGTGCATGTAAAAAGGAGGGCTTGCGTCTGATCTGTTTCCGGTCGTGTCGGTTTCCTGTCCTATCGGACTATCACGATAAAGAAATAAGCGCACCTGTCTTTGCGGGTGTACTTGTGCACAATAACATCTCCTTCGCAGTTGGCTGATCTATAATATAGATCGGCTGCCGAAGTCAGAATTGACTAGGTGGACATTATTATCATTATTTTGATCCATCTTACAACGTTATGCCTCCATTACCAATAGAATCGGGTAAAAACCAGTTTTTTGCGCGAAATGCAGTGCGATTTCTTCCGCCACATTCTATATTTTTAATAATCAGAATATCGTTTAACATAAAAAATTACTAATAACTACTGGTGGTAGGTCCTTTTTTACAGATTACCGTCTGGGAAGGTACCACCCCGGTGCCTATTTCTGCCGCCCAGCAGTAGTGTGTCTATCTTATGTCTCACGGTAGGCTGCGCGTTGGTGATACCACTAGTATTGCCAATGTCTATGGTCGTCGGTGACTACTTCCCATCAGGTGCCGTCTGCTCATCTGCCTGTGTAGGCAATAAAAAAATTACGTTTTATAAAACGGATTTGTAAAATGTCTTAAATTTGCTTTAAAAAAATACATTATATTTTTTATAGATAATAACATGTAAATAGTTACTGTGGGTTACATGATTCGAAAAAATGGTTACTAAATATACATTTATATAAATATATGCCCTTGCTAACGTTATGTTAGACCATTTAACCCAACCCACGTAACCCAATTTTATGAGTCTATAAATAACAGGAACTTGAGAAGGCGCAATTGGATTCCTATTATTACAAGAAGTTAATCACAAACAAAGCCTACAAATTGTTGCTGTATGGCCTCACCCTTGAATATTTAAGTTGCCAAAATAATTTTGATGAAAATCTCAAATTTAATGAAATGTTTATGTATATACTAGCTGTTACCCGCGACTTCGTCCGCGTGAAATAGGAAAAATGTCCCCGAGGAGTATTGAAATATACTGTATAGATAAATAATATTGTATGTGCCTATCAAAAGACACAAAGTTTTTTGGCTTTTGCTTCGATGATGGCGAATTTCCATATTGACTTTCATCCCCATTTTAACCCCTAGTTCATCCCCGTACAGTTTGAAACTACAAATCTAGAAGAAACACTACTTATGGTTTGTTTCGAGTATCTAGACACAAAATTTCATCGTTTTATGTTTAACAGAGACGATCTCCATATAAACTTTCATCCACTATTTCAACCACTTTTATCGCCATAATTGATAGCCTACGTCCTTTCTTGAAATTTGTTCAATTACGAACTAAATTTCATTGAAATTGGTTTAGTGGTTTGGGCAGTAAAGACGGACAGACTGACAGACATACAGAGTAACATTCGCATTTATAATATTATTATGGATTTAGAATGAAAGTAAAAGATATACGATATGTATAAAGAAGTAAACGACATTGGAGCTTATATTTGTTTTGTAGCCAACGTAAATCGCTTTTCAACAAGTCATCCAATTTTACATTTTTTAGCTCCTCAGAAATAAAAAAAAATTAACTGATCTGTTATTAAATTTTCTAGACTACACGAAAGACCGGCTTGCTAGTATGAATTCAAATAAATAGTCCTTATAATAATACTAGCAACCCGCCCTGCTTCGCATGGGAGCTATTCTGATAGAAAATATACCTAAAATATTAAGCATGTGTTATAAATACTTTATATACTGCCTCCGTAGCCTAGTGGTATGAGCGTGTGCTTTATAAACCGGAGGTCGTGGGTTCGAATCCTGCGGGACTCAACAAATTTTCATCGTTGTTTCCTAATTGGTTAGGGCAATTTGGGCCGATCACCCAATTGTCTGAAAAGTAAGATGATCCATGCGTCGGATGGCCATGTAAAAAGTCGGTCCACCCACCAACCCGCATTGAACCATTGTGGTAGGATACGGTTCAAAACCCCCTACCGGATAGGGGTGTATAAGGGAGGCCTATGTCCAGCAGTAGACTATCACAGGCTGATGATGTATTTATGTAAACCTTTCTCTACGATCACTCTATCTATTAAAAAACCGCATTGAAATCCGTGGCTTAATTTAAAAAATTAAGCATACATAGGGATATAGGGACAAAGAAAGCGACTTCGTTTTATTCTATGTCATAAGTCATGTCATCTACGTACATATCTATATACATATCTACTATGGTAGACGCTTTCGATCTCAATGATGACGATATATCTGACGCTATAGAAGGCCGGTTGACTTAAATTTGGTATGAATATTTCTATTGCCATGAAGAAATCACCAAAGAACGGGTTTTACGAAATCTCACCCCAAGTAATAATAAATATGTATCCAGTTTTAGTTAAAAATTACAATTTATCGAGTACCGGCTGTTATCTGCGACTTCGTCCGCGAATCTGGAGACATGTCCGGTAGGTGTATTCAAATATACTGTATAATAATATAAATAAGGTGTTCTAAATGTATATGTTTAACATCTAATTCCGCACCCCCGTATCGTTTGAAACTACAATATTTCATCGTTTTATGTTTAACAAGGACGAGTTTCCAACTTTCATACTCTACTTCAACCTTTTAACTAAATTTATCGCAATTATATAGTAACCTATGTTATTTCTTAGAATCTGTCCTAAGTATGTACAAAATTTCATCCAAATCAGTTTTTTTTTTTATAGCATACGCAGGCAGACGAGCATTCGGGCCACCTGATGGAAGTGGTCACCGGCACCCATAGACATTAGCAATACCAGTGGTACCGCCAATGCGCTGCCTACCATGAGACATAGGATGTTAAGTCTCGTTTACCCAGTAAATACGCTGGCTACGGTGCCCTTCAAACCGGAACACAGCAGTGTTTTCACACTACTGCTTCGTGGCAGAATTAGGCACCGCGGTGGTACACCCCAGACGGTCGCCTGTAAACAGGGACCTACCACCGGTTGAATGGTTAAAACGGTAAACACAGACATACAGAGTAACATTCGAATTTATACAATTAGTATGCATAGTATGGTTTAAATCCGATAATAATAAAAACATATTTTCTAGCTAAACCAAAAAAATGTAAGAAAAGGTGTACTACGTTTTTAAAGTACCAGCTTTGGAAGTTTTAATAAGGCTACCTGAATGAAAGCAGTTAAATTGCTGGTTTAGTAAAAGCAGAGTTTAACAATGGAACTTCAGGTAGCAAACTTCAAATTTTAAATTTATAAGTAATTGCGAAATTGAATTATACGAGGAAGGTTTTATTTTTAACTACAATTACCTAGATATTATATGTACTTTTAGTTGAAGCAAATGCTAATTTAAATTAAGAGCAAAAAACCATTTGAGATTAGGTAAGATTTACAAGAACAGGCGTAATCAGCGCCATTATATCTATATCCTAAATATACTTAATATGACAATCAATAATTTCCTTTCAAATGTAATATTTGTTTGAATAATAAAGTTGCCCAGCCTCACTCTACACTCCAAAACTTTCCGTCTCCAGCGATCGTTACTTTTGCGGCTTATGTGACCGGCCCACTGCCACTTCATCTTACCTGTCCGCTGCGCTGTCACTGATTCCAGTTCTCCGACGGATCAGATCATTTCTGATCTTCAGAGATATCTCGAGTATAGACTCTCCATAGCTCCCTGAGTAGCATTGAATTGGCGGACCAGTCGAACCGTAAGTGCCTAAGTCTCGGCACCGTAGGGCACAGCGGATGCGCTGGACGGGTGACGTGAAAACTTACCAATGGGTGAATTAATATGGGTGAACTATTAATTATTATATACTCTATGGCGAGTAAAAGTTACTCCAGGGAGGAGACTTCACAGATGGCTTAACCTGGGAAAGGTGAGAAACTGACGTCGTTATGGTAACATAAAATAATTTTAGAATGTCCTAAAGTACTCTGACTACGACTCTTGCAATAACAAAATAAAATATTTTGAGTAAATATTGATGCTCCACCACCAACATCTTATTTTAAATGTTTATTAAAGTTTTCATACCATTAAATTATATGTAATAAAATGAATATCATATTCTGCGGAGCATTATGGTATACATATATAACTTAATATAGAGTATAGTGCTAGTCAATTTGTTAAATGCAAAGGTTCAACAGAAGTTTAGCTAAGTGAGTAAACTTGGCCACCCACGCGTAAAACAGAGAGCTGTGTGGCCCCACAAGGGATTCATTAGGAAAGTAGCAAGTACATTCTACCTGCCAACGTGGACGGACGGATATTCTTAGTACTTATGAGAATGAGATATCCTTGTTTTTTATAAATGTTTTTTGTAGGCATAGAAGGTAGTATAAATACGCAATTACTAATTTAGGATAACACATCCATGTTTAATTGAAGTAATAATTCAATATTTAACGACGCAGCAATACTTAATGAGAACGGTATAAGACGTGAGAGCAACGAGAAAAAATCTTACGAGTAGTAAAAAGATAAATACTTTTTATGCAAAAAGCTTGCAAAATATAATAATAATAACTCATTTAACGTCATGCAGCATCTTTTCAAAAGATAAATATTATATTTATATTATACATTAGGCGATGAAGTTATTGTTTTTATATTAAAAGTTTAAATTTATTATTTCATTACTAAAGTTAACAATAAGTCCAATTAAATTTTTATTATCATCGTAACTATATTTAACAAATTAACTATAATTTAAAAATGATCTTCAAGGAAAATCCTAATAATTAATATTTAAAAAAGTAAATTTAATAATGGCTAATAGTTTCATGACTTTTAAAAAAATGGCAAAACAGTTCCTGTTAAAAAACTTGTCGACAGAATAGTAATCGACAATTATGTATGTATGTATATATAAATACACACATACATTATTATATATATATATAAAAAATTTATATATATATATATATATATACATATATATATATATATTATATTGCAATATATATATAAATTAAATATATATATATAACTTTAATATATATAATGAAAAAAATAATAGAAATAAGGATGTTAGGATAACTTCAAGATGCAACTATCGTTTATTATTCTAATCGTTGTCGGTACATAATTGGTTTATTACTTTCAAAGCTTAAGAAAATTCTAATCTAAAAATATACCCACGGGCACTAGGAAATGTCAACCGTGACAAAGTTCTCAGCCAATTTAAGTTACCAGGATTGTAATCGAATTTCTTTAAATTCATTTTTTAGTTACGTGTGCGGAAACAAATCTTTATTTTTAATAATTTAAAATAAATTATAAATGTCTCTCATAAATAAATAAAAATGTGTTTTATTTACGTAATCAAAATTTATTTAAACGGATATAAACATAAATACACTAATCAAAAAAGTTTATAAAAATGGATTTCTTACTAATTATTTTATATTATGTCTCATTAAATTAGGTCAGACTATAGATAAGAAGGAGTTCCTTTGTCATCATCACACTCATCACTTGTGTCATCTGATGCCTAATCTATCCATTATCATGAAGGTTTTCACTGGTTATTTATTCAAGAAATGAAGACATGTTCCCACGAAGAAGGAAGCGAAGTCTAATTAGATGTTTTTCAGCACTTCCTGATAGTATTTCTCCTTCGGGACGTCTTGTATAAGCAAGTAGGCCAAGGACTAACGAAATGGCATTTAAGGCATTGTAATACAATGTAAAAAGTTCTTTGCATTTAAACAGCACGTTAATTGTGACAAAAATTTTATACTATTTTATTGCCCGATTTATCAAAAGAAGGAGGATGGTGGTTGGTAATAGCTGAAATATTTTTAGTGAGTAGTAGAAATCTATTTGACGCGAAATAGACGAGAGAAGTGCAATTACATAAACGATATACAAGGACCACACTAGCTACCGTGTGATTCTTGGGTAAACAAAAAATAAAACATTTGTTACGAGCGATAGAATTTGTGGTTTTAAATTAAATGTAATCTATGTGCAAAACGAATCACTGACGATCAAGCAAACATTTCACTTTATACAAAAAAATTTTTGTAGTCACGCAAGATGTCGTATAAGTTTAAGCAATCAATTGTAATATAATATTACCCCATTTCCAATTACCGTTCCCTTCCGTTGTGTTAGAAGTAAATAAGGCGGCTTTATAAGGAGTTTGATAGAAAATCAACTAACTCCCACTCATGGCCCAGTTATCATTTTTCTTTGATTTGTTATTAGTTTCGTAGCACTAAGGAACTTAAACAAAAATTGATTTAGAAAATGTTAGCTGAATTTTTACGAACCCGATGTTGTGGGGTTCAAAAGTTCTAGTTCTAGTAATTTTATTAGGGTAGTTTTATCAATGAAATTAATAATAAAAATAAAGTTCATTTCCGTAATTTAAGCATTTATTAGGGAGTTAGAAATAAAATGTCATATATCTTTTTAACGCAGTTCACCCTTTATCTTGTGTTGAAAATGAAATAAAATTAAGATAAATAAAGAATATTATATCAAACAGTAGAATGTTAATGTGAGAAAGGTTCAATAATTTGCGAAGTAAGTAAAAGGGTTTTGATATTGAAAAAAATAAGATGAGACAGTTTAAGGGTTCGGTAAAAGAAATTTTGCCCATCACAAACATCTAGCTTAGGCTAAAAAATCTCCTTTGTTAGACCCTATCCCCTAACCTTCTTGTTGCCAATGGTATGGTATGAATAGGCCACTAGAATTAAATAATTTCAGCGCTTATACTACTGCTCATACGAGACAAGAAGAAGTCTTACTCCAAGACTATTTAGTAGAGTAGCCTATTACTTTTAAGAACCGTGTATTACCTAGATTATGGAAAATCTGTGACTTGTCCTAGCTTCGCACGGGTGCTATACTAATACTAAATATAGCTACTTACCTACTGCTACGCTGCACCGGTTTGACCCTGCAATAATCCTATGATAACTTCAAACATATTCATTTAAATTACATACCGTGCAACTTATTTTAGGTGCAGAATTGGACAAGGATTTTTGCTGTATCGCTTTAAATCACTTCGTGAATAAGTAAAATGTAGAAGAAATAATCGTTATTGTGGGTTTTCCTTAAGTGATGGTCGGGGACTTTAATGTAAAAGTTTTTAAGGTGTAAAATGCTATATGTAGATCATTTTGATTTATCTCGTGGGTTTAGCCAGCGTTTGTGTGGTCGAATAAGAGTTTGTATAAAATATTGTGCATTACGAAACTGCCTCCGCGGCCTAGGGGTATTGGCCCTTGCTTTATAAACCGGAGGTCGTGGGTTCGAATCCCGTGGAGAAAACAACTTTGTGTTATCGTTGTTTTCTGGTTGGTTGGGCAATTTGGGCCGATCACCCAATTGTCTGAGAAGTAAGATGATCCATGCATCTGATAGGGATGTAAAAAGTCAGTCCACCCACCAACTCGTATCCGACCACGCATTGGAACAGCGTGGTGGGGTAAGGTCCGAATACTCCGTAATGGAGACGGCATGCATTAGGGGAGGCCTATAGCCAGCAGTGGAGTAACACAAGCTTATGATGATCATGATGATTAGACATATAAACCTAAATCTCTTGAATTACAATATCTAAAAAACCGTTTCAAAATCACTGAATACCAATCAACATAGAGACGGGCAGACGACTTTGGTTTTGTACTTTGATATGATTTTAAAGAGTTTATGCACTGGTGCTGTCACGGTAGGCTCTATGATCAATAATATCAATAATGATTTAAGTTTCACGGTAAACTTATGCAACTAAGCATTTTTCTCACTTAAAATTTGATACTTAGGTTTTCGCATTATATATCAAATAAGTATTAATTCCGATATGATGTAAACGTTTAAGACAATAAGACTGCTATATTGGCAAATTTTAATGATTCGTTTACTCGCACCGACTGCAAAGTAATTTATGACATAAATTCCAATATTGCTTGGCAGACGAACACGCGTGCAATTGGGCCAAATGGATCGCCAAATATGTCCTTACGACGTCTGGATGCATTTTATTCGTTAAGAAACGTGCGATTCAACAGATTATTTTAATTAAATAATGGACAAGCATATTGGGTTTAAAATATTATAATAAATATAATAAATTCATGTTATAATAATATCTATTATGGTTAGGAATTCTTTGAATAATAATATAATAAAGGGGTTATTTTTGAAACCTTTTGAATTACAACATCAAGATATATCGATTTGTTTTTTCATTACTAAACTCTTATTATTTAATCAGTATTACAAAAATAAAAATTTTAAAGTGGAACAATCGCTTGAATGTAAAGCTGTGACTGTAATAATGAATTGATTACATTTTAAGATATTAGTAGGCACCATGTTCTTATTATAACGTCAAAGATGTTTAATTAAGAAATAACTGAAACGAAGCTATTAATAAACATTCGTATAATTACCATTCACGTTATAGAATAATAGCTAAATATACAATCGTTGTGGATGATACAACACAGAACCTAGATTGTTACGTTCAAATTTGCGTTAGAAGTAAACATTCCGGCAAATTACGTTTGTCTAGAACAGTGAATCAATAGAAGTAATTTACAATTTAATGACAGTTTCATTGCTTTAAAGCATTTACAGTTTGCTGTTAAGCGTTTGACATATTTATGACGTAGTTTATCCGGGCCAACATAATGTTATTATTTTCACGTTTAATTTACGCGTAATCATCGGCAAATAATTAAAGATGCTTGGGTTTTACATAAAATATTGATATAAAACTGAAAACACAAATTTAACCAAACTAACTAGACATGGTTTGTTTGCCTCATCATCATCATCATCAACCTGTGATAGTCCACTGCTGGACATAGGCCTCCCCTAATACACCCCTATTCATTGGGAGGTTTTTGACCGTATCCCACCACGCTGGTCCACTGCGGGTTGGTCTGTGGACCGAATTTTGACATGCCCATCCGACACATGGAACATCTTACTTTTCAGACAATTGGGTGATCGGCCAAAATTGTCCTAACCAACTAGGAAACAACAAGGAAAATTTGTTTAGTCTCCGCAGGATTTGAACTCACGACCTCCGGTTTCTAAAGCACATTCCCATACTACTAGGCTACGGGGGCAGTTTGTGTGCCTAATTGATAGTAATGCTATGTCACAGTAGTAGTTGGATTAGGAGTCAAGAGAATGGTGCACATTTATTCTAATATAGCTAGCAAGAAGATAAAGAAGCGTTCCTTCACATACACAAAAATACACAGATGGCAATTAATTAAATGAATTAAATCTGAGTACAACCGTTGTTGTTAGGCGTTTGACGTATTTATGACTTAGTTTATCCAGGCCAAAACAGTGTTATTATTTACATGTTCGATTTACGTCATCGGCAAATAACATAAAATGCTTGTATTTTATCGTGATGTATATCTTTTAACGGGAAAGCTATCTAGCTTAAGAAAACTTTCTTAAAACATAACAATAAAAAAATGTTTGAAACGAGTATCAAGCGTAGAATGAAAGACATTATATTATTTAATTACCAAAATCTAAATAAAATAATTTAGGCCCATAAATATATGTGACATTATCTAGATGTATTATATAATATGTCACAAAATAGTTTTGTTCTAATTTAGTTCAGTTTTCGGATTTCTTTTATATTTTATGGCAGTTGTAAAAGTTATTGTAATTTGTGACAAAAGCCATTACGTTTCTTTACAGGCAATTTAAAACTTTTTTAAATTATATAAGTTCAATCTGTATTAATAGCCATTCAAGGCCAAGGAGCCAGAAGGTTTGGTTGTTATTCATCAGTTTTGATAACAAAATGCATGTACGCTTTTGTGATTTGAATGTGTTGTTTCGTTGTTCCGATAATTTACAGTGGTACTGTTTCAAATTTGATTTTTTTTTTAATTTCTAGTGGCCTTCTTATATATCTTGGAATAAAATGTACCGAAGATCTAAGGGGTCTGTAAAATATAAAAGTACGCTTGCAAATTCAATAACTGTAAAGGGAGTGTGTTAAAACTTGTAGTAGACGAATCGTACGGTTTTTTTTTAAATTATCATCAATACATATCATGATGCTAAGAACTATCTGTCTTATTTTGTATTGTGCATAGACACTAGGATATTATTTAATTTATATTAAAGTTTTTAAATCTAACAATAGAACAATTAGGATGTCTGACTTCGTTGCGCAAAGTTGTCAATGTCAGTTCTGTAATTAACAGCTAACTTTATGAGAATTCAATTAATCAAATGCACGAACGTATGCGTTATTTTACCTACTTGATTTGCGGTGCGGTCGTTACTTAGAAATGCTTCAATCTATAACGGCAACGTAATACATTTATTTAGTCTTTAATAATTCAACAACTTTTTGTAACCATGATTTAAAATATTTCTTTAAAGTAAAAAAAAATAATCAAACCATGTGGAAATATACAAAGGCTTTTATTCACGTATACTAAACGTTGATTTCTAATATATTACAACAATTTATTAATAAACCTTTCAGTAACTTCAGTAACTTCCGTTAGACACTTAGATGATAAAGCATTTTATTCCATTTTAGGTGATGATTTAAATGTTAGTCAAAAATATACTTACAGTTAAGTAACAATTAACACCTAAATAAAGACACCAAAAGAGAAAAGATGTATATTTAAATATTTTGTTTCTTTTTGCCATTTAACCGTAACCTCAAGATTGATATAGATTTACCTGAATAACAGTTTTTACGCACAGCGTAAATAGTCGTCTCCTCCACGACCCTAGGGTAAACTGCATTCGATGGGTGGATTAGCTGTCAATAAATTTGAGGGCACTGACGTCGTATAACGACTGCCAAATATGGTTTTGACAAGCAGGACTGCCAATAGATATATATAGAAACATCGTGTTATATAATAACAAATAGGCTTTAACCAATAATTTAGTAGTGTATACTTTCTTAAAAGAGTTTATATATCTGATATACCTACAATAGCATATTAAAATATCGCTATTGGTAACAGATAGGTTAGGTGAGGATTTTTTTTTAAATTATTTATTTATGTATCGTTGCTCGTTTTAAATAATTTTGCGATAAATAGTTTAGTTCATATTTGAAAAATTACAAAATTGTTGCACCAAAAATCTGTTTTCTTCGTACTGTTCGAATGGCAAAATATATTTACGTTTTGCACGTGTAAATAGACCTTAAGATATCTGCTTTCAGGGGTATCGACTGGCGTACGACCTTCCTTTGTCTCACAGGTGTAAGTGTGAACGTGCCAGCGAAAAAAGGCACCGCCGTCGGAATTGAACAATGATAGAGCGTTATATAATCGAGCGACATTTCGTAACTGACGCCATGTTTCATTACGTCACCGCCCAACGCGGAAGCGGTCCGTGACATCGACGCAGTTCACGCTTACGTTTTAACTTTAATGACCGGAACTGTTCTCTGCCCCTCTTTGTGACGAAAAATTGCTTGAACGAGCGCGAAATAATTGCACAATTTAGGCATACAGCTCCCACGTACTGTTCATTGCTTTGTTTTGTGTGTAATGTAAATTGATATTTTGGTCTACATACACTATTATGCAAAAAATACTGTTAAGAGAAATTGCTCTGATTATATGCGTTAATTGGGCAATGAAAAAATTAATTCTTTATATTGTCAATGATGCCTTCCCAATTTTTAACTTAATAGCAACACAACTACGACATAAACTGTAAAAGGCGTTGGAGATTTTTATTATTAAAAGACTTAAAAACTTTACGCGGTTTGAAAGTAACCAGAAAAATAGCGATTTGGCAATGTGGACCAACAAAATAAAGTATACGTTTATTTCACATTAATATTATTCAGTACAATAATTATAACTTTTCCAAGTTAAAAAATTAAACTAGCGTTGGCTTTCTCACGTGTCAATGTAATTAGCATTATATTTGATAAGATTGAACTAACCTTCGTGTTTTGGTTTATCGGTGAGAGAATCTTTTATTTTATCACGGCCATTAGTTTTCACATATAACAATATTATGATTTACGACTATACATTAACTTTTAAAAAATGTATTAAATAATATCCTACAAAATAGAAAGGATTTCAAATATTTTGATAAAGAGAGAATTTGTTATATGTGCTGTAAGAATTTGTTATGTGCAGAGAATGTGTTGAACGGGCAAAGCAGAGCTATTTTATTTGCCTACAGTCACAGTGATATAATGGAGTTGGTTTTCGCTTTACGAAACACACGTTGTAGTTTTGAATTCTCTGACAACAACAAAAGTTAGACAGTAGGACGATTCATGATACAAATGATTATGTAAAAATTTGGTCCGGCCTCTCAATCTCTATGATAGTCCCTATAGAAAATCAGTAAGAGTCAGATGTACGTATATTTGAAGATATTTTTATATCTAACCCTTATATCAAATAAAACTGTTGTTTAGGTAAAAATGATAATGTAAACCAAAGGGAAAAAATAGGTCGGAATAAAATGATGTTAGTAAAATAGAATTTTTCAAATAAGTACATCATGAATGAGAATAAAAATAGTAGCGGGCCAAATCAAGGATATATAGTTAAATTACGAACACATGCTTAAATCAAAGAATCTCGTTCGTTTGAGAAAATAGTTGCAATAATGATGCAAATGTTACAAGATGCCTTATTAACTTCATTTTTATTTTTCAACTTAAATTACATTAAGTTGCTGCAATTTTCCGTTCATTACTGTATGCTGATAAAGAAAAACGACTTCGGTATTATTAAAGAAACAATCGCTAAGAATTATAATGTTCATCCAGCTATGAAACGAGTAATTGTTCATTTTAACTTAAACTGTTTGCAAAAAAATTGTATTCAATTCAGAGAAAGTTGAATCTGTAAATTTCAAGAAACATGACTACTTTATCTTTTTGTGAAACCCCAAACGCTTAATGCAATTGATTCGCTGGCGAATTATTGAAAGACCGAGGGAGAATATAAACTGAAATAATTTTCTTTGAGGTATTTTAGAGGTTGGTTTTGGAGGTTGGCAGTATTGTTTTAAATTCATTGGTGTTAAATAGCAATTTCTTCGAGTTTTCTTTAAAATGATTTAAAAATATTATTTTTTAACCTAAAAACGGCAATAAACTGATAATTTTTAATAACTAATGTACATCTGATTTTTAGTCAAGTTGTTATATTTTATAACTTTACTTTGTAGTGTATAAAATTAGTGTTTTAAAGTTACTATAGGCTTGTCCTAGTCACATGGCCTTCAGTTCTAAATCCTTAGAATGTGTAATTAATCTCCACCTACGCGATTCTATAAAGTACACGAGCTTAGTCGACTGATCTTGACCTAATTGTTGAAAGGATACCAGCCGAGGGATTCCGGGAGTTTCTATTCAATCGCCCACATTCTATTTTGTTATTTTCCATTTCATTTCAATGTCTTGTACAACTTATATACACACTACTGTTTACGTAGTTTCAATAAAAACATTATCCATTAACGATATGAAACGAAAGCGATACATTTTTTAATGCCAAATGTAAATCGACTGGCACATGTACTTTTCAATTTCATGGTCAAATTACAGTTTAAATTATGTAGCTTTTAAAATGTATATTGTTTTTGTATAATACATACAAAGTAATTCAGAACGGGTTCTTTGTTACAACCAAATAATCTTTATACCGTCGAAAGTCAATTTATATATAAAATCGTTATCTAACAAGATTATACGATTTAAATTCTGTCAGCGAAACCGATACCTATATTGTTTGCAAGCAAATGTGTGCTAAAAACAAATACTGTTTTTACAAGTAATTTTTTTAGAATACGCTTTTCTATAAACTTTTTCTAAAAATAAAGTATTTTGATTATCTAGTTTTGTTATGTTGTCATTATTTGTAATGTCAAATCTAAAACGTCAAATCATTAAGGATTTACAACATGAAAGCCTGAAACAGAAACAAGATTTAATTATGAAGTCCTTAAAACATTTAGTTATGAAATTATTATTTCACTAGGATGATAAAATAATTTCGTATATCCTGAAGACCGTAGGCGGTCTAAAATTACAAGCCCACAGTAATATTAACTACTGCTGATGTAACAAGTTTAACAAACATATTTATTTCATACATATTAAAATAAATCTACGGTAAAAATATTTCGCGATAAAATCGAAACAATTACAAAGTATCGAATTCTTGTCGTGTTACACATTGTCGTGTCTTGAAACTAACTGATATTTCCCGATATGCGCTAAACTGTCGCATGCTCTTATATCATAAAAAATAACCTTTATTATCAGTCGCATGTAACCTTCCGAGAGCGAGTGTTGTGCGAACGCGAGTAATTGCACCAGATAGCCCCCTCCAAAGCGGTTTCCCTTTTGTAAGCGGGTGCTAGACGCGCCTCTCTCTTCGGACAGTGACATAGTGACCGTGTTAGCGGCGGAGGGCCCAGGCAATGCCCCAACGGACCACCGCGGCGTTCACGGTGCTACTAATCTCAATATCGCTTGTGCGGACGGCGGCGGCGGACCCTGAACTCACTTTCGCCGAAATCTTATACATACGATTGTCGAGCGCATGTAAGTGTTAACGCACCGCGTGGAAAGTGACGTCTTTTTTCAATTTCGAACGCAGGCTGATTGTTTTTTTTCCCCACAGGCAGAGCCTTATTGGAATTACAGGAGAATTCGATGAATAAACAAAACGATGTCGTAAAGACAATGAAGATAACGTTCTTACAAGGCCCTATGGTGACAACTTTCCCTATAGACGAAGCGTATCAAACTCTCGTCAAACCATCAATGTTCGATATCACGAAGCAAACTAAGATAATCATACACGGATTTAGAGACAGCTCGCACTCAGCAGTCTCGCAGGATTTGGCTGAGGCTTATAATGATAAAAAAATATTCAATGTGATACTAGTTGACGCTGAAGAAACTATGAATAAGGGCTACATTTTATCTGTTCATAATGCTCGGCTGGTCGGAAAGAGGTTAGCCAATTTGTTGGCCAATTTGGAGAACTTCGGAGCGAATGCTGACGACTTCCATCTTGTGGGCATAAGCCTTGGGGCACACGTCGCTGGATGGGCTGGGAAGTACTTCAGAACGTACAAACGTCGTCTTTTAGGTCGCATAACGGGCTTAGATCCGGCTGGTCCTTGTTTCACCTATGCACATGTTGAACAGAGGCTTGACAAATCAGACGCAAACTATGTAGATGTCGTGCACTCGAACAGATTAATTCAAGGAGTCATTGAACCGTTGGGCCACGCAGATTTCTATCTCAACGGCGGTGGACCAATGCAGCCAGGTTGCATGGTTCCCACTTGCAGCCATCTGAGAGCGGCAAATGTTTACACGGAAAGCATTAAGGCTCCTAAATCCTTTGTAGGCATCCGATGTCAAAGTTTAAAGCATTTCGAAAACAATGCTTGTGAAGACAATGACTACGCAATACTAGGTTACGGTTCTTCCACTGCAACCAGGGGTCTGTATTATTTGAGAACATCAGCAAGTTCACCTTATGGTCTCGGCATGGACGGCACAAAATATGAGCCATCGTCAATGAATAAATGGCTTATGAACCTAAATTTTACTTGACCTACGTAGAAATTAGGTCTGTAATTTGTCTTATTGTTATTGTTGCCATAAACTTTATTTATATATAATAAGAGATTTTAATGAAAAGAGGAAAAAATGCTGTGAATTTACCCAAAGCTTTTGATAATACAGACATGATATCTACTATTAATGTAAATAAATGTGGAAGATAAAATTATAATTTGATTTCACTGTCTTGTTATTTTATGTTTGTTATTTTATATACTTTATTTGTGTGTTATTTGCTTTTAAATTACATTATCATTCTAAAAAAGATAAATACTCACGTTTTAACGACTCAGAAGACAAGGCAAATTTAAATAACAGAAGGAATAATAGTTTTGTGGTTTCAAATAAGTTAAACATATGCTCTACTAACATCTCAATACAATTATTGACTAGTTATAAATTTACACCTGGTAGCTTAAATCAGTTTTAAAGTAAACTTTTTATAAATTACTGCTTTTTGAACCATGACTTAATTACATTTGTATTACGTCTGAAGTTTTTGAAATAGGCGAATATATATTTAACAAAAGTTAATACTAATAACCATGAACCGTAATGCTACCCATTAGTGAATGACAAAGATATGTAAGTAAAAAAATATTAATAAACTCATGAGGCAAGCGAAACGACAGCGAATGTATTTAACTGATAAAAATTACGAATCAACGGCCTTGACGCCTTTTGAAGCGAAATATAAAGCAGTACAAATTAAGGTTAAGTTAGATTAATATGGGTGATAAAAACAAAAACACTTATTTAAAAATTAATATCATTGGCCACAAACGTAATGTTACCTACATAACTCAATATAATTTATGATACAATCTTTAAAAAAGATTATTTTCTCAATGTATGTTTCAGGTAATATTATTAATATGTTAAAAGTCTTTTAATAAAATCAGATAATATTTTTAAAGTTTAATTTTGCTTTTATACTCTATTATTAATTTTACATTTATTCTATGAAGATGAACGATGTATGTACACAGTTGTGACCAACAAATAAATATTTATTTTGATAAAATGAATAAGATTGCGCTCTGTTATGTCAGAGCCTATAAAAATAAAGGAGTCCTTAAATAATAACGAGGGCATGACATTACAAACAATTCCATTGTATTCTCTGACACAACATATGTCCCTGTCCGTGTACTGGACTTGCTTAAGTCATTATAAAACAAACAAAAGGCTTTTGTGAAGTAGGCACGTAAATTTCGAAATTACGAGTTATCAACAGCTACATAAAGTGTTTTTAGTCAAAAGATATTTCGTTTATAATTATAAGGTATAAGTTGAATGATTCTATGTTATTTTTACTTTGTTATTGTGTAGCTGTTACTTTTATCGTTATTGTGTCATATTTTTTATAACATTGTGAAATAAAAGCATACAGAAGCAAAAGTGTTACTCACTCAGTTTAAACTCACCATGACAAGGTTACTCGGTAGGATAAGTTTTTTGAAATTATTGAGGAAGTTATATGTACATATGTATATGTATATGTACTAATATTATAAACATGCCCTCTTCTAAATTCCACAATGATCGTACCACGTAGGTCTGACTTTACCTTGACCATCCGACGATATGATCTTGTCTCTTCGTAGGTCGACATCACAAATTGCTTGCTACTTGCTGAACTTTAAGGCTGTGAGTCACGATTTGCAAAACGCAGGTCTCATTTTACAAGGTTAGAAGGGTATGACAATGTATTCGCATAAATTACTTGCTGACCCTGTTGCCATGGCACTTTTAATCTCTTTCTAGGTGGACAGCTATAACGGAACTTGATAATATGTGTATATATTACGTAAGCTAAGTGCAATGTCAATAAACTCTAATGGCGCCAAAACTAATCTCGCTCTAATTGCTGAACATCGCACACCGGTTGGTTTGGTGACGGTCTACTAATTAGATACAGGATGTTACAAGAACATAGTCATATATACGAAAGTTAGAAAATAAATATATACATATATATAGGGAAACATTAGCCATTTAGTCAGTTCTATTGTGGAATTTCCCACCTTTCACAGTTACAATGGCTAAAAATCGGTTTGAGTTTAAAAGCGGATTTCGCAATTACTTGCTAAAGTAAATGCTAGACAACAAGCAGAGTTTTTCACATATACTTAAGAGCATATGTTTCTGTGTATATATGCGTATTTTATGCCAATCCACCCCGTTCTTAACCCGCTTCGCCTTAATTATCTGAATGGCCAGGCCAATATTCATTTTTAGCTTCCTGCGACTGAAATAGGCCACTTGGTATGGGAAAAAGGTTTATCAAAAGGTTGACTGGAAGACAACTCCATCGGCATAAAATCCATCTTCGGACGATTGGCTGTGTACAAATTACTGTAGTAAAATTACTGTTCCTTCTACAAGTTTCAATAAATAAATTAACCTTATATTTTTATTAAACCGTCCGTATTTTCGTTCTATTTTCTTTTTATAAAAAAGTTCTCTATTAAGATCTTATTATTCATTAAAAATCATTATAATTTCAAACTAAATAAAAAAAAATATCTTTTCTTTTGCTAACTTACAGGTGACTACAAATGTCATCTTATAGCAGACAATTAAGGTAATAGTCTAAAACTATACGTATATTCAAAAAGATAATTCGTGTATGAAATTTTGATTTTATATGTACGATTCTTTAAAGAAACTAACGCACACAGCAGATAACGTTATGTTAATAGTTAAAAAATGGGTTAGTATCCTCATACACACAACAGACTATACATAAACATTTTAGGTGTATCTAGAAAAGACGAGATAATTCTTAATAAGAGATAAAATATCCGTAATTTTAAACACTTTAATTACGTTTCATCCGGGAAATGGATAATAATCATCACAGTTTATTCACAATTCGTGTTGTAACAAGTTTTGTTATCAGAGTAATTTTATAGTTATTATCTACAAAATGTTTAATACTGAAGTTAAAGTAAGTTTAATTGCTATAAGTTTTATAATTTTTGGCCAAAATAAATCTTCTTCTATTATTTTAGGGACTATTATTAAACTTTAAAATAAATATGTTCTTATATATTAGTGAAATAATAATGGAATCATCTAGGTTTTATAAAAGATAGCAAACGACTGTGTATAGCAACGGATGTCTTTTGTTCTTAGAGATATTTAAAAATCCAATCTTTTGTAATATGTTGTTACATAGAGGCAACCATTAGAAATTCTTTGAAAATCGGCATCAAAGTGTAAATTAACTCGTAAACTTGGTAGATGTGGGCTTACTTCAATTTCCTAATAAGGTCAAATGGTATAATACTTTCAGAAGATCCATTTATAATTATGAAATAACGGTTTAAAATAAACCAGACTATATCTGAAATCAAGTTTTATTGATTTTAAAAAGTAACTTGAATGTGATAAATACATAGAATGACTATTTATGGTCATAATTAATGCATAACGGTCAAAACTATTCCAAAAAATAGCACCCAAAGAACTAATACATAAGTAAGGCATCATTACTTTAATAACACTAGCCAAAAATTATAAAAAGCGGATTTAAGTATAAAGGTCTCAGAAAACCCCCTAATGGATAGGGGTGTATTAGGGGAGGCCTATGCCAAGCAGTGGAATATCACAGACTAATGATGATGATGATGACGATGATGATGATGATGATTTAAGTATAAATCTGAAGAACAAGAATAAGGATACATGTTAGGTGCTTTCACTCGTCTACTGAGTTTTATTTTTTTCCACTATATGGACCTTTAATTATTTTTTAATGACAGTCCGCTTCCGCCTAAACGGTTCAATCATGAAAAAATATTTTGAACAAAAATCTTCTATAGACTAGCTAGTGATGAAATCTATCAATAAGAACGCTTGACGCATGACCATATCATAATTTAGGCCTGAGCAGGAAAGTAAGATCAGAGAAAATAAGAAAAAACTGCTGTTCTAGTGACCATAAAAAAGTGACTTAAGACTCAATAAAAACCATGAACCTATTCTTCGTCGTCAACTGTGGTCATCTCAAATGGATCTATCTTTTCATAGTCTCAAATGAATCGTCGTCGATTGAGCGATCCTGTGCCGCTCGTTTTTTGGAAACTAAAAGCAATAGGCTCAATTATGGCCAATTGGGTGTATTTGCTTTTTAATTATCCGTAAGCAAATACATTTTTCATCAAATACTTGAAAACTTTTCATAACTAGATACAAATATTATCTTGTACAGACAAAATTTGTACCTAGTTATGAATTACATATTTATCGATTTTTATGATCAGATTTTTATGATTCATTTCCTTAAAATTAATTATTAATAATTCTGTTCTTAAATCGAGCTTTTATAAATGATACATTAAATCATTTACCAAGGCTCGAATCCACTTATGGTTTTCTTTTTTAATAAACTGCAAAACACAACGCTCGTTGGCATTAAAATTCCCGGCCAGGAAATTGTTTACCCAAATTTGTGTTACTCTTACCGACACTATATTAGTGCTATTAACGTCTGAATATATTTAGCAGCCAAATGCAATTTTTTGCGTTCGTAAAAAAATATAAATACAATGTCCTCGTTGGTTTCACTTGTTTTGGCAGAAAGAAAACTGTTTAACTATATTAAAATGTTGTTTATTCAGCAAAGCTAGTTTAGGCTTACACATAAAAAATGGTACAAATAGCTATTACACGTATTAAATATTGATAAAAAAAACAATCCTTCAAGTCCAAGATTTTTAAATCTTTTTTGGAATGCGAGAAATCTATAGTGATTGTTATATCATTCAGTAAATGTCAAAAGTTTACAAACAGAAACCACGAATGTTTTTAATATTTAACGCATACTGATATTTACGCATTTACGTTCTATACACGACTATATGTTATCCGTGTCACTGTACGTTTAAAGTCCGTACATCTCAAACATTTTTATTTTATGTAGTCTTAAACATACGTGTGTCGTTTTCTACAAGAATACGATGGTTTTAAACCGAGACCACGTATCTGTAATTGTTTGCCTGGTGTAGAGCATTTTACGTTAACTTCAAATGCGAATAGGAGATAGTTTGAATACAAATTGCTTGTTTTTATATCAAATCAGATATGTTTAAACGTATAAATGTTAATGTAGCGAAATAAAATGTACGAAAAATGGAACACGATGTCTTCGAGAATTAATATATATATTGAATTGTATCTCATTAACAAGATATGTACAGAAGAAGCTTATATTTATTTAATGATGTACTTTTCTTAACCTACAATATTTTTATGAACCTTATTAAAGATGTTGATAATATCCACTAAGATGTTTTTACTCGTATTAAAAAAATATATACTAATAAACCAACAATTTTCTTATTGTGTACAACTATCTGACCTTTAATTATCTTATTTTATAGATTACATTTGCTCTTCCACTCCTCTTCGTTTTTGTGGTAGTTACGTTATAAAGTCTTATACAATTTTTTGGATGAAATATGAATAAATATAGAATTTTAACGAAAAGACTAACACGTTCAATAAAATAATAAACTAAATATTTATTTAATAGACCTTCTATGAGATAAATATGCATAGTGCTAATTTTTTAGAAAAAGAAGAATATATATTTTTCTTAAGACTTCTTTTTAAAGGTAATAATGTAGTCGTCCAGATATAGACATAAACTGTATTCAGACAAAAGAGTTCTGCCAATTCTAGAAGCTTTTATACGCAGTAGAGTCGATACATTGAGGTATTAAAGTTCTGCACAGTGATGAATATGTATACCTTGAGCAGATATCGCAATTCGAAAGACACAGCTTCGAGAAGGAAGCTGATATGAGAATTCATTGGTTTGCCATCATTTAGTCAACCATATTCTCACTTCGGTTAACAATGATTTTTTTTTTTTTGCATACGCAGGACAGACGAGCAGTCGGGTCCACCTGATGGAAAGTGGTCACCGCCGCCCATATACATTGGTCATACAGATATCACCAACGCGCTGCCTACCGTGAGACATAGGATGTTAAGTCTCGTTTAACCAGTCATTACGCTAGCTACAGGTCCTTCAAACCGGAAAACAGTAGTGTTTTCACACTACTGCTTCGCGGTAGAAATAGGCACCGTGGTGGTACCACCAGACGGTCCCTCGCAAAAGGGACCTACCACCGGTAAAGTAATATCGGGTTTAAAGACGAAATTCGTAAAAAAATGCCTATAACTGTGAAAACACCATGTGTTCCGGTTTGAAGGGCTTCATACCGTAGCAGTTAAAGTAGGCCGCGCATTGGTAGTACCCCTGGTATGGCCGATGTCCATGGGCGTCTGTGACCACCTCGCATAAGGTGGCCCGACTGCTCGTCTACTCGCGTAAGCAATATTAAAAAAAAGGACTTATGGCTCGTTTAAAGCATTCATTGACACAGAATTTCATCGTTTCATTTTCAACAATGATGAATTTCCACCCCTTCGTATCGAAATTTTTGTTAGTAGTTTATCTTATCTTCTAACCTATTCTGCGTATGTCTTAAATTTCATCGAAATCAGTTCAATTGTTAAGACGGCTAAGAAAAACTGATAGGCAGAGTTTTTTGGTATTAGAATAGAATATTTATAATATTAGTATGGAACTATTACCAATAACAACAAACTCTACTCGGATTTAGCCCCTCCATACATAAGTTTTCATAAATGTCACAGAGGCGCTTTATCACACGCGTACGCTCAGCGATGGAGCGTTTTAATAAAGGCATAAGCCCGCCGCCGTCCGTTACTCAATTGTGCTGTGTTGTAATTTATCGGCTTAACGGAGTAATACCGAACCGAATCATACAGGTTAGTGGATGAGGAAGTGTCTGCATTCAGATGATTAACGCGATAGCGGACATTGAGTGCGATAACATATAAGGAATCTTATATGCATTTAACGTTACTACGTATTTAACAATTAATCTAGCTCATTTACATGTACAGACTAACGAATACAAACAAAATAGTTATATAGATAGAAAAGAAACCTTTTTTTATATCTTAATTTGACACTGCCAGTATAATTTTCCTTTTATAAAATTTGTAAATTAGTAACATTAAGTTCGTGAATCTATAAAGTATTCTGTCATAACTAAATGAGCGATAGATGATGCTTAAATCGTTTAATTCACTATTTAATACTATTAAATTATTTAAATAATAGTATTTTTTTAGTTATTAACCAAACGGTAATTATAACATAAGAACAATCGAAAATATCGATACCTAAAAAAAGAGTTAAAGCGGGGCAGAATTTTCAAGAAAATTTTCAGAATACTTATATCAAATTGTTCAGTTAGTGCTGAATGATGTCGGCTTCCGAAACATTGTCAAGGCAACATTAATAAAATAAGCCTCTCACTCTGTTAGACCTTACATTAAAACTACTAGATTCTTAACATTGTGGTCCTCCACAATGTTAAGAATCTAGTTTTTGTAGTAAAGGTCTTTGTAAACTATTTATTTATTAAAAATAGATAAATCATGACTCCAGATTTGGCAACTCGCTTCTGGACGGTCTAAGATGTCGTTAATAAGTTTGAAAGGGCCTGAATTAAATACAGGCTTTAAATTTAAAATTTTATGTGCATATTATGATTCATGCATGTACGAGGACACGTATAATTCTAACCAAATTGCGTCAAATGGCTCTCAATGTTAAAAATTAATAACAGTGTACTGATCAAAACGCTGTACATGGAATTGTCCACATCGTTTAACAGTACGCCTTTTAACTGGGCCTATGCGACATTGGTCCATGCTATGGTATTTATGATATTGATCTTGTTCAGACTTAATAACTACTTTTATTTGCGCAATTACTATAGTTTTTAAATCCTTGTCAGTCTTTCCATGGTCACGGATGCTGGAAAGAGTTTGAAACGACAAATATAAAGAATATTCGCGAAAAATTCATATCCAAATTAATATGTTATAAGACTGAAAAACTATTGTTAGGTCTCTTTAAGAGAAATTTTAGTGTAAAACAGAAGAGATATTTTTATCCCTTTGCTAACAAATATTTTTTGTGGTGCATATTTTGTATTCTATTTTATTATCGCAAACCAAATACAATAAAAGTTGAATACATACATTGTTTGGCCAAACAAGGTGTAAAATCAAGTATGTATAACTGCTATGATTGAACTTAATTGCTTTAGTATGACATACATTAAACATTTACTCATAAACGCTTTAGCTATTAATCATATTACATATCAATTAATAAATCTCTCGCAAATGTAACTTTGATCTGGCGAAACATCGCTGTGAGTCAGTTATAATATCGGGCATCGGAAAACCATTTTCCGGGCGGTTGCTATTTCCAATAAATCGATCCGTAAGTATTGCCAAATTACAGCTAATGGCTTTTAAAAACCGCTGTTACAGAACTATAAACAGCGCACAATGTTATAAAGATTGACATAACATCGCGACAATGTTGCATTCAGAACACGAAACGTTGTAGGAGTTACTATATGTGGGTGTATGGTGGTTTATCATATGTGTTATACATCATCACACATCATCAGCCTTGTTAGTCCACTGCTGGACATGGCCTCCCTAATACACCTCTATCCATTAGGGGGTTTTTGGACCGTATCCCACCACGCTGGTCCAATGCGGGTTGGTGGTTGGACCGACTTTTTACATGCCCATCCGACGCATGGATCATCTTACTTTTCAGACAATTGGGTGATAGGCCCAAATTGCCCTAACCAACTAGGAAACAACAATGAAAATTTGTTGCGTCCCGCAGAGATTCGAACCACGACCTCCGGTTTCTAAAGCACACCATACCACTAGGCTAGAGGCAGTGTTTTATATTAACACATAAATTGTTGTCATATACAATTGTCTACGTAAATGAAATTTGTTTATATACTTTCTTATTGGTAAAAGTTTTACTATGTAAAAAAAAATCTATGAAATATTAACTTTATTAATATTCAATAAGAACAAATACCAAATTTTTCTCAATGAGATTTTCAAAAATGTGTTTCTACGAGCGTTGATTGAATTTTAATATTGTTTTGACCGAGGAGCGCTCTAATCAAGGTAAAATTGTGTTTCCTCTGAATAAAAATAAATTGCGGCCAAGTGAAGGTAGAAAAATGTAAATAGTGATCTTAGAATAATAATTCACACACAAAATAGTATTCTCATTTTATATATTGGTTTTAACATGAACTATTTACTGGAAAAAACTCTCAACTTAAATGGTGAAAAAAAAGAAAACAAATACTTTCAGGTTTGGCCGACCTGTGTTGCCTGAAAAGTAAGATTGTTAATAGAGGAAGGACAAGTAAAAAGATGATTCCGGTCGTCGAAATTATCTTTAGAAATCGGTAGGTTTACATTAGCGTTGTAGTTCTTCTTCTTCTTTTGTTCATAATGCCTCCACTAATAACTGTATATTGGTGATTCTCAGTGTTACAGTTGTAGTACACATTTTGTGTTGGATAGATCAGATGTCAGTCTTTTTCAGTAAATACCGTGATTCAGGTAGTACTGGGTGGATAAGGAGCCAAGTATAACTAGGAAGATAACACAGATTTTTTTCTGTAATTCAAAAAACCGTTATGGAATAAAGAGCCTTGTTAGAAGTGGTCTACAGGCCAAGGGCCTTTATAGAAATAGGAATACGTTTCTCGTCGCATTTTCCTCTAATTATTAATAGTTATGTTCTAAAATATTTACTGTATAAATGCCTACGCAATTTTAATAGCCATCTTTTGTACGTAAGAAAGTAAAGTATTATTAACTTTTCTTGAAGCACGTTTTGTCTTTTCACAAAATATGATAACATAAATACATATTTGTTACAGTCAGTTCATCGCACACTTCTGATTACAGTTTACGGTTACGATTACGGTTTGATTAGCATCGCTGTTATAATTGCTGGGTATCTAGAGGAATATCTCATGTCGCAGGTTGGTCTTGTGGCATCTTAACGTTATGTTTCTTATATTCAAAGCGTACCGCTAACCATCAAGTGAAATCCAGCTCGTTACTTCATTAAAAATACCATTTCTGGGATGTGCTACAAAACTGTTGTTTAAACAAATAACATATTTCTGGATTCCAATTAAATGTGCAATTTAGCTTACTTGGTAAATAAGATTTTATACCCGAACCAGTTTGTTTTACACTTATTAAAATCCTGCCCGTCCGTCCTGCCCCTCCGCTCCTAACTAACCAAAATCCTTTATTTGTCCATCAAAAGTCACATGACTTAACGAATTCAGTTTTCCCTTTGGGTTGCAGAGTTCAGATGCCCGTTGCTCTGCGTAAAATAATCATTAATCATCAGAGCCAACTCCATGTAAACTTAAGAAAATGTATAATAATTAAATTACTACATGAAGCATGGAATAAATTACTTTAAAGGCCAATAGTGAGCCAAACCAAGTTGCCCTTACCAACTAGAAAATGCCTATAACATGAAGTTGTTCTTCTGCTCTTTGAATCCATAAACTCTGGGTCGTGACGCAAACGTCTTCATCACAAGGCCGTAATAAAAATTATTTGAGCTGACGGTCTCTTAAAGTTCTAAACTATAGTTACGCTTGTTTGTTTACTTTTTAAAATAAATGAACCCCCACAGATTACTCAGATTCAGCCACATAAATCATACTTGGTAGGAGTCTACTGCGAGGCTTTACGGCAAATTTCTACTGGCATAATGGTGTATTTTAAAAGGTGTAGAATATTACCTTAATTATTTCTTTTGTTTACGTGAATACAACATATTATTGAATTGAAGGATTGCGTACGGATTATATCGCGTATATTTTACATATTTAAATTCCCGACGTTTCAAACACTTTCCAGCGGCCGTGGTCACAGGGTAGACCGCCGGCTATTATAGACATATTCTGATTTAAAGGTGACTGCAACTATCGTATTTAGTAGATTATTAAAATGAATCCAATGTAATGAGAAACGACTGGATTTGTGTCTTTTATGCTGAATTTCCAAAGCGTGCGTATCACTTCGAATGAACGCTTACTCGTTTTGTTCATCTCTAACAAAAATCATTTAAAAATATTTTATTCACATAGATATGTTTGACTATGTGAATGTTTTATAAGTTTTATTGATCCGGCAAAAATATTTCAATTTAGTGCCACTCTCCGCTGAGCACAAGATAAATAAGGATCCGAAACTGTGATCAACAATTTATTGATGTTACCACTGAGATTTGAATACAGCTTTCTTGTGTTTTGTGTAGGTTAAAGGTTAGCCATCTACCTTGAAAATTCCCTTTGTGGGCTCTTGATGGAATTTATTAACCTTTCTGTAGAATATTTAAATGAAATATTTTTCGTAATGAGGGTATAATATTCATAAAAAGCTTGTAATGGGATTTTTTGAAATAGCTTAATAAGGCGGGTAAAGTTTGGTTAAGAAGACAAAATCTTAAGAGGTTATAATTATTCATATATATTTTAGTCGTCGGATGGATTAATTGAGTCAAGTACAACATAGGTATATTGTATATATATAGTTAAGTTTCTCATAAACATCTAAAATACTTTTGGTGTACGGAAATTAATTAAATTAACGTCACAATGGAAAGTTTGGTAACAATAACTTACTTTCAAGTAAAACGCAAATAGTCTCTCGATTCAACTCACAATAAGTGGCAATGAATGAAGCGGTAGACAAATTACTGCAATGTAGCGTTAATAATAGTGAATTTCATAGTGACTGAGCAACGAGTTGTTCATGCTGAATTTTACATTGCATTATTGCACCCATTCCAATATTATTTCAACTTGTGAAATTTAAAGAGCCGCGAATCGTTAATTTAATCAATAAAAATGACTCTTGGAAGTGTTTTGCTACGATTTGTTGTAAACGGATATTCTGCTCAATTATCTTTAATAAAAATTGAAATTTTCCTCCAATTTCGGAAATTATTTGATTATAAAACTCCTGTAGTTTGCGGGAATATTTAACAAGTGTTAATTTTAGTACGACTTCTTATCGCTAAAATCGTTTAATTAATTATTGATTGCAAAAACCCTTTTTTATTGCTGTAAAATTGATTTAATACTTGCGGATCTCTGTTATTCGAGATGCTGATGATAAAAAGCCTAATATTGTAAAAGTTTTATTATACATTAACGGGATTTAATTCAGAGCGATATTTTCAACTATCATTAAAACGAGTTTCAGAAATGATAATTACTACTGTTATTCTGGTGTATCACTACAATTTTCTTCTTTATGTCGATTTTCCAAAGCACTTTTGGGGTGCGTTTCTTATTAGTATAACTGGAATAGCAGTTTTAAAACAGAGGATATGGCATTTAACCTTTAAAATTTAAAGGGTAAACTCTATCAATGATTTCATTAGAACGCAATAATTTAGTGGCGATGATTGGGACCGGATTTTTACACGCTCAATCTACACATTAAATCTTCCGTTAAAGGAAAATGGGCAGTCAGCCAATACATTTTTTACATAAGGAAATGCCTACGCATATCCGGATTTGCGGGGGCAATGATGGATCATGTTGGACTCGCACCGACTAAGAACTCCACGTTTTTTCCTCCTGACATTAAATTTTATGTACTGCGATTAAAACAAACGTTAACATAAAAATGGTTGTTATGGTTATTCTATTAAACTAATAACCTAAGTTATATATGTATCATATGCTCCGGATTGTGCAGAACATATTTTAAGTGTATATCTTAAAATTGAGCCCGCGTTTGTAATTTAATCGCACGAGGCTGTGATTTTGACCCTGTAATTTTTTAAATTCTTAAATTTCTTTTAATGTTTAAATCACAAAAGTATTTTAAATAATAAGACCACATGACACTTTTAATTAAAAAATTATGATTTAAATTGGAGCACCAGGAGCGGAGCAACGAAGTAACATACGCTCTGAATTGAGTACCTCCTTCTTTTAGGAAGTCAATCAAAAATGTTTACGTTCTGAATTTAGTATCTCGTCCTTATATTGAGCCGATCAAAAGTAAGTATAAAGACCGTGGCTCGCAGACTGAATATAACTTTTTTTTATTTATTTACTGTATTTAGCTACGCATTTATATAATAATCATTTTGCAAGGATTGCTTGTCTACGTATGTTTGGTATTTCAATAGAGTTTCGTAGCATTGTACCTTTGTGCATACACAAAACTTAAATTAATAACTTAATAATAATTAAATCTTTCTATTAGTTTTAAGGTCTAATAAATAAAATATTTAAGCATAATTTTCATTCAACGAATGTTAGTTTAAATGCAAACAGAACTAACTATCTGAAGGACCGAACCCTATTTAGCTCCATGTGGTTACGCTCATGAATTTTAATATATTGCTTAAAATGTATTCTAAATGTATTCATAGAATTATATCTTAAATAAACACGGCTTTGTAATGTTATTTCTGACCACAATAACTTTAAAATATTAAGTAAAAGGGGTGCTTATATAATCTCATTATCACGTAAATATTTTATAAAATTATATACGCATCTGTACAGAAATATTGTATTTAATAACTAGGCTAGACTTGCATTGTTTGTGTATTTGAATCTTCATATTTAAAATACAAAAAATTTAATTGTAGCTATTGCTAATATTAATTGATGTAAAATGTTAAATCTACATTCTTAAACTATATATTAGATGTAACAACTGTTTCAGTTCATACAAAAACAAATTTGAGTTTAGTATGACAAGTAATGAGAATAAAAAAAAAGAAAATAAAGGTAACAATACCAATATTATGATATTAAGATTTTTTTGTTTATTTCTTTTCAATGACCACTGAAAGTAATGATCTGAATTTTTTTTCGTCACTAGAAAGCTGTATTATCCTTGAGAAACACATGCTACTTTTTACCCCTGGTTAATCAGTTCTAATATTATATAAATAACATTCAGAGCCATGGATGGACTGCTAGTATGTAGTATAAACGATTATACATTTAAGACATGGCACTTGTTTTGTTTTGTTCATTTTTTTACTTCTTTTTTGTCGTCGTTTCAGTCTATTAAAGCCCACCGCTGAGCATCAGGACTTCCCTATAGTCGCCAAGAGCTACGATCCTGTGCCACCTGCATCCATCGACTTCCTGCGTATGTGCACAGGTCGTCACTCCATCTAGTCCTATCTAGGAGCGTCCGACACTACGAAGGCCCGTACCAGGCTTCCATTCAAGAACTTTCTTTCCCAACGGTTATCGCTTTGGTTTCTTATTACTTACCTAAATTGAAAAACAGAGAAATATGATAGACATTTAAAACAGTACGCGTTATTCTTACACCTTGAGGCTATATGCTTATAGTTCAGTCGCCGATTGTAACCTTAAACGAAAATTTAAATGAGTAAATGTAATATTGTCTGCTTTATAAACTGTTTGTAAATAAATAAATAAAAATAAAGAATTAAGTATACTAAGAACATATATACAATATAGATTTTTTATTTTATATTAGTTAAATCCAAAGACGAGCAGGATGCATACCTGATGGTAATTGATACACACTGCCTATAAGAAAAGCAGCTTAAAACGCCGCTCGCCGCCTTTAGACTAGACATGTTTTGTCTCGCTTACTTTGGTAATTAGGCTGGCCCCGGTGCCCTTCAAACCAGAATACATTAGAATCTATAAACTACTCAGTTGCAACAGAAATATACGGTCTCTGGTATAAGGGAATCACCTCTAAATAATTTGAAAAGTCAAAGAGCAAACATATCTTTGGAATATAAGACTGATTGACATTTGCTGAACTCGAGCACGCTTAGTTGCCCCATGCTTAGTTAACATGTATTTTCATTTGCATTAGAAATGCAAATTAAGCGAGCGCACACCGCAGTCCTTGGTTCATGACTGACTGAATAAACTCCCACACGACTGTAATGAAGGCATAACGCTCCGTGACTGCAGAATTATGTCACCTTATTCCGTTTAAGTCCCCATCCGAACCTCCAATTACTTAACCTTGATTAAGCCTTCCAAATTAATGTTGCTCTATGTAATCTTCACCGAAGGTTTGCGTGAAAACGTCTTTCTATAATTACAGAGTATAACAAGTGAAATTTTAACAAAAAAAGTGATCGACTTCAAACAGTACATTTTACGCAATACAAGCGGTAACAAAGTGAAATTGCCCCGTGATTTCTGCCCCTGCATTTTAAATCTCTCATCCCTTTTAAGATATTCATTCATTCAAAATGTCGACTATAATATATTTTAAGTTATCAGAATAAAAAAAAAAATAAATGGCTTAACTTTTATGTGAACTGTACCTAAAATGACCTTTAGACATTGCTAATTGAAATTTTTAAAACAAATTAAATTATTATTTTTTATAAAATACTGCCATTATTCTTAAAACATAAATTTATGCCCTCGCGACCATTCGAAGCAGTACCACTACGTAGAACATATTTTATGTCTACTTTTTACGGTGTTGACAGCGTTTGTAATTTAATCGCACGAGGTTGTGATGGGTTTGGTGTCGTAATTATTTTTTTTATGAATTAAAGTATTTATTACAAAAATATTTAAAAAAAAGGTACCAATGGAAGGCTGATATTTATCATTTAAAAAAAATTAACAAAATCGGACCACTAAGAACGGAGCAACGAGGTAACATTTATTGACACAAAACATCTACTCCGAATTCAGAACCACCTTCTTTTGGGAAGTTAGTAAAAAAAACGTTATACTGTAACTGCAGATAGGTAAACTGAGCCACTCTGTTGCTTTTTTTAAAAATTGTTTACTTTAACTTAAATAACAATTACAACGGTCACTTGAACGGACTTTCTTGCATAAAATTTTTATTTCTCATAGTATTAATATTTGGTATAAAAAGCCTACCTAAATAAATTTAAATAACAATATCAAAAATGATTACATAATTTAGTGTTTTATGAGGAAATTATGAACAAATTATTGTTCTTTATGTTACATTAGTACTTAGTAGTAGTTACATTAATATATATTATATTTTACAGCCTCTGTAGCCTAGTCGAGTGGGCGCGTGCTTTAGAATCCGGAGGTCATAGCTTCGAATCCTGCGGAAACTCAACAATTTCTCATTATTGTTTCCTAGTTGGTTAGAGTAATTTGGCCGATCACCCATTTGTCTGAAAAGTAACATGATCCATGCGTCAGATGGGCATGTAAAAAGTCGGTCCAACCACCAACCCACATTAGAACGGTGTGGTGGGATACGGTCCAAAAACCCCGAAATGGATAGCGATTATTAGGGGAGGCCTATGTCCAGCAGTGGACTATCACAAGCTGATGATGAACAGGCATATAGAATAATAAAAGATTGTTTTCTAAATATTCTATGTGTGAATCATTAATTATTCATTATAACCGAATAAACAAGTTTTAGCGGAGCTCAATTACATGCCATTAAATAAAAAAAATCCGTATTAGTCTTAATTTTAGTCAAACGTGTAGATTAACCTCCAATGATTTCTGTTTTCGTAACATTTAGAACTTTTTAGAAAAAAAAAATATATTACAAAAATATTCTTTTAAAAATATATGTGGGAACCCACTAATATAATATCTTAAAAGTTTCCGTCTACTCTAGATATTAGTACTCCATAAGACAGAACAGTATAAAAAATGCGCATTCACTTCGGACTTCTTTTATTTAAGTGAACCCTTTGAATAGAATATTTCAATCATTATATTTTTGTTAGATCTAAAGTATTAATTAAGGGAGCAAGTAAACATTAAGTATTTCACTATAAAATCTATTTGGTACTTTACTATAACTATCAGATAGTATTGTTTGCCGGTAATACTTATAAAAATTAAACGGTCATATTTACTATATGATACCTGGAGTCAAGGTCCTATTTAAAACTGTGGAAGAATAATATTAAAAAAACATATATTAGCCAATCTGTTAATGACACCATACAACACATAACACTAATAGCGACAGACGACGACTTATTGGGAGACAGCGGAATTATAATCTCTTCGCGATGTTAAACCAATACCGGTATAAAAATTTACTACCGGTATAATTTTGACGTTCATAAGTGCTCAGTAGAGTCTAAATTGAATAAATAATTTTGACTTTGATTTTGACCTTGACTTTGAATAACAGTCAACTGACCTTGACTTTTGCGCCAATTGAGATCGACATTAGGTCTTGTTTACCCAAATTACATATTTTATTTGTTTGAGGATTATTGTGTTAAGATTGTGGTAAATTTTTTAACTCTATTCTTCGGTATCATTATGGAAGCTAAATTGCAATAAATATTAATTAACTGCTATATGATAATTATAGACTAGCGAATAAATTAGGCACAGCACCGTATGCAGATTGCAATAAAGTTCTGATGCAGACGGCAGGCATCTCTGCGCCAGAACTACACATGTTAAAATACTTTGAATTTAGTATTCAACTTTGCACTGTTATTCTAATCTTAATCTTTAAAAAGGGTTATGCTAAAATAAGCAGGCTTTTTGGTTTTATTGATATCTGATAACTAATTTAAATCTTAAATACATTAGAAAATTAAATCTATTTATATAGAATAAATGAGAAATTCATAATTCATATACAAGCAAGCAAAAATTTAATTTTCCGGTAACAAGATTGACAGAGAAGAGAGTTTTTTAGGTGAAATTTGCATTAACACATTTTTCGCGGTATTATTGTTCAATGATTGTTTGTCTGTAAGGGATATTACAATTTAAGAGCATTAAAATAAATATTATCCTTAATATTTCTATCCGAGGTAAAAGTATTTTTCAGTATCAAATGAAATCATACAATTACAAAAATTTCTATCGGTAGAGACTTGTTGACCACCTCAGTTTTTTAAATATTGCCTTCACAAAGAGTAATAGTCTTGAAATATTTTTCTTGTGCCTTTTTCGGATTTAAATCCTTTTATATTTTCAACTTAAAGATTAATTGTTGCATTATTAAAAACATTCCTATGTGATAATCAAAGGTAAAATTTCCATTACCACAGGGAACATTAAAATCACCATCTCTTGCGTCAAACAGAACGTTGTTCCTACGCGTGATTTAAACCAATAATTAATATCTGTCGTATCACACGTTTTGCCGTGTTTTCCGTGCATGAAAAACGGGTTTGCAATGAAAGACTTATCATTCGCCTCACATATCAACGCCCTCGCAAACATTGCTCGTTTTAGACCTAAGTATAAATAGATATGAATATTGAGAGAGTTATTTGTATACGAAAGATCTGAATAAAATAAATGAGTTTTTCAGCACGATATCGAAACAGTATTTGTACTAAGCAAAGTAAAGCTCGTGATACGAACATAATTATACGAACTAAGATACGCGAATAACATTTTATATACCACACAATATATTTTCTGTTGTGGGAATTAGACTCAGGGTGTGGGTTTGAGGGTAATCTATCCAATATCCATCGAATACCGCCTACAGAAACATTATGGGTAACGGCGTTTGATGGAAGAATTAGAAAATATATTCGATGGTAATTACTTCCTACTACGACTTCAAACAAATGTCAAAGCTGAAACGATTGTGAACTACAATGGCTCGTATAAATCAACAGGCAAGTTGGTGATCGATCTATGTATGTAGCTTTTATCAAGTTAAGAATAACTAAAATAAAAAGTAAAAGTCTAATTAAGTATAAAAACAAATAAAAATCTATTATGATTTTATTATTTTCTTTTAGGATTTGTGAAACTAGGATGATTAAATTAAAACCACTGACATGGTGCAAAGGATTAGCTCGTTAAAGTGGCAGTGGGCCGGTCATACAGTCAGAAGAAGTGATTGTCGGTGGGACAATAAAGTTCTGGAGTGGAGGCCTCGTTTGGCAAGAGGGAGATGGGTCGAGCTCCGACCAGGTGGGATGCCGATCTCCGTGCTGTTGCCGGTTCGAGTTGGAAGCAAGTCGTTGGAATATAAGCCGTCTTGGCTTATATTAAAAAAGGCCAAAGTCCAGCAGTGGATCAAAACGGCTGATTATGATTACGAGGGCGATTAGCACTAGGTGACGAAGAGATGCACGTGACACAAGGTCGTACCTCTTGGCGACTTATGGTGGAGATCTATGCTCAGCGGTGGGCTCTGACAAACTGAAACATCATGTTAAATATTGACAATTACTTCCCAATCAAAATCGGTTTTTGAAGTGGTACTTCTTTATCGGGGATGGAAAAAAATTTAGTGTAACATTTTTTCGTTACGCGCCATCTTTTTTGTATAATACTATAACATATAATATATACATTTATGTAAATATTTGTAGTAACCATTTTAAATATTTAAGTGTATAGTTCCTATTGTTGTTACATTTTGTAACTAGATGGCAGTGTTTTTAAAATTAGAAATACGGAAATTATAATAGCGAAATACTTAATTTTTCATAATAAATGCATTAACTTCATGCGTTACCAAATTACAGTAAACGTAAATATGATTTCTACGAAATGTAAGCATTGTTAAAAAATAAAATAATTATCGGGGTTGGAAAAAAATTTAGTATCACATTTTTCTTTAGCGCTATCTTATATTTATCACGTCACTATAGAGCGTTGTCGATATTGTTATTAATACGCCATTAATAACACAAATATATAATATCGACATCAATGATAGTAATAATTCTATTACAATTAATGAAATTCAATAATAATCTTTGTAGTAATAAGCTAAAATGAAATAATTGTAGAATTTATATTTATTTCTATGGTATTAAAAGCCTTTTATTAAACTTTATCTAATTTAACTTTATTTAACCAATTTCTGTAAAGTTGCATATAGTAAATTATTTTTTGAAAAATAACGTCAAGAAGTTTCACTTCACTTCTTACGACTGTATGTTAGTACACGCACATATTTTTTTTATTACAACGTTTTAAAAGTTTTACATTTTTTTTTCATTATATTTGAGAAAATTTCGAAGGATAACAATCAGTGAAATAGACGATGCATTTATTTATTTAAAGGAAAACAACGCAATTGACTGCCTTTAAGTAAGAGCTGTGGATTTCCTACAGCTCTTACGGGATGGATAAAAACAGTTGTTTTGATTCAATTAAATGTTAACCTCATGGGAAATTTACGTAGATACGCTAGACATTTAAAGTAGATATTGATAAACAACGATTGTTGTTATTCAAACAGTCAAATCTATTTAATACTTCCTTAATCATGCTATTTTTCGAACTGTTAACTTTTTTTTGTACTATTAATTTAATCGATAATATTACTGCTAGAATTACTTTTATACAATAATAAAAAAAATAGTAGCATAAAATCTTTTTGTGTTCTACATAAAAAAAGCCTTACCTATTAAGATAAACCTAAAAAATTGTAACGATATGCGGCGGTATTTACAAGCAAATGACGTGTTCTTAGTAACCAAGTTACATCAAGGGTATTAATCAATCATATATATCTTATATGTTGTGTATGATAAAAAATATATGAACTTACCAACACGTTGAACTTACTATTCCAAAGTAATATAGAACGTTATGGGCGAATGAATGTATGTCCAGGTAAGAAGTGAAATTAGAATGAGTTGTTTAATTTCGCCGACAGAATTCGTTTTTTAATTTCACCAACTCTGTTAAGAGGATGATTACTAAAGATGCTACGAATATTCGGCTACTATTCAGTATTCAGCCTATTCGGCCAGTTTTTTTGGTATTCGGTATTCGGCCGAAAAAAGTGACCGACTAAATCATGAGAAGAGACTCATCATATTACTTAGGTAATATTCATAAACAAATTACAATACTTGAGTTAGAAAATTGATTAGCGTAGAGTTGTGATGGATAGAAACTGTAACGTTTTTTGTCGTTACAGGATAGCAAATTCATAAAATTACCTCATTGTACACGCTACTCCTAAAGAAGAAAGAGCTTTTGCTCATTGTTTTTACGATCGGTTGCGACTTTTGTTATTTACTGTTAACATACTCGATAATCATTCATTTTGTGCGCAATGTTTAGCGCTTTGGCCGGCAGCGCTGGCGAAAATTCGGTATTCGGCCAAATCACTATTCGTGGCCACTCTAATGATTACTTTTATAAACCTTTTTTTGCATACTTTCAAAATACATTGCATACTGGAAGGAAAGTGATAATTATTTCGGCTGGTAGAGATCTGGCATCGTTTCAAGCCGCCGCATACAGTTCGACGTCACCTGTGTTCTACATTCACTACTTACGTGACACATTTACTGTTAAAAAATAATCGATTGCGCAATAGTTAAAATTGAAAATAAAGACTTAGAATGACTACTATAAAAATGTCAGTCGTACACTCGAGCTAAAGTAATGTATTATTATTTTATACAACTATAAAAATCTCTGTCGTTATCATGTGTAAAGGGATTTAATGTGACAGATTGAAGTCCTATTTTTAAATATTCATCTGACACATTTAATTTGATGAATAAAGATTTTAATGTTGGCTTAAATCCTACGTATGTATATTATACATGCAAAAGTTTGTTAGAATGTATGTATGTGTGTTACTTCTACAATATAATTATTACTTGAAAGCTATAAAGAATAAATAAAGTTTACATATCAAAAAATATGCTATAATTTACAAAGATTCAGTGTGAATCAATCAAAATACTACTAGTAGTGCTATGCAGAAGAAAACCGCCTCCATGTCCTTGTGGTATTGGCCTTTGCTTCACAAACCGGAGGCCGTGGGTTTGAATCCTGCGGCGAGACCACTTTTGTTATCTAGTTTGTCAAAACGATATGGGCTGATCCCCAATTCTTTGTAAAGTAAGGTAACTCATGCGTCGGATGGACATGTAAGAAGTCGGTCGGTTGTCTGGAACATCTTTGGCAATCGTAATGTTAGTGCCTTCAAATTTACTAACATCTAATACATTGCATCTAATACAGTCAGATTAAAAGTCAGCGTTAAAAGTGTCAGTCATTCAGGTACATCTAGGTGGATAAGAAGTGCCTGTTTGCCCTTGGAACTACGGAAAATGCCTAGTAGAATAAAATTATTCGGGCGTGTACAGCTCAAACCATTTGGCTTTCAAGTATATTAAGTGTGATATATTTATTTTAAACAGATTAAATCATCAGCAAATGACTATGTTATGCGTGATTATCATTATCACAAATTTACGTCACCCAGCGAGTAATACCGCGAGGCAAAGATAGTTATCGAGTAAAGCAAAGTCTATTTCTTTAAAAGTGATTCATAAAATGGTCCAATGTTATCTTTTCATATCAAGTCCTAATTAATTATTGTAATAAAATATGACGCCTCTTCACTCGTTCAATATTCATGGAGTCTATTTAATTTCGTCACGTTTATTTGATCTTTATAATGTACAACGCTGTCTTGAAAAGCGAATATTTTATGTTGCCTTTTAACTTAAATCTCTTTAACGATAAACATGTATAGAGATAATTTTAGAGATGTTGAATTAATAAACAGTGAGAAGCGTTACAAAAAATCAATACAATCTGAAGTTATAACTTAAGCAACGATACTTAAGTTAATTATAAATCATTATTAAATTTTATATAAGTTACGATTGAGCTAATATAGATGCCAAAGTTTCGAGTACAAGTAAAGTACTTCTGGTCGTCGAGTAACCGCTGCCGATAATTGTTCACTAGGTGTTGTTCAACTAAAAACATTGCCATACGTTCTGTCTTCATTAGTTCTTATTAACATAAATCATCATCAGCCTGTGATATCTAGCAGCTGGACATAGCCTGGACTTTTTATACTAATTTTATGAGTTTACGAGTGAGCTTCTTAATCACGAACCAAAAATTTTATCTTCTTTAATTTTTTTGTTTTGTATATTATGGATCTCAATGATTATTAGGACAGTGTTTGATTATTTGAAAAGCAATTCATTACCACCATTTTTTACTTAAACCGTTTATTGTATTACCATTGCATAAATTTTTCCTACAAATGATATTGGTTACAATTACTCTTTTTACTTTAATCTAAATGATAATGTTATATATATAAGGTCTCATATATATATAAGGTAAATCATTTCGATCTAAAAATTCAAAAACTTTAAATAAACGACGTAGTAAATATGAATTTTAAATAAGAATTGCCACATAGCAGTTACGTGAATGGACCGCCTCATGCGGAAAAGTATTACAGCCTGTGAAGCCTACAAAGTCTCCATAAAGAAATATATGAGCCTTTGCCTTTCGTCTAGCGAGTTAGGTAAGGGGTAAAGGTCTTAAAAAGCAATAAGTAAGTATTTTGGGATAAAGTCAAATATTGTGTATTAGTATAACCTAAAAGTAATTTCAGATTCGTTTTTTTTTTGTGAAGAACTGTTACTGGTGTGTAACCATTAAGTCAAAATATTTAAGAGTAATACGAACACTTTACATATAACTTGCATTTCAAAAGGTTCCCGCTGTCTAATGCATGTACTGTCATCTACATATATTATAATCAATTGCTATTCGTTAGTGTAAACCTCGATGTCGTATTATATATATGGATTTGAACCAGTTTGCTTTAGCTTTACCCAAGTCATTTACGATATATAGTTTTTATCGTAATGATATGTATAGAGATATAGCTGCGGAATAAAAAAGAACATTGCAGCTACGTCGTGATGTAAATTCGATTACCTGTATTTCTAATATTTTCAACCCAGGTATATATTCGACCTATACAAATATTTTGAAAGCCTCGATTCTCTATCTCAGCTTAAATTAGAATATTGTGCTCCTAAATTCCTTCAATGCATAATAACTTAAATATCTATTACCGATTACAAAATATGAACTTACAAAAGCTACATAATAGATTTAACAATCTACGTCAAATTCGATCCCAATAGCGAATAACCCAATTACTCTGCGATAATTCAAAGAAATATCACATAAATAACTAAAAGGGTCCTTATTAAAAATAAACTAAAATTTGTCAAAACTTCCCGCATTTAATTATTTTCATACTGTTACAGAATAAGGTTTTGTGATCAAAATAAGAAAAAACGATTGTAATACTTCAAAGACCACAAAATTTTATAATTACACCAATCTCATAATATTTTTAGAGTTTCGTTCAAATGACGTAAATTTGGGCAAAAAGAGCAAAATTACGTAACAGTTGGAAGTGAACAGTACAATAAATGTATTAATATCAAAATTTATTTTTAAGTAGTTCAGAAATAACAGGCTGCATTACGCAAGAGATTTATTTTAAAGTAATGTCCGGCATCCCAATAAATATCACCGCTTACGTCATAAGGCGCTGTGGATTACACAAAGATGTTAACCATCAAAAGATCGAATATTCAATAAATTGTTTTGACTTTAAACATACAATGATATAACCATGTTTATTTATTAAGCTGAATGAAAATACATTTTTATTTACTACTTGTGCATTCCGAATGCGTTCGGTGCTAATTACTAAATAGTTATTTTGTTTTATACACACTTTTGCAAAATTGACAGACCGGAGTAAATAGAAATAGGACGGAGATTTTGTGCTAAATCATAACACGTCATAAACTATTTATCATACATTACGACAACGACCGTATTGGATGCAGTTAAATATTAATTTAAGGCGCCAAACATAAATTCATCCGCGGCGATACGTCAAAACATTACGTCGACGTACCACATCCAACTGTAAATCGTGTTTGTCCAAAGAAAAAAATAATTAGCAACGGGCACGGTTTTAGACACGTTGTAAAGCCGAAGAACATTTGGTGCCGACATCAAACCGACACATTGAGTTGATGATTTTACAATTCACAAGAAAATGTTGTGAGCGATAAATAATAAAATGTATGCGGTTAATTTTGGAGCGTGCGTATGCGCCGCCCGAGATGTAGCTCAGTGCTCGAACGCTCCCGTAGATAACGCCCGCCACCGTTCACTATAGCTCTCGACCCGGGTACGCTCGTTCGAAAGGATATATAGTTCGACAATTCGTCCAACGTTATATCAAGCGAAACTGTGACAAAGGTAATGAATTTTCTAAACGCTTCGTACATAAATCACGCAAACTTTTAAGTATGTTACGTAATAAGTCAATCGTCTCGGTCCGATTTAGATTTATCTGAATAAGTCTATGAATGGTTATTTTTGGAACGATAAATAAGACGGCGCTTAAATCAGATGTGTAAATTTTATTAGTGATGTAAAGTAACAGCGGTGTTACTTTTTTGATTTGCACACACAAGTGTGTTGCATGTTTTATCAAAAGTATTGTTAAACTATATATTATATATAATTTAATAAAGCAAATGAAGTGTGCATGAAAACTTTCTAAAATTTAAGACAAGTATAAAAGTTAATGCGTAACTTACGATGTTCTGAGGCTGATCAAAAATTATTAAAAAGTTGTGCTAATCATATAACCATTTAAAAAGGCATTAATTTGTATCTTATAAATTATAACTAAAACGGTTTTTAAACTTTACAAAACTTTGATTAAAATACTATTCTTATTCATTTTATAACACTGTAAAATTTGCGAGCTTTTTAACAGCTGTTAAAGTTTTGCATTTAAGAGTTTAGTTTATTTGCAGTTATTAATCAATACGGATCATTTAAAGTAGTATATTTGTTTATTTCAGTGAAATATTCAATTGAAATATAAGGCAACTTTTGAAAAGATTTACCATAAACATCCGCTCAAATATGTATAGACTATATTTTTAAATTTCCGTCTTGTTTTGGTTGCGTAATACAAATAATAAATCGTACATATTTTCATTAATTGTGCGTAAATAATACAAACGCCGAAGAAATACTCGAGTAACAAAATATTTGTATAAAGAGAAACCTTTAGTTTGCATGTTCAACAATTAACATTTCGAAACAACTTCGAATTTGTTCTTTACTTTTTCCATACTTTACCCGTTCCATTAAGTCAAAAACAATACGGAAAATAATTTGATGAAGTTTGTGGCAAAAAAAATACTTTACCATGTTTCACGTAACAAAAAAAATATCCCACAAAATGCCGGGGAAATAAACATGGAGAACAATAACTTCTAAAACTTAAAAGTTGCTTACGGTTCGCCTTTCTAAGCAATCATTTCGATGGTTTCGCAATCAGTAAACTGAAACAATACATATTGTCCTGGTACTTTAACCTTCAACTTACCGGCCAACATTTATTAAAGGTTTTTATGAATCCAAAATACGCTATAAAAGTGAGCCTTACAAGTGATTTTAGGTCTATATTAATTGCAATTAGTAGTTGTCCGGCTGCTTACAACTTTTGCAAGAAAAGTAAATCACTTAATAATTTATTCAGCATTGTATATTGCTACCCTATTCCGATATAAACCTTTTGATCATTTGCATTTATTGCTTGGCTCTCGGAATTGTTGATATTGAAATGTACATTTGCTTTTATAGTCTATCCATAGGAGTGCGACCATTTTAAGATGGCTGCGAAGTGAATCGCAGCTTCAGATGTATTCAAAGAAGAATCTGTTTGAAATCATTGTACGTATTCACACAAGCATAAGGCATTTCACTAAGTTTAGAAACCGCAACACATATCATTAGATTTATTTATAATTGACTTACGGAGTTATACTTGTGACTTTACGTATTTTAATACATAAAAAAATCCACATAAAGATTGTGAAACTATTCTATATGATTATATGCTTCCAAAATATGTAAAAATATTTTCAGTTGTATAAAAATATGAGAAATTACACAAGTCACCTTGTGATAAGTACACGGTTTTGTGTTTATATTTCGGGCAAGTTGCCATCGGAGCGGTAAAGTTGCCACAAATATATTAATATAAAAAAACACTTAGCGAAAACGTTCATTAGCAGATTCACGCTTATGACGATAATGCGCTCAGCTCAACGGGCGGTCTAACGTGGTTACTCACGTTTTACTTAAGTTCCTTCGTTAATACGTTATAATTATAGATAGTATTAATTCAATGCTTTTAATATATTTTCCTGTTTGTGATGACGAAATGAATTTTTAATTAGAGTGTAATGTATACAGTGTATTTGCGACCTTTCATCTATTATCTGCTTGTTATTCGTTTACATTCCACCGCGATGTTATGAAGTACTCATCAGCATTCCTCGACAAATGGTTTATTGGTAATTTTTAGAGATTAGCGTCTTCAAACAAACAGGCCGCTTTATTTATTAGTATACGAAGGAACTGAATTCAATAAAACCCGCTTTAAGTAAAAAAAAAAATTTTACGGGATGAATAAATATTTATCTGAAATATTGAAGCTCAAAAATTATCAATTCACTGCTACAGTCAGTCAATAAAAACAATACACAGAGAGTTTATATAAAAAAATATTTGTTTACGATGGCGCCGAAAAAACAGCATACTGAAAAGGGCGCGAAAGGCACGGAAACGCGCGGACCGTGAAACCGCCGACGTATTATTTTCGATCGCGTAGTAAATCAACATCGCCCACGGGGCGTCCATCAAAATTTGTATAAATCCGGCCGTGGCGGCATTTCGGGTCGACGCGTTGATCTGCTCGAAAATAGATTAGAACCCGCCCCGGATAGCGACCCAAAGTGCGCGACATTTACATCAGCTGCACTTTCTATTTGCGACGCCCGCCCCAGCGACTGCCAGACGACTATCGACTATAAACCCGCCGCGGCACTAACGACTATAATGCCGCCTGGCGACTAACGACTGTAATTTTCTGGGCTACTAACGACTCCGTTTTGTTACCACTCAAAACGCACGTACACTACATTAGGCGTATACCGGGTGTAGTAAAAAGTCGTAAATATTGCGAGTAAATTGTTGAAACATATCAAATCTAATAAAACATAATGCTCTCTTAAGATAAGACCTTTTTATATTCTAGTATTAAGTCATCGATATCAGAAATATCATAGAGCGCTTAAATATTTCATGTAATTATATTATAGCTTTTTCTCCAAACTCCAAATGAAAATATGGGTTGCACTTTTTAAGACTTCGCTTAAGCACTTAAGCTGTACAAGATTATTATTTATGTTACAGATGTTTATGATAGTAATTATTAAATTTAATAACGTCATTGCGTTGAGTTAAACTAAACTATAAATTCTTAGTAAGCAAATAAAGGGAATTGCTTACTAATAATTAATTGTTACACCTCAAAAAGCACGCTATACCATTACGATGAAGCAACCTACGCGATTTGTGTTCAAAGCAAAATATGCATGATATTCTAAGACAATTAACTGTATAATAAATTTTACATTTCATTCCATTACACTCTCGAGATTAGCTGGTATTAGGCTAACAGACGCTGATTATGATGTAGGCGTGAGCGTGCCTCGGAAAATTATATTAAAAATTATCTTTTTATAAAAATAAAAACGTTATATTCAAAGGAATTACTCAAGCTTCACTCGTGAATTTAATAAAGGGTGCCTTTATAATTTCTCACAGGAATTAATTCGCGTTCGCGTTTCGATCAGCTCGTAGGGCGTTTTGATTGAAATCAAATATTTGTTTTAGATAGCTCGCGTGTGACGTCACTAAAACAAAATGGCTGCGGGCGATGTGACACGCCGCGCATCGATAACGGCACCTTCGATGCATAGGAGGCCATCGGCTAGGCGAGGATCTCTTATCAAGAACCCACAAACACAATCACAGGTTTGTAAACTTTACGTAATTGAATTTTAAGCACTAACATAAGCATCGTTACTCGAGTTAACAAAGATTTTGAATAAACATCACGATCATTTAAAATTAACCGTTTGTAAACTTTACGTAACGATATAATGAACGATACAGTTATTTCGAATTTTATCCCGTTTTATTCTAGTATTGTTGCCGATATCTCTTATTAGTGTATCACATTAAAATGACAATAACTACGACTTGGCTTGGACTTGGAGAAATTTTGGTAGTAATATATCACAAGTTTAAAAGCATCCCATCAGAAACACCATAAAAGATTATTAACTTTACCTTAACACTTGTTAAACTGTTTTAACAAATAAAACATATCACATATTTTTCTTCGTTTAAATTTCACTAAAAAAGTAATTGATCACCTCATTATAAAAGTTTGCGCATGTGGGTGGAACTTGGGTCAATTACTATCTGGTAAATCTCCTACAAGCCTCGTCTTGGTGATTATAAAAACAAACGACATTTTACTACGATAATCATCATCATCGTCTAATAGATAATGTAATGAAAGATAAAAATCGTCTTAGCCAAAAGGACCGTTTAAAAAAGTGGCACAATGCAGTAGTGGTCAAGCATATAAATATTAGTACTAAGTTACTACTATAGTTTAGCCAATTTACAGATACAGTTTACGTAAACAAAATACGAAATGAAACTGAATATCATCAGCGTTACTAAAAACGTGAACTGAACTGACTGAACAAATTCCCGATATGTTACATAAAAAACCGAGCTTAAGGCAACACTCAATATCGATACAGCAAACTAATTTGATTACCTAACACACTGCAAATAACTTAAAAAACTGCTGTCCAACAAGCAACGATCTAGCGATAACATTATCTAAGATAACTCCAGATTTCTATATTACTCAATTTTAATGTTATCACGGATATCATAAAGAGCATTTAAACCGATTCAAAATAACTGCTGGCAATGCAAATGCCCTTGTGACAAAGCCAAAATTAAGATAATAAGGAACCTAGAAATAGATTGCCCGAAATTCAATTCAACAAGAGTTAATCAGAGTACCGGTGGTAGGTCCCCTGTTTACAGGAGACCGTCTGGTGCTCACGGCGGTGCCTATTTCTGCCGCGAAGCAGTAGTGTGAAAACACTGCTGTGTTCCGGTTCGAAGGGCATCGTAGCCAGCGTATTTACTGGGTAAACGAGACTTAACACCCTATGTCTCACGGTAGGCAGCGTGTTGGCGATGCCACTGGTATTCCAATGTCTATGGGTGTCGGTGACCACTTTTCATCAGGTGGCCCGACTGCTCGTCTGCCTCGCGTAAGCTAATAAAAAAAAATCACAAACTTGTAAAACAAAGAGTATTATATACAAGATCTAATACAGAAACTAATAAAACAGTATTTAACTCATCAAATGGAGTCTCATCAAAGTCTGCTCGTGACCACGGGTCCTGTAAATTATCTGAAACGTCAGGGAAATTATAAACCAAATTTAATGCGATAAAATCCGTAAAGTCTTCTTTATTAAATAATCGATATATATGCATTATCAATATAACTTAATAACACGTGAAAGACAAAAAAATCTAAGAAAGCACAAACTTCTTTGCTCACAATCAATGATATGAATGATAGAATGCCGAGAGTAAACACCGATGTAGCAGAGGATAATCAAGTCACAAAAACCAAAAATAAAAACCAATAAGCGCAAAAAACTGATACAGGTTAAACATAGTGTAAGGATTGTAAGTGGCCGCGATGCATAAATAACAAAGTGATCCCTTCTGGCACTATAATAATTACAAACACTAAATTTGCAAATTACATCAGTTTACATTTTTAGATAGAGCTGAAGCTGGCTAATTTTTGTTACATTTTTATATTAATTATATTTTGATCTACACGATAGAAAATGCAATTACTGTATGGTAACCTTTTCCAAAACATTAACGTTCCTTGTCTAGATGTCTCTTTAAATGTGAAAAATTATTCACATTTATTTATTATTAAAAAATAGTCAGGTTTAGTAGTTTCTTATAAACAAATTGTCGTGTACACAACAAACAGCAAGTATGACGACAAACAGCGCATGAAAGTCCCTGTCAGAAACTAAGATATATGCTTGTACGTAATGCGTTGATGTATGGATGAGGAAAACGTAGACTTTGCATGGAAAAGGAAAATTGTAAATCAACTATTTCTTTTATCGTCTTTTTTTAGCGATTGTACTTTTTTTGCAAAGTAACCTTTGAGTATGAAAAAAGGGTTGACGTTACGAAAAACAAACAGAGAGAAAAATCTAAATGTATATAATCACTACATAGTATAAAACAAAGTCGCTTTCTCTGTCCCTATATCCCTATGTATGCTTAAATCTTTACAACCACGCAACGGATTTTAATGCGGTTTTGTTTAATGGATAGATTGATTGAAGAGAAAGGTTAATACGTATAACACATGCTTAATGTTGTAGGTATATTTGTTATTAGTATAGGACCCGTGTAAAGCAGAGGCGTGTCGCTAGTAATATATAAGAAACGATTTATAATTGTATATAAATGAAACCTTTTACCACGATAATATTATAGAATAATATAAGTGTAAATAATAAATTAAAAACAAAATTTAAGACAATCTATTACACAACCGTATATTATTAATTAGACGTGGAGATGATGAACAAAATGAGTAGGTATTTTTTTCAAAATGCAAGTGAATGTTAAAAAATTAAAAAACTTTTTATGAAAATTGTTTAATAACGATTTGAATGAAAATATGCTTGAAAATAAAATGGAATTGAGTAAGCAACAAATTAACTAGTTGAAGACATTAATTTAAAACAGTTGTATAAAGTTGTTTTGAAAGCAGTTAATGGGGTATTGGATAACAGAAACGGAATATTATGCCTTTGAGTAGAATTTCCTCGCCTCACCCAGAAGACGGACAATATAGGTATTATATATATCTGATGAAGCCTGCTGCTCAGTCTGGAGTAAGAAAAGTAAATTTAAAAAAGTGATAAATAAACTTTGTTTTGATATTAGTAGTGCGGTGTTATGTAATATGCAAATAGAAAAAGAAATTGATAAAGTATTGGAAATTTTACTACAGACGATACTTTATGTGGCTCAAAATCTATCTACTATTTTGACATAGTCTACCTTTTCCTAACCATTAGCTGTAAATTTGGTCCCTTTTTTTAAATCCGGTGATAGAATTACATGAAAATTACATTTTAATAGCAATATTTAACTAAAGTTTTATAACAAAAACATCAACACTGATATCTCTTAAGTATTATCTTAGAGTAATACAAGAATAAGCATAAATATATAAGTAGAATTGTTAATAACTTCGCATCAATTCAAAATTTACGCATTCATACAAAAGATATGAATTACTGAAATCTTTATTACTTGCTTTCTCTGTACTCTTACTTTTAAGTTTTATATTTAAAATACGATGCACATTACTGAAAAAATTAAAAATTTAATTATCATTGTACGCATTTATCACTTTTTCAAAATTAAATATTATTAACCTTTTTAATTTATAGATGCTTTAGTAATATTAAATCGATGAAGATATTTTATACTAGCCGTAGACATATTATTTTAAAAAGGTCAACCCACATATTATCATCGTCATTATCGGCCTGTGAGTCCCCTCTGGACATAGGCCATTCTCCATTATTTTCGTAATTTTTTATTATATATATTTCAAACTGCTCCATTGCAAATAAATTAAACTTCTTCAGAGATTCAATATTATATTCTTCTTTCAACCATGTATGCACATGTAAGAATTTCAACTGCTAAAATTAACTTAATAGTATCATTGTTATTTCAAAATCTCAGTCTAAGTTTTGATGTAATAAAAAGTAATTCTATATTTACGCAGGAATAACTCAACATTCGTGTTAAATGTGACCTTTCAATCTAACCTTTGTGTCTGAGGTTAACTTGTGTTGTTCGCAGGAAGTGCCGTGGGATATTATAGATCGGTGCGCTCTACCAATAGTGTTGTGCCATGCCCTCGCCGTGGTTTTGTCCGCCCTACTCAACGCAATGCATCTCAGTCAAATATCAGTCTTCACACTTTTCCTATGGTTCTCCATATCCGTTACGGGATCGCTCTGGTTCTATCACAATTTGCAGGTAAGATATGTTTTATTTTTATAACAATGTATATTTTCTAGCCATGCGTCAGATGGCCATGTCGGTCCAGGCTCTCAAGACCAGGCAGGCGTTAAAGGATGTCAGAGCCTTCAGTTTTACTGACGACTTCATTTAATATAATTTTTATTTTGACTTCCTTGAATACATCCTTATAATTCAGTTTACCATTTAGACTGCGGAGGTAAAGAACCATTCGCTCTGCGTAACAACTTTTATGCAGGTGAATCAGGATGGATTAGAAGCCGACCCTATGATAGCTTAGGAAAATGTCTAGGCGAAAGAAAAAGCTGTATTATTAGACGATATTTTATCACTTTTATGTTCACATATAAAGATCTAAGATGGTGCCGTTTTATGGCGCAAAATTATTTTCAGTCTGACATTTAACAGTACCTTTATTGGCGTAGCTGGTGTTTATTAAAAGGTTACAATAATTAGCCAGCCCATAAACGTCTAACTTCGTAAGGTAAATAAGCTTACCCCATCGTAATTGCTATTTAACGGCGTGCGAGACAAACCAACATAAATAACCGATACGCTATAAAAAAGCTGAGCACACATACTTACATATATAAATCAAATGCATGTCTAATTTTATAACTATTTATTTACGTGTAAAAAAAAAGTCAAGAAAAATTAACCACGATTCATAATATTGAATATGTCCTTTTCCTAAAAAAAATAAAAAATGTTCCGAAATTCATTTAATATTTTAAAATAACAAAACAAAGGAGTTAATTAACGTATTTAATTTTTTTACTTAACTAGGGATACAAGTAACGACTTTTTAAGTTACAACAATTTCTGTCGAGCGATCGCTTTAATACATTTCCACTCGAATTATTTTCACGGTCTTCTAGGAAGGCGCGGCAATAACGGTCCGAAACTGGCTGCTAATTCGCCAACGCCACGCCACAGTACTTTTTAAGTGAAGTCTTACAAAGTTTTTCTTTTTTCTTTATTACCGTAATTTGTATCGCGTCGTTATGTAATTAACCTTTAGTGAGGAGTTTTTAAACTATACTTTACACGTGGAGGTATGTACATTTATAAAAAAAGATGTGCGGGTATATTTTTGTCGTAACCTTGATCCAATTATCGTAGTTTTATTTCCGGTTTTCCAATTTGTCCTTACAATTGAATTGAATGCTTATATACGTCACACGTTCTTCCTTAAAGTTTTATACCCTGTTATCAAGGTAGGAGGTTTCTTTTTACAATAGAGCATCTGGAGGAGCACCAATGCGGTGCCTTCTGCTGCAATCAGTACTTAGTAAACTGTACTGTCTTCCGGTTTGAAGGAGCGTTGGGTGAACGTGAACTAACATCCCATGTCTCAAGGCGGTGAGCAGAAATGTAGCATTTAACGTTTCGCTTCTTATAGACAGGGCGTTTCACTAACCATCAGGTAAACGTCCTGTTGGTCAATCGCTCTAACTAATTGAAAAAATTACCGTCACAGCCCTTACTAACCTGACCGTGACAATTATCCAAAATAACAAAAGAATTATCAAACATACTCACCGGTGGTAGGTTCCCTGTAGGACCGTCTGGGTGGGTACCACCGCGGTGCCTATCTGACGCGAAGCAGTAGAGTGAAAACACTGCTGTGTTCCGGTTTCAAGGGCACCGTAGCTAGCGCATTTACTGGGTAAACGAGACTTAACAATCTATGTCTCACGGTAGGCAGCGCGTTGGCGATACTAATGGTGTTGCTAATGTCTATCGGCGTCGGTGATCACTTCCCATCAGGTGGCCCGACTGCACGTCTGCCTGCGTATGCCATGAAAAAAAAACATAGTGCAATAAAGCTACGTGCGTAATAAAATTGTAACGATTATGTACACTAGCGACAGTTGAAAGTTATTCTAATAATAGAAAGGTTTTACTTTTACTTATAGTGGCTGTAATTTCGTCTCGGCTTTCTCAACATTGCTTAAGGTTGGGGGTATTTAATGGCACGAGTAGGCGGATAATGCACCATACCTATTGCTTAACTAAAGTAATGTAATAGAGTAATAGAATCCTTAGTAGGTAAAGGTCAAAGGTCACGTCTAAAATTATTACGAAGAAAAACATACGTTTTAAAAATTGGCTTAATAATTAACTAGTTAGGAGCCGATAATTATTTTTCTTACTAGATAAAAAGGTTTTAAATTTTAGGAACAAAATTATGTATAGAATTTCGAAGATAAAATATAAGTACCATAGATTAACAAAGTACTAGTAAAATGCAAAATATATTACTTTTATTTATTGTAGTTTTTTTTAAGTGGAATAATTTAAATATATTGAATATTCTTTCTATAAGAGCACCGCAAGTGGCAATACTAAATTTGAACCAATATTCATAAAACCGAACTGAAGTAAGATGATATTTATTACGCTGAATCTTGACTTTAATAAAAAGGACTTGAGCTTTATACGCAATGAACTAGCTTCCATAGGAAAATATTTCGTTATTATTAACCTATAAAATCTTTATTACCGCCTCGAGGCTAAGACGCATCCTCGCCCTTTCAGGTTTTATTTTATACATATAACACAATTGTCACGGACGTTTAATGTAAATAAATATTATGCCTTAAAAAGTGTTAAAATCTCCAATCTCAACACATAATAAAAAATACTAAGAAACAAACACTAGCAAATTGTTTATAGTTTTCATATTATGACTTTATTTTAACTTATTAATTGATTTGAAACATAAAATTGCAATGCAGTTAAAAAGAAAAATAGTTAAAGTTTTATCTTATGTTTTGATAAAGATATTTTCGTAGATTTGAAATATTTTACTGACACTTAATTCAAATCACGGCATGTTTGGATTACGCTTGTCTTTGCGAAAAATAACCGACTGAGTTTCTTTGATATTCTTGATACTCCCACACTTCTGACTTTCAGAATATGCGCCGTTAAAAATACAAAGCGACTTTAAATAATAGACTTCGAGTTTTGTGTATCTGTTTCGATCAGAGTTTATTACATGAGTATTATATTTCTACTGAAATGTAATAGCAAAAAAATTATAACATGATAAAAGTAAAGTCGGCTTTTACGCTTTAGTAGCTGAGCAGTCGAACCGATTTCAAAGAAATTTAGATTAGAGCCTACACCGCAGTGCTAAGACGGATAAACTCTTTCTTTGTAAGGAATAAGCCGTGTCGGGGAATAAAATCGAACTTATTTTATAATAAAACGCCTACCCAGTAAAACCATTTTCAGTACCTTTCAAGGTACTGTTTGGAGTTTTTAATTGATATTTTTTTATATCAATTAAAAATCTAATATTTTTTAATATAATATAACATATTTTACGTAGTATTTTAATCGAGATAGTTAATGCTATTCTTACATGATTATGGTTCGCGAAATAGTCAAAAATATTGCTTAGATCAAACATGCCTGTTTAGTAGTAATACTTACGTTAATAATTTTAGATACAAGAAATTAACAATTCAAAATTTTAAAAGGCGAGACGAGGGTCTCCTTTGACTGGTGATGTTTATGGTTGTATAAAAGTCGTATTACACGTACGTTATAATCAATAAGCACTATATATGTACATATTCCAAAGGTTTTTGTAGTATATGTAGTAAAAGCTTGCCGATGGTAGACTATTATTTAAATACATAACAATTTTTATTATTAAGTAGTGATTGATTAAAAGATTTATAATTATAAAGATAAGCAACCACATACAAGAATACTTAAAAAAATTACGCAAAAAAAACTCCAATTTATTTGTAAGACATACATAAAATCCATGCTTATATTTTACTATATATAATTTTAACACCATTGCCTCAAATTTGAAGGGTATTATATCAAACTTAATTACTGTTTATAGGGGACTTAACATCTCTTGTAGTAGGGCCGCCAGCAGATTTATGGCGTCCTGCGCTGAGCTCATTATACGTAGAAGATGTCACCATTAAGTGAACATCGGGTTCGTCTAATCGCTCGGATCAATGAAAAAATAGATATATTAGACTAATTCAAGTGGTAAAGCTACCTTTATAAATTTATATATATGCAAATACAAAGCAGACAAATATACGTTTGGCAGATGTAGAAATCACCATCATCATTATCGTCATCATCCGCCTGTGTTAGTATACTGTTGGACATAGGCCTCCCCTAATGCACGCCTTCTCTATTAGAGGGTTATTGTACCGTATCCCACCACGCTGTTCCAATGCGGGTTGGTGGGTGAACCAACTTTTTACAAACAGAATCTGTAAATGTTTATGAAACCTTTCTCTAACAAAGAGTATTCAATTAATTCGTTGCACTGATTTAAAAGTTCTCATCCATACGAGCGATCACCTGCGTGAGCGTTTCAGTACACGACGTTATTCCCGCAGGCCTTTGTGGAGTAGCGCCTTACTGGGAAAATTAAAATAATTTTGCTTTATTTCCCATAGCAGTCGCGTGGGATTAAAGCGGGAGTCTTGTTTTCTTTAACTTATTTCCTTTGCCAAATTAATGTTGTCCTAATATTATACTTTGTCCTGTTCAAAAATTACTGTAACACGAATCGTAAATAGTATTGTATTCTTACTAGCAATTTGAAAATGACCCAATTTGAGTTTACAAACAAGAAACAAGAAAACTGTTTAAATACTAAACGAATAGCTCCAGCCCAAGGTTTCATTAGCATTATGATTGTAATAATCAATATACGTTAAATATACAATCCCATGGGTTTTTGTAGATGGTGTAGTAAACGCCGATGGCAGACTATTTTATAATTCATGACATTTTTTATTATCAAGTAGTGGTAATTAGGAGATTTACAAATATAAGGATGGGCAACCACATAAATTATTAAAAAAAATTCTAAATAAGGCTTCAACTTTTCGATAGATGTACATAAAATAGATGCTATAATTAATTAAAATGCTTACTCAAAAACTAATTATTTACTGAACTGAATTGATATCCAACGATAACATGTAAATTTACTATTGTAAACATTCAATGTTTAGACAACAGGGGCCTTGGAATATAAAACCAAGAGCACAACAATAAGCGTTTACAGTGCCGCAAACTATTTCTAGCCACATAATTTATTTGTGTTAAACTATCGTTCTAGAATCTTGAATAGAACCTAGCCGGATAGATATTACTTGCTCACCGATGAACATTATCATGCGTCGCCACAAATATCCAGTACATTATAGTTATATTGTGAGTTAACTGTTATTTGCTAGAAACTATCTACATAATAAATCATTATTCTATTATAAGGATATAAAAATAATATTGCAGTAAGCTTTAGGATTATTTCACTTTCTATAAACATTTATAGAACATCCGTTTTTTATCTCACTCATATCTCTGAAGCTGTTAAGCCCTTTGACTTGATATTTGGTATGAATATTTCTTCTGACAATTAGAAATCAGCTAAGAACGGGTAAAATTTTAAAGGTATAAGGATAGTATCAAAAAATAAACAAATAGAAAATCTGACAAACATCTAACACGCGAGCCTTAAATTATAATAATATTGTATAAAGGTTATTATCCCAATTCTTTTAATATACTGCGATAATTAAATATGTATTATTTTCTTTTAATAAAATGTTTCCGCCATTGTTATTAAGGCTCGCCAGAGCCTCGAGGATAAATATACAATTTGACTTGTTTCATATAAAAAGCTGACCACAAATTGTTTTATTTTTTCCTTAATCTATTTGAAGTAATGCATAACATAATTAAATAACAAACCTTTAATATAATCAATTTCACAATTACTTTGCATCTCTAGTAACTTGTGCCAACCTCGGTACATTCAATTGCGTCATCTATTCCTTTCGAAAGTCCAATTTAAAAATAGGTTAATGGTTGTTTTCAGAATAGACACCACTCAATAAAATTCTTATGTCATTCTCTATCAACGCAGAAACGGTTCTTAATAATACACACTTTTTAAAATAATTGTATAATAAATGCAAAATATAAAAAGTTTTATGGTGCCTATTAACTGCCAGTAATTTCTTATAAACTTGCGTATACTCGTTACTTTTATTAAACAGTAAACGACAAATAAAGAGATCCCTGTTAAAATAAAAAATAATGTTTTCCTAAATTAAAGTCCTTTATGTCCATATAAAACGAAGCAAAGTGCTAAATCTGGTATTCTGGGTCTGCCCGAAAATACGATTTCTACGTTGACCTGTATCTTAATTTTTTTAAAACGTAATTTAATTTATATATACTATAATTGTATATAAACAATTTTTATGTATTTATAACATAAAATTATGGAATGAAGAAAAATAATAATTGCAATATGGAAAATTTAAAAGTAACTAAGATAAAAACATACGGTATGATTTTCCGTACGTTACAAAACGAATGGTTATTTCAGATGAAGTACTAGATTTGCGGGTTGAGCATACCTAGTACCTCATCAGAAATAACCATTCGTCGTTCGAGTACTTTTAATGTAAAATTTTAATTAAAACTGTCATATATGCTTTTGCCATTAAAATGAGATCATGGTTCCACCCACAGAAATAAAATTCCCTGCGTTCTTATTGGTAGAACTTTATAAGTGATGACATCAAAGTATATCAATTACGTTTTCTGCAACTGGGTAATTATATAAGAACCCCGTCAGAAGCATTGTACGGTCGAATCATGAAAAAGATTTCTTTATAACTGGAGTACTTAATTATTTGACAGTCGCTTGCCACAGTGAGGGTACGTCACTCTTTCTTAATTATAATTGAAGTATTAAAAAACTGTGGAGACCGAATCCCCCTATTAATAATTCAATCATAACAAAATAGTTCCCCTACTCAGACTACGTCATATGCACGTTAAGTAAGCTTGAAAGACTGAATAAAATATTCACTTAGGAGTTATTATCTAACTGTCGGTTATAATGGACATCAATCAAACTGTCACCGTCTATTTTCAACAAAAACTTAATTAAGCCGCCTGCCTATAACAGGCATCAGATATGAACTACATTTACAGTACACTGTTTAATTAATCAGGCAGATCTACAACGCAGATATAACTAATTTTCATTATTCATATAAAAAGTTGAGTTTTCCTTTATTGCGGTGAGTTAAGGAAGGTACGAACATTAAATTTCGCCGCTTTCTCACAACTTTCCTCTATATTAAAAATGTCTTGTTACTTATTGTATTAAAACATTTTATTATTGAATTTACACTGTTTTACTTAACAGTCACTGTAATAAAATTTTATATTATAAGTGGCTTTTATCATTCGCGTGGGGCGTACTACTCCTTCAAACAAGACTAGATTTCTATATGCCAAAATGTAAAATGTCTGATCTGACCTACAGGTAATGGCTGCAGGAAAAGCGGTGCTGATAACAGGGTGCGATAACGTTCTCGGAAACGCTCTGGCGCGGCGCTTAGACGATCTTGGGTACCACGTATTCGCCGGCTTCCAGAACAAAGCGGGTAATATTGACGCAGATATGCTCAAGGAAGACTGCTCCGGTCGACTACATACTTTGCAACTCGATATTACGTCCGAAACCCAGGTAAGGGTTTCCATATGCATTCATTTATATTTTGAGCGCTGAAATTGTTCCTGTGATTGGTGTTGTCATCGAAATGCCAAAAAAGTATCTCGAATAAAACTGCTACGGAAAGATTCGATCGGCTTGCTAGATATTATTAAAATCAAAAAGAGAATTTGTTACCTTGTAATGCTATTGTTTAGAAAATAGCTACTGTCGTTTTTACATGATTTTCATGTTAGATTTACGCTCATAATGCTGGTTTGCTTCAGTTTACTCTACCAAAAAAAGTTAACTCTACCAAAGCTCATTGGGGCAACTGAGGTAGTTACGAAATATATAATTGTATCTACAAAAAAATCAAATACTGCCACAGAATTACACAACAGCACTACTTTTTAAGTTTCAATTTGCTTATGTTCTAGTAAAAGCTAAAGATATACAAAAGTAAAATGTGTTACGAACCAATTCAAGCATGAAAAATATACTCCAATATGCATAATTAATATAAAATCGCAATTGGCGTCAGAATTTATATTTGGACTAGCTATCAAAGCCGTTAGGGTTCTGTTGGTATCGTTTAGCCGCCAAGCAAGAAGGATAAATTTGACAATAACGAGGAATTACTAGTAACATATTTTATATATTTCTATGGCATTTGTACATACCAATACAATGTCTCCAATTACACGAAGAACAACTAGCCGATTGGTATTTTCAGAAATGAATCAAAATTATGTCAACTGTTGCTATAATTTAAAAATCTTTAAATGATGGCAATAGTTGGCAAAATCTCGGTACCGAAAGATATAATTTAAGTTTCATATAACAGAGTGGGAATAAAAGCGCTACCTAAGTAATATAACACTTCTTTGCAAGCTTTGAAAGTTCTCAAACAGTAAAGTTGTCATAATATAAACGAGCAGAAAGAACGTTTCTTTTTATAATTTACTGAAATTCATAAACAAAACTCATGACAAAGTACAGTTATGTTTCTAATTATTACAAAATTACTCAATATATCATTATTACTGTAAATGTTATATTACTCCGTACGTAAAAAGTATTTTTAAATTCCTTACTATTTTAAATCTCACTGAAACTGCTGCGGTAAACAAACTTATACTATAACATTATTATTTTTATAACATTCACTTTCTTACGGGAATCTTTATGTACAGAGCTGTCTGCATTAATATTTAAAACAAGACTTGACATATGACCCTGAATGGAAGCACTCGTACATGTCTTTTTAAGTGAAAACTGTTAGCTTCTCCTAAAGACATTTACGTGACATCACTTTCTACTTTAGTAAAAATGTAGAAACTTTTGGACAAAATGTTATGACAAGTATTTTTATTCTGCACAGATTATTTATTGAGAGTAATATTGTCAACGTTGAATAATTTCATGACAATTGTATTATTATACACGTATTTTTGGTGTGGTGTTACCAACCTAATCACGGGCACGCGATATGAAAAATTGTCAAACCGTCGAAAACCAAACATAAAAATGACCATGAGCAATTTTAACATGACAAAAATTATTTCAGCGACATCGCTGTTTCATTATAATAATTTCTCTCTCCAGATTCTGTCAGCGTCTCTGTATATCGTTGACCACCTACCAGAGGGCGCTCAAGGCTTATGGGCAATCGTTAACTGCGAGTCATGGTGTGCACTCGGCGAACTAGAGTGGGTGCCATTTTCAGTCATTCGCAGAGCGATGGAGGTTAACCTTTTAGGTAAGGTGCTCATGTATTGCTCCTAGTCCTAGCTTTCACAATCTCAATGTGTTTAGCACACACAAACACAGATGGCGCTTTCCTAGGAACGTAATTAATTTGCATAGCAGATTATCAGAACGTGCAATTATAATAAGATATTATTAAACCACCAACGCGAAATTTTTCAATAAATATTTTACATTGCATCTATAAAGTATAACTGTATATACGAATGATGTTTATTTTCATATTTATAGTGCTATAAACCAATGGAGGAAATCATATATAAATCTAATACTGAAAACGCTAACTCTTTGATATTTTACAGCTGAGTAAACTTGCAAATAAATCTAACGCTTCCTCTCCATATATCTATTTCTGGCAAAATCGCACTCACGCATTACCTTTAAATAGTTTGGCGCAGATGTGAATAGGAAGTTAATCAATTTAAAAGCACATATTTGTTTAAACTAGATTTATGAGCAGTAGTCAACTATTAATAGTAGAAAGTGTTAACGCTAATGAAATAAACAGTCGGGCAATGTCGGAAATATAAAACGCCTGTAACTTATTTTGTAAATAATAATAGAATGTAACAAAAAATCTATGGCTCCGTAAGATACAAACTCCGTCTAATTGACGTGATTTATATTAGAACAAATGCTAGAACTAATTTTAGGACAAATTTTCCATGTATATTATAAATGTAAATGCGACCAATAAATATATTATTTTTACTACATATTTCGAAACAATTTAAAAAATAATAATTATTATAACACCCGTTTTAATCGAATTATCACCGAAATGATCATATATTCTACAAATGGCTGCACTCACGTGAAATCGGTATTGATTCCGACTAGTTTCGGACCTACCGGCGGTCCTTCATCATGACGAGACTTCACGGTCGATTTCACACTTTTAAAATGGAGTTGATAGTCAACTCCATTTTATAACAAAAGATAAAAGTGATAAAGCTGAGAGCTATGAAATACAAATAAAAAATATTTTACAATCCAAACATCGAAAACGTCGAAAGAATTCGTTTCTAAAAATATTTTCGTTTGTTTTTCATTCAATGATAAACGACCGCTATATTCAGTACTTATGAAAATCTTTACAATGTTCGTGCGCTGCGTTTACACATAATTGAGTTTCGCTATTTTAGCTGATCCGTTGAAAACGATTTCTCATTGCGAGTACTGATTACATTGGGATCTAGTTATGACCTGAGAGAGATAAAAACCAAATTGATTGGTAATACAATTTTTTCTAACGAATCGAAGATTTGTTAAAAATTATAAACCGTTTTTAAGTATTAATACAAAATATTATGAAGAGTACTTTTTTCGATACAATTTCTACATTAACAGTCATGATTTAAATAAATCTAGAGAAATATATATCTTACGTATTTAGTTTACCTTTTATGGTTTAGAAGCTAAGGTGTCAGTTAGTGCCTTTGCGTAAAAACCTAATGTTTAATTATAGTGAAATTGTTGGAATAGAAGCAGACGAGGTGATAAGTTGTGAGATAGTTTAGTTGTAAAAAAAAATTTTTTGGTAACTATGCAGAAATTTTAAACCATATTTATATGTTTCTACATAATGACGTTCTCTACAAGTCAATATTAATTACCATCTGAGAGGACGATATTTTGCGAAAGCTGGTGTTGCAATTTTAAGTCACACTAAGTATTTAAATCGGTTTAAAAATAAAAAAAGTTAATAGGAAAAAAGGTAAATTCAGACAATCAATTTCCTACAGGCAATGTTTAACAGGGGAATCTCCTTTTAAATTAACTAAGGAATTATGATAGCGATAGTTCCCTGCCACAAAGTAATAGTATAAAACTACTTCTTTGTTCCGGTTTTATCGTGTAATCTCTGAGGAACAGTATTAAAAATCCCATGTCTCAGTCTAACAGTCGGCCTGATGGCGAGGTACGCTGCATTTTTTATAAGCACGATTTTAAAAGTCTAACGTCCTGTTCGTTTCGTTACTTCATTGTATAAAAGAGTCAAGTAAATATAATGTTGCAGATCCATTCAAATAGAGTTATAAAATAAATGACACAATACCTTATACACGACAATTTTTCGGTAAAAAGCGGTAAAATATTTATTTGAGTACATAGAGAATTACGCTAATATTGCTATTATAACCCTCGTATTAATAAGGGAAATCAAGTGACTGGGGGACTGCCTCCGTAGCCTAGTGGTATAGGCATGTGCTTTAGAATCCAGAGGTCGTGGGTTCGAATCCTGCGGGGACTCAATAAATTTTCATTGTTGTTTCCTAGTTGGTTAGGGCATTGGGCGATCACCATTTGTCTGAAAAGTAAGATGATCCATGCGTCGGATGGGCAGGTAAAAAGTCGGCCACCCACCAACTCGCATTGGACCAGCGTGGTGGGATACGGTCCAAAAACCCCCCAATGGATGATGATGAGTACATATATTTTGACCGACTACCCAAAAGAAGGAGGTACTCAATTCGGAGCGTATGTTTTTTTATATGTTACCTCGTTGCTCCGCTCCTAGTGATCCGATTTTGTTCATTCCTTTTTATGATAGATATTATCTTCCCATTGGTCTAATTTTTTTAATAATTTTGTGATATGTAGCTTAATAGATATTTGAGAAATTGAAGGATTAAGCCACCAAAAATCACAACCTCGTTCGATTAAATTGCAAACGCTGCCAAAACTGTAAAAGATAGGCGTAAATTATGTCTCACGTGATTGAATTATTTGAATTGGTCTACAATAAAGTTAGCAATAGCATATATCTGTGTTTTAAGAATAACGCGCGATAAGCATTGTAATGTAAACATTTTTAAAATATTTATATTAAAATTAAGCAATTGCAATAAGACATTCAAAGCTTATTTAAGATACAGTTTAAGTTCACATAAAAGTGATTGCATTTTAAAAACTGGTCGTTCTATGTACATAAAAAATGCCACAAACGATATTTTAATGAAATAAATACCTTAAAAGTTATCAGAGATTTAAAATGCGATGGCAGAAAACGCGACGCAATTTCGGACGGAAATTACGTTGTTACCTGCTTAGATTGCGTAAAATAGTAATACGCTGTTAGAAGTCAAAAATAAAACAACAAGTATTTTTTGTAACAACCATAATACCTTGTTTGTACAATAAAATATAAAAATTATTCTTATTAATTGCTGATTCCCTTTACAGGTCCAGCCCGTTTGGTCCAGGTCATGCTGCCGTTGGTCAGGCGTTCGCGTGGTCGTGTGGTCCTCGCCTCATCCATCCTTACCCATGTGGCTGCCCCAGTTCGAGGAGTGCATGCCGCTTCCCTCGCCGCCCTCGACGCAATGGCCGCCTGCCTACGCCGTGAACTTAAGCCGCGTGGTGTGGACGTGGTAAGTGTGTGGTTAAGTTATATCAAGTTGTTATTAATATTTATAACGATCGCATCTTCGCTCATTGTCCCTTTAATTGAAACCGACGGATACATATATAATTTAGTGCATTTGTACATATTAGTTGTAAATGATTTGTATTTGTTTATAAGTACTAAGATATAATAGGTATGAAATAATAGGTAATTTAAAAATATACTTGGTTAAAGGATACTGTGTCATGAAGAAGCTTTTAGCACATAAAATTTTTACTTAGCGTGGTATCTGGTTTTCTGACCATTTATGCAATTTACCGTAATATGTATATATATTTCGGTCCAATTTTTTGTGTAGAAGTTACCAAAATTAAACTTTGTTAGAATAGTTATCTATACGTTTTTCTCTTAACACATTGACTATATTAATAATTAAGGCTGAATAGTTTACAAAGCTCTTTAACTAGTGGAGATTTTAAGATACATTGCGAAAAATAATAGCAAAATTACGCTAATATTGCTATTATAACCCTCGTATTAATAAGGGAAATCAAGTGACTGGGGGACTGCCTCCGTAGTCTAGTGGTAAGGGCGTGTGCTTAAGAAACCGGAAGTCGTGGGTTCGAATCTTGCGAGTATTCAAATTTTTGTTGTTGTTTCCTAGTTGGTTAGACAATTTGGGCCGATCACCCATTTGTCTGAAACGTAAAATGATTCATGCGTCGGATGGGCATGTAAAAAAGTAGGTCCACCCATCAAATACTCCCTAATTTAGGAGACGTGCGTTGGGGGAGGCCTATGTCACGAGCAGTGGACTAACACAGGCTGATGATGATGATAATAGAACTATTTTAATATTTCTGTCTACCAAATAACTGTAATCCTGGCGATGAACATTTTGAATATTTCTTCTATATCAAGGTGCACTTAAATACTTATACTAAAATTATAAAGATGAACGATTTGTAGTTATGTGTGTATGTTTGTAATGAGTACACTCAAAAACTACTAGCGGATTAAAAAAATCTTTTACCATTAAAAAGCTACATTAACCTTGAGTAACAATTAGTACATTTTAATGAAGGAAAATCCTGTATCCTAGTATATTATATTGTACCCATATTGTCTTTGCAGGTCGTGGTGGCGGCAGGTGAATACACGACCGGCAACGCTTGGCTGTCCGAGGAGAAACTTCTGGAACAAGCACGCGACATGTGGAAGAGGCTAAGCGACGAACAGAAGGGGGCGTACGGCGAGGACTATTTCGAACAAGCACTGCGTAGCCTTGAAAAATACACTAAAAGCCCGGTAAGTACAAAATGCGTTTATTTTGACGAGCAGAGCGTGTTCTTACTATAGTTAAGCCAACTTTAACCAAGTATAAATGTAAAAAAATTAACGTCCAACACTACGGCGGCAAAACCGAACGTGTTCTTACTGTTGAACCGCGGCCATTTTGAATCCCGACGCGATATTTTTTACATAGTTTTACTTTACATTTTTTCATGTGAATTTTATCTTAAAATTGACTTAACTATAGATATAGTGTTAAAGGCAATTTTGCCTTAACAAATATACGATGATCGTTTAATCTAAAAATTATAAATCTAATATTCTATGAGTATGTTTATGTTTCTATGATAATGTAATTTACATTATCAGCTCGACCTTACGTTATATTTGTATATATATTTATACGTATATTTGTAAGAAGGTAGTAGCATTTTAAAGATTGGCCTAAATTTTATTGAAAATAATTTAATGACTTACTACTCATATCCACAGCCAGAGTTTAGTTGAGTAAGTGATTCAGTCGTTTATGTGCTCTAATGAAATTTATAAAAAGATTTAAAATATTTTACTTTATTTTAATAAGAATATTTTCTGGCTAAGGTTTAATTTAATCTTCTTTTTGTACAGAGATGCATCTGTAGAGATTTATATTTAATAATTACTATTACATTGTTATACTTTTTAATCGCACTTTAATTATTTTCAATAAACGTTATTGTTGTATAAGTTATGACCTGTTATTTTCAAATACGGAATAAGCAAATTTTTTGCGAACACCTTCGTAAATATTAAACCATTCAACAGTTTTTTATGCATTTATTAAAACTTTAAATCTGTATAAAAACCTTAATACTAGAAGGTAACTTTCTCTGAAGCGCAGTTGCTTATTATTATCATGTTCCTGCAAGATTTTGCGAAGAAAGTTAATTAAGATTTGACGCTAATTATAACTTTCAAAAACAAGAGTTTATTATAAATATACAAATATTGTAGTTATAATATAAACTGAAATATTGTTTAAAATAAAATGCCACAAATTACACTTTCAAATTTTTATTAACGATTTCTAGGTTGAAAGACTAACCTGACATCATGTGGGATGAGCACCAATAAAATTTTTTTTTTGCCTGTCTCTGTCGTCTGTTTAATTTACATGAAACAGTTTAACCTAATGAACATTTTTTTACTAGGGAATTTAAAATTATAAAAATTAAATTACCTGATGAAAGTTTATAAGACTCATGTCCGTGCCAAACTTATACGTCCCCATAACCGCAAGTTAAGTTTAAAAGTATATAAACTAACAGTTATTTTTTTAAAATTGCAACAAATTTTTAAAATTTTAACTGCCTCCGTAGCCTAGTGGTAGGGGCGTGTGCTTTAGAAACCGAAATTTTTATTGTCGTTTCATAGTTGGTTGGGGCAATTTGGGCTGATCACCTAATTGTCTGAAAAGTAAGACGATCCATGCGTCGGATTGGCTTGTAAAATATCGGTCCACCCAATAACCCGCCTTGGACCAGCGTGATGAGATACGGTCCAAAACCTCCTAATGGATAGTGGTGTATTAGGGGCGGCCTATGTTCAGCAGTGGAGTATTACAGGCTGATGATGATAATGATTATTCATACGATTTTGTTACAGGATGCTGACCTGACCGCGGTGACTCGTGCCTTAAGTGACGGCGTTACTCGCACATTCCCCCTGTCTCGTTACACACCGGTGTCACCACGGGAGAAGATAAAGTCTCTATTAGCGGAACATCTTCCTCGCTCACTCTACGAAGGACTCTACTCGGATTAAACGGTCGAAAGTTTGTTACAAACAACCTCCGCGAGTTGTTTAGAGGCTATTCGATATCGAGCTAACTTTTCCCATCTCGCTGCCCAGCCTGGCTATCAAAGTTTATTTTAAATTATAGTCAGTCCATTACATTACATTCGTTAGGTTTCTTGTTACTTAAATGAACATCAGAAGTTTTAATGCGAGATATGGTTTTTGTAGCCCAATTTCGGAAATATTGATGTGATGAACAAACTCGAAGGTAAGATTATTAGGGTTTTAAAAGAAGCATTGTGATTACTTGTGTTGACATAACTATTTTACTCTTGTTCTTTGTACCAGTATATTTTTAATTACACGAACTAAAATTTTTGTAAGTGAAAAAAATTTAATGAACAAATCCGTTGTCAATACTTTATGGCAATATGGCGATCGATGAACAGCTGTTCCGCTAGGCTTTTGACAGTGATTGAATATAAGGGGTAAATTGATTTATTCTTAACGGATATAAAAAAACTCATTTCAACTCAAATATGAAAATACTTTGTTATTCTTCTTGTCTGATATTTTTTGGGTGTTTGTATATAAAGGAGCATACGAAAAAGTAACGAATAATAATGTAGTATGAACTTTAATACAATAGTTTTCCACAAAATGCAAAATTTCTTTTCTTAGTAAAATTCCGATAAAATTTGATAGCCAAGGCAATAAAAAATATTTAAAAGTTATTTTATGGACAACATAAAAACATATACTTTATTTAAAAGAAAATAAAACTATAAAATTGAATAAAAAGTTAAAATTGGAAGACGGTTGGAGTCTATATCATGTAATCATTTCATTATCAATAATAAGCTCATAATTTATTGCAGTACTTTTTTTATATTGTTCATTTCACTTGTAAGAGTTAAAGACAATACCTGTTATTGTGTTTACGTTATTATAATTTTTAGATTATTTGTTAACGAAATTCTAGTCAGTTTATAATTTTGTTAAACATTGCTATATATTTCATTTTATACGTTTACGCTTTATATTGATATAAAGAATAGTATTATACATGATAATTTGTAACATTTTTTCGTAGATTTTACTAATATTGTGTTAATATTTGTTGTTAATGTTGCATTTTTTTATTTATTTTAGCCTAGTGTGTACTATATATGAATAATATTGCTATGGTCTGACAATATATAACTCTAATGCTATTTATATTTGCATTTTATATATTAAAGCGTATTTTAAAATAATTTTATAATGGTAAAGTGATGATCAGTAAGCAGCAACGGGGCGCACTGCTTTTTTACTCCTACTTGAAGGGATATAATTTGTGTGCATTTAACATACGTGAGTTATTATTTATTCATTTGTGGGCATTGCGTAAGAGTTTTGTTTTATAGTTAATAAATGTTTACTTGATTAGTTAATAATTGTTTTATTAAACCAAAATCTTCTTGTCCTTTCATTACTGTTGACATAAAGTAAATTCTTGACAAAAGTCATAACTGACTCAATAGTATCCTTATATGCAACCGTTTCCGTTGAATATTAAATACAGGACGCAACGAATAAAGACGTTAAAATACGTTAATTATTCGATAACATCCTCTGGAATCCGGAAACTACAAACAACTGACATAATAATAATATCCTCATAGTTGATTACGACTTTGGCGTCCGACTTATATTAGAGATAACCAACTACGCGGGAGATAATATAGTGCAAACACAGATGCATTCCCAATTGCTTTATAATCTCAAAGGCCGATGGGACGGATAACCAATACGGCCGGAGAAGCCTAGAGAAGCTTCGAAGGTTGATCACACTCTTTGGGCTAAGCTGATTCTTCTTTTATTGTCCATTGCCGACACTCACCTTGATTAATTCTCACCTTATTCAATACAAATTCATGAAACCATTAGTAAGTAATAAGGGGGAATAATAAACAAAAAGGGGGTGGTGACTTAAACCAAGTTCAAGTCTGCCTTCGCAAATTAAAATTGTTAACTTAAAACTAGTTGCAAATTTATGGTAATGTTTGAAGTAAGATATAGCCAATATTCATATCATACTTTACAATACAATTGTATAAATGGTAGCTTAATTAATAAAATATTTTATAACATAAATGCGTAATATTTATTTTATTAAATAGACTATATACATAGAATAGGCTATATAATGCAGCCTCATTCGCTTTTCAAATAAAATGCCTACTCCATAATGTAATTTTACAACGAGGTACTTGATTACCACTAGGCCGTGCGCTTTTTACTTTTATTTTTATAAAACATACGTGTTTACCATACTAAAGTTATCGTTAATGAATATACTCGAATAAAAATACGCGAGAGATGTTTATTTAGTAATTATTAAAATATTTCTATTAATACAATAATATTTATGTAAGTAAAATTAGTTTATTATTGTGACCTAGTGACCACTTGGTACAATTTTGTATAAAAATAATTAAATTGAAATATCTTTAATCAACATATGCATTACACTTACCAATTGATTGTCGATAATACTAACGAAGCTACCCACCGGTTCGAATAGCCAAGGAAGCCTCTGACCTGATAAGAAGATCTTTTTCGTAAATATACTAATGTAAATTTAAACGTAGAACGTGAATTGTCTTAACTAATGCATCTTTAACTGTTAGATTTGCACAACATTTCTTTTGGTATCAATGGAGACTTATTTGCTTTCAATCAGGAATATGGTACCACGGCGGTACCTATTTCTTTCTTTATCTCACGAAGAGAGAAGAACCAAAATGCTTCTTAGGTTTCAGCGATCTCTGTTACATTTAACGCGGCTGCCACCTACACCATTACCTAAGCTTGTTTAAAATGGCTATTTTAAGAAACAAACGACCATTATCACAAACTTTCCCATTTTGCTAATATGACGATTAGTATAATATTACAGAGTAAATTTTAAATATTAATTCGAGACGGAAGCTGTTAAATAATAAAAATATTATTTAGCATCTTTCTTTTAGTTTAAGACAAAGCAGACAGAAGCCAAATAACTGAATTACAAAGTGACAATACTTTGCAATTAAGTTATTTGGCTTCTTGGGGTGGATTTGTTGAAATCAAAATATTACTGTATTATTGTTTTGTGATTAATCCTTTAAATTGATCACGTTAACGTACAGGAATGAAATTACTTATTAATTAAGTTTTCGTTACGATAATATATACTGTTTCAAAGCTTGCATTTGCCGTAACCGATTAACCAAGTGCTTAGAAATAACACTTGCTTTGAGTGTTTATTTGTGACTCGAAAAAAAAGGGTGAACACTATACTCTTCTCTCCCTCATATAATGTTATTTGCAATGATCACGTTGCGCGGTAAAAAAACTTACAGCTGACTCAGTTAAAATTGGCATAAATACATATTATTAGTTCAGGAAACATTTTCATTAAACTAACAAAACAAAAGATGTTTATGTCGATATTTTTAAGTATTGGGTTCTGTTAAATAAAGTATACTGTTACGCAAATAAACTAGAGTACCACCGTCATTTAACGATTAGTTTTAATCAGCGAATGGATGACTTCACATTCAAAATACAAATTGAAATGTTTAAATAGAAACGCAGTACAAAGTTTATTAATCACTTAGCCGTGCAAGCTTTTACAGGGAAAACTTTTACAAAGGCAAGACCTGCAGGCACTTTGCTTTATCCCAGCGACTATTTAGGTCGAGGTCTCTCAGTACTACGATATAAAAACAGCCAGTTATAAATTGTAAACGTCGATGTTTTTTTGGGAAAAGTTTCACGGTTTTCATAGAGTCATTATTAAAAAAGAGTAACAAATAGAGCTTTTATTATGTAATCGAATTAAATTAAAACTTCAATGCTATTTTGCCACATATATGTAAATCATTAGAGATTGATTTTTGATTGAAGCTGGAACATGTAAGTAAATTTTAGATTTATAAAAACGTTAACATGCGCACTTTTACGTACAATTTGTCCGTATGGTGAAGTATTAATTTCTTAACCTATTACATCAGAAGAAATTGATATTTACTTTAATTTAGAAGATAATCTTGTAAATTAAGTTGAACATAAATTTACAATTGGAATTTGCACTTATAAATGGAAATTTGATTAAAAATGCAAATACGTATAAAATAAATATCGCGAATAATTAATTTGACTCTTAAAATTATTAATTAAGCACATATATAAGAAAATATCTATTCATAACGTTCTTTTCTCCTCTTTTAAATAATACGCCGACGCAGTTATGTACGTATAGCTAATACGAACGATACGACTCCACTACTTTCTTGCATTGTTTTCTAGTGTGTTATGGTAGCGCGGGCTGATCAGTTGAACATATTACGATCAAACTAAGATGATCAATGCGTTGGTTAAGCTTGTTAAAAGTCGATACTGCGCTTAATCTCTTTCTGATCTTGTAGGTTGTCCGTTCTATCGGACGATAAGGGTAAAGAAAATCCGGTGGACTACATACTGAAAGATAGTAGTGCTTTTGCACGGCTTCTGGTTTGAAGTCCACCATAACCAGGTTAATTACTGTATAAACGAGACGTAACTCATGTCTCAGGAAAGTGAAGTATTTCATGGCGTCATACGCTGCTATTATCATGGGCAGGGTGTATTACTTACCATCAGGTAAATGTTTTGCTCGGCTTATAGCTCTAACCGATAACAAAAGGGTGATGTTTATACGAGTTATTTTGCTAGCTCATTGCTTCTTCACTTTAATTGTCTTTGGAACTATATGGGATACCTCAGACACAAAGTAGCGGACGAGTTAAAGAAATACAAAAATAGTAGTCTCTCCTGTGTACAATTTATAAATTGTCTTTTTAATTGATTTCAGTTTACATTATCGGATCGGATCAAAAACGAAAATGACAATAACATAATACCCTAATCTATAGCATTTGCGGTCGTAATGCTTGGTATTGGTCCATAAAAAGCATGATGATACTTTTATATAATATAACCAAAACAAAACATAAACTTAACTTCGCTCCAGTTGCCCTTGACTCGGACTCTACAAGCTAAAAAGAAACAAGTTCATGAACATCGATAACAACATTTTATAATAAAAAACCACATTTAAAAGTTATGAGACGCTTATATCACGAGAAGTCATTGAGCAGCTTGCCCTAATAACCTACTAATTAAACTTGCTCGCTTTTATAACAATGCACATTAATTCATTTAACGGTATAGTGAATACAATTTGCTTGCATAAGCGAATAAAAACTGATGCTTTATTGATAACTAGTGGTCCGTTCCGACTTTGCGCGGTTTAATTTTTTTATAGTATAAAAAAGATATTAATATTTTATGGACAATTTTCGTACATTTATTTTGTTTGAAATACAATGTACTACCGAATGATCGTCGACAATGATCGAAGAAAAAAATAAAGTAGGGAATTTTGTTAAAAAGAAAAGTTTTGTTAGAATGTACTTCATAAATATATATTTATATAAGAAGAAAAAATAAAGTAGTGAATTTTGTTAAAAGAAAATTTTTGTTACAAAGTACTTCATGAATATATATATAAGGTTACTACGGTTATATTTTAATTTCCTTTCGAATATTTCTAAACAAATGAAATATTTTTATGCAAAACTTTACACACATATATTTTTTCTGTCAGTAACACAACACTTGTATCCAATTGTGATTGTATTTCCTTTGATGTCCCTTGAAATATAGAATCTTCTGAAAACAAAGCCTTGAAGTAAATTCTTAAATAGCTTACAGTTTCTCTTTAAAAAATATATGGACATAAATTAATTATTGTCCAATATCAATAAAACGTAACGAACAACAAAGTTAACTACGTAATATCATGTTGCTAACAACTAAATGTTCTTTAACCACCTATAAGTTTACATACGAAAATGTTTCAAATAGGCGTAGATTTATAATTCCATTCTCGACTATTTCACAAAGGAACAGCTGTTCACGCATCGCACGTTCATATTCGCATTCCCACACATCGCTGTACATAAACATATCGTTTGAAAGCAAGCCACCCCACCTCGATATATCATCGATGTACATTCGCTTTGGACTTAGCCTACTAACTTTTCCACTCACCACTTTCCCATAAATTCTTTCAACATAAATTTATTCACTCAAGTTCGACATCCTGACATTACCATTTTGTACTTGTGGTTTGTAAAACAAATAAATAGAGTTTCTTCTTAAAGAATCAGGGACTCCAGTCAAAACGTTTTTAGTTTCTCAAATATTTAAAAATAAAAACAATCAGTTGAAAATTTATCTTTGTGCGCAAATATTACTAAAGTATAATTATTCTCTCATTTATTTACGCGATTATTATACATATCAAATCCACTAATTTACGGATTTTTCGATATTAAATATATTTATTCTGACGTTTCAGATTCTTTCCAGCATCCATGATCACGAAGCAGACTAAGTTGGTATATGTCTGTATCTCATGTTTTCGAATAACGTCAGGTTTTTGTTTAAAACTTGACATATCTTTCGTTTTAATTTTAATGTTGGTTTGACCAAAAGTATTTATGTTGTTCTTTGGTTTTGTACTATGCCTTTAATTTTTGAATATTGGATCCAGGAAGGTGGCAAGACCAACCATCCTCTCTATCATAATTTGATATTTTTATTTCTATAGATTTGATGAACCAAAATACTGCTAATGAACATCGATTTATGCCAAGGATGATTCGGGAAGCAATAGAAATTAAAAATTCGTAAATAAATGGATTTGCTAATTACTAAAGTAATTATTTTATTAAATCGCGTAAGCTTATATAATGTAATAAAAATATTATTTTATTTTTTATAGTATTCTTAAATTGCTTCTCAAAAAAGAGTTAATTTAGAAGTTGGTATTAAATTAAAGGTTGATGTGTTTATCATTGGTATCGAAACAGTTCTAAAAACTTCAGTTGACTTGTAAACTTTACGTACTTGTTTGTCCATAATTAGACTTGTGGATTTTTAATCACGAGCCCGAAGGATATTAAATTTGCAGAGTTTTGCATAACGAGATTACATAAAAATCACCATAAAGGTAACGAGCCGCAGCATCAAAGTGAAATTTTATCTTGGGTTTTTATAGTTTTGTGCTTATGATAAACAAATGTTTAATTGGAAATGAGGCCATATCTTTAGATCTTAATACTTTTGGAAAAATGGCATATTTTAGGACTAGTAGTGTATACTTAAAAAAACTTAGCTTTAGGTACTTACACCTACTATTATGAAAATAAATAGGCCACTAAGGTTTACTGCTCCCTAGATAAGGGACGTCTAAATACTGATGTGAGCTAACACGTTCCAGTGGAAAAGTATATAAGTTCCGAGGAGTATCCAGAGGTGGTTAGCGGAATATACGGGATTACAAGAGCCGTCGACTCCGTTGACTCCATCCAAGTGGCATTTTTGCTAGTTAGCTACTTGCCCTGGGACCTAAAGGCCTCCTCATGACCCTTAATTTATGGCGCACGGAGGCATGGTCCCAAATAGATTGACCTCAACAGTAGTTAGGTGGCACCGCTGTTTTGGATGGTGCGAGTGCCGCATGGATGCTATAGAACCTATCTTGGTGCCACCAATGTGACGTTTGCACTGAGAAGAGGACAAATCACGCATTTAAATAGTATAGTGGGCTTGAATTTTTGCTCCTCACAGAGATTCGTGGTATAGTAGAAGGGTAAGAATCGTTATGCAAAATTTGTGACAAGGAAGTAATGGCTCGGCAGGTAGTCACAGAACGAATCAAAAATGCCATTAGCATCTTAGCCATTTCCAGGTAAAGATTGAGGCGTAAATAGGTGTAGTTCGCGTGCAAACTTCCCACTTGTCACTGAGCCCAACTGGCAAGAAATTACCTGCCATCCAGGGAAGATCCAGAGAAGGTGCCGTAAAAGTACGGGTGGCCCTACTAACCTAGAGCGCAAGTTTTTTTTTCTTAAACTGAGACATGCTTGGATCGTCAAAAACTTTACAACACATAGCCGAGATTCCAGCAAAAGCTACGTGAAAAGAAGTAGTCGTTTGTTATTAGTGGCTATGCCGGCAGCATCACCCAGAAGATCCTAACCTTTTATACTTTAGAGCTGTAGGAATTTGAGGATGTTTCACATTAGAACACTGCCGTTTAGATCTTTTCTTAATTTTGGAGCTGAAACCCCTTGACCTTTTGGTTAAAATTTCGTAATATAAACAACCTTTAACACTACTAGAATATTTACTATAGGATATATTATATTATTAATATATTCTGTACAACATTTTTACTACTAAACATTTTCTTTTGTTCTAAAACGTCTTTTTTATCGTAAAGTGACATTATCTTTAGTAAAAACTATGCAAGTTAAAGCTTTTTCATTGTTTACAAAATGCAAAAAATTGAGATACAGCATAAAATGAGAATTCATTACAAAATAGTAGTAATGAAAACACTTGTCTTTAACAGAAGAAAAATATCTCTGAATCGAATAAACAATTTTGCAAATCAAAGTCTTCTTGTGCAATTCTCTTTACAAAACCATTCCATCGTTTTATCGACCGACACAAGGAACAATGCTTTTGAATAAATTCTTGCTTTTCAGTCACATTCTGCGATAAAAATTACCTACATTTTAAATATTTAAATAAATACCGTATTACTTATTTCGTACCATATCACTTAAGTTTATTAAGAAGGCTATTAAATGTTTTTAAATAAATACTAGATTTTTATATTACATAAACGATTTTATAAAAGGACGTTCATCTGTCTAGAACTGTTAAAATGGTATATAAAACATATTGAAATCTGATATTTAAATATAACATAGGAATTAGGTATTGCATTTAATATTTCGCTCTCTTCGAGGAAGGTAGTTTTAAATGCAATACTTAAACCTTACATTGAAAACAACATATTCTCCGAACTGAGTACTTCTTTTGGGAAGTCGGTCCAAAGGTATTATACTTAATATAAAATTATTTATATCTTTGATAAATAGTACAGTTTTACGGATTTTATATTGTTTAATAACTTTACAATTATTTTAAGTTATTCTCGATATTTTTGAGCGTTTACCAGGCAAAACCATTTAACCTAAAATTTTAAAAGGCAATTATGAATATTTTTCGTTTTCTCTAATCTTTATTACTGCTATAAATTGAGGTGTGTTCACAAACATAGCACGACTAGTCTCGCATTTTCTTCAATACAAACAAATATGTACTACCACGCCACCCCAACTCGATATATCATCGATATTCACTGGCTTTGTGACTTAGCCTGCAAACTTTTCCACCTGCTCTATCCACATATTTTATTATTACATGTTTTTTTCTCAAGTTCAACATACCGAATACAAAAGGCGTGTTTTCAAATTACTATTGACAATGTTATGCAATTTTATGATTTTTAATATGCTTTTTTCTATATAATAAATCACACAATTAAAGTGATATCCCTTGCAATGTATTCAACGATTACATTTATAATAATTACGCTACCAATTATCACGGATTGTCCTCTAGGAATATTATCTATATATCTTTTAGCTTAATATAAAAGTAGACAATATGCTAATTCAAATTTGTAAAGAAAACGTAACGTGTTATGCCCTTTTTTACATTTTTAGTATTAAGAACTTCCTTTTTCATAATTGTGAATTATTTTACTCTTCAAATGGTTCTGGTTTAATATTATTAATTCCTTTAACCGTTCGCATAAAATTTGTATGGTACTATTCTGGCACATGCCAGTTGAAAGCTTTAGTTGCAAATTAAATTTGACCATTACAACTTTTTCATACCAAGGTTAACACATAATATCGCGAGAAAGGAAATCAGCCGAGACGTAAATATTAGTTATATAGATATTGGACATATCTACATACCTATACTAAATTCAGCATATGGTTATTATTTTATTACCCATTTATATATTCATACAATATTTATCCTGGAAATAAAATAGTTTTAGTAACATCAGACATATATGAATTAAATTTTCTTAAAGATCTATTAAGTTATCTGCAGCTCTAAGAATAATAACCATCACATGAATGGTACATTATTTCGTCTTCGATCAAGACAACGTTAAAAAATATTGTATATACCAGTATCAACTTTCGTACATTATGTTACTCTTATTTTCACGGCATAAAAAGTCAGCACAATGTTGTTTTACAGGATTCGAATCAATGATCTTCGCTTCATACTTAAATGGGCGTTATCTTTATGATACGCTGTCATGAAAGCTTTTATGTTGTTCAGTTATACTATGCGTCAGGAAAAATTAATGACCGCAATCCCATGATTACTTGCAGCAAGATTTATAATATTTTCATCTAACAACAGAAAACTGTATATAGAGGACTAATGTATCTGTTTTAATGATAAATATTAATTACAATAGGATATAACCTTCTCAATTTGGTTTATTTTTAAAATAAATTTCCTTAATGATTTAAGTAATTATAATCACATATATCAAGTTCAATTTAAAATCGCTAAAAAATATTGAACCGAATTCTTAAAAACAAGTTTCTCTCATAATACATCTTGAATCTTTTCTAATGTTGTACAATATTAATGAATAGGGAAAAAGCTTTTTGTGCCTCATTATGAATTCTGCTATGAAACCCATTATTCTTTGTAAATTTTCGTTTATGAAATTTTCTTCCATAAGATTAAAAGTATCCGTTATTTAACAAAAATTTAGAAAAGAAAAAAAATTGCCGAAGTTTCTGAACTTTATCTACATTAAGTTCCTCTCCTCTACACTCCATTAATCATTATTGAGCAAAATAATGAGCAATGCAACCTCATTCACGTAAAAGTAATTTGTATTGGATAATTTGTGATGTTACAATAATTCTCTGTGATACTTTAGTACAAACACATTTGTGTGGGACTAGATAATATTGTACTATTCGTCTAGAAATATTATTATTATATTATTCGACGTAGTCCTGGGTCTCCTCCATGGCATAGCGGTAATACTGGAGGTTTTGTGTTCTAATCCTGATAATAAGTGGACCTAATATCGAGGATATTATATGAAGGGAACTTATATTGTTGTTTTTCGCTTGGTTAGTTCAGTACGGGGTAATCACCTAATTGTGTTAGAAGAGACATGACCCAGGATGGGCATGTGAAAGTTGGTACCGGTTGTATAGATGATTTCATTTGGCAGTAGTTGCGCCGACTAAAACCTCCACTGTTTTCATTCCTGGCACTTAAAATAGGGCGGCTCCGTCTCGGTACTATCACCCACTTCACATTAGTACGCGTCACCTGCACTTCCTTAGTCGCGTTTCCTATATGGGTCATTAACAAATACCCACCCGGATCTGTTTCCAGGAATGGGATTCAAGAGCTCCAAGCCCTTGTAGAAACTGAAGAGATTGAAAAAGTGACTTCTAGCCGTCTGCTTATCTGCTTCTATCCCTGTTTTAGTTGTAGAAGGAGTAGTGGTTGATTACAACTTTTTGAAAGGTAGGTTTCTTAAAAGAGTACTAAAGAATCTTAAATTAAATTTACTCTTGTTTCGGTTTGAAGAATTTCCTAGGCTCATTCATGAAAATTCCGCTGGTCAAAGTTATGAAAAGCATAAATCATGAAAGATTATTTTATAACTTAATAAAACTCTCTCTCTCTTTGTAGCTCTTTATATTAATGAAGGAAGCCGCAAAATTAATCAAGGAATTCGCTCGCAGAGCTAATGACTTCTATTTAAAATTCAAAGGCTGATTGAAAGTGAAGTTTTATTTATAATAAATCAATTAAATTTTTGTCACCATGGCGACAACTATTTTTAAAACTAATACATACGAATCAAAATTTTTATTAACAGTTTATTTATACATACATATTTGTTTTCTAAACATGAAAGGTAACCGGAATGGCTTATTGAATAAAGTCGTGTCGGCTAATTGTCCCATCGCACTATGAAAGTGAAAGGAAAAAGCGATAGTATATGGCTGACCTCTATCATAGATATGTCCCTGTAGTTGTAATCAACTTGGAGTCACATTAGTATATCTATTCATACATTCTCATAAATATTTTGTTGAAAATCACAAACATAACCCTAAAATAAAATATTTTAATTTTTTTCATTCGATATACGTAATTAATTTTTATTAATGTTGTTAGGTATAATGTATTTAAGATTTTAAAAATTGCGGCCTCATTGTGATAAAACTTAATTGAGTTGTAAGCTTTAGATTTTTGTTTGTCCTAATAAGACTTTTGGGGTTTACCATGGCTATAATATTAAAGGATAAATTTGCATAACCAAAGAGATAACGAGCCACGGCGTCAAAGTTTAATTAAATCAGGTTTTTGTCGTCAAAGTAAAGTAAATTATGCCAGGTTAGCATGCATGTAATTTAAATGGTAATAGAAATGATCATCTTTACACGTCTTTATTCAGCTTGAAATTCATTTATGAGTTATTTCGAGAAATAGATCATGGATAAAAAAAAATTAGAACTCTTTAGTTAAGATTCCAAAGTTAAAGTATTAAAGAATTAGATTCCTATACACATTCCTATACACCTTACAAAGATGCCTTCGGCGTGAGAGGGTCTTGGAAACTCATAGTTACTTCTTTAACTCCTCATAACGGGTTTAGGTATACTCCAGATGAATTAATGGTATCCCTGCACATAAACCGAATATTACTGCTTTAATTCAAACGTTAAGTTGTTTTGGTATATAATTTTTACCCCCAATCTGTTTTAGAGCCACGATGAAGGGTGTGCAAGTTCCGACTCACCCTGGGGTGAAATTGGCTGAACACCGTACATGGCGCTGCTTCGGTGGCAAGCGCTGGCGGAATTACAGAACCGAGTGAAAATTTCCCAGCAACCTCGCCAGGAAGGAAAAACGTGGTGGTTTTAGTCGGTGCGAGTCCGACATAACCCGTCCTTGCCTTGCGTTATTAAAAATTTTGTCACTATTATTCAGAAGTTAGAAAAAGCCACACAAACAAAAAAGCTGAGATCGACAATAAAATGGCAGTAACCAACGTCAAAATTTAAATCTTGAGACACTTCACTTGGTAAATAACAAATTTTATTCTATTAACAAAGTTGTTTCCCTTAACAATAACTTTTACTAAAAAAAATAATTCATTAAATTCCAATCACCACAATGAATAAATGTAGACTTAAACAATATTTATTTCAAACATAAAAGTTTAGTTTTGGCACAGTATTTAGGATTCACTTTAAAACAACAATAATAAAAATCTTTTTCAACAAGAAATTCTAACAACAAAATACTTTGAAAAGCTCTTGTTGTACAATTCCCTTTACAAAACCAATGCATAAGTCAATCGACACGACTGACAATGCTTTGAAGAAATAAGTATTTTTCATTTTCATTCATTTTCAAAAGGTTTCCGTTCTCTTATTTTATTAGGAATACCTATTGTAACTGGATGGACCATAATATGCTCATGCTATAATAAATGAACAGAATCATGTTAAAGCGAAACACAAATCAATTCTTCGTTAATAAAGGGGATGCTTAGATCGACTTATAAATTATTAAACCGTTTTCAAATGTATAATACATTTTTTAAGCAACATGTTATTAAAATATTACGGTATACCAGGTTAAGTCACGACTGCTTCCGTAGCGTTGTGGTAAGGGCGTGCGCTTTAGAAACCGGAGGTCGAGGGTTTGAATCCTGCGGGGCTCAAAAATTTTCGTTGTTGTTTCCTAGTTGGTTAGGGCAATTTGAGCTGATCACCCAATTGGCTGAAAAGTAAGATGATCTATGCGTTGGATGGGCATGTAAAAAGTCAGTCCACAGTACCACACTGGTCCAATGCGAGTTGGTGGGATACGGTCCATAAACCGCCTAATGTAGAAGGGGAGGTCCATTTTCAGCAGTGGACTTACACAGGCTGATGATGATGATGACCAGGTTAGGATTACAATAAATATTTTATGAAGTTTCGGTTACAATAAACTTATCTTTAACATGAAGATACTACATGACTAACTGAGATCACTACATGACTCTAATGATCTCAGTTACGCCGTGGTGTCCAACTTAATGAAGTGCTAACCGCAACGTAAGACGCAATAACAAAGAAAAAGTTAAGTAATGTTATAATACAAATATTTATTGTAAACTTAAAAAAGTAGATTACGCGGTACATAAAGAATTAATTATTATCTTCATCATAAAAAAGAAGGTTATCAAATGTTCAATTAGGTTATCAAACAAAGGTGATTCAAATGTTTATTGGAAACTGAAAAAACAGTTTCTTAATCATAAGAAGGGAAGGTTCTCACACTCAACAATTTAAACAAGAAAGTAATTGTCAGACTTATTTAATATTACATTAACATTAGCGCATAATACTTATACTTGTTAAAAAAAATCCAAACTTTTTAATTTCAGCTTTGGATTTTGCTACGGGTTCATTAATACTTCGGAAACCAACTTGTCAAACAGAAGCTGCAGTGACCGCTTTGAAAATTTATAGCATTCAATTATTTATTGAAATTGTGAAATTAGTAAGCAAAAAAGTTATTCTGCTTTTTACACTGTCTGACGTAATACGTATACTGTTGAAAGGACATTCTTTTCGTTGAGGAGCAAGCTTTGATTAGCTGCTCGACTTGCTCCCTGATTGGTTAGACAAGTGGCGGATTAGTCTCAACGTCGGTAAGACTACCGCATTTGCCTCGACCTTATCCACCAAGTCTGCGCCGTTACTGGCAATCCGCGGGCAAAGCATCGCCTGGAGTGACACGATAACTTATCTCGGATGCAAAATAAACCGCACGCTAAGCATGGTCCCCCATGTTGACCAAGTGGTCAACAGCGCCAGAGCGGCGCGAGCGGTTTTACGGCCTGTTTTGGCATCCCACCTGCCCCTCCGGACTAAGTTATCTGTGTACAAGGCATATGTGCGCTCGCGATTGACCTACGCGGCCCCGGCTTGGTACGCGTTAGCATCGGCCAATCAGCGGAAACGACTACAAGTCCAACAGAATCTGTCCCTTCGTGTCATCGTTGGCGCCGGGCGCTACGTCAGGAACGACGTGATTGCGAGGGACTTAAGAATCGAGTCAGTCGAGGCGTTTGTTGTCCGTTTGGCGCGCAGTCTATATGACCGCGCAGATAACGGACCACATACTGACCTACACGGCTTTGCGCCCTTGCACGCACGCCCTCCTGACGGGCGCCCGTATCCACGGGAACTACTGCTGTTGGGTGATCGGCCGAATTGCGGGGGGGATGAGGCTGGACACCCAAGAACTGACGGCCAATAAGTGTTAGCACAACACCAGCCCGCGAATGTGGATTGCTTCGTATAGTGTGTGCGCCTCGTTGCGCAGCAGCACACTATGCGGAGCAAGTCCAAATATGCGACCTCGTTGTCCGAGAAAAGCCGGGGTCGATAAGCGACGCTTGCATGCCTCGCATGTCGACCTCTGGTGAGGCTCCCGGGGGTGTCCGTGTAAAAGCGGATGGCCTCAGGCGCCCTCTCGCGACAACGATGCTGTTTGTTGCGTTGTCATTTATATGACGACGTAAACGTTGCAACTCGGGTCATGGGGATAACCTCCGATTCCCGTACCTGCACCTTCCCTGTCCCCAGGGTAGTGTGTAGACGACCCTCACGCAAAGCTTTGATTCCACGTTTTATCAATTTAAACAGTAATATTACTATATTCCTTCGTTCTTAATTATTTGATATTTTTAACATTCGATCCCATAATAACAAAATGATGTTGACTAGAACAAATATCAATCCATAGAAAAGTGTCACCAGTATAGTTATTTATAGCTTTCTACTTAAATGATTGCGGTTTCACGCTGCATTTAATACGAGTAGTGATCCACTGGTCATCGCATGCGGATGCGCTAAAATAGTACTTATGAAAATTGCCAATGAAAACTCTGATCGATAAACAAATGTCAAAGTGCGTTTCACTGCGATATTTTTTTATAAATAAAGTATTGTTATTTCACTTTTATACCTTCATTAATTATTGATCAGTAACTGTAATCCTTATCTACGAATATATTTTTGTAAAATATTGGGATTATTATAAGATTATAAATATATATATATATATATATATATATATATATATATATATATATATGCTATCAGACGCATGGATCATCTTAATATTAGTAAGATGATCCATGCGTCTGATGAGCATGTATAAAAGTCGGTCCACCCACCAACCCGCATTGGACCAGCGGGTGTATTAGAAGAGGCCTATGTCCAACAGTGGACTATCACAGGCTGGTGATAATTCGTCTAGAAATATTATTATTATTATATTATTCAAGAAAGTCTGGGCCTCCTCCATGGCACAGCGATAACTCCAGTATCACCGCTATTTTGTGTTCTAATCCTGATAATAAGTGGACCTTATATCGAGGATATGATACGTAGGGAACTTATATCATTGTTTTTCGGTTGGTTAGTTCATTTGCAGATTTCGGGGTAATCACCTAATCGTCTTATTAGAGACATGACCCAGCTGACGGATGGGCATGTGGAAGTTGGTTCCGGTTGTATCGATAATTTCATTTGGCAGTAGTTGCGCCGATTAAAACTACCACTGTATTCTTTCCTGGCACCTAAAATAGGGGGTAATGGTATATTAAAAAGTGTAACTATATAATCTTAAACTGGCCATAAATTTAACTTCATTTTCTATAATATATAGAGAATATATTCTATGAACACAAAATAACGGTTCATTCATTAAAATTCCGCTGGAAAAACTTATGAAATGCATAAATCATGAAAGAACATTTTATAACTTAATAAAACTCTTTTGTAGCTCTTTATATTAATAAATGAAACCGCAAAATTAATCAAGGAGTTCGCTCGCAGAGCTAATGACTCCTATTTTAAATTCAAAGGCTGATTGAAAGTAAAGTTTTATTTATAATAAATCAATTAAGTTTTTTGTCACCAAGGCGACAAAGATTTTTAATACTGATACACACGACGAGAAATTTTCTGCATGTTTTGAGAACATGAAAGGTAACATAAATTTTTTAATCTTATGAAATCGGAATGAATTATTGAATGAAGTCGTGTCGGCTGATTGTCCCATCGCACTATAAAAGTGAAAGGAAAAGACCTCTAATATACATCGGTCCCCGTAGTCGTATTCAAATTGGAGCCTCATTAGTATATTTATTTATATATTTTTATAAATATTTTCTTGAAAATTACAAACATAAAGCTAAAATAAAATATTTAAATTTTTTATTCGATATAACATGTAATTATTTTTTTTTAATGTTGTTTGGATTAATGTATTTAACATTTAAAAAATTGCGCCTTATTGTGATAAAACTTAATTGAGTTGTAAGCTTAAGATTTTTGTTTGTTCTAATTAGACTTATGGGGTTTGCCATGGCTATAATATAAAGGGATAAATTTGTATAATAAAAAGATAACGAGCCACAGCGTCAAAGTTAAATTAAATCAGGTTTTTTGTCGTCAAAGTAAAGTAAATTATGTCAGGTTAGCATGCATGTAATTTAAATGGAAATAAGATCATCTCTACACGTCTCTATTCTGCTTGAAATTAATTTATGAGTTATTTCGAGAAACAGATCATGTATAAAAAAATTTAGAACTCTGTAGTTAAGATTCCAAAGTTAAAGTATTACAGGATTAGATTCCTATACACATTAGCTTACAAAGATGCCTTCGGCGCGTGAGAGGGTCATGAAAAGTCCTTCTTTTACTCCTCATAACGGGGTTAGGTCACGCTCCAGATGAATAAATGGTATCTCTGCACATAAACCGAATATTACTGCTTTAATTTAAACGTTAAGTTGTTCTCGGTATATAACTAGAACGAGCCGGATTACGCATATCGTCCTTCGAACCGCATCCTCGTTTCTGGTCCTTAAATAGGATTTACCATATCACCGTCAATCGAGCTAGTTGGTCCAATCAAAATTGGCTGACGAAACTTGAGTAATCCCACTTTGTCGTAGTGGAGGAGCTCAGTACCTGTGGCATGATTCAGCCGCGGAAAAGCTAAGAAAAACTTTACACGACAGGTGCTCAGGAAAGTGTAGGGGGTGGATTGAAGGTGCCCCCTCCCTGTCCTCCAAAGCCAAGGTGAAGTCGCAGGAGAAAGGGAGTGTCGGTGCTCCGTAGACCACTCTTTCTCTCCTTGGTGATTCAGCGGGGCCGCCTGCTACTGCGTTGTGGAGAGGACATTTGGTAAGGAATAATCGATGTTTCTATCTTTCCCGGCCAAGATGAGGCTAACGGCGAATCTTAACATTAAAACTAAAGCTAGGAATCTAGGAGGCTATTTCTTACAAGAATGGATCTCAAGGTTTCTATGGCCCCTGGGCAGATTTCTAAGAGTATGTTACCAATCTGTATTGGGGCTTCGAGGTAGGGTATGCAAGTTCCGACGCACCCTGGAGTGTAATTGGACATAGGCCTAAGATGGCGCTACTTCGGTGGCCAGCACCGGTAGAGTTACAGAACCGAGCGAAAAAGTCCCTGCAATCTCGCCAGGAAGGAAAAACGTGCTGGTTTTTGTCAGTGCGAGTCCGACAGAACTCGTCATAAAGGCAGCTATGCCTAGGTACTTCCGCTCGTAAAAATCCGAAGTTAAAAATTTTAGTCCTATTAGTCGGAAGTTATAAAAAGACATACAAACGATTAAGCTAACATCGACAATGAAATGGCACTCACCAACTTAAAAATTTAAATCTTGTGACGCTTGACTTAATGAATAATAAACTTTATTATATCAACAATGTTGTTTCCCTTAATGTAACAATACCTTGACTAAAATATTAATAATTCAATATATTCCAATTATCACAATGTAGATGTGATAAAAGTTTAGTCTTGGAACAACATTTAGGATTCACTTTAAAACAACAATAATGAAAATCTTTTTCAACAAGCAATTCTAACAACGCAAACTACTTTGGAAAGCTCCTGTTATACAATTCCCTTTACGAAACTATTCCATAAGTCAATCGACACGACTAACAGTGCTTTTTAAGAAACAAGTATTTTTCATTCTCATTCTTTTTCGGAATATTTTCGTTATCGTATTTTATTAGGAATACCTTTTGCAAATAGATAAATTATGATATGCTCATGTTATAATAAATGCAATTAACAGAATCATATTAAAACGCAACACAAATAAATTCTTCGTTACTAAAAGGGATACATAGATAGATTTATAAATTATTCAACCGTTTTCAAATGTATAATAAATTTTTATAGCTCTAAAAGCATTTAACGTTTTAAATTTATGTTTTATAGCAACTGCCTCCGTAGCCTTGTGGCAAGGGCATGTGCTTTAGAAACCGGAGGTCGTGGGTTCGAATCCTGCTGGGACTCAACAAATTTTCATTGTTGTTTCCTAGGGCAATTTGGGCTGATCACTAGTTTGCTGGTGCATACAAGAAAGCATAATTAGGCTCACCGGATTATTAAGCTGAATGGGTAGTGGGCCGGTCACTTATGCCGCAGAACTGACGACTGCTAGAGTGGTTAAGTTCTGGAGTGGAGACCAAGGCTCGGCAAACGTAGTGTAAGTAAGTGTAAGCTCTGCGGCAAGATGTTGTGACGACATTGGCAAAGTGGCCGATGTGGGCTAGAAGAGAGTAGCAGAATAACGGAAGCGGTGGTGTGCAGTGTGAGAGGCCTATGTCCAGCTGTGGACTGACAAAGGCTGATGATGATAATGACTATGTACCATCTATGTGCGTACTCATTAATAACAATTTCTTACTAAATACGCCACTTCCATATAAAACAAATTCATATCTTTTAACTTGAGTTTTAGTGACGCATTTTGTAACATGTTTACGTCCGGGAATTCTTCTGAGAGCTTAGTAAGCTTCGAAAAAACCTTCATATTTAATCTTAAAAAACTTTCTTTTATTCGTTTGATCTCATCACTACGAATCCTATATATGTATCATCATCATCATCATCATCAGCCTTTGATAGTCCACTGCTGGACATAGAGCTCCTAATACACCCTATCCATTAGGGGTTTTGGATCGTATCCACCACGCTGGTCCAATGCGGGTTGGTGGGTGGACATGCCTTTTACATGCCCATCCGAGCATGGATCATCTTACTTTTCAGAACAATTGGGTGATCGCCAAACTGTCCTAACCAACTAGGAACAACAACGAAAATTTGTCTGAGTCCCCGCAGGATTCGAACCCACGACCTCGGTTTCTAAAGCAAACGCTAATACCACTAGGCTACGAGGCAGTATATATGTATAGTTGATTAATACTACTAATTAGTTAATATTCTCAATAAAACTTCTACGATATAGAGAGTAGCAAACATGCATACTTACTAACTTTAGCTCTTAAATTACAATAAAGCTATTTATGCGACAAAAAAGAAATAAGTACAGTATTAAACTTTTATCGTAGTTTTTATTCAATAGTTAGTTATAAAAAATTATTTATGTTAATACAATTTTCTACCGAAAAAATATATCGTCGTTTAAAATATACAAGTAACAATTTTTGTCAAGTACTAGAGAAACCTTGACCTAAAAAGTTGTCGTTATTAGGTTATCCCTTTTTTCTGTTTCGCCTAGGTTTTCTCTGTAAACAAGGAACAGCATAATGATTAATAAACTGTATTAAGTTAAACATTCCAATTCATTTTTTTTCAAATAAACAGAATCTATTTACTTTTTAAAACGAAACAAAAATGTGTAGACGCACATAAATATTATTCTCATATCCCATCACACATCATCAGCCTGTGATAGTCCACTGCTGGTCATTGGCCTCCCCTAATACGCCCCTATCCATTAGAGAGTTTTGGACCGTATCTCACCACGCTGGTCCAATGTGGGTTGGTGGGTGGACCGACTTTTACATGCCCATCCGATGCATGGATCATCTTACTTTTCAGGCAATTGGGTGATCGGCCCAAATTGTCCTAACCAACTAGAAATAACAATGAAAATTTGTTGAGTCCCGCAGATTCGAAACCACGACCTCCGGTTTCTAAAGCACACGCCCATACCACTAGGCTACGAGGCTGGCTAGCTACAGAGCATTTATTCTCAAATATTTGTAGTAATTTCGCTAACAAGGTACTATACATTTACATATATAACAATATTATAAAAATGCGCTTTACTTTTTTTTATAAAGTAAGCAATATGAAGTACCAGACGTATGTTATCTATGACAGTGATAATGTGTGTTATTTCTGCTACAAATTGCGTTCTGGTTTTGGTCAGCAGGAAGCTAGCATAATTACAGACGACTATTTGTTATTTCTTACGTCACAGAAGAACACTGGGGTTAATTTTCATACTCTTCAGTTTCCTTTTGATCGACTTACTATACGGGGAGGAGCGAAACTCAATTCGGAGTATTTTTTACTTTATTTTATTTAATAATGATGTTTATAAGTAGTTTAATAAATATTAAGAAAACTAAAAATATAACGCGGTCAAAAATCACAACCTCGAGCGATTAAATTGCAAACGCTGGCTCGATCTTAAAAATTAGAGTCAAAGCTCGTTAAAGGTAATATACATAGAAGTTAATGCTTTAAAAACTTTATTCTATGGTGTACAAAACAGATATTTTGATTGAATACATATATGTCTGATATAATATAATATCAGAGATTTAAAAAGCTGTGGCAGAAGTCGCAGGACGTTTCGGAATCAAAGAGCGCGTTGTTACCAACTCATATTGCGCAAACTACACTGTTCTAAGTCAGTGATATTTTCGTTAAAGTTTTTCTTTTAAGTTATTTTAAACTATGTCAACATAATATGCTTCCTCGAAACTGAAAACGCACCTAAGCTAGGTAAATGTATACAAGTGACATTTAAGCTGCATAAAATGTTAGTGTTTGACCCGAATTTGGATATTTATTTGGTAAATGAATGAATCATCAAAATTATTTCAACGTTAGAGCACCGTAATGCACTAGTTTTAAAACAATATTACTAGAGGTTACTTTAACTCTAGAAATTTAGATTTTAATGTACTATTTTTTAAAAGTTTAAATTTTTTATGATAAAATATTTTTTTTATGTAAATGTCCAACAGATTTTTAAGTATCCTACTCGGTCAACTTTAAGACACTTACCGTTCTAGTACCAACAGATTTCAGTTCCCTAAGACTCTGAAAACAGGTTAAGATCTACTCAAGCAATATCGATAGCTTCTCTAAGAACAGCTTTTGTCTTTGATTAAAACAGTTAAAAGGCATAATTGCAAATTTTCCTTTGCATCGTTAAATTCAATTATAATAAACAAAAAAAATATAACTCACGAGCAGCTTTATTTAACAACTTAATTAAAGTTGCTGCTTTTATGACGACGCATATTAATTCATTTGACCGCAAAATGAGTCAGAGAAGGCTAACATAGATTAGAACTTATTGCTAATTATGTATAGTTGATAAAGTAATTTTACGTAATGTCACATATATAAATAAAAAATAATATATTACTTTCAGTACGTTGCTTAAAATTTCGTGCATTATGTGTAACTTATAAAACTAATACAAGAAAAGTATTCAAAACACATGTAGGCAAATTATTGAATATATATATGTATGTATTATTATATATATATATATATATATATACAAAATCATCTAGATATAATGATATATATGATATAATATTTATATATATTTTATTACATACCTTATGAATTAGTAATTCTTTAGGACAATATGTACGAAAATATGGATTGAAACCACTCTCCTTAGTATATCAAACTTAGGTAAAGTCTCGTCGATGGATTAGCTGGATAATACATATTACAGGTATACTTTATATATGTATCATTAGGTATAAATTTATGGCTTTGCTTTGACGAGACAGCTTTTACTAAGTTTCATGAAATCGTTTAATGGTTCAGACAGTAAAGCGATTATATCAAACATCATAACGTGGAGTAGCTACAGAGATGGTTTATTGGACAAGTAAATAAAGAATTTATAGTAACTTCGCTTAATAATATTAGGTATAGATTCATTTTAATGTTTTGAACATAATTGGACGAGACCTTATCAAATTAAAGTTCATCAGATGGTTTTATATAGATTCAAAGTAAAAGTATAGTATATACATTTCAGAGTGGAGAAAAACGCATATCTTGAGTATTATTGGTGAACAGGTTAAATTAAAAGCTATACATCAACTTTTACCTTACTATAAATCTATTCGTTAGATGGTGTCACTTTTCTAGATTTATGGTAATAGTATTGTAACGCAAGATCGGCTGGATTAAGATCATTCAAACTAGACCAGGTTCTATAGTGCATCAAATTAGAGGTTTAAATAACAAGGTATGTTTATGATATTATACATGCAGGAGTAAGCTCGTTTGCTTTTAATGATATGCATTTATTCTAGTGGTCTAGACGGCCGATTAAATTACGCAAGTAACCATACTAATTAAAAAACAGATATGTTCTCTCTCTCTTATGTACTAAATTACTTCAGTTAGGTTTTCTCTATTAAGAAAAAAACAGGATCCTTTAGAAAGATAATAGCCTATTTTTTTAAATATTTACTTAAACATTGACACGTGTAGAATGCATGATTTTATTGACTGTTTTCCAATAGCCCCTTCTTTTAAAACGCTATGAAATCAATAAATATTACAATAAACAAATAACTTTTGAATAAATATCTTCTTAACCAAACAGTAAATATATATTTATATACATCTATTTGTTTCGTATATTAAATTATTACTATGTCTTCGTTGTTCATGTGCCAAACCTCGTATCATAAAATTGATTAAATGGGATTTAACAATAAAAAGTAGATCAATATAAAGTAAAACCTCTACTTTAAACAAAATTAAGAAACATGGAAATACTGCTGTTATACGAATCTATTATGAAAAACTTTGGATCGGAAACCTTACAATTATTTTGAAGAAATGAGTATTTTAAGTCTCATTATTATACAGAAGCTCTCCCTTTTCTCATATTCATATTCGCTACACATTTCGTTTATTTTGCTGATGGTCGAATGAAATATGTTTACCTTATAATATTACTTTAGTATTATCTAAAATGGAATACAATATTAAACACAAGTGAAAATAAATTTTTCGGTCATTCAGTTTACCATAAGTTAATAGCTGTAATGTTTATTGTTTAAAAAAAATATTTTATTACAATTTTTAAGGGGGAAACTTAATATTAAAGAGCATTTAGCTATATGCAGGTACAAAAAACTATAAAAATACATTTACTTCACGTTTTACTTCTTTTTCTTAAATTATAAAATATACGAAAATCTTTGTATGTTATATTTAATCCAGCATGTTAATTGAAAAACCAAACAAACCGTAAGTGCTTTGAAAATCCGCATTGCAAACACAACCGTCAAGGACTTCTCGTCTTCTATGCACCTACGTACAGTATATTTATAAGTAATACCGTAGGGTATTACTTATAAATATAACTCATTTAAATAAGTTATGTCATAGTAAAAACTGCTAAATATCACCTAATATAATAACAGAAATATTCGCTTCCATTCTTTGGCAGATAGAGATCCGTTCATGCGTACGCATGTTCATTTATTCATTTCTGAATATGCTAAAATCCGTATATAAACGTACATAAATATGTGTTTCATTAATTACCGATCATCAATATATAATCTATATACACGCTTTGGATTTGCCTAGTAACCGTTCTGCCATGCTTCCACGCCTTCTACTCATAAATTTTTATTACACATTTTTCTTTATTCACGACTTACGTTGTGATAATAGGCGGTAGCGTATGATATTTTCATACGATAAACCTAAGTGCTAATGCTTCCTTAATATTTTTTCTTTGATATAAGAATATTATTTAACTGCATATTTATACGCTGTGATGATTGAAGTTTAATGTTTTGAAAATTAAATTTATTAGTAAAATTGTCGTATCAAAAAAAATTGCTACAATAATTTTACTAAGAAATTATTGCAACAAGGTTTCAAGTGGCCGTGCCAATTTCGAGACACAGATTCTATCTTCCCTATTAGCACTAAATTATTTAAGTAAGGTTTTCTCTTTCAGCCTTAAGAGCCTTTAGAAAGATAACAGGTTACCTTCGTTCAATATTTACGTGTATATTGAGACAAGAAGACAATAATGTACGTAACCTCTAACTGCATGATTTTAATTTTTATGTTTGACATAAATACAATTTGTAAAAATGGTACAAGAATTATTCTTGAATGTTTTCAGTAGACCAGCTTCTTTTTAAACAATATGAAATTATTAATAAAAAATAACCTTGCAATAGCAAATAACCTTTAAATAAATATCAGTCAAATGACTTTAAAACCAAACAGTAATTATATAATTATATAATTCAATTTTTTTTTATAATTAAATTATTACTGAGTCTTCATTGTTTCAAGTGCCGAACCCTGTTATAATAAAAATTGAATTAAATGGGTTTTGCATAAAAAGATATTAATATAAAGGAAAACCTCTACTATAAAGAAAAATAAGCAACATTGAAATGCTGCTGATATACGAATCTATTTTCAAAACCATTCAATTATTGAATCGATACATATTTCTTTTGGAGAAATGAATATTTTAAAACTCATTATTATTCAGAAGCTCTCCCGTTTCTCTTATTTACGGTTCTCACACTCATGGAATGTTAAAACGTAATGTTAAAAATCTTACTGCATTTACTGAAGAAAAAGAATCTTTGATTAAATGAACGGAAACGTGTGACATTCTTCAATTAAAATTGTATTAAACAAAATTATAAAATCATTTTAAATTTAACTTTGAATTTTATAACGAGACTGTTATAACTTCGGAAACCAACTTGTCAAACAGAAGCTGCAGTGACTGCATTTTACCGCTTTGAAAATTTATAGCATTCAATTATTTATTGAAATTGTGAAATGGGTGAGCAAAAAAGTTATTCTGCAAAACTCTCTCTACACTACCTCGCGTAATACACTTCCTGTTGAGTAAACTTTAATTTTTGATTCCACGTTTTAGCAATTATGAACATCACTTTATTCCATAATTCTTATTATTGGATCTATGATTTGTCTGATTACGAGGTACCATATTTTAAAACAATCTGGAATCAAAGACAATATTGTCATTTAACCTACCCGCCTCAGTAATGGAACCTGAGATGAACCGTTGTAAGGAACTTAGCGGGACCATTTACCTTTTTAATATTTTTTTTATTGAATAAAGATGAAATAATCGTAAAGTGTTACATTATACTGCAAAACGATTATCGTATTACCGTGGGTCCGCTGTTTTTACGATATATTTATTCCTAACAACAGTTGACTATTGGTAAACAAGAAATTTTCTGACAACCGATGCTTGAAAGCTTGAGGTACCTAATATTGTTAATAGGCAGTCGAAATACGCATTTGCAAGTATTTCGTCAAATAATTTTTTTTAGCCTCGCGCCTCTCAGTAAATCTCATCAGATTCTTTCTTATCGTAGAGGGGGCCAACATTTACTCATCGCCGGTATGTTGAATTCGTGCTTAAGAGGAGGTGCAGTGCTATTAGTTCCTTCAAATATGGGTATACCAACTGTTCTATCTTGGTTAGCTCGCCTGTGCCACACACATCTGCTTCTCTCTCGACGTAAAGTAGATTTTCCTAACAACAAAAAAATCAAGAAATCGATCCTATATTAACAAAATGATGATGGCTAGAAAAAAAATATCAATCCATTGAAAATTCTAACCAGTATAGTTATTTATTACTTTCACTTCGTGTTTCACTACTGGTCGTCGTATGAAGGCTGATGCGCTAAAATAGTACTTATGAAAATTGTCAATAAAAACTCGGATCGATAAATTAATATCAAGCGCTTTTCACTGCGATAACTCTCTATAAATAATGTTCTGTTAATTTACTTTTATATCTTTAAAACTGATTGAACAGTAACTGTAATTCTTATCTACGTATATATTTTTGGGTTTTCGTCAGACTACGTTTGTAAATCATAACTCAGAGCCCAATAAGATGGGGACTATTCCTCTAGATCTAGTTTGCTGGTACATACACAAGAAGTACAATCAGATAAATACAATATAGAATCAATACAATATTATAAAATAAATGTACAACTGACAAATTCATAATAATTTATCACCTTCAAAGTGAAAAAAATTATGATGCATTGTGTGTATTAAAACTACTCTAAATCTATTATAATTTATAATTATTATGTTATTTATTAGTTTTATATTTTGTTTAACTGATCGATTTTTATTGTGGTCAGTCCTTTCTTAAACTTATACTATAACAAAAATCGATAAGTTTTGGGTTTTGTAACTATTCTGTGTAATATGCGTAATCTTCACAAAAGTTAGTCCAGCTAACCCACAAGATTATCATATTTTATAGTAAAAAATGTTGTACAATATTGACTGTATTCTATATAGTAATTCGTATTATGGCTGGCAATAATAAATTCAAAGGACAGCCATTAAAAAGCCAACGTAGTGAATGCTCGTATAGCCATATTGAAACTAAATTAAACTTTGTATACAAGTTCAATACTTCGTCACAATGTTTCCATCTATTATAAGACTAAGTTAACTAACGATAGATATGTACTAGGCTATGAACCATCTTTGTACGTACTCATGCATAATAACAATTCCTTAGTTAAAACGTCACTTCCATATAAAACAATTTCGTGTCTTTCAACTTGAGTTTTAGTAACGAATTTTGTTTCATGTTTACCTCCGGGAATTCTCCTCAGTGCTTAGTATGCTACGGAAAAACCTTTATGTTTATTGTTAAAAGATTTTCTTTTATCCGTTTAATCTCATAGAACACATATTTCCGTCTCAAAGTACTATACATGAACGAACCCTATATATATGTATAATTGTTTGGGTACAATTGAAGAGGACTAGTTGGTAGATTAGTCAACACCAGCTGCAGTTAAGGGGGTTCCTTAGGAAAATGATTGTCCTTTTACTTGTACTATACTAAAGCTTGTCCTGTAGTTGATCTCCGATCGGTTTAGTCTCTTATGTAAGGAGTAACAAACATCCATACTCACAAAGTTTGGCATTTATATTATAATGAAAGTATACAACTTAAAAATATACACAGTGTGCAACTTTTCTTATATTTTTATAGTTAGTAATATTTTTTATTTGAATTTTACCAAAAAATACATGGTCGCTTAAAATGAACCAATAAATATATTTTTGGAGAACTAGACAAACCATGACCTAAAAAGTAGTTGGTATAAGATAACTCCTTTTTTTCTATTTCGCTTAAGTTTTCTCTGAAAACCAGGCCCAACTTAACAATTAATAATGTTTTAGTGAAACATTTAAATCTGTATTTTTCAACCAAATCAAACAAAATCTATTTTCTTTTCAACAGACCAAAAAATGTTGAGGCAAAAAAATATTATTCCTATATGGGTATATTATAAACATTTTGTCATCTACATTTGTTTCTATAATCGTTGACGTAAAAAATATTATAATATACACAATTTAATAAAGTTACAAATAGAAACAAGATAGATATAAATAAAAGAACGAGATTAGCCCTTAGGCTTATGAATCCTACTTAGATCAGACATTGTAAAGTAATAAAACGTGATTAAACCTAAAACTGTATTGTTAAATCATGTTATCATGTAGTTGTACTATCGTAAGCAGCAGAATCACACGTACCTATATTGTCTATGGTGGTGATACTAATGTGTGCTAATTCTGCTGCAAGATGTGTTCCGGTTTTCTTCAGCAGACTAGCATAATTATTAGATAACGATTTGTTACTTCCTACGTCACAGAGGGGCAATGGTTGTTCATATTCTCCATTTCTATGTGCCGATAGTGTCTAAGACGTTTCTTCACTTTATGCACCAACAAAAATAAAATTACGTTACATTATTTAAAATTACGTCTACGTTAAAACTTTCTCGAACCTGAAAGCGCCCTTACGTTAGATTTATGTATACAAGAAAAATTTAAGGTCTATAAAATGATTGACATTGACCTGAATTTGTATATTTATTTAGTAAATTCTTTCATCAAAATAATTTCGACATTACGGTGCTCTAACGTCGATATTCGCGCCTCAAAACTCGGGAAAATAAAACTTCAATTTAATACATATTCAGTAAAATTATTTGAATTGACTGTCTTGTTATTTTTTTACCTAAAAATAGTTATGTTGTGTCACTGTTAGTGACGTTGTTTTATTTATGAAGTTAAGTCTGACTGATTTTTAATTATCCTACTTGGTAAATTTTGAGCTACTAAGCGTTCTAGTCTATACATTTCAATTTCCCTAAGCCTCGGAAAAAGGTTAAGATCTACTTCAGCGATATCAATAGCTTTCTAGACAAAACTTTTTTTTTTGCCTTGAGTAATGCCATAGGGTATAACTTATAAATATAGTAACTAATAAAGTATTTAAATAACTTATGTTATTGTTTACTTTAATTAACGAACGTGACACGTTACTGGTGGTAGGTCCCTTTTTTACAGGGGACCGTCTGGGCTGGTACCACCGCGGTGCCTATTTCTGCCTCTAAGCAGTAGTTTGAAAACGCAGCTGTGTTCCCGTTTGAAGGGCACCCTAGGCACCAGAGTAATTACGAGACTTAACACCCAATGTCTCACGGTAGGCAGCGCGTTGGTCATAACAATTGGCGTCGGTGACCACTTTCCATCAGGTGGCCCGACTGTCTGCGTAAGTAATTGAAAAAAATTGACAACTCTTACTAACTATGACGTAATAAAATAACGGAAGGATTCACTTTCATTCCAGACATAGATCCGTTCATGCGTACGCATGTTTTATTATTCAGTTCCGAATATGTTAAAACCTGTATATAAACGTCACATAAATATATATTTCACTAGTTACTGAACATCAATATATAATCTATGTGCACGCTTTGGGTTCACCTGCTAACTATTCTACCATGCTTTTACTCTTTCTACGCATAAACTTTTATTATATCTCTTTTGTCCACATCCGTTCGATTATGATTATATAATTCCGATATATATTGTAACCATAATATTTTCATACGATAAACTTGAGTGCTAATGCTTGCTTAATATTTTTTGGTATAAATATTTCATCAATGTTTTAGGTGTATTAGGATACATTTTAAGAAACATAACAAAAACTTAAAGATAAGTTAAAATAAAACATATTTATTATATTGAATATATCTAAAACAATTATAAAGTTATCTTTTCTAGGTGTATGTATGTTTGTTGATTTTATTAATATATAAAATATCTCAAAGGACTTTCACGAACGTATAGATTGCCCTATAGCCTGTTTTGCAACAAAAATACTGTTTTAGGCCAGTGCATGACTCCATAGTAACACTCCATTGAGATAATGCTATGAAAATACGCTAAATAATCAAAATTAGCAGTTGCCTCGTCGATGAACTGCTCTATCTTGCCCATGACATAGATAGCAGAACTTAATATTTTTAATAGGTGTCCATTTGAGCCCCGGTTTAGACATTAATATGGCTTGACGTATATCAAATTTTATTTTTTCATTCATGTTATTTCCAAAATGTTACTAAAATTTTACTAATAAATTAAATTTTCAAAACATTAAATTTCAATCGTAACAGCGTATAAATATGCAGTTAAATAATATTGATTAGAATTGGCATAATATTTGCAATTCACTTTAAGGCAGTAATGAAAAACTCTTTTCAACAAGAAACTCCGACAATGCAAACTACTTATGAAAGCTTCTGTCATACATTGCCTTTTAAAACCATTCCATAATTCAATCGACACGACTAATAATGCTTTTGAAGAAATAAGTATTCTTCATTCACATTCTTTTCTCATATTTTATTAAAAATACCTTTTGCATCTGGATGAAATACTCATGTTACGATTAATACAATGAACATAATTCTTGTAAAAACGAAACACAATGTCTTCTTTGTAAATTTAAAGCGATGCTTAGATAGACGTCAAATTTACATATAAATTATGAAACCGTTTTCAAATGTATAAGACATTTTTGAAGCTCTTAAAGCAAATAACGGTTTAAATGTCTGCATGTAATATATATTCATTTGTTCTTGAAATATTACGGACCAGGTTAGGCTTGCAATAAATATTTTGTTTATTATCTACAGGCTACAAAAAACATTGTCTTTAAAATTAAGATAACTAACTAAGATCAATAGAGTCAATGCCATGGAGTTCAACTTATTTAAGTGCTAACCACAGCGTAATACGCAACAACAAAGGTAATTATTAAAATATTTATTGGAAGCAGAAAAAACTACATTACAATATAAATAAAGAATCAAATCGAATACCGTTTTAAATCATAAAAAGAGAAGGTTCTCACAGTCATAGATTGTTCAAACCTAATGTTAAATTTTACAGCGTTTGCTGATGAGAATAATCTTTGATTGAATAAACAGAAACGGATATTTTTCAATTAAAAATTAAATTTACATTAACGAGTCATACTACTTCCTACTTGTTGAACAAAACTATAAAATCTTTTTGAATTTAACTTTGAATTACATAAAGATATTAATACTTCGGATACGAACTTGTCAAACAGATGCTGCAGTGACTGAATTTTAATGCTTTGAAAAGTTAAAGCATTCAATTATTTATTGAATTTGTAAAATGGCTGAGCAAAAAAGTATTTCTACATAACTCTGTCTACACTATTTCACGTTATACGCGACGAAATTAAAGTTTTCTCAACAGGAAGTTGAGAAAACTTTAATTTCAGAAAAGCGAGGTTTGATTCCGCGTTTCAGCAATTTGAAACAATAATAACACTTTATTATTATTATATTTTAAAACAATCTGGACTCAAACAGAAGATTGTCAATAAATCTACCACCGCTTCGGTAATGGAAGCCTCTGACCTAAGATGGTCCGTTGTAAGACAGTTAGCGGGGCCATTATACATTTATATTTTTTTAAAAATGACTATAGAATCCTAAAGACTGACAATATACTGCAAAACGTTTCTCTTATTATCGCGGGTCTAATACACAAATTTACGACGCATAGTTATTGTTAATATATCACCTGTTCCATCTTAACTGGCCTGTGCGACATATACCTGCTTCTATCTCGACGTAAACTAGACAATCAAGAAATCGATAGAATGATTATAAAATTATATCAATTGAAAAATATCAATTCATGGAAAAGTCTAAACATTATAGTTATTCATAACTTTCCACTTGAATGATTGCGGTTGTGCGCTGCATTTAATACGAGTAGCGCGCCACTGGCTATCGCATGAAGGCCGTTGCGCTAAAATAGTACTTATGAAAATTTAAAAAAAAACCTGGGATCGATAAATAAATGTCACAGCACTATTCACTGCGATAACTCTCTTTAAATAAAGTTGTGTTTTTTCACTTTTATATCTTCATTAATCATTGATCAGTAATTGTAATTTTTATCTACGTACATATTTTTGTACTTTCGTAAGACCATGTTTGTAAATCATACCTTAGAGCGCAAAACCATTGGGGACTATTATTCTAGATCTAAATTGCTGGTACATACACCAGAAGTATAATCAGCTATGAACCATCTATGTACGTGCACATGCGCTAATAACAAATCATTACCTAAAACGCCATCATCATCATCAGCCTGTGACAGTCCACTGCTGGACATAGGCCTCTCCTAATACACCCTTATCCATTACGGGAGCTTATGGACCGTATCCCACAACGCTGGTCCAATGCGGGTTGGTAGGTGGACCGATTTCTACATGCCCATCGACGCATGGATCAGCTTACTATTCAGACAATTGGATGATCGGCTCATATTGCCCTAACAAACAAGGAAACAACAATGAAAATTTGTTGAGTCCCGCAGGATTCGAACCCGACCTCCGGTTTCAAAGCACAGTCCATACCACTAGGTTACAAAGGCAGTTAGATAAAAATTTCATATCTTTCAACTTGAGTTTTAGTAACGCATTTTGATTCATGTTTACCTCCGGGGATTCTCCTCAGTGCTTAGTAAGCTTCCGAAAAGCCTTCATGTTTAATTTTAAAAGATTTTTTTTTCTTTTATCCGCTTCATTTCATAGAACATATATTTCTATCTTAAAGTACTATACATAATTACGAACCCTATATATATAATCGATTAATATTACAATTTAGTTAAATTCTCTATAAAAATGTAGAAGAGTAGTTGATGTAAGATTAGTAGCTATTGTCCTTTTAGCTGTACTAAAGCTGGTCCAGCAGCTGATCTTAGGTAAACAGTAAAAAAAAATACATAGCATTTATATTATAATTAAAGTAAGTATACAATTAAAAAAAAAATGTACTCTGTATACAACTTTTGTTTGTATTTTTATTTCTTTTAATTAAAATTTTACCAAAAATTAAAATGTTCGCTTAAAATAAACAAGTAAATATATTTTTTGAAGAACAACATTACATTATTATAAACAACTAAGTCAACGTAAGAAACTTCCTGGAAGTTGAAAGTGCCTCTACGCTAGATTTATGAATATAAAAACAATGTAAGCTCTATAAAACTTTTGACCTTGACCTAAATTCGGATATTTATTTAGTAAATTTTAATTTTAGAGCACCATATGCACTCCTTATTTTCTATTCCTTTTTAATTTGATTTTATATTTTTCTAGCAAAATATTTAAATTCAATTTATTTTGATTTCTTTTTGAAATAAAAGATAACAAAACAGTGTTACCATTAAAATGTACTACTAATTATTTCTTCTATTTACGCGATTATATATAAAGAGATAGTAGTAGTATATATAAAGACATAATAGTAGTCTGCCCGTGATCATGGATGCTGAAAAGAATCCGACACGTCGGGAATAAATATATATTTAAGTAACCTTGAAAATCCGTAAATTAGTGGATTTGATATGTACTACTAATTTTTATGTATCGTACTCGGTCAACTTAGAGACACTAACCGTTTAATATCAATAGATTTTGGTTGCCCTAGGGCTTGAAAACATCCCCGAACAGGTTCTCGCTTTGTCGTAGTGGTGGGGCTCAGTACCTGCGGCTTGGGTCAGCTGCGGGAAGCTAAGAGGAACCTGGCCGGCCTGAGGTGTAAGGCGCGGCCGTGGAGGAACTGCTCAAGCGGGCTGCAAAAGCCCGCTTTGGATGCTGCCTGGAGGGTGCGAGGGACAGGTTGCAGGAGGTAGGTGTGCCGCCTTCCCTGTCCTTCGCAACCAAGGAGGAGTCGAGGGAAGAGGAGGTGTCAGTATTCCGTGGAGGGCCGTGGGAGGGAACATTCGGCACTGGTGTCGTCGATCTCTCCTCCTTCTGCGGCCGAAATGGAGCTAACGGCGGGCGTAACATCTGAGCCGCCGCTGGGGCTAGGGAGTTTGGTCCTTGCGTGGTCAGGAACTCCTAGCTCCCATAGCCCCTGAGTAACAGATTCGGGGAATCTGTTACCAAACTTCGAGGGGCCGAGACGAAGGCGCGCTAGTTCCGACGCGCCCAGAGGAGACGATGTGCCATAAGGCCGAGATGGGCTGCTTCGGCGGCCAGCGCTGGTGGGGTTGTGACCCCACTCTAAAGAGCGTCCGGAAGGAACAACGTGATGGTTTTAGTCGGTGCGAGTCCGACATAACCCGTCTTTGCCCCGCGAGGACGGTATGCGTAAACTTACCCACGGTAAAAAAAAAAAAGGGCTTGAAAACATGTTAGGATCTATTTCAGCGATATCGATAGCTTTTCTCGATCAAGCTTCTGTCTTGATAAAAGCAGTAAAAGCTATAAATTCATTTAAAAGTGTACTTTCCGTTGTGATTAATATGTATAAATCGTATTTAGGACAATTTATAATATTATTTAATATACATATATATCTAGTATTGAACCTCATTAAACAGAATAACCTTTGAAAAAAAAACATATAGAAGAATTGTTAGGTAAGTTATAAAAAGCATATGATGACTATAGGCGGTAATTATAAACTTTATGACAAATAGATTAATCTGATAGCGCACAGGTCACAAACAGAGCCACAATATGTGAGCTGATAGCAATTATATTGATTAATACTTCATATGTAGCTTTCTATAATGTATACTTCACAAAGGTTCTGCGTTCCACGCAAAATTACACTTCATCATGAAAGATGCCAGTTGTCTTTGCATTCTTAGATAATAATTATCTTAGATACCCAGTGTAAATAATGGTCATTATGTTTTTCCAAAATTTAATCAAGATAATATTCCTGGGAAAAATTACTCAATAATGATTCTACAGAATCAAATACACATTTTGAGTAAATAGTGAAACACTAATGTATCGGAAAGAACCAGAAGAATGTCGGATAATTTTGATAGCTTCCAAAGTAAAGTGTTCATATCTTAACGTGATCTGATTAAATGAATACCTATAGTACATATAGTAGGACAACACCGGTGTATATTTAAATTATATATATATAAGTCTAAAGCATACTTCATCAGCAGCTGTATTTAACAACTTAAATAAACTTGCTGCTTTTATGACGACGTATATTAATTCATTTGACCGCAAAGTAAGTCAGTGAACGCCAGCAAAGATTTTGATTAGTATTTAAAACAGAAACTCCGTGAAAATTCATTATTTTTAAACGAAAAAGTAATTTTTAAAGATGTCATGTTATACATCAAAACTTAAGTTAATATTTAACTTTGATAATAATATACCGTCATCAAATATTTATATCAATAAATATGTCTGTATTTTCTTTAAAAATATATATTTATTTACTAACGAATAATAGAAAATATAAATTGCATACATGTATATTGTGTTTTATACAAATTGTTTCTGCAACATTAACCTCCTTCGATACTAAGAAACCGAAAAACCATTATTACCTCCTAACCATTATTACAAGAACGGAGGAAGGAATAATTGCTTCTTCAGCAAGTCTGTACGAGATAAAACTACGTTGTAACCACATGCTCTTTTTAGTTAACCATATAGTAAATTTTTTTTATAATGCAGCTGAAACGCGACCGAATAGATTAATAAACAATAATGTATGTCACACAATATAACCGATAATCGAAAAAAAGCAATTTTTTCGAGCCATAATTATTATTGTAATGGCTTGCACGTCTCGATTCTTACCCTAATATATAAAAGTTTATTTTATCTATCCTTAGAATAGGTGTCACTTTACCTCTATGCAGTAATTAACAATTTGTTTACACGCCAAGTGATAGGGGCTGGATTACAAGTTCATTCAACTAGAACCAGGTTCTATACAGTGACTTGCAAATAAATACAGAGGGTTTTAAATAAGGGGGTATCTTTATGATGTTATACATGCAGGAGTAAGCTCGTTTGCTTTTAATATTATGCGTTTATTCTAGAGGTCTAGACGACCACTTAAGTTATTTCTTCCCTCTTAGGTAATAAATTATTTAAGTAAGGTTTTCTCTGAAAAAGCAGAGACAAAGAAATAACTATTTTTGTTTATTTGCATGAAGATTAATAAAAGTAGAGAAAAATGTGCATAGACTCTGAATGAAATTGTAAAAAATATTCACGGAGCAGTCAAGGTCATTCCTGACTGGTTTTAATAGTTTTGCTTTTTAAACGCTACGAAATTAATAAATGCCAGTCATATAACGTAAAAACCAAACGGTAAATATATATTAATATACTTCTATTTACTTTCTTTAAAGTTCACGAACAATGTACATTCGTGTTCATTGTTCGTGAACTAGAATTTAGCATACAAAAAGGAAATTCAATATAAAGAGGAACCTCTGATTTAAAGCTAAATAAGCAACATTGTAAAGCTGTTGTTGAAGGAATCTATTTTCAAAACCATTGAATCATTGAATCGGAAAAACTGACAATTGTTTGAAGGAATAAGTAATGAGGAGAAACTCTCCCTTTTCTGATATTTATGTTAGCGACACATTTCTCTTATTTTGCAGATGGTTGAATGAAGTATGTTTACTTTATAATAATTTTTGAATAACCTAAAATGGAATTCAACATTACAAAAAAGGAAAAATAAATTTTTAAGACATTTAGTTTACCATAAAATCTTCTTCAAAAAATATTTTTTAAAGAAGGAAACTTCATAAGATATTATTAAAGAGCAATTAACTATGTGCAGGTAATTGTAGCAACATATATTTCTAGTTTTACTTTTTTTCTTCCTAAATTATAATATATACGAATCCTACTTACATAAATTTATCGCTTTAAAATAAACGGAAATATTTGCATATAAATATTTCTCCTTCCGCATATTAATAGAAAAACCACACAAACCGCAAATGCCTTGAAAATCCGAATTACAAACCCAACCGTCAAGGATTTCCCGTATCCTTATGCAGCAACGCACTACATAGTATAAAGCAAAGTAGCCTTCTCTGTCCCTATATCTCTATGTATGCTTAAATCTTTCTAATAACGCAACGGATATCGATGCGGTTTTTTTAACAGATAGAGTGATTGAGGAGGAAGGTTTAAATGCATAACACATGTTTAATATTGTAGGTATATTTTCTATCAGCATAACTCCCGTGCGAAGCAGGGGCGGGTCGCTAGTACTATATAAATTGCCTCCGTATTCCTCCGCTTATTAAATATTTATAAGTAATACTCTAAATGTTAGCAGCAATCAAGAGATGGAGTACTTTTAGTCCTTTAGTTTAAAACTTGTTTAGAAACGAACATAAACGTGTGTTTCACTAGTCACTCATAATCAATTTATAACTCGCTTTGGATTCGCATAGTAACTTTCTGCTCATATATTTTTATCACATATTTCTCACGTCTTGCGTTCCGATTATAGGTGGTAGCTTACATACGTACATATACTTATCATATGATAAGCTAACTGCTAATGCTTCCTTAATGTTTTTTTCTATGATATAAATGGTTTATCAATATTTTTTTAGAATTTATTTGGATATACTTTAAGAAAACGAAAAAAATTATATTACTTAAAGTTAAACAGTATCTAGTATACATATTTATCACTTAATATATTTACTACAATCATCAAATCATCTTTGCTAGTTATATAAATGTTATGTTCTCATATTTTATCATAGTTTTTCGATGAGTAAAAAACGAGCTGTTTTAACAAATTAAAATACGTTTCGTAACTCTTAAAGATAGGTCCTTTTAAACAATTATTAAATATTTAATGGTTATTTCTGGAATTTTGGAAAAGCACAAAATTTATTAAAACCGAGGAGGTAACAATTCACAGCGACCCAGTTTTAATATTTACTAATAATTAGGAAGCAATTTGAAGTTATAAGGTTTGTGTAGAATTTAACTTCAACATAAAATCCCATCCTAGAACCTATAGAATCTTTAGTGAAGCTGCACCTTAACACCAAAGCTTGCCGGGCTCTGCCACAAAAACATACGACTGCTGCACTGCGTAGGACTAAGGACGCAAGGGGAACCAATTTAGAATAATAGTAAGGTAAACAAAGTCTAATGTCAATACTGACTTTTGGAACCCTTTAATAGGTAAATCACGTGGCTATTGGAAATGACTATGTTTCGCCAATAAATTATATGTTTTTCAAATTTCACAACGAAACTATATTAAATTAATACTTGCAATAATTTGTAGGACAAAAGCTGCAGCGTCGTTCTCCCGCTTTACAAAGTTGCGGCACTCAATTATTTATTGAAAATGATAAATGAACGTACGAATGGACGAGACGATAATACTAATATTTTACAAAACGATACAATAATTCGTAATGAAATATAGTAACAACGAAGTTCTAAACAATACCCAAAAAAACTACATAGCCCACTGGTCTATTTTGAAACCGCAGCTATTACAGCAATTTTGTAAGGTGTTCTGGTAGTTGACTGTCACTGAATGACACTGACATGTCGGTAACAATTAAATAATAAGGACCTTAGACGTATGATACCATTTTGTAGCCATGATCTTTCTTTTTTTATATTTTTTTATGTTGTACTATGCTAAAGTATACAAAAACATATAAATTAAAAATCCAATTGAAAACTAAGCGAAATTAATAATTTTAACTTTTCACTTTAGTGGTCGAGGTCTGTCAGGCGCTGCATGTTTAACGAAGCGGTGGCATCGCTTGTCATCAGGTGAAGGCCGTTTCGCTAAAGTGGTAAAATTATTGAAACTCGAAATCATTTATATAAACATCAGAGTGGTTTCTGCTGCCTTGACTTTCTAACTTTATTTATGTATTGTTAAATGTAAATCACCTATAATTTAATTAGGTGATATTTCTTAACTCGACTTTGAATAATGAACATATCTTAATAGGTTTAGATCTACCCAGTTCACTGCAAGAAATAAACACAATTATAAACATGATAAACCACATGGAACAAAAATATGTGCAGTTAATAGGTGTATAGATGATAGATTAACAGGTGATAGGTAAAAATATTTTGTATTGTATGCCTGGGCCTACAAAAGTTTGATTGTTATAAATATAATATTGATAAAACTATCTATAAAATTATTCCTAATACTGTAACAAAAATAGATTTTATTATATGGATGTACTTACAGTTATATATCGTTCGTGATTTTCATATATTTAGCATGGAGATTTTAATAATATAGTTGATTTAAGCGACTTTATTTACAAATAAAATAAGTGCAAAGATATTTTTGACTACTATAGCATATATGAAACAATAAAATGAATTCACACAATACTATTTTAAAATATGTCTAAATAGATAAAATTCTCAACTAATAAATAAACATAAAAAACAAATTTAAAGCACGAATTCTCTGAATGAAATATTATACTGTCCACTCCTTTAAAACGAATTACTCTTCTGTCACAATTTTTGGTAGCTTGTCTGAATTTAGAGCAATGATTGTACTCAGACTTGAACAAGTTTTGTCAGAAGCTACACTAACAAGGTAACCTCGACTGATGCGAGCAACGTTCTCTTTAGCTTTAGCTAGTTTGCTTCTATCCTAATTAGGTTTCTACTTCATCAAACGCGCGTTCACTAACCTGCATACGCTGTTTTCTAACATGTCTGTAAATAGCATTATTTTAAGAAATTGCCTTCATAAACTACTAAAGAGGCTTAGCAGTATTTTTAGTATATCATAAAATATATAAAAACAAGGTATATTTTAAGTGAAAGATATGACGGACTTCTAACAGCGTGTAACTGTTTATTTACTACAATACTAACTATTTTACGCAATATAAGCAGGTAACAACGTTCCTCTGTTCGAAATTTGTCCTGATTTCTTCCACTACATTTTAAATCTATGATATCTTTTAAGATATTCATTTAATCAAAATGTCGTCTATGACACGATGTCGATATTAAGAATGTTTTTTTTGCAATCACTTTCATGTTAATTAACACAGTTTTATCTTAAATGGGCTTCCAATATGCCTAATTGCAGTTTTTTAAAATTTATTGTGGGTTGTCCTTAAATATAGATAAATTTATTTATTTACACTTCTTGTACAAAATGAGTACAATGGCGGACTTAATGCCAAAGGCATTCTCTAACAGTAAACCATTGGGTGGTTAAGAGAATGTTAAGTAGGAAGAGAAAGAATGGTAAAAAAAAGAGAAAAACAAGGTTTTATACATAAGAATTGGGTCGTTTAAAAGTAATAAATGACAAAATATAAAAAAAGAAAGTAATACACGTACATAAATATGTTTACAATACAAATATATATAATACACATAAATATAATATATATATATGAATAATTACATAAACTTACATACATAAGTACATAAACATACATACACTTATTTTATAAATAGTTATAAATACCAGATTAAAATAAAATAAAAGGATCTGTTTCATTGTTGTAATTGACTTAAGAGTTTTTTTCTAATTTTACGTTTAAACTCATTACGACTTTAAGCCTAATAAATGTGCTCTCGCAGACTTTACTGCTGAAAAAATTTTATTATAATTATAATTATTATAATTTCATGATACAGGAATAGGCACTTTTTAATATACTTATAAACTTAACTGAAAAACCCAAAAAGTTTCATGATTATTTAATTTTATGCAATAAAAAGTCCCGAGTAACACTTTCAACAGTCTCAGCTACAGTTTTACATATCAATCTTTGACTCAGTCACTAGGATTTAATAACTATAATAATCAGGCGTAAGTCATGCATGAAAATTGTGTTATTTAAAAAAAAATTAAATTAGTAATGTACATAACGTGTGTTTAGTGACTAAAATGTAGAGAATTATCATTATTGTGTCAAATACAAAAGAAAAAATTATTAATCGTGAGCAATCGAAACAATTAGCATAATCGTAAAGTAATCAGTAATAACAGAACCATTTTATTGTAGGTGGTAGGTACCGTTTTTACAGGGCCGTCTGGGGCGTACCACCGCTGTGCCTATTTCTGCCACAAAGCAGTTTTGCGTATTTTCTGGGTAAATGAGAATAACATCGTAGGCCTCAAGGTAGGTAGTGCGTTGGTGTTATATTGTATTATATCCATCGAGTGGCCCAACTGCTCATCTGCAACTTATTTAAACTTTTAAAATTTCCTTTCAAAATATGTATTTTAGAAGATGTTATTATAAAATTAGGTTATATTATTAACAAAATTAAGAATTAAAAGAAATTGCGGTAGATTTTGACGATAAATGATTTCCTAGCTAAATTTGCATTTTAATTTGTGTATATATTTCTATTCGCCCTTGGTTCGAATGCCGCGGGGAAACAACTTTGTGTTATCGTTGTTTTCTGGTAGGTTGGGATCGGATATTTATACCGATCACCCAATTGTCTGTAAAAGTAGTCTTGAAAAGTAAGATGATCCATGAGTCGGATGGGCATATAAAAAGTCGGTCCACCCACCAACCCGCATTGGATCAGCTTGGTGGGATACGGGCGAAAAACCCCCTAATTGAGAGAGGAGCGTGCAGTAGGGGAGGCCTTTGTCTATCAGAGGAGTTTTATTCTATTTTTTCATTTTAATAAAGGCAAATAATCTGACAAATAACATGAAAATAACTGCTTTTTAAAAGTGGTACTTGGAGAAAACCGAGCTAGAAAATTACTTGTTATAAGGCAAAATGCCTGCAGAGCTTGCTTTTATATATGTTTTTTATATATTTTATATGCGTATAAGTTTTTTTGAGTAAAAAATATTGCGCGGCTTATTTGAAAACCACTGTTATTTTTTTCTGTAAAAAAAGTTATTTTTAAATGAGTAATAATTATTATAATAGTTAGGACAATATCGGCCGATCACCCAATTGTTTGAAATATGAGATAATTGATAAAATCAGTCCCATCTTTGTCAGTCGTTATAGGAAGTCAGTGCCTTCAAATCAACTGACAACTTATTCAATACAATTATTTAATTCGTCCTTAGAATGCATTTTACCCTTTGGGTTGCGAAGGCCAGATGCCAGTCGCTCTGCGCAAAAACTGTTATTTGGTAAATCTGGATGAATTAGAAGCCGACCTCGTAATAACTTGGGAAAATAGCTAGTTGAAAGAAAGAAGATTATGATAAAGATCTGGTAATCCCACTCAGTCTTGGCAACGTTTTACACATCAGCCTTAACTACGATCTCTGCAAAATGCTCAAAACATTGTAAGTAAACGATGAAGGCTGCTAAAAAAAATCAATTCTAAAATAAATAAACACATTTTAATGTATGACTTTGACCTATATTTGGATTTACAATTTACTTAATTCGTTCATGAAAATAATTTAACGTTTAAAGCACCGTAATGCGCTCTGAATATAAAATAAATATGTACAACAAACTTAAATTTGACAAAGACAGGAATATTAAAAAATGTGTAAATTTGTTAAAAGACTTTGAAATAGTTTCTATATTAATTTCAATATCTACATGAACTGATTTCGAAACGTAAAATTAGTGTCCGACCGAAATTTCGGTTTCGGTTTCGGTTTCGCCGACTTTCGGCCAAAATCAAGTTTCGGCCGCAGTTTCGGTTTCGGCCAAATTTGGCCGAAACTTTTGCCGAAACCGAAACTGGTTTCAGAAGTTATCATGTTATCAAATTTAAACGATTTCAAAATGATAAAAGCGAAAGTTATCATTATCATTATCATTGCTGCAATCGAGCTCAGATGGTTCGATTTTAGTTCAGACAACCATTCCAAGTTACCTATAAGAGATTGATGAATCTTCTAGAACGACGAGTAGAGATCAAAAAATAATGAGAAACACATATATACTCCTTGGTAACAAAAATAAATAAACACTGGAAGGAATAGTAGCTCTTAGCACAGATATTTGTTATTTTCATAACTTAAAAATTTCGATTCTCTTTACTTATTTTCTGAATGTAGTCATTTGTTTTCTTCCCAGTCAGCCCGTGTTCCTACTTAGTAAATCCAAGTGCGGGCTTGTTATTAAAAACCTCTTTTTTTTTAAATTAACGACGCATAAGATACAATACAATTTGGAAGCAACATTAGAGGAGTCTGCTTCTGATACCTAATTCGAAAAAAAGGCATTTTGAAAACGTTTAGCTATTATTTGAATAAATTCAAAAAAGTTATAGAGAAATGTTTGTGTGTTAAGGGAAATTATTGCTGTGAAGACTACTTGATAGGTAACACATACTGGTATTGATCTCTTCGCTCCAGGCTATTTAAAACTGTTAAAATATAATGTTGTATGTTAAAAATATTGAAAAGAGAAAATAAAAAAAGTCCCGCTAAGTTCCTTACGCCGGTTTTTCTTAAGTCAGAGGCTTTCGTTTCCAAACCGTTGATAGTTTATTTGACAATCAATAAGAAAGTGTTGCATGAAATGCTTCCATATTGAATAAAGATCATATGAATACCTCATTCAATCCATAGTAACACCACTTGATTTTTCAAAGATATTATAGGTAGTTATAAGAAGATTCTAAAAACATTTCGTCTCGTTTCTCTCTCGTGTCTCGTTTTGTAACAGTGGATGATACATGGGTTTATTCTTGTGACCAGGAGACAAAACAGAAATTTTCGCAATAAAAACGGCCACCCTCACCGACCCCCCGAAGAATTTTCATGCCGTGGCATCGGCTGGCTAGGTTATGGCCTCAATATTTTGTGAGTCAGAAGAGATATTGTTGATTGATACTCCAGGTTATCAGGTTATCGTTAAACAACTGTTACAAGTTATAATGCAGCGTTAGATCCCAAGTCGAGAATGCCGTCAATGATAAAAGGAGATAAACATCGTAGGGATGTACTGTTTTTCCTTGATATCGCACCCGCATATAGATTGGTAGTAGCGATGGCTGCCATTCAGCAAGCTGGCATTCAAAAGGTTGTGCATCACCTTATTCACGAGATCTGGCACCTAGCTGTTTTTTATGTTGTCACCAAAATAGCGTTATTTTGGTGTAAGGCGAATACGTTTAAAAATAAATATTTGAGTTGTCAATCCCCATTATATTCTATCTCATTCTCACTACTTTTTGATCCCTTCTTGGAACTACAAATACAAACCAAAGCATTAATTACTAAGGTCTCAAAATACCAATAGTTAATAATTAACGCAACAGTAACAATAAGTATTTTTTTTATTTCGCTTCGAGAATTTAATTTGAAAAATAATTGTTTTAATATTAATATTTCGTCACAAAAAAAAAACAATTTAAATAAATTATTACCAGTATCCAGTACCAATATACATACTGTCTCTTCATGTTATGTCTTAGCTAATTTAGAATAATGGGTAAAAAGCATGAAATTGCAGTATTTTGAGGATTTTGATACTTGACCAAGTAAGTTTCGGTTTCGGTTTCGGTTTCGGTTTCGGCCGAAACTGAAGCCGCGGCCGAACTTTCGGTTTCGGTTTCGGTTTCGGCCGAAAAATCAGTTTCGGTCGGACTCTACTGAACATTAATATATAATCTATGTTCACGCTTTGGGTTCACCTGCTAACTATTCTACCATGCTTTTACTCTTTCTACGCATAAACTTTTATTATATCTCTTTTGTCCACATCTCACGTTCCGATTATAGGCGGTAACCTATAATATTTACATACGATAAACTTGAGTGCTAATGCTTGCTTAATTTTTTTTTTTTGGTATGAATATTTCATCAATGTTTTAGGGTGTATTAGGATACATTTAAGGAAACATAACAAAAACTTAAAGAAAAGTTAAAATAAAACAGTATATATATTTATATTTGAATATATCTAAAACAATCGTAAAGTAATCTTTGCTAGGTGTATGTATGTTATGTTGATTTTATTAATATATAAAATATGTCAAGAGGACTTTCTCGAACGTATAGATTGCCCCTAGAACCTGTTTTGCAACAAAAATACAGTTTTTAAGCCATGTGCTGACTCCCATAGTAACACTCCATATGAGATAATGCTATGAAAATACGCTAAATAATCAAAATTAGCAGTTGCCTCGTCGATGAACTGATCTATCTTGCCCATGACATAGATCATCATCATCATCATTAGCAGCCCTTCTTCGTCCACTGCTGGACATAGGCCTTTTCAATGAACGCCAAGACGGCCGATCCCTGCTACTCGCTGCCAATTTGAACCGGCTACTGCGCGGAGATCGGCATCCCACCTGGTCGGGGTCGACCAACGCTCCGTCTTCCCAAACGCGGCCTCCACTCCAGAACCTTATTGGCCCATCGGCCATCAGTTCTTCTTACTACATGGCCGGCCCACTGCCACTTCAACGAGCTAATCCTATGCACTATGTCGGTGACCTTAGTTCTTTGGCGGATAAATTCGTTCGAATTTTATCCGACAAAGAACTCAAGCATGGTGCGCTCCATAGCCCGTTGAGCTACGGCAAATTTGTGGACCAGTCCTAGAGTTAGTGGCCACGTTTCGGCCCCGTAGGTCATCACGGGGAGTACGCATTGGTTGAAGACTTTCGTCTTCAAATTCTGCGGTATCGGTGACGTGAGAATATGGTTCAGCTTCCTAAATGCTGCCCAGCCCAACTGAATCCTCCTATCGGCTTCCCTCTCGAAGTTGTGTCTTCCCAACTGCAATATGTGCCCAAGGTAGACATATTCATTGACAACTTCGAGAGTAACACCGTCGACATTAACTGGCCTCGGGAGAACGTGTTCGTTGAACATGACTTTCGTCTTGTCCAAGTTCATCCTGAGGCCAATGCGTCGGGAGGATTCATTTAAACTGTGCAACATCTCCTGCAAGTCCTCCAAGGTCTCGGCCAATATAACGATATCGTCGGCAAAACGGAGGTGTGAAAGGTACTGGCCGTTGATTCTTATGCCACATCCAGTCCAGTCTAGGGTCTTGAAGACATCCTCCAAAGCATTGGTGAACAGTTTCGGGGAAAGAACATCCCCCTGTCGCACTCCTCGATGCATTTGGATTGGTCTCGTTCGACCCCCCGGAATCAGGACAGACATAGACGCGCCACTATAGAGACCTCTCAACACCTCGACGTATCGATAATCGACCTGACACCGTTGAAGGGCATCCAGAACAGCCCAGGTTTCTACAGAGTCAAAAGCTTTCTCATAGTCCACAAAGGCAAGGCAAAGTGGCTGATTGTACTCGTAGGTCTTTTGTACAACTTGCCTTATGGTGAATATGTGGTCTATGGTGCTAAATCCTCTGCGAAACCCAGCCTGCTCCGGTGGCTGGAATCCATCAAGCTTATTGGTGAGGCGATTCGTCACTACTCTCGAGAACAGCTTGTATATGTGACTTAAAAGCGAGATTGGTCGGTAATTTTTGAGGAGAGTATTGTCTCCTTTCTTGAAAAACAACACAACCTCGCTTTCGAGCCATGCCTTGGGGGAAATGCCTCTTTGAAGGACGGAATCGAATACCTTTTGAAACGCCCTTAGAACAGGGTCCCCCCCTGCCCGAAGCAGTTCGGTCGTGATTCCATCCTTTCCAGGAGCCCTCCCTCCCTTAAGCTGCCTGAGGCCGACTAACCTCATCAAAGCTGACGTTGGAAGCTCACCAGAATGATGTCGAGTCAGACTAGCACGGGATCGTTAGACCGGTAATTAGGGTTGAGGAGCCTGTGACGCGTACAATTTGCGATAGAAGTCCTCTATCTCCGACAAGATCTCAGGCTTAGTAGAAACAGTCGAGCCAGAGCTGTTCTGAGCTTCGACAGATGGCTTCTTCCGAGCTTTTCGCAAAAACCTTCGACCCTCTATTCTGCTCAATCGCTCTAGTTATTCGTTGCGTATTTGAGCAGCGAAGGTCTCGGCGTATAAGTTTGCGGATCCGCTTTGAAAGAATTTTCACATCTGTCGAAGTGGTCTCCTTATGCTGCCGACGTTCCTCCATAAGATTGAGCGTCTCATCGGAGAGTTTGGACTTCTCGCCAGACGCTTACTCCTACAAAACCTTTGACCAACATCCGTATGCAGTCCACCACGGCATCGGGCCTCGTCAACTGCCATTGTAGTTTCCGATATGTTAAGGGCATCGAATCGGTTTTTTAATTCCAGTTGGAATTTTCCGAGCCCATGACGGTTTGTCGGAAGTTAGGTCGGAGAGTAGACCTCACCAAGCGGACCCGCTCTCGCTGGAAATCTAAGTTCAGGGTGCCTCTCACTAGTCGGTGATCACTTCCGGTTTTGAACCGATTGATCACAGAGACATCCCTGAATATGTGTTTCCGGTCCGTCATGATGAAGTCTATCTCGTTCCTTGTCACAGTATCGGGACTCTGCCATGTCCACTTCCTGTGAGGTCTCTTCTTAAAATATGAACTCATTAAGAAGAGCCCTTCCTTCTCGAGGAAGTTTACCAGCATCTGTCCCCTGTGATTTCGACTACCGACACCGTGGGGTCCTAAACACGATTCAATGCCCTGTCGTACTCCCACCTTTGCATTGAAATCCCCCATGACAACGTTATAGTGGGCCTTGTGGGTGTTGTGTAAGGCCCGGGAGACATCGTCGTAAGTGGCCTCCACTTCGTCGTCAGGGCGTGCCGAAGTGGGCGCATACACCTGTATCACTTTGACTGAACTGTACCTCTTAGTGAGGTTAAGAACAATGTACGCTACCCTACTCGACACGCTTGAAACTACGACAATGTTGTCGACAAAGGATTAGTTGACGTGGAATCCCACGCCGCCTGTGACGGATTGCCGCCCACTCGGAAGTAGAAAAGGTGACCCGATGGCAAGGTTATGGTGTCCTCTCCTGGTCTTCGGACTTCACACAACCCTAAAACGTGCCACCGGATCTTGCCCAGTTCTACCTCCAGCTCGGCCAGGTGTTCGCCAAGTCTCAGCGTTCCTCCATTATACGTAGCCAGTTCAAGTTTTGCTGGTAGCGATCCGTAACCCGGGATTCTTCGACCCTTGTCCCACCGTTACCTTGGCCGCTACCGTGACCAGGAATAGTGGAACTACCGGGAACTAGGGGCCGTTTACCTTTTTGGCGTTCATCGAAGAAAATGCTCATAATTGCCACGCTGAGCAGGCGGGTTGGCAATTGACTAATTAGCACTTGACTACGGATCTATCTTACCCTCGGAAGGCAGATCCGCCGTCAAATGGGCGGTGGAGATCGTCACATCCCTACGCCACAACAGATAGCAAAGCAGGAAAAACTAGATTACAATATAAATACGGAATTAAAACGAATACGTTTTAAATCATAAAAGAAAAGGTTCTCCAGTCATAGATTGTTCAAACCTAATGTTAAATTTTTCAGAGTTTGCTGAAGAGAATAATCTTTAATTGAATAAACAGAATAGGATATTTTTCAATTAAAAATTAAATTTACATTATAGCGTCATACTTCTACCTACTTGTTGAACAAAACTATAAAGTCTTTTTGAATTTAACTTTGAATTGTATAACGAGGCTATTAATACTTCGGATACGAACTTGTCAAACAGAAGCTGCAGTGACTGAATTTTAATGCTTTGAAAAGTTAAAGCATTCAATTATTTATTGAAATTGTAAAATGGGTGAGCAAAAAGTATTTCTGCATAACTCTGTCTATACTATTTCACGTCATACGCGACGAAGTTAAAGTTTTCTTCGTATCATACTTCTCTACTCTACTTTATTAGTATCATATTTTAAAACAATCTGGACTCAAACAGAAGATAGTCAATAAACCTACCACCGCTTCGGTAATGAAAGCCTCTGACCTGAGATGATCCGTTGTAAGAAAGTTAGTAGGGTCATTATACATTTCTATTTTTTTAAAAATGACTATAGAATCCTAAAGACTGACAATATACTGCAAAACGTTTCTCTTATTATCGCGGGTCTAATACACAAATTTACGACGCATAGTTATTGTTAATATATCACCTGTTCCATCTTAGCTGGCCTGTGTCACATACACCTGCTTCTATCTTGACGTAAACTAGACAATCAAGAAATCGATAAAATGATAATAAAATGATGTCAGTTAAAAAAATATCAATTCATGGAAAAGTCTAAACATTATAGTTATTCACAACATTCCACTTGAATGATTGCGGTTGTGCGCTGCATTTTATACGAGTAGCGCACCACTGGCTATCGCATGAAGGCCGTTGCGCTAAAATAGTACTGATGAAAATTAAAAAAAAAAACTAGGATCGATGAATAAATGTCACAGCACTATTCACTGCGATAACTCTCTATAAATAAAGTTGTATTTTTTCACTTTTATATCTTCATTAATCATTGATCAGTAACAGTAATTTTTATCTACGTACATATTTTTGTACTTTCGTAAGACTACGTTTGTAAATCATACCTTAGAGCGCAAAACGATTGGGGACTATTCTTCTAGATCTAGATTGCTGGTACATACACCAGAAGTATAATCAGCTATGAACCATCTATGTACGTACTCATGCGCTAATAACAAATCATTACCTAAAACGCCATCATCATCATCAGCCTGTGACAGTCCACTGCTGGACATAGGCCTCTCCTAATACACCCTTATCCATTAGGGGGCTTATGGACTGTATCCCACAACGCTGGCCAGTGCGGGTTGGTAGGTAGACCGGCTTTCTACATGCCCATCCGACGCATGGATCATCTTACTTTTCAGAAAATTGGGTGATCGGCCCAAATTGCCCTAACAAACTAGGAAACAACAATGAAAATTTGATGAGTCCCCGCAGGATTCGAACCCACGACCTCCGGTTTCTAAAGCACACGTCCATACCACTAGGTTACAAAGGCAGTTAGATAAAAATTTCATATCTTTCAACTTGAGTTTTAGTAACGCATTTTGATTCATGTTTACCTCCGGGGATTCTCCTCAGTGCTTAGTAAGCTTCCGAAAAGCCTTCATGTTTAATTTTAAAAGATTTTCTTTTATCCGCTTCATTTCATAGAACATATGTTTCTATCTTAAAGTACTATACATAATTACGAACCCTATATATATAATCGATTAATATTACAATTTAGTTAAATTCTCTATAAAAATGTAGAAGAGTAGTTGATGTAAGATTAGTAGCTATTGTCCTTTTAGCTGTACTAAAGCTGGTCCAGCAGCTGATCTTAGGTAAACAGTAACAAACATCCATACTTACAAACTTTAGCATTTATATTATAATTAAAGTAAGTACACAATTAGTATACAACTTTTGTTGTATTTTTTATAGTTAGAAATACATTTTTTATTTCTTTTTATTAAAAATTTTACCAAAAATTAACATGGTCGCTTAAAATAAACAAGTAAATATATTTTTGTGAAGAACAAGACAAACCTTTTCAACAGAACAAAACGTGTTGAGGCAAATTAATATCATTCCTATATGTATATAATGCAATAATTTTGTGGCCTTTGCGACTATAATCATTGAGGTTAAAAATATTAAAAGATACAAATTTTAATATACTTACAAACAGAGATAAAATAGGTATAAGTTAAAGAACGAGAACAGCCCATAGGCTTATGAATCAAACTTACATAGATCAGACATATTTGTAAAGTAATAAAAGGCGATTAAACCTAAAATTGTATATCATGTTATCATATAGTTATATTCTCGTAAGCAGCAAAATGTATCAGATGTATATTATCTTTAGCGGTGATACTATTGTGTGCTATTTCTGCTGCAAACTTTGTTCCGATTTTGGCCAGCAGGCTAGCATAAACACAAAATTGATAACGATTTGTTACTCCTACGTCACAGAGGAGCGATAGGATTGTTGTTCATATTCTTCATTTGTTGTTGCCAATAGTGTTTAAGACGCTTCTTCACTTTATGCACCAACAAAAATAACATCACATTACATTATTATAAACAACTAAGTCAACGTAAGAAAGTTCCCGGAAGCTGAAAGTGCCTCTACGCTAGATTTATGAATATAAAAACAATGTAAGCTCTATAAATCTTTTGACCTTGACCTAAATTCGGATATTTATTTGGTAAATTTTAATTTTAGAGCACCGTAATGCACTGCTTATTTTCTACTCCTTTTTTAATTTGACACAAAAATTTAGACTTCAATTTTATATCTTTGTAGCAAAATTATGTTAAATTAAATTTATTTTGATTTTTATTTTGAAATAAAAGATTTTATATCCTTAAACAAAACAGTGTTACTATAAAATGTACGACTGATTTTTAAATATCGTACTCGGTCAACTTAGAGACACTAACCGTTTTAGTATTAATAGATTTCGGTTACCCTAAGGCTTGAAAACATGTTAGGATCTATTTCAGCGATATCGATAGCTTTCTCGATAAAGCTTCTGTCTTGATTAAAGCAGTAAAAGCCATAAATTCATTAAAAAGTGTACTTTCTGCGTTGTGATTAATATGTATAAGTCGTATTTAGAACAATTTATAATATTATTTTATATAAATACATATCTAGTATTGCAACCCCATAAAACAGAATATGATCTCTAATAATCTTTGTAAAAAAACATATAGAAGAATTGTTGGGTAAGTTATAAAAAGCATATGATGACTATAGGCGGTAATTATAAACTCGTGACGAATAGATTAATCTGATAGCGCACAGGTCACAAACAGAGCCACAATGTGTGAGCTGATAGCAATTAAATTGATTAATACTTCATATGTAGCTTTCTAGAATGTATACTTCACAAAAGGTTCTTCGTTTCACGCAAAAATTACACTTTATCATGAAAATGCCGGTTGTCTTTGCATTCTTAGATAATAATTATACTTAGATACCCAGTGTAAATAATGGTCATTATGTTTTTCCAAAATTTAATCAAGATAATATTCCTGGGAAAAATTACTCAATAATGATTCTACAGAATCAAATACACATTTGTGAGTAAATAGTGAAACACTAATGTATCGGAAAGAACCAGAAGAATGTCGGATAATTTTGATAGCTTCCAAAGTAAAACTGTTCATATCTTAACGTGATCTGATTAAATGAATGCCTATAGTACATATAGTAGGACACCAGCGGTGTATATTTAAATTATATATATATATATATATATATATATATATATAAAAGTCTAAAGCATAATTCACCAGCAGGTGTATTTAACAACTTAATTAAACTTGCAGCGTTTATGACTACGAATATTAATTCATTTGACCGCAAAGTAAGTCAGTGAACGCCAGCAAAGATTTTGATTAGTATTTAAAATAGAAACTCCCATGAAAATTCATTATCTTTAAATGAAAAAGTAATTTTTAAAGATGTCATGTGATACATCAAAACTTAAGTTATATATTTAACTTTGATAATAATATACCGCCATCAAATATTTATATCAATAAATATGTCTGTATTATCTTTAAAATATATATTTATTTAACAACGAATAATAGAAAATATAAATTGCATACATGTATATTGTGTTTTATACAAATCGTTTCTGCAACATTAACCTCCTTGATACTAAGAAACCGAAAACCATTATTACCTCTTAACCATTATTACAAGAACGGAGGAAGGAATAATTGCTTCTTCAGTAAGTCTGTACGAGATAAAACTACGTTGTAACCACATGCTCTTTTTAGTTAACCATATAGTAAATTATTTTTTATAATGCAACTGAAACGAGACCGAATAGATTAATAAACAATAATGTATGTCACATAATATAACCGATAATCGAAAAAAAGCTATTTTTTCGAGCCATAATTATAATTATAATGGCTTGCACGTCTCGGTTCTTACCCTAATATAAGTTTATTTTATCTATCCTTTTAATAGGTGTCACTTTACCTCTATGCAGTAATTAACAATTTGTTTACACGCCAAGTGATAGGGGCTGGATTACAAGTTACTTCAACTAGAACCAGGTTCTATACAGTGACTTGCAAATAAATTCAGAGGGTTTTAAATAAGGGGGTATCTTTATGATGTTATACATGCAGGAGTAAGCTCGTTTGCTTTTAATATTATGCGTTTATTCTAGAGGTCTAGACGACCGCTTAAGTTATTTCTTCCCTCTTAGGTACTAAATTATTTAAGTAAGGTTTTGTCTTTCTAAAAAGCAGAGAGAAAGAAATAACATTTTTTTTTAATTTGCATGAAGATTAATAAAAGTAGAGAAAAATGTATATAGACTCTGAATGAATTTGTAAAAAATATTCATGGAGCAGTCAAGTTCATTCCTGACTGGTTTTAATAGTTTTGCTTTTTAAACGCTACGAAATTAATAAATGCCAGTCATATGACGTAAAAACCAAACGATAAATATATAATAATTATACTTCTATTTACTTTTTTTAAAGTTCACGAACAATGAACAATTGTTCATTGTTAGTGAACTAGAGAATGTAGCGTACAAAAAGGAAATCAATATAAAGAGGAACCTCTGATTTAAAGCTAAATAAGCAATATTGAAAAGCTGTCGTAGAAGGAATCTATTTTCAAAACCATTCAATCATTGAATCGGAAAAACTGACAATTTTTGGAAGGAATGAGTATTTTATGTCTCATTATTATTCAGAAACTCTCTCTTTTCTGATATTTATGTTAGCGACACATTTCTCTTATTTTGCAGATGGTTGAATGAAATATGTTTACTTTATAATAATTTTTGTATAACCTAAAATGGAATTCAACATTACAAAAAAGGGAAAATAATTTTTTAAGGAACTTAGTTAACCATAAAATCTTCTTCAAAAAATATTTCAATAAGTTTTTAAAGAAGGAAACTTCATAAAATATTTATATTTATATTATTAAAGAGCAATTAACTATATGCAGGTAATTGTAGCAACATAAAGCTTTTTCTAGTTTTACTTTTTTCTTCCTAAATTATAATATATACGAATCCTACTTACATAAATTTATCGCTTTGAAATAAACGAAAATATTTGCATATAAATATTTCTCCTTCCGCATATTAATAGAAAAACCATACAAACCGCAAGTGCCTTGAAAATCCGCATTACAAACGCAGCTGTCAAGGATTTCCCGTATCCTTATGCACCAACGCAACATATTTATCACTACATAGTATAAAACAAGTTGCTTTCCTGTCCCTATACCTCTATGTATGCCTAAATCTTTCAAATAACACAACGGATTTCGATGTGATTGAGGAGGAAGGTTTAAATGCATAACACATGTTTAATATTGTAGGTATATTTTCTATCAGCATAACTCCCGTGCGAAGCAGGGGCGGGCCGCTAGTACTATATAAATTGCCTCCGTATTCCGCCGCTTATTAAATATTAATAAGTAATACTCTAAATGTTGGCAGCAATCAAGAGATGGAGTTCTTTTAGTCCTTTAGTTTAAAATTTGTATAGAAACGTGTTTCACTAGTCACTCCAAATCAATTTATAACTCATATACGCGCTTTGGATTCGCATAGTAACTTTCTGCTCATATGTTTTTATCACTTATTTTTCACGTCTTACGTTCCGATTATAGGCGGTAGCTTACATTTTACCATATGATAAGCTAACTCCTAATGCTTCCTTAATGTTTTTTTCCATGATATAAATGGTTTATCAATATTTTTTTAGAATGTATTTGGATATACTTTAAGAAAACGAAAAAAATTATATTACTTAAACTTAAACAGTATCTAGTATACATATTAGTATTTATCACTTAATAGATTTATTACAATCATCAAATCATCTTTGCTAGGTATATAAATGTTATGTTCTCGTATTTTATCATAGTATTTCGATGAGCAAACGAGCAGTTTTAACAAATTAAAATACGTTTTGTAATTGTTAAATATAGGTCCTTTTAAACAATTATTAAATATATAATGGTTATTTCTGGAATTTTGGATAAGCACAAAATTTATAAAAACCGAGGAGGTAACAAGGCACAGCGACCAAGTTTTAATATTTACTAATAATTAGGAAGCAATTTGAAGTTATAAGGTTTGTGTAGAATTTAACTTCAACATAAAATCCCATCCTAGAACCAATAGAATCTTTAGTGAAGCTGCACCTTAACACCAAAGTTTGCCGGGCTCTGCTACAAAAACATATGACTGTTGCACTGCGTAGGACTAAGGACGCAAAAGGGAACCAATTCAGAATAAAATTAAGGTAAACAAAGTCTAATGTCAATACTAACTTTTGGAACCCTTTAATAGCTAAATCGCGTGGGTATTGGAAATGACCGTGTTTCGCCAAAAAAAATATATCTTTTTAAAATTTCACAACGAAACTATATAAAATTAACACTTGCAATTATTTGTAGGGACAAAAGCTGCAGCGTCGTTCTTCCGCCTTACAAAGTTGGGCACTCAATTATTTATTGAAAATAATAAATGAACTTACGAGTGAACGAGACGATAATACTAATATTTTACAAAACGATACAATAATTCGTAAGGAATTTGGTAAGAACGAAGTTCTGAACAATACCAAAAACTACATAGCCCACTGGACTATTTTGAAGCCTCAGCTATTACAGCAATTTTGTAAGGTGTTCTGGTAGTTGACTGTCACTGAATGACACTGACATGTCGGTAACAATTAAATAATAAGGACCTTAGACGTATGATACCATTTTGTAGCCATGATCTTTCTTTTTTTATATTTTTTTATGTTGTACTATGCTAAAGTATACAAAAACATATAAATTAAAAATCCAATTGAAAACTAAGCGAAATTAATAATTTTAACTTTTCACTTTAGTGGTCGAGGTCTGTCAGGCGCTGCATGTTTAACGAAGCGGTGGCATCGCTTGTCATCAGGTGAAGGCCGTTTCGCTAAAGTGGTAAAATTATTGAAACTGCGAAATCATTTAAATAAACATCAGAGTGGTTTCGGCTCCCTTTACTTCCTATTTTTATTTACGTATTGTTAAATGTAAATCACCTATATTTTAATTAGGTGAAATATTCTTGTACTCCGACTTTGAATAATTAACAAATCTTAATAGGTTTTAGATCTACCCAGTTCACTGCAAGAAATAAACACAATTATAAACATGATAAACCACATGGGAACAAAAATATGTGCAGTTAATAGGTGTATAGATGATAGATTAATAGGTGGTAGGTAAAAAAATATTTGTATTGTATGCCTGGGCCTACACAAAAGTTTGATTGTTATAAATATAATATTGATAAAACTATCTATAAAATTATTCCTAATACTGGAGCAAAAATTGATTTTATTATATATGGATGTACTTATAAGTTATATATCGTTCGTGATTTTCATATAGTTAGCATGGAGATTTTAATAATATAGCTGATTTAAGCGACTTTATTTACAAATAAAGTAAGTGCAAAAGATATTTTTTCGACTACTATAGCATATATGAAACAATGAAATGAATTGCACGCAATAACTATTTTAAAATATGTCTAAATAGATAAAATTCCCAACTAATAAATAAAGATAAAAAACAAATTTAAAGAATGGAATTCTCTGAATAAAATATTATACTGTCCCACTCCTCTCAAAACTAGATTACTTTTCTCTCACAATTTTTGTAGCTTGTCTGAATTTAGAGCAATGATTGTACTCAGACTTGAACAAGTTTTGTACAGAAGCTAGACTAACAAGGTAACCTCGACCGATGCGAGCAACGTTCCTCTTTAAGCTTTAGCTAGTTTGCTTCTATCCTAATTTGGTTTCTACTTCATCAAACGCGCGATTACTAACCTGCATACGCTGTTTTCTAACACATGTCTGTAAATAGCATTATTTTTAAGAAAATCGCCTTCATAAACTACTAAAGAGGCTTAGCAGTATTTTTAGTATATCATAAAATATATAGAAACATGGTATATTTTAAGTAAAAAAAATGACGGACTTCTAACAGCGTGTAACTGTTTATTTACTACAATACTAACTATTTTATGCAAAATAAGCAGGTAACAACGTTCCTCTGTTCAAAATTTGTCGTGATTTCTTCCACTACATTTTAAATCTCTGATATCTTTTAAGATATTCATTTAATCAAAATGTCGTCTATGACACGATGTCGATATGAAGAATGTTTCTATTGCAATCACTTTCATGTTAATTAACACAGTTTTATCTTAAATGGGCTTTCAATATGCCTAATTGCAGTTTTTTAAAATTTATCGTGGGTTGTCCTTAAATATATATAAATTTATTTATTTACACTTCTTGTACAAAATGAGTACAATGGCGGACTTAATGCCAAAGGCATTCTCTACCAGTCAACCATTGGGTGGTTAAGAGAATGTTAAGTAGGAAGAGAGAGAATGGTAAAAAAAAGAGAAAAACAAGGTTTTATACATAAGAATTGGGTCGTTTAAAAGTACTAAATGACAAAATATAAAAAAAAGAAAGTAATACACGTACATAAATATGTTTACAATACAAATATACGTAATACATATTGCTATCCTAGATACACATAAATATAATAAATATATATGAAAAATTACATAAACTTACATACATAAGTACATAAACTTATATACACTTATTTTATAAATATCAGATTAAAATAAAATAAAAGGATCTGTTTCATTGTTGTAATTGACTTAAGAGTTTTTTGCTAATTTTCCGTTTAAACTCATTACGACTTTAAGCCTAATAAATGTGCTCTCGCAGACTTTACTGCTGAAAAAATTTTATTATAATTATAATTTCATGATACAGGAATAGGCACTTTTTAATATACTTATAAACTTTACTGAAAAAACCACAAAGTTTCATGACTATTTAATTTCATGCAATAAAAAGTCCCGAGTAACACTTTCAACAGTATCAGCTACAGTTTTACATATCAATCTTTGACTCAGTCACTAGGATTTAATAAGCACTTCTGAAGCATAATGATAGAATAATAACTATAATAATCAGGCGTAAGTCATGCATGAAAATTGTGTTATTTCAAAAAAATTAAATTAGTAATGTACATAACGTGTGTTTAGTGACTAAAATGTAGAGAATTATCATTATTGTGTCAAATACAAAAAAAAAAATATTAATCATGAGCAATCGAAACAATTAGCATTATCGTAAAGTAGTCAGTAATTACAGAACCATTTTATTGTAGGTGGTAGGTCCCGTTTTTACAAGGCCGTCTGGGGCGTACCACCGCTGTGCCTATTTCTGCCACAAAGCAGTTTTGTGAGAACACTACTGTGTTCCGAATTAATGTGCATCGTACCTTGCGTATTTTCTGGGTAAATGAGAATAACATCAAAGGCCTCAAGGTAGGTAGCGCGTTGGTATTATATTGTATAATATCCATCGAATGGCCCAACTGCTGGTCTGCAACTTATTTAAACTTTTAAAATTTCCTTTCAAAATATGTATTTTAGAAGATGTTATTATAAAATTAGGTTATATTATTAACAAAATTAAGAATTAAAAGAAATTGCGGTAGATTTTGACGATAAATGATTTCCTAGCTAAATTTGCATTTTAATTTGTGTATATATTTCTATTCGCCCTTGGTTCGAATGCCGCGGGGAAACAACTTTGTGTTATCGTTGTTTTCTGGTAGGTTGGGATCGGATATTTATACCGATCACCCAATTGTCTGTAAAAGTAGTCTTGAAAAGTAAGATGATCCATGAGTCGGATGGGCATATAAAAAGTCGGTCCACCCACCAACCCGCATTGGATCAGCTTGGTGGGATGACGCCAAAACCCCTAATTGAGAGAGGAGCGTGCAGTAGGGGAGGCCTTTGTCTATCAGAGGAGTTTTATTCTATTTTTTCATTTTAATAAAGGCAAATAATCTGACAAATAACATGAAAATAACTGCTTTTTAAAAGTGGTACTTGGAGAAAACCGAGCTAGAAAATTACTTGTTATAAGGCAAAATGCCTGCAGAGCTTGCTTTTATATATGTTTTTTATATATTTTATATGCGTATAAGTTTTTTTGAGTAAAAAATATTGCGCGGCTTATTTGAAAACCACTGTTATTTTTTTCTGTAAAAAAGTTATTTTTAAATGAGTAATAATTATTATAATAGTTAGGACAATATCGGCCGATCACCCAATTGTTTGAAATATGAGATAATTGATAAAATCAGTCCCATCTTTGTCAGTCGTTATAGGAAGTCAGTCTTCGAATCGACTGACAACTTATCTCAATACAATTATTTAATTCATCCTAAAATGCATTTTACCCTTTGAGTTGCGAAGGCCAGATGCCAGTCGCTCTGCGCAAAAACTGTTATTTTGGTAAATCTGGATGAATTAGAAGCCGAACCCGTAATAACTTGGGAAAATGGCTAGTTGAAAGAAAGAAGATTATGATGAAGATCTGGCAATCCCACTCAGTCTTGGCAACGTCAACTACGATCGCTGCAAAATGCTCAAAACATAAGTAAATAAAGAAGGCTGCTGAAAAAAAACAATTCTAAAATAAATAAGCACATTTTAATGCATGACTTTGACCTATATTTGGATTTATTATTTACTTAATTCTTTCATGAAAATAATTTAACGTTTAAAGTACCATAATGCGCTCTGAATATAAAATAAATATGTACAAGCAAACTTAAATTTGACTAAGACAGGAATATTATAAAAAATGTGTAAATTTGTTAAAAGACTTAGAAATAGGTTTCATATTAATTTCTATATCTACATGAACTGCTTTCGAAACGTAAAAATCATTTTGTTAACAAATGTATTCAAAAAGTTGTTAAAACGTTACAGATTCTTTCTAGAACGTCAAATATAAAACACTGGCCGCCCGATCGATTGCATATCTCCTTAGGGCCTAAAAAGAGGTTAAGATCTGCTTCAGCAATATCGATAAGTTTTCTAGATACAGCTTTTCTCTACGCTTAAAACTGTTTATAAACCATGATAAATATTTATGATCTTAAAATTTTTCAACTAGAGGCAAAACGGCCATCTTTATTTATTTATTTTTCGAAAAATTATATATTATTAAGTGTCTGTTTATAAAATATAGTAACTTGATGCATTAAAATAAATATTACAGCATTTGTAAATTAATATGTAAATGGAGTATTAAGTACAATCAATAGGCAGTTCCAGAAAATGAATTTAATAATCTTTAGAGTTTTTTTAAAAGGGCATTTTTAAGAAGAAAATAATTGTTTTTTAAATGCATTGACAACATTAAAAATTTAAAAATGACATATTTCAAAGTTTTAAGACCTACTTGCTTTCATGGCAACGCATAGTAATCCATCTAACCGCAAAATGAATTAGTACATTTTCTCGCAAAGGCTCTAGCTATTATTCTCAATACAAACTCAATAATAGAGAGTGCTTAATTATTGACGACGAAGCACTTTTAATTAATGTCACCAAAGAAAAACAGATATTTATTACGTTTAAAATATATATTTTTTTATAATTTTGAATACTTCTCCAAAATTAATGAAATTTATATCATATGAACAATCATAAAGCTTTCTTTCACAATGTAAAATGAACAAGATACATTTAAGACTGTTTGATTACGAGCATTCTACGTGCATGCAAAATGTTTATTTTTAAACGTTTTTTGTCATACATTTAGGCGGCCGAATGTCATTTATTCCGTTTATTTAACAGAGTAAATAATTTAGAGTAACTTCACCTGATTTACTTCAAGCTAAAGTAAAGTAAAGTGATATATTATTTCATGTGTGTACCTGAGAGAAGCTTGTGGTGCTTTGCACGGCCCTAAAATCTATTATGAATGCAGCTTGCATATACAACTTCACTCAACCTCAGAAAGTTTTTCTTTAAAACAAAAGGTATAACTAAGGATTTGTCTGTAATAGTTTATTAATGTCTATAATAATCACACATCATCTTTTAATTGAACTTCAAACAGTGTCTTCTTCTAACAAAATTCAAAAGAAGAAACCAATAAAATTTTTGAGAGGGCTTCTACCACTTGTGGTGTTTCTCTCGGAAGCGCTTGTCAAAAAAGAGACCGTATTTCATTGAATTTGGGTAAGGTATTTTCCTTTTGTCTTTACCTATATATATATTGGTTTTAAGGACACGCCCAGGCACGTTGTCGAGCAAGTTTAGTATAAAAAGCGATAAGGTCCGTATTTTAAAAACGCAGCCTCCGTAATTTCTTAACACTAACAGATGTGGCTCATACACTCATTTTCGAGAATTAACTTATTATTATAGACGCCAGACTGTACCTCGGAACTGGCCTCTGCCTTGACATATATATGACTTGAAAATTTTAGGTACTTATTTCTCGATAACTCGAATTTGTCGCTGGGCAATGTTCACGATATCCAATTTACAAAGTTTTACATAATGGTTACCTATAATATAAAGAAAGACCACAAGGCATATCAGAATATCAATATAAGAAGTTTTTTTAGAATGCATCATATAAATATAAAATGTAATATTTTTGAGAATTATATTACTTAATAATATTTATTGTTTTCATTAAAATCATTAAATAAATTCGCTCTTAGTTTTTAATCTAAATAAGCATGAATTGTAAAGGCATCTTACTGTAGTGATAATTTTTAATATTTTTTTATCCGTATGAAGTCAGAAGAATGGAATAAAAAATATTTTAAATTATTGATAGAAAACGCCACATAAACTTGTTTGCAAAAAAAGGAAATTTATTAACATACAGATCACGATGTCCAATCATTTCTTTTTACATAAGCAAAATGAACTGAATGATTAAATGACACGAAATCTATACAAAAAAAGTTTATTCCAAAACATTCAGTCCACCATTTATGAGGCTATATTCATAGCACCGTTCGTTGGTTAAACAGAAATTGATGCTTAGTAGTTTCCAGATGGTATTTGGCTTGTGCGTTAACAGGTATAGACCCATCTAAAATGTATATGCGATTTGTAATATTGTATTACATCAATATTTGCACCGAAACTATTAAAGCTATATGTTGTTCTCGGTGGGGCTCAGGGCTCAGTGCTCAGTCGAAATGTGTGAGGAACCTGACCGGATTGTAGTGTAGGACTGGCCGTGGAGGACGTTACTCCAAGAGGTCTGCAGAAGCCCGCTTTGGATGCGCCTGGAAGGGTGTGGCGGACGGGAACGAAGGCGGCAGGCGTGCTGCCATGGCAGGATCATTCAGCATGGTGTAATCGATCTCTCCTCCTTCTGCAGCCGAAACGGTGCTAGCGATTGAAGCCGCCGCTGGCGACTAGAGGTCTTGACTCTATATAAGGAACAAAAGTAAAGGCAGACCAGTTCATTTCAGAGGACGAGTGGGCTGTGAGCCTGACGCGGTGCTGCTTCAAAGGCCAGTGCTTGTAAAATCGCAGAATAATGCGATATGATTTTAGTGATATATTCATAACGGAAATTAAATATGCATTCATAATGGGATACTTGGAGTGCGGAACGATGCATCTTGCTACCCAAGATTGGCTCGATGATGTCATCCTTAAATCGCACATTTTTTAGAAGTTTATAATTTATTGCTGAATAATGTGTACTACATTTAAAGTTCATAGTCTAAATTATACAGACGATTAAATATTTAATTTAATAATAGTTTGTAATAAAATTGTAAATAGAAAGTTATAGTCGAGATCAACAAATCATTACCAGTTTTAGTTCAGCAGATATCCATAATGTGAGATGGAAATTGATAGGGAATACTCGATCTCATAATTGCCGTGGCTGCATCAGCTCAGCTTCATCGTGTGACCTTTACCGCGAGTTTATCAGGTCGGGTCGAACATTCCTCGTTTGTTTCCGTTTTATTCCCACTTGAACGTGCAAATATAGAAGAATAGAATCTATAGAAGAATAGTTTTACCCGATCCAGTATTGAAAATTGAGTTGATAAAATGTAAAAAACATATTCATGGGTTTAATTACATTAAAGTACGCTGAACTATTGTTCTGATTAAGCTTATCTTGAGATCAAACGAACCGCAATCACAAAAATGACTATACAAATAGATAACTTTTTTTTTGAACATTTTTTATTATTTATCCTTCATACCCTAATTTCAAGTCTTCATGCCAGTATTCGAACTTATGAATTGGCAAGAAATAAAGGTTGGTGCACTAAAATAAGCAAAAATGCTAGAATGTAAATAAATAAAATAAATTTCATATTTAATTATCATCATCAGCATCAGCTTCTAACATTCCACTGCTTGACATAGGCCTTTGTCAAAAAACGCCAAGTTGATCACCGGTCCCCTGCAACTCCCCTCCAAGTTGAACCGACTACTGTACGAAGATCAGCATTCCACCGGGACGGGGATGACCGACACTCCAGTTTTCTAATATATAAAACGATATTGTCGGCACAGCAGACTTTTGAAAGAGTACTTACAGTTAATATTTATGTTACGTCCAGTGCATTAGTGAACAGTCTCGGGGATATTACATTCCCTTGTCTCACTCCTTGATGCAACGCCTCGACGTATCGATAATCGACCTGAGATCACTGAGGAGCTTCCAAACATCTTAAGAGCTTCCATCTAATAGGATGTGAAAATTCCACTTTGATACTCATTGTTGTTAGGTACTTTTATAGAGGGAAATAAAATATTTATAATATATATATTAATTTTAATGATTAAATTGATTTAACTGTCACCAACTATGAATAATCCAGTAAGAATAACATATTACAAATAATGTTATAATTTGGTTAACAATGACTTCATTTTATGTTTGGCTCTTGTAAAGTGAATACCATGCTTTAAAGTGTTATTATTTAATGAGGTGACATAGAATGTCTAGTGCTAAAATCACTTAGTACCTACTACCTACCAAAATTATATTTGTTATTTAATTATATCGCTATTAAAATATCAAATAATTCCAGTGTTTCATTCGGAACCAATCTATATATATTTTTATTATTATTTGCTTATCATTGTTGTTTGCCTAAAACATTATTCCCTGAATAATATAAATTCATTACTGGCTTTGTACATTTATAATTTTATACCTATAATTATTACAAGCTGTGGAATTTATTTGAAAATACAAATTGTAATCGCGAAAAAAAGCTAATTTGGCTTCCTGCTTCAAAGCGAAACTAATTTTAAGGCCAAATTGATTTCAATTTAAATTTTTTTTTTTTTTTTAATAATCAATAACAATATAAATATGATTACCCGTGTGCAAGGTTGATAACTGACATAATTTAACCACAAAATTATCATTACTTGACCGCTGGCAAAACGTAATTCAATTCGAAATCTACGTAATTTCGTACCAAAAACTTATTATAAAATAACGATAATTTACTATGGTACCATAAGTGATCATCTTATCAATAAGCTTTACTGTCTACTGTATTTATGTCCATTCTAAATTGATTTAAAAAATTATTAAATAACGCTTCACTATTTTACTTATGACGTACTTAGCTATTTTTCTAAGACATGAGAGGTTACGTCTCGTTTACCCACTAATTACGCTGCCAACAGTACCATTCGAACCGGAAGACAAGTGTATTTACACACTATCGATTTGCGGCGGAAATAGGCACGGCAAAGCTTCTACCCTAGACCCCCCCCCCACTATAAAAAGAGGCCCATCTCCTCAAAATCGAAATCTACTCGAAATCTATAACTAATACGAAGAACTAAGGAAACCCAATAATTTCGTTTTTGACCATTTAAATTTATACAGTCGTTTCAGTAAAATATTTCATTTCTCTATAAGTGTACCTTCGAGTGAAAATAAATAGGAAACAAACAAGGAACCCACGACCCCGACCTGAAAACACCGCAACAAAAGTCACACTGCAAAGCATGCATACTATGCTGCGGCCGCGGTCATTACGAAATCAAGCATTCCGTATTCATTTCCGACTTCCGTGATGGATTTTTGCTAAATTAAAGACGGAAATGATTTAGTAACCTCAAAAACAGATTTCTGTATTTATTCATAAATTGTAGTTAGACCAGTTATATTAGTTTAATTCAAAAAGGGTTTAGTAAGGTCAAACAATAAAGGAAAGAAGTGCTTTGAAAGTGCGCTATTTTTTTCTATTCATGAGAATTCTATAGAATAAATATATTTAAAGTATAAGTAATCTAAAGTTTAACATCATTAATTACACGACGCTATGATGACGAAGATGTCCTTATTTTTCAGTAATTTTAGTCACTAATGACCTCCAGAAATATGAGTTAGCATCCTTTGTAACGGAATTATGATAAATGGCCTACGTTTAACGGCCTAACACCTATTATATCTAAGTGATTATTTAATGAAATTTTGTCGTTAAGAAAAACACACTCAACCTTATTTTGTGATTTAATTTGTTGTTTTACTAAAAGTTGTTATGATGCCATAAACATAATAACATTGATTTAAAATTTATAGTACAGTAGAATGTCTATTATTACTATACATCGAATAAGTGCGAGACAGTACTCTACCGAAAATAATCCCACTCGTCCTAATAAATGACCAATGGGTCCGAAAGTAGTAAACTTGCTTAGTCCTTATTAAAGTTATGCCAGGTTCTTATAAATGCTGTTTTATATTGGTTTAGTAAATAAGGCAGAAGTTTTAACGTTATCTTTAAATTAAACAACAGCAAAAATAATTTTTCAACAAAAATAAAATATGAGATGAAACGTATGTATGTCTACAAATATATACATTCGTTTTATCCTCAGTTTGGTTTTACAAGACTTTTCGCTTACAAGTATAAAAATCTTACAAAAAATATAAAGTCATAAAATGTAAATAACTTTGAAACCGTTACAAATATATTCCAGCTAAAGAGTTTTAGAACTAAGATACTTAGAACTCAGAACTTATATATATGTTTTACTAAAAATTCTTCTGTGTATTATTACATTTTAATTAAGATATATATATATGTTTACTCACAAGGTTTTAAGCAAAATATATTTACATCTAAATCACGAATAAATAAAGAACATTATATATTTAAAACTACATACTAAATATATTAAACTCTGACAAGTTGGTTTGTCACCTTTTTAGTTGATAGCAAGAAACCTCATTATGAAAAACTTTGCTCATTGAATATCGTGAACATGGCAGAGTTCTAAATTCTAACTATCAACAACCAAGTACCCAAAGTATTCAGTTCAATTATATTTTATTGACAAACGTAACAATACATATAATTCAAATTGTTTCTACTAAATCTTTAAAAAACAGGCTCTTTTATATTTAATACATGTTAAAAACGGAGTAATATCAGTACATTAACAAAATACACGCACATTACTATTTAAAACCCATTGGATTCATTTGTAACTTACAACGTACGACCTGATTCTATTTGAATGATCTTGTATTACAGACCTTATTCTCTAGAGCGTATACAACGTGCTAATAACTGCGTAGAGGAAAAATTACACCTTTTCTATGCGCAATAAATATAAGACAATAATTAGATACGCTTTCTTCGTAGAGCGAAGCGAAAATAGAATATGCTATGTTTAGTAGCAATAACGGGGCTCCGGTAACGAAATGACAACGGTTACTTATTGCCAGAGGAAGTTAATGTTGATTAACAAATATTTAAGAATATTGCAATATTGATCTATCAAAAAATATTACTTTTATACGTAATAAGATGACTTCGGTTCAGTTTTAAAAAGTGCTTATTCTTTAAAATTATGTAAATTGTCCGATGTATCGACAAGGTATCAATCACTTAGTGGCATTTGACTAATAACAACACAATACGAACGAAACCGTTTCGATGCTATGAGTTATTTAAATGTTATTTAAATTTATTCCGTGTCTGAATTAAGTACACTATGATGAATATAGTACATTCACTCTTATAACCAAAAATTTTTGAAATAGTTAATTTCAAAGATGGGTCAAATATATTTATTACTTATCGAAAATCGTTGTATCTTAATAACTTAATTTTATATCATTTAAATTTATAATTTTATCGTTACTTTTAAATCTCATTAACGTTGATAAATAATATGTTTCAATTAGCTTTTGTATTTGAAATAGAAGTAACAACCATTGCGAATCAACTCCCCGATTCAATTTGCGGTTAAATGAATTAATAAGTGAAATAATATGCGCTGTCATAAAGCAACTTTAATTGAATTGATAAATAGCTGCACACGATTGAATCCTCATTAAATTAAAAGTTCAATCTCCACCTAGTCTTACGATGCAATATAAACACAAATAATATGTTACAAAATATAACATATTTCTAGTTCATCGTCATCATCAGCCTGTGTTAGTAGTCAAGCTGTATCTATAAAAGTAGTCAACGTCGCTCACGTTAATCTTAACCTCTTTTCAGAGCCTGAAGGAGGACTAACATCGATAGATACTAGAAAAGTAAATATGTCATGCTTGACCGCGTGAGATTATCTAAAACAGTTTTAAACGTTAATGCTATTATTTATATTTATTAGTTAATCTTATATAATGTAATTATTGTATATGTATCATTGTATATATTGTATATAAAAGGAAAATGTTAACAAAAGATATGACTGACTTCGAAATCAAACAATGTTTAACAGTTTTGATATCCTCAGCGACGCATGCTCCGTTTATTACTTTATCAAAAACACAAGAAAAATTTTAAAAAAATAAGACCGACTTTAAAATCAAATAATGTATATCTGTATTTTAACCGTGTGTTTTATAAAAGCATATGTAGGTTAATTTATAAACAAAACATATTAATAAACTATAAACGACCGCCAGAGAAATTAAAAAAACTCCTTGAACGTCCCTACTAATCCAAGGTAAAACAGCGGTAAAAGAGCGATAACGAAGCGAAGCTTTACAGTCGTAACGTAAATGGTTTATAACTTTTAAGATATTCAACATAATTCCATGCATATAAAATGGACAATCTGTTAAAGGTATTAAAAATCAAAATTGATTTTCCTCTACGTGTTTAGTAGTACGGAGTAATTACATTTTTATACATATTATTAGATCTGAATCGTCGCTGTAAAGTATTTATGGTAGACAGACATTTAATTTAATTATATTTATGTAGATCTACTTCGATGTACAGTTTCTTAAAATTTTTACTTGATCCACCTTAAAATTAAACTTCCAGTTGCAATATAAGCAGATTACAATGTCCTTTTTGCACGTAACAATTTTGGAATCTCCGCCGCTACATTTTAAATCTTTGATAGGATTTAAGATGATACATTTTATGCGCATGATTCTTTTAAATCATTCATTTTTCAAGCACCGTTTATAATAAAATGGTAACTTCCAGACTTTACTGTAGGTCATTTAAAGACGTACAACATAAACATTGTTTATGTCTTTCGCTTAGATTGAGCCAGCGTTTGCTATGAAATAGCACATGGTTTTTATTTATGATAACGTTTTTTTTTAAATTTATTTAATCTCTCACTATATATTTACTGAAAAATTAGGACTACTTCGCAGCTCAATGGCTCAATAATATTATTGAAAAACAATTTAAAATATTAAAATCGTACTAATTTAGTGAGCCTCTCACTTGGGCAGACTATTGAAATAGCCTGTGCAGAGCTTGAGCACTCCATAATTGTAGTGTATACAGACATCCCAGTGCGTTATATGATTCTTTTGAAATGGAGGAAGAAATGTTACAATTAGAAAAGGAACAAATGTTAAAGAAACTATCTGAATCTAATAAAATATAGTAGTCTGTGGTGATTTTAACATAAATTAGATAGTTCAACCACCACTTTTAGATTCAGATCATTGGTAAATTCATATAACCTTTAAACTTATTTCTTGAAGCAACAACAATTACGGCAACATGTATGCATCATGCATCATCAGCCTTTGATAGTCCACTGCTGGACATAGGCCTCCCTAATACACCCTTTCCATTGGGGGGTTTGGACCGTATCCCACCACGCTGGTCCAATGCGGGTTGGTGGGTGGACCGACTTTTTACATGCCCATCCGACGCATGGATCATCTTACTTTTCAGACAACTGGGTGATCGGCCCAAATTGCCCTAACCAACTAGGAAACAACAATGAAAATTTGTTGTGTCCCCGCAGGATTCGAACCCACGACCTCCGGTTTCTAAAGCACACGCCCATACCACTAGGCTACGGAGGCAGCGGCAACATGTATAGATAACATATTTACAAATTGTATTCCTATTAATAAATCCATCATTAATATGTTATCATCTGATCATTGTGGACAATTAGCAATTTTGTTTCGATAATAGATCTCACAAAAGTATTGTGCAAAAAGGAACAACCATTTTCTTTACTATGTATAGAAAACGTATTAAAGTAATATAATAAATAAAATTAGTTATCTGCATTATATTAGTAAGCCGCATATACTGTATAGTGAATTATTTAAATTAATAACAACTGAATTGAAGAGTATATTTACTTCTAAAACAGTCATAAGAGCAGACAAAGATTATATGAACTATATAGTGAAAAGACTTACAATCACAATCAATCCTTTGTGACATATTTTATCCATATGTGACTCCAAAACATTCAGAAAAGTGTGCTGGACAGCGAAGTCACTCTACATAAAAACTACATAAAAACAAAATTAAAGGTGCATCGGACAAAATAAAATGACGTGGAAAATAATTACTGGTGAAACAGGAAGGGCTGTAAACAAAACTTTGAAATTTAGCTAAATGTTATTAATAGTAACATAAATTCTGATCAAGATGATGCATCCTATTTTGAAAAAAAATTTTCAGACATTCCTGTCTCTACCACCAAGTCACTTGTTTCTTCTCCAACTGTTGCAGAGTCCTTATTAAAAGAAAATATTAAAGAATGTAAAGATTATTTCTATTTTAGTAATGTAAGCGATAAATATATTGTGTCCGCTTTAAATCTCTGGACATTAAATAAATTGTAGATCTGGGGGATCTCAGTTAAGGTGATAAATTCTATTATTGATGTTATATCACCTTACCTAGCCTATTTTAATGATTGTATTACATGTGGTAAATTTCCTGACCTTATACAAAAACAGTAAAGTGATTCCGGTATTTAAATCGGCAGTACTACAGAACCCAATAACTTTAGACCTATTTCTATACTGCCTGCGCTCAGCAAAATTTTTGAGTAAATAATTCTTAACCAATTACTAATACATTTTAATTTTATAATATACTTAATAACAAACAGTATGGTTTTACACGGGTCGTTCTACAACCGATGCAGGTGCATCTTGTTAAAACTATATTTGAGGCATGGGAAGGGTCACACGATGCTTTAGGTGTCTTCGTGACTTAACCAAAGCATTTGACTGTACAGCATGATACTTTGGTCAGGAAATTAAGCCACTGCAGGTATCAAAAATGCGCACTCGACCTTCTGACTTCATACTTGAGCCATCGAACTCCGTGAACGGCAAGAGATCTCCGGGCGCAGGTATGGGGTCCCAAGGGACCTATTTTGGGGCCTTTTCTTCCTGGTCTATATTAATGACCTACCTACACCAGGTTGAGAACAATAACGAGATTGTATTATTTGCTGATGACACTTTTAATATTTAGATAATACGACGTAACTTGCAAAATGACGATGTAAATAATACCTCTCAGAAGTAAAATACTGGTTTAGGGCAAATAATTTAATGTTAAACAAAAATAAAACTAAATGAAAATAAAACTAAACAAAATGTATAAGGTTTATGACTCCTAATATTCCTCAAGCTGGGTGTAATGTGGTCGTAGATGGAGAAGCGCTAGACCACGTAGATTCCGGCATCACAATAGATTCTAAACTTCAATGAAGCCCTCATATTAATAGACTGGCGAGTAATCTTAGCCCAGCGGCTTATGCAGTCAAAAAATTTGACAACTAACCGATGTTGAGACAGCCCGATGAGTATATTTTAGTTATTTTTACAGTATAATGTCTTATGGCATTCTACGTGCGGAAACGCGGCTGATATTAATACTATTTTCAAATTTGAAAAGAGAGCGATTCGAGCAGTCTATAACCTGGACCCCAAAGAATTGCTGGAGAAAATGTTTACAGAAATCAATGTAATGACGTTTTTCTCAATACGTATTTGAAAATATTATGTATGTTCATGAACGTAAAAATGATTTTGTGAACACATAACATTTTTGTGACACAATAATATAAATACTAGGAATAAGCATAATTATGTTCTTCCAAAAACTAGGCTTCGAAGAACAATGAAATCTTTCATGGGACAATGTATGCTCTTCTACAATAAAATCCCAGAAAACATTCAATTTTTAACTGTAAATAAATTTAAAAAAGTTGTAAATGAACGTTTGTGTGTTAAAGGATATTATTGTTGTAATGACTACTTGATAGATAACACACCTTGGTAATGAACTGTTCGCTCCAGGCTGTTTCAAAGTAGTAAAATGTAAGGTTTTATGTACAAATTTTGTAAAATTTATTGAAGAAAAAGGAAAAAATAAAGGCCCGCTGTGTTTCTTACGCCGGTTCTTCTCAGGTCAGGCTGTCATTTCCGAACCGGTGGTAGATTATTAGACAATCAATAAGAAAGTGTAATGCTTCGATATTGAATAAAGATATTTGACTTTAACTTCGATTTTGCTAGTTCATTATTTTTGACCGACTTACCTAAAAGAAGTTACTCAATTCGAGGCGTATGTTTTTCTTATATGTATGTCTGAATTCGATAATTATTTGATAAGTATCTGTAAAAATGTATCGTTATAAATATATATTTATGTTAAGTTTCAAGTTAGCCATTTCAGTCACGAAAGCCAAATTCGCTTGACGATTGTTACCCAATAATTATGTTACCTACTTTGCCTTCTAATCTATTACTCTGAAGTTTAAACATTGTTTACTACGTGCTTCGCGCCACTAAATAACTTGCATTTCATTTACAGCCCCTTTTCGTCCACTGCTGGACATAGGCCTTTCTCAATGAACGCCAAGACAGCTGATCCCTAGTTACTCGCTGCTAACTTGAGCCGGCTACTACACGGATATCGGCATCCCACCAGTCGGAGGTCGACCAACGCTCCGTCTTCCCAAACGCGGCCTCCACTACAGAACCTTTTTGGTCCATCGACCATCGGTTCTTCTGACCACGTGACCGGCCCACTGCCACTTCAACGAGTCTAATCCTTTGCACTATGTCGGTGACTATTTTTGAAAAACAATTTAAAATTAAAATCGTACTGATATTACCTCTCAGTTGAGCAGACTATTGAAATAGCCTACGGCTTGACACTTTATAATTGTTGTGTAAAGACCTCCCAGTCGTTATATGAATCTTTTAAAATTGTTGAAACAAATTTTAATAAAACTATCTGAATCTAATAAAAATATAGTACTCTGTGGTGATTTTAACATAAAATTTACTAGATAGTTCAACCACCACTATTAGATTCAGATCATTTTAAATTCATATAACCTTTTAAACTTATTTCTTGAAGCAACAAAATTACTGCCTCCTCAGCAACATGTATGAGATAACATATTTACAAATTGTATCCCTATTAATAAATCAATCATTAATATGTTATCATCTAATCATTGTGGACAATTAGCTTCTTTTTGTCGATAATAGATCTCCACAAAAATATTGTGCAAAAAAATGAGTTATTCCTATGTATAGGAAACGTATTGAGAAGTTTAGAATAATAATAATATAATAAATAAAATTAGTTATCTGCATTATAATAGTAAGCCGGATTTACTGTATAGTAAATTATTTAAATTAATAACAACTGAATTTAAGGTATATTTACTTCTAAACAGTCAAATCAAAAGATCTGCAGCTTTCAATAAATGGGCAACAGTTGAATTACATAAAGAGCAGACAAAGATTATATGAACTATATGGTGAAAAACCTTGCAATCACAATCAATCCTTTGTGACATATGTTAATGTATACTCCAAAACATTCAGAAAAGTATGCTGGACAGCGATGTCACTCTACATAAAAAACAAAATTAAAGTGCATCCGACAAAATAAAAATGACTTGGAAAATAATTACTGGTGAAACAGGAAGAGCTGTAAACAAGCACTATGAAATTCGGCTAAATGTCAATAATAGAAGAATAAATTCTGATCAAGATGTTGCAACCTATTTTGACAATTTTTTTGCAGACATTCGTCTTCTTTACCACCAAGTCACTTGTTTCTTCTCCAAATTTTGCAGAGTCATTATTAAAAGAATATATCAAAGAATGTAAAGATAATTTCTATTTTAGTAATTTAAGCGATAAAGATATTGTGTCCGCTTTTAAATCTCTGGACATTAAAAACTGTAGATCTGTGGGGGATCTCGGTTAAGGTGATAAATTCTATTATTGATGTTATATCACCTTGCCTTGCAGCTATTTTTAATGATTGTATTACATGTGGTAAATTTCCTGACCTTATGAAACACAGTAAAGTTATTCCGGTATTTAAATCAGGCAGTACTACAGACCCCAATAACTTTAGACCTATTTCTATACTGCCTGCGCTTAGTAAAATTTTTGAGAAAATAATTCTTAACCAATTACTAATACATTTTAATTCTCATAATATACTTAATAACAAACAGTATGGTTTTACACGGGGTCGTTCTACAACCGATGCAGGTGCCCATCTTGTTAAAACTATATTTGAGGCATGCTTTAGGTGTCTTCTGTGACTTAACCAAAGCATTTGACTGTGTACAGCATGATACTTTGGTCAGGAAATTAAGCCACTACGGTATCAAAAATGCCGCACTCGACCTTCTGACTTCGTACTTGAGCCATCGAACTCAGAGAGTTGACGTGAACGGCAAGAGATCTCCCGGGGCGCAGGTAGGTATGGGGTCCCACAGGGATCTATTTTGGGGCCCTACTTACCACATTAGGTTGAGAACAATAACGAGATTGTATTATTTGCTGATGATACTTCTTTAATATTTAGAATAAAACGACGTAACTTGCAAAATGACGATGTAAATAATACCCTCTCAAAAGTAAAATACTGGTTTAGTGCAAATAATTTAATGTTAAACAAAAATAAAACTAAATGTATAAGGTTTATGACTCCTAATGTTCCTCAAGCTGGGTGTGATGTGGTCGTAGATGGAGAAGCGCTAGACCACGTAGATTCCGGCATCATAATAGATTCTAAACTTCAATGAAGCCCACATATTAATAGACTAGCGAGTAAACTTAGCCTAGCTGATGCAGTCAAAAAATTAGACAACTAACCGATGTTGAGACAGCCCGTTTAGTATATTTTAGTTATTTTCACAGTATAATGTCTTATGGCATTCTACTGTGGGGAAACGCGGCTGATATTAATACTATTTTCATAATTCAAAAGAGAGCGATTCGAGCAGTCTATAACCTGGGCCCCAAAGAATCGCTGAGAAAAATGTTTACAGAAATCAATGTAATGACTGTTTTTTCTCAATACATATTTGAAAATATTATGTATGTTCATAAACATAAAAATGATTTTGTAAAACATTGTGACACACATAATATAAATACTAGGAATAAGCATAATTATGTTCTTCCAAAAACTAGGCTCCGAAGAACAATGAAATCTTTCATGGGACAATGTATACTCTTCTCATTAAAATCCCAGAAAACGTTTTGCTTTTATCTGTAAATAAATTTAAAAATTTGTAAATGAACGTTTGTGTGTTAATGGATATGATTGTTGTAATGACTACTTGATAGATAACACACCATGGTAATGAACTGTTCGCTCCAGGCTGTTTTAAAGTAGTAAAATGTAAGTATTATGTAAAAATTTTGTAAAATTTATTGAAGAAAAGGAAAAAATAAAGGGCTGGTTTTCTCACGCCGGTTCTTCTCAGGTCAGAGGCTGCCATTTACGAACTGGCGGTAGGTTATTTGACAATCAATAAGAAAGTGTAATGCTTCCATATTGAATAAAGATATTTGACTTTAACTTCGACTTTGCTACTTTACTATTTTTGACCGACTTACCTAAAAGAACGAGGTACTCAATTCGGGGCGTATGTTTTTCTTTTATGTATGTCTTCTCAATGTTCCTTCCGATAATTATTTGATAAGTATCTGTAAAAATGTATGGTTATAAATATATATTTATGTTAAATTTCAAGTTAGCCAGTTCAGTCACGAAAGCCAAATTCGCTTGACGCTTGTTACCCAATAATTATGTTACCTACGTTGCTTACTAATCTATTACACTGAAGTTTAAACATTATTTACTACGTGCTTCGCGCCACTAAATAACTTGCATTTCATTTGCAGCCCCTATCCGTCCACTGCTGGACATAGGCCTTTCTCAATGAACGCCAAGACGGCCGATCTCTAGCTTCTCGCTGCCAACTTGAGCCGGCTACTACACGGAGATCGGCATCCCACCTAGTCGGGGGTCGACCAACGCTCCGTCTTCCCAAACGCAGCCTCCACTCCAGAACCTTTCTTTGCCGCATTAATTCATTACGAATTTTGTCCGACAAAGAAACTCCGAGCATAGCGCGTTCCATAGCACGTTGAGCAACGGCAAACTTGTGGACCAGTCCTATAGTCAAGGCCACGTTTCGGCCCCGTAGGTCATCACGGGGAGTACACATTGATTGAAGACTTTCGTCTTCAAACATTGCGGTATTGGCGGCGACGTGAGAACGTGGCTCAGCTTCCTAAAAGCTGCCCAGCCCAACTGAATCCTCCTATCGGCTTCCCTCTCGAAGTTGTGACTTCCGCACTTCAATATATGTCCAAGGTACACATACTCATTGACAACTTCGAGAGTAACGCCATCGACACTGATCGGCCCCGGGAGAACATGTTCGTTGAACATGACTTTTGTCTTGTCCAAGTTCATCGCGAGGCCAACACGTCGGGAGGATTCATTTAGGCTGTGCAACATATCCTGCAAGCACTCCAACGATTCGGCCAATATTACGATATCGTCGGCAAAACGGAGGTGTGAGAGGTACTCGCCATTGATGTTTATGCCGCATCCAGCCCAGTCTAGGGTCTTAAAGACGTCCTCCAAAGCATTTGTGAACAGTTTCGGGGAAATGATATCCCCCTGTCGCACTCCACGATGCAATTGGATTGGTCTCGTGTGACCCCCCGGAATCAGGATGGACATAAAAGCAGCGCTATATAGACCTCTCAGCACCTCGACGTATCGATGATCGACCTGGCATCGCTGAAGAGCTTCCAGAACAGCCCAGGTTTCCACAGAGTCAAACAAAGCACAAAGGCTGATTGTACTCGTGGGATTTTTGTACAACTTGCCTTATGGTGTAAATGTGGTCTATGGTGCTAAATCCTCTGCGAAACCCAGCCTGCTCCGGTGGCTGGAACTCGTCGAGCTTATTAGTGAGGCGATTCGCCATAACTCTAGAGAACAACTTGTTTTTGTGGCTTAAAAGTGAGATCGGTCGGTAATTCTTAACCCTGCTTAAGACCTTATTGTCACCCTTCTTAAAGAACAGAACGGCCTCACTTTCAAGCCACGCCTTGGGAGAAATGCCCCGTTGAAAGATGGAATCGAATAGCTTTTGAAGCTCGCTAAGAACAGGATCACCCCTGCCCTAAGCAGTTCGGCCGTGATTCCATCCTTCCCAGGAGCTCTTCCACCCTTAAGTTGCCTAAGAGCCAGACTAACCTCGTCAAAGCTGACGGTAGGAAGCTCACCAGAAAGGTGCCGAGTAAGTCTAGCACTTACTTACGGATCGTTAACCCGGTTTTTAAGTTGAGAAGCTTTTGACGCGTACAATTTGCCGTAGAAATCCTCTATCTCAGATAAGATGTCAGGCTTAGAAGAAAGCGTCAAGCCGGAACTGTTCCTAAGGTTCGACAGATGGCTTCTTCCGAGCATCTTAACAAAAGCCTTTGACCCTCTATTCTGCTCATTCGCTTCGGTTATCCGTTGTGTATTTGAGCAGCGTAGGTCTTGGCGTATTAGTTTGTGGATCTGCTTCGAAAGAAGTTTTACATCTGTCGAAGTGGTGTCCTCATGCTTTCCACGTTCCTCCATAAGACCATGGTCTCATCGGACGTAGGCAAAACCTTTACCTACGTCCCGTATGCTATCCACTACGGCATCCAGTGCCTCGTCAACTTTCATTGTGGTTTCCGACATGTTAAGGGCATCAAATCGGTTTTTTAATTCCAGTTGGAATTTATGCGAGTCCCTCACGATTTGTCGGAAGTCAGGAAGGAGAGTAGATCTCATCTCAAGCGGGCCCGCTTCGGAAACCCATATTCAGAGTGCCTCTACCAGTCGGTGATCACTTCCGGTTTTGAACCTATTGACCACAGAGACATCCCCTGAATATTGCTTCCGGTCCGTCATGATGAAATCTATCTCATTCCTTGTCGCAGTATCGGACTCTGCCATGTCCACTTCTGTGAGGCCTCTTCTTAAAATATGAATTCATTAGAAGAGCCATTCTTTCTCGATGATGTCGAAGATATGTACGAGGACATCCCAAGAGCCTTACATGACACCACCAAGGCTCACTTCAACGTTGTCATGGGGTATTTCAACGCCAAAGTAGGAGTACAGGCATGCAGCGAATCGATGCTGGACATATGGCTATGGGAGCAGAAATCATAGGGGCAAATGCTCGTCAATTTCCTCGAGCGAGAGGGCTGTTCTTAATGAACTCGTTCTTTAGAAACAGCCCAGAAAATGGACGTGGCAGAGCCCTGATACTGTGACCAAAATGAGATAGACTTGATGAGATAGCGCATATTCAGGGATGTCTCAGTGATCACAAGGTTTAAGACCGGAAGTGATCACCGACTTCTGAGAGGCACCCTGAATATAGATTTAAAGCTTGAACGGTCCCGATTGATGAAGTCTACGCTCCGGCCTAATCTGCTCCAGCCTATCATTGATCCTGGCACATTTCAGATCAATCTGGAAAATCGATTTGCTGCCTTGGAAAATACAATCGACGTGGACGTTGACAAGGAACTCGATCGAGTGGTAGAAATTCTTCGGGACGAGGGTGCAAAACTCTGCGGTCTGCGACGTACGGGCAAAAAGTCTAAACTTTCGGGAGAAACACTAGCTCTCATGGTAAAGCGACGAAATGATCCGTCACTTCGTTAGAACAGCGGGTTCTTAACAAGACCATCTCCAAGCTGGTAAGGCGCGATCTCCGTCACTCCAATACGCTCTCAATACAGAGAGCTATTGAGCAAAACCGGGGGTCCAAAGTCTTCGTACAACAGCTTGGAAGAAGCCATCTAACGAAGTTGAGCAAAGCGAACGGAGAAGTCGTCGCTTCTAGACCAGAGGTTCTCTCGAAGGTTGAAAGCTTTTACAGCCAGTTATTCGCATTCAGCACACCCGGAGCCGGATGAGAAGGATTGTCGAGCCATTCTTACCCGCCATGTGTCGGAGGATCTTCCAGAAATCGGCCAAGACGAAATCGAGGGTCTCTTGAGCAACTTTAAAATGGAAAAGCCCCGGGAGGGACGGAGTCACGACGGAGCTTCTGAAGGCCGCCGGTAAACCGGTGCTGAAAAGACTCCGCCGTCTATTTAACTCTGCCCTTCTCTCCGGGAACTCCTGAGGCATGGCATAGGGTTTTGTATTGTTCTTCAAAAAGGTGATAAAACCCTTTGAAGAACTATCGGCCAATATCGCTCCTGAGTTATGTCTATAAGTTGTTTTCGAGGGTCATCTCGAATCTTCTTGCACGAAAACTCGATGAAGCGCAGCCTCGAGAACAGGCCGGGTTTCGGAGGGTTACAGCACCATAGACCACATCCATACAGTGAGGCAGGTTATACAGAAGACACTTGAGTATAACCAGCCCTGTGCATGGCATTTGTGGACTATGAGAAGGCTTGACTCCATCGAGACCTGGTCTTTCCTCGAGTCCTTACAGCGTGCCAAATTGATTGGCGATATATCGAGATGCTGAGATGTCTGTACAACGCCGCCACTATGTCTGTCGTAGTCCAAAGTGGGCAGACTGAGCCTATCCCCGTGCACCGCGGTGTGAGACAAGGAGACGTCATGTCTCCGAAATTGTTCAGGACGCTCGACTGGGAAGGACACGGCATAAATGTGAACGGCGAGTACATCTCACATCTGCAATTTGCGGACGATATCGTCATCATGGCCGCTAAGGACCTGCAAAAATGGTGCAAAGCCTGGCTGAGTCTTCTGCACGCATCGGTCTCCGGATGAACTTGGTAAAACCAAGGTCATGTTTAACGAACACGTTGATCCGGGACCGATCACAATTGAGCACCTCCCTCGAAGTTGTTTCGAGGTACGTTTACCTAGGGCAAACGCTCCAACTAGGTAAAAACAACTTTGAGGGGAGGCCAATAGAGGATTCGCTGGGCTGGGCAGCTTTTCATAAGCTTTGTCGAGTTTTCTTGTCACCCATCCCACAGTGCCTCAAATCGAAAGTCTTCGATTTGTGCGTCCCTCCCGTTATGACCTACGGCGCCGAAACTTAGACACCTACGGTTCGACTGGTCCACAAATTTAAAGTCACTCAGCGAGCTATGGATAGGGATGGCGCGGAGTATCTCTGAAGGACCGAATCAAAAATGATGTGATCTGTCAGAGAACCAGAGTCACCGATATAGCCTACCGGATTAGTAAGCTGAAGTGGCAGTGGGCCGGTCATATAAGCCGTAGAACTGACGACCGCTGGAGTGGAGACCGAGGCCCGGCAAACGTAGTATAGGACGCCCTTCGGCAAGATGGAGTAACGACATTCGCAAATTGGCCGGTGTGGACTGGATGAGAATAGCCGAAGATCGGAAGCGGTGGTGTGCATTAGGAGGCCTATGTCCAGCAGTGGATAACACAGGCTGATATGATGATGATAAGATGATGATGATTCTTTCTCGAGGAAGGTGATAGCATTTGTCCCCTGCTATTTTGACTGCCGACACCGTGAGATCCTAAACGATTCGACGCCGTTCGTACACCCACTTTGGCATTAAAATCTCCCTTAACACTATAGTGGGCCTTTGGGTGTTATCAGGCCCAGGAGATCTCTCTTTGTAAGTGGCCTCACTTCGTTGTCAGGATGTCTAAAGTTGTCGCGCACACTTGTATCACTTTGAGGGTATATCTCTTAGTGAGTTTAGACAGTACGCACCCTACTCCGACACACTCGAGACCGCGATAATGTTGTCAACAAGGGATTTATTGACGAGGAATCCCATGCCGCCTCGTGACGGATGCCCCCTCTGAAGTAGAATAGGTGACCGATGGCAGGGGTTACGGTGTCCCTCCTGATCTTCGGACTTCACAAACCCTAAAATGCTCACACCGGATTTTACCAGTTCTACCTCCAGCTCGGCCAGGTGTTCGCTAAGTCTTAACGTTTGTCCGTTGTACGTGCCCGGTCAAGTTTTTGATGGTAGCGATCCGTAGCCGGGATTCTTACCACCCTTATCCCACCGTTACCAGCGCTACCATGGCCAGAATTACTGGACCTACCTGGAACTAGGGGCCGTTTTGTTTTGTTGCCGTCCATCGAAAAGTAATGCTCATAATTGCCACGCTGAGCAGGTGGATTGGCAATGACTGATTGCACCTGAAACGGTGGATCTACTGTAAGGCAGCGCGGCCGACAAGTGGGCGGTGGGGTCGTCACATCCCTAAGCCTAGACTTGCATTTGCACTTACGTAATGTATTCTAGGATAACCTATGTAAAATAGTATCTACATTAATATAGAGGCAGGAGATGCCTTTGATCTATTGATTATACCGTACTCTTTGTATTTGTGTTTTGTCACTCCAAATTAAAATTACGCTAATATAATATTTTACAAAATACAAAATTATTTATTTTATAAAACACTCGTTGCACTAAATCATATCAATAACTGAATGTGTAAGGAAGACAATAATTTGAAATTAGTTTTTAAATAAAATAGATATGATCAAAGCACACATCAGCATATTTCGACTAAAGTGGAGGTATCAAATTTATTAATTACAAATCCATTAGCTTTTAAATAAAAACCCTTTTAAAGTTTTCTACGTTTAAACGAAAGGCTGTCCTGCAATGCTTTCCTTATACTAGAGATTGATTTTTTCCTATTTTTTAAAACTTTTTTAGTCTTGTTTTGATGACTAGATTTCTTTGACGACTTAATTAGACATCTTAGAATAAATTTTAACAGTTTTTGTTTGTCCCGTAAAACATTCAAGCATACTAAAACAAGTAATTTATTTTTCTTTTCAAAATAAAATAAATTGTTAAAAATATCTATAATCCTTTTTAAAACCACAAATCCACAAAACCCATAAATTACCATATAAAATTATATTTTATGTATATTTGATTTAATGAGAAAATATTACAATAATTTCACCACTAACCAAATTTAATATTTTGCCTCTCTAAAATGTTAATACCCAAAAAAACACGTCATTTAAACCCAATTTTGTGCTAAATTGAAAACCCTCTTAAGCAATCATATTGATCATCTATCGCTTCTTTTAATACCGCTCGGGAAAAAGGGTTTTGTTTTATGAAACTTCAAATCTGAATTCCGTTTCCCAATAGCAAAAAAAATGTTTCTTTCTTACATTTTCTTACCCTTTATATGTTTTGCATTCGGGGTCATTTTTTCCATTGATCTGGGTTTCCTTATAATTCGATAACACTTTGTTGATTATTGAGATATCAGCTTCCCCATCTAGGGACCGTCAAAAATCCAAAATGCTAAAAGTAAGCATTGTTTACCAACAGTCAGACACAAATCATTCTCTAAAAGCTTACAGTGCGAAAACTATTTGTATCTCTATAAAATTTTGACGACTACCTGTATCTTTAAACTAAAGGGGTTGGGTAAAAGTGAGTCAGATTTAAAAGGCATGTCAAATAGTAAAACGGTTATAAAATAATAAAAAATAAAGTTGGTTTTGTTTGTCCCAGTGGTAAAATTCCAAAATTATAAATTTCGTTTTTTTAAATTTTTTTTTTTGAAAAACTACTTTTAATGATTCTTCTAAATACATTTAAAATAAAATATAAAAAGCAAAACCGTCTTTTTTATCAATGGAAAAATAACCTGTTATTTTTTTGCCCCAATTTTCACTCTGATACAGTGCTTTAAATTTAAATTTATAAAAAAAGTTTTCTTTTACCTAAATCGAATTTATAATAACGGGTTTCCTTAAATTTTTTAATTTTTTTCCACAAATTTTTCCCCAATAAAGGCTTAGTAAAATTTATTTTGGTGAAAGTTTTTCCTTTATCAAAATGTTTCTAATTTATTATAATCGCATTTTAATTAATTTTTTCATGAAAATAATTTATTTTTAAGTAATTGTTTTTTAATAAGGAGTTCCCTGCATTTTACAAAACAATTTATTACCATAGTTTAGATCGAATAAATTTACATTAAAGCCTTTTTTAAATAATTAAAAGGTAAATTTGTTTTAATAAATAAAGTTCTAAATAATTTATAACAGGTAACAATATTGGGCTTTATAGGCCCTCAAAAAAAAAAAAAAAAAAAAAAAAAAAAAGGGGGGGGGGGGCCTTTTTAAAAATTTAAAATTTAAATTAATTAATTAACAAGCCTCAAGTTACACAACAATAAAGGTGAGGCCAAAGCCTTCTCAGCTTTCATCAGTCTCTGTTACGAGTGTTCTTTTAATACTTTGCTACAGATACGCCCGTTAAAACAAGCTATTCTTATTTATAAATTCATGCAAAGAGTTTTAAAAAACACCCTTAAACAAAAATTATCTTAGCTAAATGACACGTTTAATTTTTGTGTAATTATAATTATTTCAAAATTACAAGTACATTACAGTTTTAATGGTAGAAAAACACTTGATACAGGCACATTTTCGTCGATGTACTTAAGATATATAATTTTATGAAACTCTATTTACATTTATCAAATAAGTTTGGCCACCGTTTGGAATATAAGCAGACATGCCTTTGTTTACGTGACTGGCCGCACAGTTCTGCCCCAACATTTTTAATTCCTGATATGTCTGAAGTCCAAAATGCCGTCTAGTACAATTTTTTAAAAATTTAAATTTGTTATTATATAAAATACAAAAAGACTATTGTTGCGTCAAAATACATTTGAAAAAGCACATTGTATTTTTAACTCATGTTAAAATTTTGAAATTTATTAAAAACGTCGTATTGTAGAAACATCGTATTGTAAAAGAAAGATAAAGGAAAAATTGCTAAACAGTCACTTGTACAATTAAATCGTCAAATAATATTATTCTGTATATATGTATCCGTGCGCCAGTGAAATTAGATGATATTTGAACATTTTGCTGGTTTACCTAGAAGTTATTTGTTTTTGGCTTCATTGCTGTTAACATTATACTTTCATGTAAATAACCTGTGTTATTTGTCTCTAAGTATAGTTATTTAAATTAATAATGAAAACTGAACGAGCTACTTGTTTTAGTTCTTTGACGCCTTTGGTCATGATATCTAGGGTTCGCCGTAAGAGTTTCACGTCTGATTTGTTTTGCAGCCATTAAAACATTATATTTTTCGGATTATTTGCATGCGACGCTTTGACTAAATAACGTGCTGTTTACTGAACGGACAGTGATTGGGGAAGTGGGCGCTCCAACTGCCGCGTATAGTCGATCTAGGGCTACGCACGCGTAATCCTATAACATCAAAGCACATTATTTTTAAGCAGTATCAAGAACGAGTAAGCTAAATTCGACTGGCGGCTGCAACAAATTTATTGTCACATACGAATGGCCAATGCGACTCTTTAAAAATAGTTGTTCCAATTTGCGACCAACGTAGCGCCTTCGATGCCCTAAAAGAAGCCGTTGATTAAATTCTAACTTAGCTCGCGTGACAAAAGCTGGTTCCAAAACGATCACTTCCCCGAGAGATTCCAGGTGCGTCGTGCACCTAGTAACAAGTTGTTAATTTTTAAATTAAAATGATTTATTCAGTGCAAATTGACAAGCGGGTCAATAATTTAAGCTTGTCCAGTGAAGTACAGGCAAGAACAAGACTCTGCGGCCTTATTTATATATATATATATATATGTATATATACATATATGTGTGCATATGTTATATCTTTGAGATACCTCCCTTATTTAAAATAATAAATAACTTACGAATACTGACGAGACCGAAACCCGACTTCGTTACCCGTAACGAAAAAATCAGACACACATGATATTATATTTTACTACCTTATATGTGATCATTTTAATACACTCCCATTTTTGATATTATTTTATTATAAGGAGCTCTAGATATTTGAGAAACTAATAAAATTTCGGCGTCAGAAATCACAACCTCGTGCGATTCAATTGAAAACACTGCCAAAAAGTAAAAGATAGACTTAAACTATGTTTACATAACCGTACTTCTCTAAATGGTCTATAATGAAGTCCGCTAGTGCATATATCTATGTTTTAATAAAAACCATTTTAATATAAAACATTGTTTAAAATTGCAATAGATATATTCACACCTCATTTTAGATAATATTGTGTAAGTTGCCATGAAAGGTTATACATTCAAAAATAAAACATTTTATGTACATAAAACGTGTCATAGGTGACATTTTGATTGAATGAATACCCTAAAAATATCAAAGATTCAAAATGCGGTGGCAAAAATCACAAGACACTGTCCTGTAAAGAGCGTGTTGTTATTCCCTTACGTTGCACAAAATGGTTATATGCTATGTGAAGTCCATTATATATTTTTTCTAATTTTACTTCTTTGTTATAAAAGTAATTTGCAGTTATTAATTCATGTGATATAAGTACACAAGTTGTTGTAAAGTAATTATAACCGATTAATATTACATGGTACTCAACCGCCAATTTATCATTTCCAATAAATAATTGAATTCTATAACATTGTAAAAGCGGGAGAATGCACCCGCTGCAGCTTTTGTCCGACAAATTTATTGCCAAAGTATTAATTTTTAATGGTCTCGTTGTGAAATACATTGAATCTTCAGGATTAGAGAAGCTTCTGAAAGTTTCCTCAATATTTATGTTACGTATTGCCTTTTAACGTAGGTATAAAATTATATTATTTCTTTAAAAAAGAATTATTTACAATATAATATAACAAAAATATAAGCCAGAGTAATATAATAATCTGTATGAGTCATTTGCTGATTATTGTATATTATTATTTTTATCATCACTTTACTTATATGATAATTGAAATAATGTTCTTTCCAGTCTGCAGTTTTAAGTAAATACCTGTTTGAGAGACCTACAGTGATCTGTTCCACGAAGTACAGGAGGCAATAAGCAATTAATACTTTTGGAGTACAACTACCATTTGCTCCCAAATCATTTTGGAGGTGATAGGTGATATTTGCAGGGCGCCGTCTGGGGGAGTACCACCGCGGAACCTATTCCACCGTAGCCAGTGTATAAGTATACTGGTTAAACGAAACCTAACGTCGTATATCTCACGGTAGGCAGCGCGTTGGTGATACGCCGGGTAATGACGATAACTATGGGCGTCAATTACTACTTCCCATCAGGTGGTCCGACTGCTCGTCTGTCCACGTACCTAATAAAAAAGATGTAATTCCCATTTGTATCTATCTACGTCTGACTAACCTCTGCAATGCCGAGGTTCGAATTTCACGGAACCTTTATTGAAAGATAGTAGAGGTACCTAAGCACCCTTTTTTAAAAAAAAAACGTGACCTATGCAATTTTTGAAAAATATACAGCGTTTTACATTTTTAAGTAATAAATAATTGTGTTTGCAACCTAATTGGTGTCAACTCAAATATATATTAAAGCAATAAATAATTCACGCATGCAGTGTCACGGGAGTAACGTGTTGATTGACAGAGAGCTATTTCAGTTTAATTTGGAAATGTACAAAGCGTATGTGCTAACAGACTTCCAATAATTGCATGACTCTAACGTTTAATTTAAAAAAGTACGGCACCGACTTTAAAAGTTATTTAATCCTTACAATGTTATTTTGTTTTTCATTAATATAAATTTTATTTATGAAACAAGGCGAATCACGATCAAAAGCGTGCATTTACTTGGATATTGTTATTTTTTCGTTTGTTTGGATGTTGTAATTTTTTTTTAATGCGAGGAATTGGGATTGAGAGCATTGGGTATGTTGTCAGGCTAATAACCTTTATTTACGGTATCTTTATTATTCCGGACAATGTATGAAAAATATTTTAGAGTTGTTGAATGAGGGTTGTGTCATTTATTAAGTAAACAAAGATAAGTAATACAGTTAAAAAATGGTAGACACATGGAAAATCGATTAAGGTGAATTTGCTGCGGATAAATTATATAATCTACTATTACGTGCGAGAAAAGGCTGAAGAAAAATCTCCAATGCTCGTACTGAGATAAAGTTAGTAAAGCAACAAGCTATATTACGTTAAAGTATTACGTGCAGTATTATGCTTAATGTAATGCTTAACAGGCCGAAATTAGTACATTAAGAAAAACCAAAAGACGATGAGAGATAAAGAAGACCAGGAATGGCCAACAGGTCTCAGAGGTCGGTCTTAGATATAAAGGTCCTCGCTAGGGTAGAAATAGCAGGGCGGTATTCTAAGTCGGTGCCACACAATGCTTGAAAAAAGGTCTAGGTAGGATCAACTTTTAGAAACTTTGGTAGGAACGTAATTAAGTTCGAAGCTAAATTGCACCCGCGTGGAATTAAAGCAAGGTAAAACTTGGACTTGACGATTTAATTATATCTTTAAATGGTAGCTAATCGCTTAATAAAACATAAAAATTATCCCGATTTTTTTTAACTCTTGCTTAACAGAATGAAGTTAAAATATCAAAACGGTATGATATTAAACCCTTAATAAGTAACAAAAAAGTTCAGTTTCTATAAAATGTATAAAGATATAAATAAGGAATAAAAACGTATTAAAAATTTATCATTGGTTATTATAATATCGCATGCAAAACCACTAAAACTAATTACTATCTAGCCACACAAGCAAACAGCTGTCTGTTGATAATGGCATACTGGGAAACATGATCAAAATATGAATGTACATATATACAAACGTTACATGCTTTTATTTATGACGCCTAACATACGCGCTTTGCATTAATCTTATTTTAAAGAATATATTTTGGTGCTTTAATTTATGTTAAACAATAAAAAAGGCATTATTGTGTAGAATTATACACTGTACAATTCTAAGAAAAGTATCAAATGTTTTAACCATAAAAACGTAACATTTATTTCAAGTTATATTATTTGTTAGATAGAAGTAACCAAGATGCTTCGTAATACTTTATGTGCACAGAAATAAAGTAGAACTCTTCATTAAATTATCATTTACCAGTATTGCGTATAACTAAAAGTAAATTCTTACTTACACAACATCTTTCTCCTTACTTTTCCGCATTATTTTAAGCACATCAATATACCGTTTTAGACTTTAACAAGGGATACACAAATACACTTTCTATTTGGCATTGTAAATACTTATTATATACGAACTATTTATTATTTTAATAAACTAACTGCATGCAGAAGAATTCAAAAAATCAATGTATCAAACTCAAATAGAAAATTCGATCGAAGCCTTAAATAATATGAAAAAAATACTTCGTCTCGATTTCCAACTAAAACTAACCAACACAAATCCGAATTATGTTTTAAATATTTTCTGAGTGTGAATTTTGTTTAACTTTTACAAATTTCATCTTTTCTATTAATGTGCCTATATATTTACCACTAGTAAGACGCTGCATAAAATATAACATCAAAAAAGCATTAACTGCGTCGAGAGGTAACTAACAATCAGCCGATATTGCTACTTGCATACAGATTCTCGGGAGACGAAGTTTGTCCTCTCCATATCTCGTAATTCTAATATTATGGCGAAACTTGTTATATAAACTTATTGTTTACCCAACATCAGACAACAGAAGCTTATGGTTAAATATGGCTAGTAAAATTATATAGTTACCTTTATTTATTAGTTGCTTTTGAAACCACGTGAATTTAAACTTTAATGCAGCTTTCAATTGTAATTAGTAATTAAGGAGTAAAATTTGATAAACAAAGGTTTGAAAGGTTGTTTCTGTACATAATTTTCAAGCATAATCATACTTCAATTGGATATTTTAATCCTATAGACAACTTTAGATTTTTTGTGGTTGATTCCCGCAACTACTTGTAGAAGACCTTTTTAATAAAAAAAATATATAAACTATTAGAAGTTTAAATCGTTTTACCTTAATAAGCACGGAAACGAATTGACTCCAAACATTTTTCCTTCAGCTAATTGGTGTCAACTGGAATATAAAGCGAAGTCGCAATTTCTCACGTCGGTGTATACAAAGCAATAAATAATTCCCGCTTCCAGACACGAGAGGCACATGTCGCTTGAAAGAGAGCTATTTCAGTTACAATGACATGTATCCACAGAGCGAGTGGTGCTAGTTTTTTAACACGTTTCCATTTCAATTTTTATATTGTATAATTGATATGAAGTTTGACCTGTATCGAATAAATTGAAGAAATGCTTGACTGATTTGAAAAAATATTTTATCATTGCTGCTTTGTTCTTCAGTAACATTTGCTTCATCGATATCAATAAAATAATGTCAAATAGAAACCTAAGTTACTTTCGTATAAATGCTATAAACAAAGTATAGTTCAAGAGACATCAAAATGAAGTGTAGATTGTGTGAATATATTAACAATTAAATTGCTCAGACAATTTTCTTTGTAAATTAAATGTAAGTGACATAGATATAAGTTTAAAAAGTAGCGAAATGTACTATATCTACAAAATTATTTCAGGAAGAGAGAATAAAACTGTAGGTATGTTTAAACGCATTCTCTATATTGTCATGGAATATTGCATACAAAGCCACTAAAGCCGAACTAATTACGTTTCAATCGCGCCAGTAAACAGCTGTCCGTGAAAATGGTAAACTATGAAACTTGATCGAAATGAAAATTAATGCACAAGTGCTGCAAGCTCCTGTTTCTGACGGAAGATGAGCGACTCGCTAAATTTCTTTTTTGAATGTGGATTATAGTAAAACAGTAATTTTCGAAACTTATATATTTGCTTGATAATTTTGTACTTATCTATGACTGTTTGCATATATAGGTACTCATGGTTTTATTCTATGTTCAAATTATAATTTTGAGATAATTTTCGCTCAAAACAAATAAATCAAGTTGTACAAAACAATATTTTTACTGCAAATGTAAAAGTTTTGTAACACCAGTAAAGGAGATTTTGGTTTAGGTTGGATGTCATATGTCACAAAATACTTATGGAGACTTCGAAAGAGGTTTTTCCACATAGCTATATTTTTATATTTTGCTACTGAAATAACCCTAACATGAAAATGAAAATTTGTTTAAAATAAACTATATCCTTCAAAAAAGCAATCAAAAACTTCAACTATCAAGTTCTTCTTAGAAAATTTCAGTTAAGAAATTACTTAAAACTAAAACACTTAACCTCGATTACTAATTAACCAACTTAATTTTGAATCATGTTCAAAATTTCCAGGCATTTTGATGCTAAATTCACAGAAAGCCGTAATGAATTTTGTTTAGCATATATTTATAAATTTTTTCCCAACCATGTATACCTACTTAATTATAAAATAAATTTCGACAAGAGCGACGCTGCACAAAATAAAACATCGAAAAACCATTAACTGGGCCGAGAGGCAACTAATATTCAGCTGATATTACTTGCATACAGATTCTTGCGAGCCAAACTTTGTCCTTTCCATATCCCAGAGCTCTAATATAAAGGCGAAACTTATTATATAAACGTATTGTTTTCCAATATTTATAAAACATGAGCTCATTGTTAAATATGGCCTCTAAAATAATTTTACTGCCAATTTGCTTTTATAATGCATTAAAAAAAATATCTTTATAGTGTGACTTTTATTTATAACTCTGATAAAGTATTTTTATTAAGCTGTTTTATTAAGTTGTCGCTAATAATGTTTACACTTGGCCCTTTTTTACGTTTTACTAAATTTAATATTTTTATAATAAATTTATTTCATCAATCGCAGAAAAGTATAACAATGAATTACGCTTTATGCTTTCCAGTATGTCTACTAGGATAAACTATTACCTAAACAGTCTTAATATAAGATAATATACATCGTCATCTTTTAGTCAATGTCAAATATCTTTATTCAATTAAGCTACCAATTTTCTTTTGCAATATTCTGTAAAAAAAACGTAACGAAAAGAAAGTTGTGACAGACAGCGTACATTGGTGTTTGCTTTTTTTTGTTAATTGCAATCAAATTATATCCCGATATCCTGCATCAAAATATGTGAAATACATTTTAATAAATGAAGATTATATGTAATAGATATCTTTGTTGCCGTAGAATTTAAGGTACCGTCAATGTGCACATAAAAGCATCAGAATATAAACTGTTGATGTGAACCAATAAACGAAAATTCCAATCACGTCACGCGCTGTCATTGGCGGTCTGCTTTAAAATGATGCGGATGCATTTTGCTGCTTGGCAATGTTGTGGTTTCGCGCCGTCAGGTACTAAAATTCAAACATAAGACTCTCTCGCCACTTTACAATGTTGCGTCAGTTCATATATTATTCTTAAGCGATTCTCGCAATTTCAGAGTAAAATAAAAATACAATACTGCTTTAACTGGTCAACTCTTTTTTAATTTTTTTATTGAAAAGATTTAAATTGAAATAGTACAAAGCCCTTATAAGACCTGTCTTTTCCGTGTGTCCACGCAGATTAAATTTAGGAACACGCGAACGCAGCATACCAAATCAAAATTATAAGATCAAACTGTCGTTTAACTTGTCGAAAATTTTGGTTTGACATTATTCATCTGTACAGAAACGTTATTTATGCTATTTTACTCCGTTATACATATACTATATCTGTCTCAGTTGACTTTTAACCTACAATATTTTGAAAATTCCAGGCAATAAAAATGTTCCCCGTTCTACATGCACTACAACGTTCACCAATAAACGCATACAGCACTAATGGTCCGACCTTTTTAGCCAAGGTTTCCGGGTCACGGCTGTCCATCTACTCGCCCCTCGAATCCCGCTAAAAGTACCTTTGTGAAATTCGTGTTCATTAATAGGCCAATCAAAATCAAAAGTTTTTTTAAAAGCTAAGGAAATGTTGTGTGATTTAAAGTAACATGTTAGAGATGAAATCCTAAAACATGATTTTTGTTTTCGTTTACTATATAATAATTAGATTAAACATTATTAGTTTAAAATAAAGTTATTTTCCTTTTCTTACGCCAATACAATACATCGTATCTAATACAGTTGTTACGGGTTTGTAACTGTACGTTAAAAAAATAAGGGTAATGTTAAATTACATTGCTATTGAATATTTATATAAAAAACATTGAATAAAATATTTGTAATAAACTTTATTGCGTTACAGCAAAAACGAAAATTCGGCCCTCATTCCAATAAAACTTTGTTTAGTGTAAGGATTAAATACAGGAGAAATTGTGAGAAATTAATAATTTTTTTTTAAGTTAAAGGTTTTTACAGAAATCGTTACAATGAAAAATCGATGTATCGTTTATTTTGATTGCTTTTCACCGAACTCAAAAGCATTCTAACTATATCGCAACAACAACTAACCACCTCCCCTACTCCTTTGTTACTTTAGCTAACATGTTTTGAACTAAGCAATTTGGCTATCAGAGAAAACTTTAGTCAGCATTCTAGTCTGGCCAAGCGTAAGTTAATTAGTCTTTGTTTTATATTGTCCAGTCATAAAGTAATTTCGTCCATCCAGAATTCATCCAGATTTCCATGAATAACAGTTTTTACACAGACCATAGAGCATGGTCTTGACAATCGAAACCGACTTCTTACATAGCCATCAAATTAGTTACTGCAGGATTCGAACCCCCCCCCCCCTATACAGGTTCTCGATTTGTCATAGCGGTGGGCGGTCCTAACTTCCGGCAAACCATCATGGGCTCGGAAAAATTCCAACTGGAATTAAAAAACCGATTCGATGCCCTTAACATGGCAGTTGACGAGGCCCTCGATGCCGTGGTGGACTGCATACGGGATGTGGGTGAAAGGTTTTGTAAGAGTAAGCGTACTGGCGAGAAGTCCAATCTCTCCGATAAGACGCTCAATCTTATGGAGAAACGTCGGCGAGCATAAGGAGACCACTTCGACAATGTGAAAATTCTTTCAAAGGGATCCGGAAACTTATAGCTCGAGACTTCGCTGCTCAAATACGCAAACGAATAACAGAGCGATTGAGCAGAATGGAGAGGGTCCGAAGGTTTTTGCGGAAAAGTTCGCGAAGAAGCCATCTGTCGAAGCTCAGGAACACTCTGGCTCGACTGTTTCACCTAAGCCTGAGATCTTGTCGGAGATAGAGGACTTCTATCGCAATCTCTGTACGCGTTCAACAGGGCCTCAACCTAATTACGGTTTAACGAGTCCCGTGCTAGCTCTAACTCGGCATCATTCTGGTGAGCTTCTTAACGTCAGCTTTTGATGAAGTTAGTCAGGCAGTTTAAGGAGGGAAGGCTCCCTGGGAAGCGATGGATTCGACCGAACTGCTTAGGGCAGGGGGGACCACGTTCAATAAGCGTGTTTCAACAAGGTATCTCGATTCCGTCCTTCAAAGAGGCATTTCCAAGGCATGGCTTAGAAAGCGAGGTTGTGTTGTTTTTCATAGAAGGAAGACAATATTCCTCAAAAATACCGACCGATCTAGCTTTTAAGTCACATATACAAGCTGTTCTCGAGAGTCGTGACGAATCGTCCTCACCAATAAGCTTGATGGATTCCAGCCACCGGATTAGGTAGGTTTACAGAGGTTTTAGCACCATTATAGACCACATCTTCACAATAAGGCAAGTTGAGACCAAAACACCTATGAGTACAATCAGCCACTTTGCCTTGCCTTTGTGGACTATGAGAAAGCTTTGTACAAACTCTGGGCTGTTCTGAAAGCCCTTCAGCGTGTGTCAGGTCAGTTTATCGATACTGTCGAAGTGTTGAGAGGTCTCATATAGTGGCGTCTATGTCTGTCCTGATTCCGGGGGTCGAACGAGACCAATCCAAATGCATCGAGGAGTGCGACAGGGGATGTTCATTCCCCGAAACTGTTCACTAATGCTTTGGAGATGTCTTCAAGACCCTAGACTGACCAGATGTGGCATAAGAATTAACGGCCAGTACCTTCACACCTCCGTTTTGCCGACGATATCGTTAAATTGGCCGAGACCTTGAGGACTTCCATGAGATGTTGCATAGTTTATGAATCCTCCTGACGCATTGGCCTCAGGATGAACTAGGCAAGACGAAAGTCATGTTCAACGAACACGTTCTCCCAAGGCCAGTCAATGTCGACGGTGTTACTCGAAGTTGTCGATGAATATGTCTACCTGGCCACATATGCAGTTGAGAAGACACAACTTCGAGAGCGAAGCCGAAAGGAGGATTCAGTTGGCTGGCAGCTTTTAGGACGCTGAACCATATTCTCACGTCGCCGATAGCGAATTTGAGAAAGTCTTTGATCAATGCGTACCCCTAACCCAGGGGCCGAAAGGGCAATGTTAAATTACATTGCTATTGAATATTTATATAAAAAACATTGAATAAAATATTTGTAATAAACTTTATTGCGTTACAGCAAAAACGAAAATTCGGCCCTCATTCCAATAAAACTTTGTTTAGTGTAAGGATTAAATACAGGAGAAATTGTGAGAAATTTATATATTTTTTTAAGTTAAAGGTTTTTACAAAAATCGTTACAATGAAAAATCGATGTATCGTTTATTTTGATTGCTTTTCACCGAACTCAAAAGCATTCTAACTATATCGCAACAACAACTAACCACCTCCACCACTCCCTTTGTTACTTTAGCGAACATGTTTTGAACTAAGCAATTTGGCTATCAGAGAAAACTTTTGTCAGCATTCTAGTCTGGGTAGCCAAGCGTGTTAATTAGTCTGTGTTTTATTTTGTCCAGTCATAAAGTAATTTCGTCCATCCAGAATCCATCCAGATTTCCATGAATAACAGTTTTACACAGACCATAGAGCACGGTCTTGACCATCGAAACCGACTTCTTACAAAGCCATTTTTTTTTTTTTAAACTTATTTTCCCTGACATTGCAGATCAGGGACCTTTTGTACACGTTTACGTTTTTGTGTTACTATTGACATTTATGTTCTATTTATCTCAATTTACATTTTTATATACTAATATTAATCTTTTACTTATTTTGTTTACATTTCTGTTTACTTATATTAATTTTCTTATCTTAACTTACATTTTATTAGCTTATATTTATCGTTTCTTATCTTAGTTTACATGTTTATTTTCTTATATATCTTTTCCTTTTCTTAATTTACATTTGAACATAATTTTACTATTTGTATCCACTTTGCTTAGTCCTACGCCATGCATTTTCACCGCTATTTACATTTACTAATTACTGCTTATTTCTATTTTTCTTAATACTAACATTTTAATACTATTATTATTTTACATTTTTGCCTTGCGCTTATATCCAAATATCGAAGTCATATATACTTATGATATATGTTCATATTTATTTTGTGGCGTTCTTTTGTTTGCATGCTCGACTACCTTTTGCAGAATTTTATGAAGGCTTTGTTATTGCTGTTCATAATAGTTGGTATGTTGCTTTCCGAGATGTCTGTGCCAATTTCGGTGGCTAGGTCTTGTCGTTGCCTACCGAAGATTGGACACTGCGTTAGGAGGTGCAGGACGCTCTGGGAGCCTCCCATCATGCGATGGGGAGGCTCATGTCATGGCGCATGTCGGGTCATCCCGACACTTGAAGCGGTGGAGATACTCCGCAAAACCCCCATGCCCCGTTAGTGCCTGCACCAGCGGTGGACTCAGCTCTAGTTTCCTAACAATTTGGTGCGCGTCGACTGCGTTGGGGAAGAAGAGCTTGGTGGTTGAGGCCGTTGGCTCCGACATGTAGCGCCGGTTCCATTCGTCAATGGACTCTTGCCGAAGAATTCTCTTGACGAATGAAACCGGGCATTTGTCGTAGTCCGGTCGCCTTTTAATACGAGTGGCGGCCTCCTTCGCGAGAAGGTCCGCCCTTTCGTTACCCTCTACACCCGCGTGTGCCTTAACCCAAAAAAGGTCAAGGGAGCCGCCCCGCTCAACTATTTGGGCGATGTCCTCCCTTGCCTCTACGGCCATCGGGTGTAGAGAGTCGCTTCTACATAGCGTCTCAAGGGCGGACCTTGAGTCGCTATAAATCTGCAGCCCGTGCGGAGTACTCAAGTGCCACCCTATGGCCCTACGGAGAGCCAGAAGCTCCGCCTGGTAAACGGTGCAGAAATCTCCCAACTTAAATTTTTATTTCTATCTCGTCGGCACTATCCCAAATGGATAGTGCCGCCCTACTTTATTATCTATTTTGCTCCCGTCTGTGAAGATCTTTATGACGGGAGCATGTTGATATCTCCGCACCGTCGTCCAGACAGACGAACCTCGGCCCTACCAATTTAGCCGGTGTGGCAACTCGGTATAGGGCGTTGGACTCTCAAGCCCCGGTCTCCTATCACTGCTGAGAGCGGCCTTCTTTATCTCGTAAAGAGTGGCCGCTTCCCGGATCCTAAGATCCAGGGGAGAATCCTAGCGAGCAAAGGGCCGGAGTTTAGCGAGACTGTCCTGTACGCCCTAATGATCTTCCGCACGAAGCCGCGTTGAATCGCGTTTAGTTGCCCCCGCGCCTGAACCTTCCCGGTCTATAACTGCAGTATATATCGTCCTGGTGACCTCCGGATTCAGGCCCCAGTGGATCTTGGCGGCTCTAGCCAGTTGTTTAGATATACCCTGACCTTACAACAGACGTTTTTGAGATGACTATTAAACGTCAATTTGTTATCTATTGTAAGGCCCAGGATATTTATTTCTTTACTAGTTCGATGTTCTCCTCGCCCATGCGCAGAACCGGGGTGTCATATTTAATTTGCGTGTTAAAAGCATTGCCTTGGTCTTTGTGGCGCGAATCTTAATTTGTTCTTTTCCCCAGTTCTGCACCTGGGCGAGGGCCGCGTTTGCCCTGCCTTGTACATCCACCGCCCGATCTCCGGAGAACACCAGAACGACATCGTCTGCAAATGCCTGTACAAAAACGCCTCTTCCATCAAGCTCTACCAGAAGGGGATTGAGCAGCAGATTCCAGAAAGTAGGGCCACCGATCGACCCTTGTACGCACCCCTTGGTCGTAGTCCTGACCCACTCTTCTCCGGCAAACCTGACGCGCACTTTTCTATCTTGAAGATAGCTATCTACAAGTCGCCTCAGGTTTACCGGGCATTCAGTCTCCGCCAGCCTGCATCTTATTGCCGGCCACCAAGCGTTGTCGAAGGCACCCTCTATGTCTAGTGATATCATGACAGTCAGCCTTTTCTCGGCCAACTGACTCCTGACATGTTTCACCAGATCAGATTATTAACACCAGAGTTATTGTGTCATTTTATTCAATATTAAATTAATTATATACATAACGTGTGTTTTGTTACAAAGATATAGAGATTTATCATTACTGTATCATATACAAAAGAAAACATAAATTAAAAAATTATGTATCGTGAGCATTCGAAACAATTAGTATTATCGTAAAGTAGTCAGTAATTACAGAACCATTTTATGGGAGGTGGTGATCCCTGGTACTTTCGATGTCAATAGGTATTGGCGAACACTTTCCATTTAATGGCCCATCTGCTCGTCTGCAACTTTTTTAAACTTTTAAAATATCTTTTCAAAATAGTATTTTAGATGTTATTATAAAATTAGGTTATGTTATAAAAAAAATAATAATTAAGAAAAATTGCGGTATATTTTGATGATGAATTATTTCTTAGCTAAATTTGTGTTATATACACAAATTTTAATAATGGCTGGCATTATTGCCTACCGGTATTGGTCCTTGGTTTATAAACTGGATTGAACTTATAGAATTGGGTTCGAATGCCGCGGGGAAATAACTTTGTGCTATCGTTGTTTTCTGGTAGGTAGGGAGCGGATATTTATAACGATCACCCAATTGTCTGAAAAGTAAGATGATCCATGCGTCGAATGAGCATATAAAAAGTTGGGTCACCCACCAAGCCGCATTGGACCAGCGTGGTGGGGTACGGTCCAAAAACCCCCTAATGGAGAGAGAAGCGTGCTGTAGGGGAGGGCTATGTCTAGCAGTGGAGTTTTGTTCTATTTTTCATTTAACTCAAGGCAAATAATCTGACAAATTACATGAAAATAACTGCTTTTTAAAAGTGGTACTTGGAGAAAATCGAGCTAAAAATTTACTTGTTAAAAGGCAAAATGCCTGCAGAGCTCGCTTTTGTATAAGTTTATTTGGGTAAAAAATATTGCGCGGCTAATTTGATTAATAAATTGCAAACCACTGTTATTTTTTTCCCTAAAAAAGTTGTTTTTCATCGAGTAATATTTATTATAATAGTTAGGACAATATCGGCCGATCACCCAATTGTCTGAAATGTGAGATAATTGATAAAATCATCCCATCTTTGTCAGTCGTTATAGGAAGTCAGTGTCTTCAAATCGACTGACAACTTATTCGATACAATTATTTAATTCATCCTTAGAATGCATTTTACCCTTTGGGTTGCGAAGGTCAGATGCCAGTCGCTCTGCGCAAAAACTGCTATTTTGATAAATCTGGATGGATTAGAAGCCGACCCCGTAATAATTTGGGAAAATGGTAGGTAAAAGAAAGAAGATTATAATTAAGATCTGGCAATCCCACTTCAGTCTTGGCAACGCTTTACACCTCAGCCGGAATTACGATTGCTGCAAAATGCTCAAAATGCTCAAAAAACAAATTAGCACAATTTTAATGCATGATTTTTAACCTATATTAGGATTTATAATTTATTTAATTCTTTCATGAAAATAATTTATCGTTTAAGGTACCATAATGCGCTCTGAATATAAAATAAATACAAGCAAACTTAATAATAAATGACTTTACGGATTTTATCGCGTTTATTTTACATTTTTAAATTCCCGACGTTTCGAACACTTTCCAGCGGCCGTGGTCGGGAATTCGAAACTGTAAAATAAACGCGATAAAATCCGTAAAGTCATTTTATTAAATAATGTATAATATTCGCGTAAACAATAGAAGCAAACTTAAATTAAAAAGAATGTGTAAATTTGTTAAAAAACTTTAAAATACGTTCCATATTTATTTATAAATCTACATGAACTGATTTCGATATTTATATATCTACATGAAATGCAAACATCACTTTGTTAATAAAGGTATTAAAAAAGTTGTTAAAATGTTCAGATTCTTTCTAGATCGTCAAATATAAAACACTGGCCGTCCGATCGATTGCATTTCTCCTTAGAGCCTGAAAAGAGGTTAAGATCTGCTTCAGCAATTTCGATAAGTTTTCTAGATACAGCTTTTCTCTGCGCTTAAAACTGTTAATAAACCATGATAAATATTTATAAACTTAATATTTTTCTACTAGTGGCAGAACTACAGCAATCTTAATGTATTAATTTTTCGAAAAATGTTATATTGTTAAGTGTCTGTTTATAAAATATAGTAACTTGATGCAATAAAATAAATCTTCCTAGCTTTTGTAAATTAATTAGTGAATGAAATTTAATAATTTTAGAGATTTTTAAAAAGGAATTTTTAAAAAGAAAATAAATAATTTCTCTCTATCATCATCTACATCATTCTCCAACATTGAAAAATTTAAAAGCGCCATATTTCAAAGTTTTAAGACCCATAAATAAATAGTAATTTTACAACTTAATGAAACTTGCTCGCTTTCGTGGCAACGCATAGTAATCCATTTAACCGCAAAATGAATCAGTATATTTTCTCGCAAAAGCTCCGGCTATTATTCTCAGTACAAACTGAATAATAGGGAGTGCTTATTTATTGACGACGAAGCAATTTTAATTAATGTCACCTGAGAAAAAAAATGATTTTTATTACGTTTAAAACATATATTTATTATAATTTTGAATACTTCTCCAGAAGTAATGAAATTAATATTATATGAACAATTATTAAACTTTTTTTCACAATGTAAAGTGAACAAAATACATTTTAGACTGCTTGATTACGAACATTCTTCGTGCACGCAAAATGTTTATTTTTTTTATGTTTTTTGTCATACATTTAGGAGGCCGAATATCTTTTATTCCGTTTATTTAACAGGGTAAATAGTTTAGAGTAACTTTCCCTGACTTACTTCAAACTAAAGTAAAGTAAAGTGATATATTATTCATGTGTGTACCTGAGAGAAGCTTGTGGTGCTTTGCACGGTCCTAAAATCTATTATGAATGCAGGCTGCATATACAACTTCGACTTAACCTTAGAAAGTTTTTTGAAACAAAAGGTGTAACTTAGGATTTGTCATATTAGTTTATTAATGTCTATCATCATCATCATCATCAGCCTTGTGTTAGTCCACGCTTTTTTTTAAGGATCTCGTGCTCTGTGGAATAAACCTATTAGAACATAACCGGGTTTGGGGGCCCGTTGCCACAGGCGCGTCTCCCCATAAGTGACTTAACTTCACCAAGGGCCCCCAGAAGGGGAGCCTAGGCTTGGGCCGTCACTTTTCTGGTACCCGTTAGCATGCTGAATCGAGGGCTGCCCAGGTGGGCCGACGCCTCGGCTCGATTCAGACGCTTTGCAATGATCATTTAATAGCTAGAAGAGCTCTATCTAAACTTTACTACCACTTCTTAAAGCGTTGGCGCTGGGAGAAGAAGTGGCGCAAGAAACTCCAGCAACGCTCCTATCTAATATGGTGTTAAGCTACAGTGTCATATAGCAAAGGGTGTGTAAATTCGACCTCACCGGTGGGGCCGATGTCATGAGTGTGTGTGTATGTCCTACACTCTAAGTGTAGGGTGTGTCTGGCTACTGCTAGGGTGTCGCTACCTAAGCCTTAAGGGCAGTAATTAAGTTCTTGTATTTCACAAGAAGGGAAAACCTAGCCATTGCGTCGCCGGCGGCGGCGGCGAAATCATCTGCTGCTTGATTAAATTCGTCTAAATTAAACATATCTAGCGATTTAAGAAGGACGCGGCGTTATTGTAGTGCTGCCATTGCTATGGCTAGCATGCTGCCCTTTGAGGCGGCGGCGGGCCGCTGAGCGCTCGGAGTCGGCTGTTGCACGCGGGGCGGAACTGCCAGCGTTGGAAGGACGGAGGGTGGGAATGCGGTGGTGTTGGATGGGATGGGTGGTCGCCTCGAAGAGGCTTCTCTGGGATCGCAGGAACTCTGCGTTTTGGCGCCTTAGGGCAGCCTAGGTAGTTGGCTGTGTGGCGGATTGCGGCAGTTTACGCAGCAGGAGGTTCAAAGGTGGCGAGGACTTCTTTGTCCTTGGGTCTGGGACAGGATGCGGTACCGTGATCCCGAGGCATTTGACGCAACGGGGGCGTGCGAAACAGTTCCGCGCAGCGTGGCCGAATACTTGGCAGTTGTGACACTGCCCTGGCAAACCGTTAGAATAAGGCCGCTCAAAAGAGAGACGGCCGATCCCACACAGTTGCTCGACATCATATATGCTTACCTTCCTTGGTGCGCTCGAGCGTGACTAGCACCATGCCATAAGGGCGTTTGGTGCGTGGGTGGTACATACGCTGTACCGAGAGGACGGGAATATCCAATTCTTTAATTGCCGAAGTTATCTCCGAGCATGGGATCTCCTTAGGCAGCCCTTTGACCACTGTCCTAAGTACGCGCTCATCCGGGAGCGCGAATGTGTGATATTGGTGTTCCTTTTCCCGGAGGAATAAGGTCACCTTCCTAAAATCATCGGAATTTTCAAGCTGCAATTTGATCCCCTGATTGCTATCAGAGGCCTCAAATTTAAATCTGTTCGATAGGGCCGAGCGAATCTCGACCCATTTCTCCTTCTCGCGGAGATAGATGGGCGGTGGGCGTTTCCCTACGAGTAGCCGTGCCTGGGAAGGCTGGGACGGCTGGGCGGGGGAAGGGCCGGGGGTCCCCTAGGATCGGCGGGATGGATGGCTGTTTTAGGAACCTGCTGAGGGCAGTAGGAATGTCAGGCTTTGCAGCCTTGACTGGTAGGACGGGTGCGGGTGAAGAGGTGCGGACCTTGCGCTTCCTCTTGGATTTGACGGTTTTGAAGCCGTCGTCGGGTTTGGGGTTTTGGATGGCCTCGACCTCCATATCCGATTCCGTGCGGATGCTAATGTCGACATAGTTGTCGTCACTATCATCCTCAGGGAATGGTCTGGACGGTCCGGGCGTTGAGGTAGGACTTGGGTGGTCGGGAGCGTGCTCGGATATGAGCTGATGTACGGCGTCGGTTAATCGAATGTACAATTTTCGACCGATCTTCACTAATCGCTTTGGTATCGATACCAAAGCGAGTCGAGAGCTCTCGGTCGACCATTGTGAGCGATTTTTGTCTAGCTGAGGCGAGACATTGGTTGCGTCATCCAACGCATGCGGTGAGTCCCGGCGGTTGCCGGGCGTAGAATCCTTACCGCCCTGCCGGCTACGGCAGGGAGGTGTGTCTGACTGGTTTCTGGAACAAGAAACAGAATATTAAAACGTTCGGTGGGCCTAGTATAGTTGTAAAACAACTAGTTCGGCCAAGAAACACGATAATAAACCCTAAGAAACAAGATTATGCGCTTGCAACAAGCGGCTAGCAACACAATTGTGTTAGGCAAACGAGTTGCAAAACACAGCTGCGCACAAGCCGACCGCTTATGGTAGCGCAATAAATAGCAACCGCGATTACGTCAGCGGTGCGACAAAAGGCTCTATGAGTGCAGGTGCACTCATAAAACGCAGATGGCGCAGCGCGGCGATTTCGCAAAGCGGACACTGAAGAATGCGAGGCGAGCTTCAGACTGCTGGCGAAACACGTGCGGTCGGGACCGCTGCTGGAGGCGTTCTGCGTAGTCCACTGCTGGATATAGGCCTCCCCTAATGCACTACTCCTGCTCCATTTAGCGGGTTTTTGGACCGTATCCCACCACGCTGGTCCAATGTGAGTTGGCATGTGGTTAATTTCTATAATAATCTAAAATCAAATTTCAATCAAGATTCAATCAATTTACGAAATTTTTTTTTGAACTGCAAATAGTTTCTTCTATTAACAAAATTCAAAAGAGGATTGAGAAAAATTAAAATAAAATAAATATCCTCTGCAATCTAGAATCTCTTTTTGTAACCTTAAAATAAACATATTAAATGATTGTTTTGTGATAGACAACTGAAAAAAATATATATTTGTGTCCGCCTAACTGGCTGTCTGTTTGTTTTTACAAATATGTAGAATGGATGGTCCGATTTTGACATAATATTTACTGATAGGCTACAAAACCCATAATTAAAAAAAATACGTGTCAAACGACCTAAAGAAGTACCACTTAGAAGGATGTTATATACTAACATCACTGAATAACTCTGAGCTCTATGCTCTATGAGCGGTGCATTTAGTTAGTCATCTAGATGACTATCTTGAAGTAAAAGAACTGAGTATGAATATATATATATATAATAAGGAAATAGAAAAGAAGTATATAATTAAATGGTTTCTATCATTTACTATGTATTATTTATTATTATATTTTAGATACTTAAAGAAATTACCGCTTTTGACGGATAGTCGACCACACAAGTCCGTAAAGCTCTCTGCGTACGGCGTTTTTTATAACCGATCTTTTTTAAGGGCAACCTACCGTGCTAAGACATGTCTTTATGCGGCGGGTTAATAGCCTAGAAATAGGTGCTCCTATTTTATTGTGTTTCAAAGACACCTTGTCTCACCGTTGCGAAGCGTAACTTTTGATACGATGAACTGAGGCAGTATCCTTCATCTCGTAGGAAAGGAGACCGTATTTTATTAAATTTGGGTGAGACCCCATTATTAACAATGTCTTTACATATATATATTGCTTATTAGGACACGTCTCTACGTTGTCGAGCGGGTTTACTAGAACGTAGTGGTAGGGTCCTTATTTTAAAAACAAGCTCGGTAATTTCTTAACGCTAACAGACGTGTACCCATAATTATAGAGGCCAGACCGTATCTCGGGCTGGCCTCTACCTCTACATATATACTACTTGAAAATTTTAGATACTTGTTTCTCGATAACTCGAATTTGGCGCTGGGCCATGTTCACGATATCCAATTTATAAAGTTTTACATAATGGTTACCTATAATATAGAGGAAGACTACAGAGTTTTTTTAATGCATCATATAAATATAAGAAAATATATATTTTTGAAAATATATTACTTAATAATATTTATTGTTTTCATTAAAATCCTTAAATGAATTCACTCTTTGTCTTTAATCTGAGTAAGCATGAATTCCAATGGCATCATACTGCAGTGACAGTTTCTTGTCATTTTTTTTATCCATATGAAGTCAGTAGAATAACAAATATTTAAAATATTGATAGAAAACGCCACATAAACTTGTTTGCCAAAAAAGCGATATAGAAAATCGCAGATCACGATGTCCCATCTTTCACTTTATATTAGCCAAATGAGAATTACCTGAAACGTAAACTAAAAAATAATTTTTAAATCTTTGATCCAAAACATACAGTCCACCATTAATGAGACTATAGATATAAGCACTGTTAGTTGGTTTAACAGAAATTAAGACTCAGTAGTTTCTAGATGATAATTAGCAGGTATAAACCCAACCAAAATGTATATTAGTTTTGTAATATGGTATTACCTACCGTGGAAGGTCTCCTGTTTACAGGAGACCGTCTGGGTGGGTACCACCGCGGTGTCTATTTCTACCGCAAAGCAGTAGTGTAAAAACACTACTGTGTTCAGGTTTGAAGGGCACCGTAGCCAACGTATTTACTGGGTAAACGAGGCTTAACATCCAATGTCTCACGGTAGGCAGCGCATTGGTGATACCAGTATTGCCATGTTTTTGGGCAACGGTGACCACGTTCCATCAGGTGGCCCCGATCGCTCGTCTGCCTGCGTATGCAATAAAAAAAAAACATAAATTTTTAAAACTATACGGGCACGGGCTGTGGTGTAAGACTGCCCGTGGAGAAGGCTGCTCCAAGCAAGGTGCAGAAGCCCGGTTTAGATGCGCCTAGAAGGGTGTAGCGGACGGGAACGACGATGGCAGACGTGGTGCCATACCCGACTCAGTACCCAAGAAAGAGTCGCCGGGGAAGAGGAGTGTTGATATTCCGGAAGCCGCTCTTTCTATCCTCCGTGACTCGCACCGTTGCCATGGTTGGAGCGTTGCCATAGCAGGAACATTCGGCATGGCATAGTCGATCTCTCCACCTTCTGCAGCCGAAACAGTGCTAGCAATTGAGCCCAATATTGAAGCCACTGCAGGTGGCTAGAAGTCTTGTCCCTGCATGGGCTGGGATCTCTTGGCTCACATAGAGACTGCGAAATAATTTTGAGGAATCAATTTCCCAAAAAATAAGGACCAAAAGCAGAGGCACACCAGTTCTAACGCATTCAAGAGGTAGAGTGCGCTGTGAGCCCGACGCGGTGCTGCTTCAAAGGCCAGTGCTTGTAAAATCACAGATCATTTCAGATCGAAATCATTTCAGTGATATTTTTATAATGAAAATTAAATATGCATTCATAATAAGATACTTGGGATGCGGAACGATGCGTCTTGGTGCCCACGATTGACTCGATGATCTCATACTTAAATCGCACATCTTCTTAGGTATTCATAATTTGTTGCTAAATAATGTATACTACATGTAAAATTTATAGTCTATAATAAACAAAGGAATAATGACTTACTTTAACAATTTTTTATAATAAAACTTTAAATAGAAAGTTATAGTCGAGATCAACAAATCATTACCAGTATTAGTTCAGCAGATATCCATAATGTGAGATGGAAATTGATACGGAATACTCGATTTCATAATTGCCGCGGCCGCAACAGCTCAGTTTCATCGTGTGACCTTTACCGCGAGGTTATCAGGTCGGGGTCGTACATTCCTCGTTTGTTTCCGATTTATTCTCACTTGAACGTGCAAATATAGAAGAATAGAATATTCGTTTCACCCAATCCAGTATTGAAAATTGAGTTGATAAAATGTAAAAATATATTCACATGTTTAATCTATTCAAATGGTACATACACATTAAATCAAAGAACAGGAGACTCTGAACTATTGTTCTGATTATGCTTATGCTGAGATCAAACGATCTTCCATCTAAATGACCATACATATTGATAATTTTTTTGGATTTTTTTATTATTTATCCTTCATACACTAATTTCAAGTCTTCATGCCAGCAAACTTATGGGTACAGTTTGGGCACTGAAATAAGCAAAAAGGGTAAAATGTCATATAAATATAAGTATATATTAAGCAAAGAAAAATAAAATAAATTTCATGTTTAATTATCATCATCATCAGCTTCTAACAGTCCACTGCTTGACATAGGTTTTTCTCAAAAAACGCCAAGACGAGCGATCCTCTGCCACTCTCCTCCAACTTGAACCGGCTACAGCACGGAGATCGGCATCCCACCTGGTCGGGGGTCGGCCATAATTCCTAAACGCGGCCTCGACTCCAGCTTGGCCCAGCTGCCATTTGTTCGACGGACCACATGGTCGGCCAGCTGCCTCTTTAATGAGCTAATCCTTTGCCGAATAAATTCATTACGCATTTTATCCCACAAAGAAACTCCGACCACAGCGCGTTTCATAGCACGTTGAACTGCGGCAAACTTGTGGACTAGTCCCATAGTCAGAGGCCACTTCTCTCGCTGCGGTATTGGGTGGTAACAATGTAGCTGAGCTACCTAAATGCTGCCCAATCCAAATAAATCCTCCTGTTGGCCTCCCTGTTGTAGTTCTGTTTTCCTAATTGCGATATATACCCAAGATAGACATATTCATTGATAACTTCGAGAGTTATACCATCCACGTTTACAGGCCTTGGGAGAACGAGTCCAATGTTGACGACGGAAGGATTCATTTAAACTGTTCAACATCTCCTGCAAGCACTGCAACGACAACTATAGATGGCGAAGCGAAGGATGTTTATTTTACTCATAGGAATAGAAATTACTTTTTTAGAATCGATATTATTATTTAAGAAGTGTTCTTTGGATAATTATTTAATCGATTCACCCATGCATGTTTTTTTAAAGAAATGGATATATTTCTTGTAACATTGTCATCAATTATGTATTGATTGTAGTTATAGCAATAAAAAAGGTTTTTATGTTTGTTTATTTTAAAAGTCTAATTTAATAACTCGATAATATTGTTCCTGCATCACTTATAAAAACGTATATGGAGCCAAAACCTCCAAAACTTGCAGAGTAGAAAGAGGAACATTTAAATTCTTGATTAAATTGTTAAGAGTTAAACGTATTAAAAATCCATTTCGATTTTTACTTTATGTAGATGATTTCTTTCAAAAAAGTTTTGTAATAATTATAGCAGTTATTTAAAAACTTAAGTAATTTGAAAATATTAACAACAGTTTATTTAAGAAATAAATTTTGGGTCATAGAAAATTAAGTCCATTTATCATTATTACGGTACAAAGTATAATGCTACCTCATTTACTAAAAGGTTATTAGTGATGGAAATATAATCTACAAAAAATTTTCAAGATTGTATGAAACATTTTCTTTTACTCTGTTATAAATGTAACATATTTAAATTTAGTGTATGGCAAAAAGATCGTATAAAATTGACTTATTCTACTAAAATAATAAACTAATCAATAATCATCTAAGAAGAACATTTTACAAATACCGTTTACATTTCATTTTATGTTTGGCTCTTGTTAAGTTATAAACGTGCTTTAAAGTGATATTATTTAATGAGGTGACAAAGAATGTCTTATGCTAAAATTTCTTGTTGTACCTATTACCTACCGAAATTTATTATTTAATTATATCTCTATTAAAATATCAAATAATTCCAGTGTTTCATTTAGTATTTGCGTATCATTGTTGTTTGCCTAAAACATTATTCCCTGACTAATAGAAATTCAGCATTGGCTTTATACATTTACAATGTTATGCCTATAATTATGATAAACTGTAGATATTGTTTGAAAATCAAAATTGTAATCGTGATAACAAGCTAATTAGGCTCTCTGTTTTAAAGCAAACTAATAAAGGCCAAATGGATTTTCCAACCAAATATATTTTTATTTTTAAAATCATTAATAGTAATATAAATATGGTTTTCTTGACCGCTGAGAAAATGCAATTCAATTCGTACATAGATTTCGTACCAAAAACTCATTATAATATAACAACATTTTACTATGGTACAGATATGGTATAAGTGATCATCTTATCAATTAACTTTACAATTCTAACTATAAACTTACAATCTTCAAATTATTATCATCATCATTGATCTTCAATTTTCATATGATTTATTTATGTCCATTCTAAATTGATTTAATAAATTTATTAAATGACGCTTCACGATTTTGCTTAGGACGTACTTAGCTATTTTTCATAAAAAATTACGTTGTTCGTTTTTTTTTTATTAGTTACAGTGATGAGATGAACAGGACGTTCTGCTGTTGGTAAGATAAACCTGCCCCGCCTGTTAGAAGAGCAGTGTAAGACATCACAAATCCACTCACCATCCCTAAGATATAAGAGCTTACGTCTCGTTTACCCACTAATTACGCTGCCAACAGTGCCTTTTGAACCGAAAGACAAGTGTATTTACACACTATCGATTTGTGGCGGAAATAAGCAGTGCAGAGCTCCTACCCCAGATGGCCCCTATTAAAAGGGGCCTATCTCCTCAAAATCGAAATCTACTCGAAATCTATCACTAATGCAAAGAACTAAGGATACCCAATAATTTCCTATCTCCTCAAAATCGAAACCTATCACTAATAACCCTATACTATACTAAGAACCCAACAATTTCGTTTCCAGCCATTAAAATTTATACAGTCGTTTGAGTAAAATATTTCACTTCTCTATACCTTCGAGTGAAAACAAATTGGAAACAAGCAAGGAACGCACGACCCCGACCTGAAAACACCGCAGCAAAGGTCACACTGCAAAGCATGCATACTATGCTGCGGCCGCGGTCATTACGAAATGAAGCATTCCGTATTCATTTCCGACTCCCGAAATGAATATTTCCAAAATTTTAAAAAGAAACAGCTTTTTTGATATTTACTCATAAATTGTAGTAAGTAAGGCCAGTTATATAAGTGTAATTCAAAAAGTGTTAAGCAAGTTCAAATAATAAAGGGTCCGAAATTAGTAAACATGCTTAGTCGTTATTAAAGTTATAAACTTACAACGTACGACCTGATTCTAGTTGAATGATCTTGTATTACAGCCCTTATTCTCTAGAGCATCTACAAAGTCCTAATAACTGAGTACAGGAAACATTACACCTATTTTATGCGCAATAATTATAAAATAGTAATTAGATATGCTTTCTTCGTAGGGCGGTAATTAGAGAAAACAGAACATGCCATAACGGTATAAAAGTTAAGTAGCATTAACGGGGTTCCGGTAACGAAATTACAACGGTTACTTATTGTTAATGTTGATTAATAAATGTTTGCGAATTATACAATATTGATCTATCAAAAAAAAAAACATGGATACGTAATGAGTTCCATTCACACTCCATTTTTCTAAACGCGGCCTCGACTCCATCTGTTCTTCGAAATACATGACCGCCAAAGCCTTTTGTCTTCAAACTCTATTGTCGGCAACGCAGAGGTATGAAAGGTACTTCCTGTAATATAATAGTTTCGGGATGTTACATCCTCTTGTCTCACTCCTTGATGCAATTGGATTTGCCTTGTTTGAACCCCTGAAATCAAGACTGACATAAACGCAGCAGTCCTCTTAATAACTCGACGTAACGATAATCGACCTGAGATCGTTGAGGAGTTTGCAAGCACCTACAGAGCTTCCATCTAATAAGATACTAAACTTCCGCTATGATTTTTGTAGATCAGAAAAAAAATATTAATTATAATTATAGCAAGTAGTTATTCAAAAAAAGGAAATGTGATAGTAAATATTAACAACAGTTTATTTAAGAAAGGAATTTTTGGTCATAGAAAATGAAGTCCATTAATCGTAATTACGGTACAAAGGATAATACTACCCCATTTACTAAATAGTCATTAGTGATGAAAATATAAGTTACAAAAATTTTCAAGAATGTATAGAATATTTTCTTTTACTCTGTTATTTTTTTTTTGCGTTTCTTTATTTACTACAATCTGTCTCCTAATTTTGATGGGACATTCAGCAGTATTTTGGGTGTTGCTAATTTGGGGTGCTAGATATGTGACCTATGCCACACCCTCTTCTTTAAGTAAGAAAAATTGTTGTGTTTAGATTAAGTCTTGGGTTATTTTTCGCTTTAACCGGTGCGATCCTTGTACATTGTCCATAAGTTTTTGAGCAAGAACATTTGGATGGTTGAATATGTGTTCTTTGTATGTTTTTCAAAGCTATGAATTTCTTGTTTTACTGTAGGTATCTTTAAGTCACGGTGTAGCAACTCATTCGGTATGTACCAAGGAGAATCTGGTTTCATTATTAGTATTTTATTTTAAAATATTTACAGTATTTCAATGTTTGACTGCGCCGCAACTATTGTCACGCACAATCCAACTGTGGGGTACCAGTTGGATTCCATAGGTCCAGACGGACTTCAATATAGACTTGTACAGTAATATTTTGTTTTCAAGGGACAGTTGAGACTTGCGGCCTATAAGCCAATATAGTGTTCTAGTTTGCAAACCCAGTGGTTTTCTTTTAGTAAAAATATGTTTCTGCCAGGTAAGTCTTTTATCTAAATGAATTCCCAGATATTTGACATAATCTGTTTGGGGGGCTTCTGTGGGGATATTGTTTAGTGTAACTGGGGGGCAAGATCCCTTTCTTAGCGTGAATGTAACATTAATGATTTGGTTTCGTTCGCTTTTATCCTCCACTTCTTAAGCCAGCATGATATTTTGTTGAGACCTATTTGTAATATTTGTGAGGCAATTTTTGGATCGCTGTGCGTAGCTAAGACAGCAGTGTCGTCGGCAAAGGTACCGGTAGTGACTGATATAGATGTCGGTAAGTCTGCAGTAAATAGCAGCTAGAGTATTGGTCCAAGTAAGCATCCTAGTGGGACTCCTGCTTTTATTTGGCTCAATGAGGATGTTGCCTCGCCATGTTGTACAAGGAAATGTCTGTTTTGCAGGTAAGACTTAAGGATTTCGTACAAGTAGCCAGCAATCCTTGGTGCCAGACGCGGTCAAATGCTTACGATATGTCCAAAAATGCGCTAGTACAGTATGCTTTCGTCTCGAGACTCTCCATGATCTTTTGTGTTAGTCTGTGGATTATTATTATGGGGATCTGCAGCTGGTTTGAACACAATATTTATACTACAAAAACAGGCTGTTAGGGCAATCTACAATCTGGGTTCACGGGAATCTTTACGTAATGTTTTTAATAAAACTGAAATTTTAACTTTACCACATATTTGAAAATATTATGTACGCGCGTCAAAATATTCATATGTTTGCTAAAAAAGATATTAGGCCGCGCAGGGGTCAAATTGAGCCCCTAGAGCTACCCAGATTTAGGCTGGCCCGAACCAAAAAATCTTTCATGTATAATAGTTAGAGTCCGACCGAAACTGTTTTCCTGGCCGAAACCGAAACCGAAACCGAAAGTTCGGCCGTGGCTTCAGTTTCGGCCGAAACCGAAACCGAAACCGAAACTCACGTGATCAAGTATAAAAATTCTTAAAATACTAAAATATGGAGCTTTTATGCCTATGATTTTGCTTTATTTTAGTCATGGAATGGAGACAGTATATTAAACGTGTGGTAATCGTTTATTTCAGTTGCTAATAATATTTTTATTAATAAGATATTAAAAATATATTAATTTTTTTTCAAATAAATTTCTTTTAGCAATATGAGATATTAATAAATAAATTAGTAATATTAAAAACTAAGTATTGGTATTTTGAAATCTTACTAATTAATACTTTGGGTTGTATTTGTAGTTCCGAGGGGAAATTAAAAAGTAAAAATGAGATAGAATATAATGACTATGATAGCTTAATTATTTATTTTTCTACATAATTTCCGAGTCTACCTACACACCAAGTCCAGCGTTCCAAGTTTCCAATGCTTCAGTTCCTTTAAAAAAAGGATTGTCTTGGTCCTGCAAAAAGGTCACCACGGCATCGTTTACTTGTTATATATAGTTTTAACACATGTTTCCTCTTAAGTATTGTATCAGTTTGGAGAGAAGATGAAAAATAGCTAGGCGCCAGATCTGGTGAATAGGGGGATGCTCAACAAATTGTACGCTAGCATGCTGAACGGTGGCCATCGCTAATGCCAACCTATGTGCCGGTACGTTGGCAAGATGAAACAGCTCGCCCGGTCAAAGTTTGCCGCTTTTTTATCATTGACGGTATTTCTCAACCTCGGTATTAAAGCTGCATAATCTGTAATGATGGTTCCATGCTCCAGGTAATCAAACAACAATTTCACATGTGAGTCCGAAAATATTGAGGCCATACCCCGGCCAGGCTATATGATGGCCTCCTTGTCGTATCCGACAACGGCGACCTCTGCTATTTATTTCTTTGATGAGCCCGAACATGACTTGCAAATCCGATTATGGTCTTAAAAGTGCGATCACAGTGCGTACAATAAAGGACTCCTGAAGTATTATAAGTGTATGTCTAGGTGACCTTTGGGCGGGTTTTCCGAAGCACACGCTTCGTTTCCAGATCTTTAAGACAAGACTCTTCAAACTTCTTAAGTCCTGTCTGAGTATCAACACGCCATTTCGGCTTCGCATAGGCAAGCTCTTCCCATTTCTCTGGTGCGATTTTGCAATGACTCAAGTGGCGTTTCAAAACGTCTTCATATCTTAGGAATTGACCTACCGGTTTCCTTTTCCAACACTAAGTTCAGAATAAAACACTGCTTTTGGCAAACGGCGATCATCCATGCGCAGGATGTGCCCAGATCCTCTAAGTTGGCATTTCATTAGTATAGCTTCCATGCCAAGCATGCCAGTGCGCCGCAGAACCTCTGCGTTGGATATATGGTCCTGCCATTTGATCCGAAGGATAGACCGCAAGCGTTTAAGGTGGAAGGAGTCCATCCTTCTAATATCTCTTCAATAAAGACACCAGGATTTGGCAGCATATCGTTCCTAAATAGGTCTGCTTTGTCACTAGACGTGCTGCCGAACCCGTACTCCCGCCTCGAATCGAGTCATAGAGCGACAACTCTCGTCTAGCCGCCAACGTGCCGAGTGCCAACTAGAGACCAGTATCACTAAATTGGAAACTCCACCACCAGAACTCGATCGCCGCAGGGCTTTTGAATCTTTGGAATCCAAATAAACAAGATAGCAAAGGTCATCGGCGCGTGATTTTGATTATAGTGGACAAGGTGCGCAAACCGCAAGCCCACTCTCTTGTCTTATCCCCCTTGAGCCAATGGACCGCCTAGACAGTACGATTGACGTAGAGCTAAAGATGCAGTGGTTCGTTGGTTTCTTAATTCCTTAGTCGTCTCTTACGACACCCACGGGAAGAGATGGGAGGCAGTATTTTATAAGGCGCCACCTCACGCCAAACTTGTTTCTTGTTGATTACTGGCCTCGATGCAAGTCTGCAACTATGTTCGTCTTCCGTGTACGTTCTCCCTACTCGAAATTAAGAAGCCCACTTTGCGACAATTGATTATGACAGAGCAGTCTCTTCTCATGTTGCTTTTGAGCCGCAGTAAATCTCATGCGTTGTTAACTTTTTATAACAGTGGTTTTTAATGACAACGTCGCACTTGGGTTTTCTCTTTTTTCGAGAACATTTCACCACACATAGCAAACAAATGACTACATTCAGAAAAAAAGTAAAGAGACTAAAAGATTTTTTATTAACACAACAAATATCTGAGCTACACTTTCCAGTATTATTCGTATTTATTTTTTGGTTACCAAGGAGTATATATTTTGTTCTCACTACTATTTGTTCCCTCCTCGTCTTTCTAAAAGAATCATCAATTTCTTTTGTCAAACTTGTAATGTTTGTCTGAACTAAAATCGACTGATCTGAGCTCGATTGTAGCAATGATACATTTAACTTTCGCTACTATTTTAAAATTGAAAACATTTCTGAAACCAGTTTCGGTTTCGGCAAAAGTTTCGGCCAAATTTGGCCGAAACCGAAACTGCGGCCGAAACTTGATTTTGGCCGAAATTGGCTGAAACCGAAACCGAAACCGAAAGTTCGGTCGGACACTAATAATAGTAAAAATGTATAATAAATTAAATGCCTGCCAAACGCAACTGAATGATTCTAGCTTTCGTAAAGTTGTCAAAACAACGCTTATAGAAAAAGCCTACTATTCTGTAATAAATTATATTGAGGACCAAGATGCGCTTGCAAATCCCCTGGTAACTTAAAAAAATGTATTGGTCAAATTTTGTAAATACTTATATTTAAAAAAAAAAAAAAGGCCGCAGAGTTTCTTGCCGGTTCTTCTCTGGACAGGTCTGAGTTTGTGAACCGGTGGTAAATGGATAATTTTTGACGTTCATAAGTGCTCAGTAGAGCCTAAATTGAATAAATGATTTTGATTTTGACTTTGACTTTGTGTACTTGGTCGATGGTGCTATGTTTGCTGCGAAACCCGAACTGGTGATCGGTGATAAGTTTGCCTTTTGAGATAATCGGAAGTAGGTGTTTTAATAGAAGACCTTCAAATAGTTTGGATGGAATGGGCAGTGATCCAATAGGGTCCTTATCTGGTTTAAGCAGCATTACAATTTGGGCTACTTTCCATTGCGGGTAAAAGAATTTTAGTTTAATAATGGCATTGAATAAAGATGTAAGATAATTTATTCCAGATTCCGGCAATTCCTGCAATACTCGATTAGTTATAAGGTCGTATTCTGGGCACTTTTTCGAGTTTGATTTCTGTATTTGTCGAGCAACTTCATTTTTGCTAAATTTTAGTACCGGTTCTAAAGTTACAGTAAACATGTCTAGGAAATCGATAACTTCTTTAAGATGACCTGATGGACGGACAGTGACCACTCATATTCTTCAATGGAAAAGATTTTGCTATAGGTCTCTTAACCTTCCTGGTAGCTTTCCACAAGAAGTAGTCCAAAGAGGCGGTTTCATTCATGCAAGAGATATATTTACGGAAGCCAAGATTTCTGTCTTTTTGTAATATTTTTTTGAGCTCTGATATAACTAAGTTAAGATGTTTTTTGTCTGTAGGACTCCTGCATTGCTGCCATTGATTACGCAGTCTTCTTTTAATAGCTACTTTTGTAATATGAGTTTGGAGGCGGGTTGGTTAGGACTCTGGCGCTTTAGTGGCGGAGTTGAACTCCAAACGGCCTCATGCACATTGGAGTTAAAATATTCGACGGCCTCTGTTATAACGCGTTCTGTTTTCAGTCTTACCGATTTAGAGAAGGCTCCGTTTATTAATTCCCGGAATAGAGCCCAGTTGGTATTTTTATTATAGAGCGTACATTTTGCGGAGCATTCTCTGGCAACCGTGTGCAGCTCTACTAAGATTGGCGTATGGTCCGAGGACAAATCTAAAGTGCTGTGGCATGAGATAATACTCTTTGGAATACCTTTGGTAACGCAAAAGTCAATTAAATCAGGTATTTTCTTTTTATCGGTGGGCCAGTAAGTTAGGGAGCCAGAAGATACAATTCCAAAATTTTTCGCTTGGATACATATGAGTGGTTCGCGCCCTCGCTGACGCTTCTGACATGAATTCAGAAAGGTTTTTGTCATAATAAGCATTTGGTTTATCAAAGTTAGTAATAGCTCTTTGATACTTTTGAGTTCGCTATCAATACTTGATTTGTCATTATTAGTGGGTGGACAGTGGTCTTTAGCGACATCAGCGTAGGATTTACTGGGGTTTATATATATTCGGCGGATTAGTTTCACCGTGTTCAGTTTTTGCATAATCAGTTATACGTTTTCTTTTATACTGATATGGCTGAGGAAATTTAACTTTTTGCAGCACCTTGTAAACTACACAGCCTTTATAGTTCGCGGAATGGTTGCCGCTGCAAAGGATGCTATTTACGCTTTCTGATTGCTCTTTGCGAGGGCAGTGTGAGGTGTGAGTTCCCGCGCACTTAACACATCTAGGTTGTCTGTGGCAAAATTTTTGTGTGTGGCCGTACTCTTGACAGTTGGGGCATTGTGGTAACTTCTCTTCTTGGTTTTGGCGCTTCAATTGTTACACGGCAGTGGAGGAGGAATCTTATGTTGTAAATGCTTTATTGTTTTCGTTATGTTCTAAATCAACATACCATATAGGTAGTGGTTGTTTTGTTGTTCTGTTTCGAATATTCCAACTTTTTTGCACCTTGTGATCTAGTTCTTCAATGGCTATTTTAATTTCGACTTTGTCAGTTGATGGGTGCGAGTGTTTTAATACTATACGGAAACTTCGATCTTGTTTTGGTTGATGCGTAAAGAACTCTGTGTTTTACTTTTTAAGTTCTTTGTAGATAACAAAAAAGGATTCTGGTGACTTAGGCTGAATTTTTACCCGTTCATTACGTAGGACCTTTGTAATCGCTCTGCGCTACTTCTTCCAGTAGCTGAAGTAGCGGTTTTATGTTACTATCTCTATCGACAAATAATGGCGAGGATCTTGGTGGTTTGGGTGCTGGTTGTTCTTGGTATTATTTGTGGTGTCCTTAACTTGTAGATGTTCAAATTTGTTGGATGTTGGTATACCAGGTGTAGAAAGCCAGTAGTTCAATTTTGTTTGCTTATGACTTTATTGGATTGTGTCGGGGCTGGATCTTAGCCTTTTACCATACAACGCTTGTGTCCAACCGTTGTCATTGTCTTCGGTGAAGTGTATATTGTCCTCTCTGGTAGCAATAGAGGTGTTCGACTGATTTTCATTTGCATTTACTGTTTCATTCAACGAGATTGATCTTTGTTTAGATAGAAACATTCCTTTATGAAATACTTGTTGTGCCATAATTTTTGGGCTATTAACATCTGACTTTTCAACTGTGTTATGTTCTTTTGCTGAGCTTTTAGAGTTATTCATTGTCCCATCCCACGAGTAGGGTCGAAAAATAAATGTCACTTGCGAGGTGACACCCATTCCCGCAAGAAGCCGAGTACAACGGTGTTTGCCGGGTCCAACGAGGTTGGCGCTAGAAACTGAATATGTCATGAATTCCTTTGGCGCGGTGCCCACCGTGGGAAGCCGAGACCCACATTTTCGCAAAACACGACCACGAGATTACGGGTTGCTTTGGGCATTTCCTCCCAACGCGACTTGACTTGTTAAGCCTAATAGGTCTGGTTAGTTACCGTCGCCTGATTTTCGACGTTGTTACTCGTTTCGCACCACCCAGGGGACACGTGTAGGGTGGATCTGGGAAAAGATGGTAAGTCCTACGGACGCTAGTAACTTCGTCCTCCTACTCTGTTATAAATACAACATGTTTAATTTTAGAGTATGGCATAAATTTGACGAATCACTTGATTTTTTTTTTAACTATCACTAACTTATCAATACTTCACTAAGAAGAACATATTACAAATAACGTTAACAACGACTTCATTTCATGTTTGGCTCTTGTAAAGTTATTAACATGCTTTAAAGTTTATTTTATTTAATGAGGTGACATAGAATGTCTTGTGCTATAGTCACTTTGTACCTATTACCTACCGAAATGTATTTTTTGTTATTTAACTATATCGCTATTAAAATACCAAATAATTCCATGTTTCATTCTGCACAAATCTATTTTAATTATTATAATTATATTTGCTTATCATTGTTGTGTGCCTAAAACATTATTCCCTGAATAATAGAAATTTACTATATCCACAGACATTAACAATATCCACAGCATTTATTAATTATGCCTATAATTATTAAATGCTGTGGATATTGTTTAAATATAAAAATTGTAATCGTGATATCAAGCTAATTTTGCTTTCTGTTTTAAAGCAAACTAATTTTTATCATTACTTGACCGCTGGCAAAACGCAGTTCAGTTCGTACAAAGATTTGGTACCAAAAACTCATTATAATATCACAACATTTTTACCATATGAATAAACTTTAATATTCTAACTATAAACTTACAATCTACAAATTATTATCTTCATCATTGATTTTCCACTTTGATATGATTTATTTATGTTCATTCTAAATTGATTTAATAAATTTATTATATAACGCTTCATGATTTTACTAATGACGTACTTAGCTATTTCTCATTTAATAAAACATTACGTGTTCGGTTTTTTTTTATTAGATGAAGTGATGAAATTGACAGAATGTTCTCCTGATAAGAGAGGTTACGTCTCGTTTACCCACTAGTTACGCGGCAACCAGTGCCTTTCGAACCGGAAGACAAGTGTGTTTGCACACTATCGATTTGCGGAGGAAATAAGCAGCGCAGAGCTCGTACCCCAGACGATCCCCTATAAAAAGGGGCCTATCTCGTCAAAATCCAAATCACTAATACAAGAACTAAGGAAAACCAATAATTTCATTTTCAGCAATGACAATTTATACAGTCGTTCGAGTAAAATATTTTAATTCTCTATAACTGTACCTTCGGGTGAAAATAAATTGGAAACAAGCGAGAAACGCACGACCCCGACCTGAAAACACGGCAGCAAAGGTCACACTGCAAAGCATGCATACTATGCTGCGGCCGCGGTCATTACGAAATCAAGCATTCTGTATTCATTTCCGACTCCCGTGATGGATATTTGATAAATTAAAGACAAAAATGATTTAGTTATCTCAAAAACACATTTCTGTATTAATTCATAAATTGTAGTAAGACCAGTTGTATTAGTTTAATTCAAAAAGAGTTTAGTAAGGTCAAATAATAAAGGAAAGAAGTGCTTTGAATGTGCGCTATTATATTCTATTCATGAGAATTCTATAGACTAAATATATTTAAAGTTTACGTAGTCTAAAGTTTAACATCATTAATTACACGACGCCATGATGACGAAGATGTCCTTATTTTTCAGTAATTTTGGTCACTAATGACCTCCAGAAATATGAGTTACGTCCTTTGTAACAGAATATGATAAATGGGCTAGGTTTAACGGCCTAGCACCTATTATAAGTGATTACTGTGGAGAAATTTCGTCGTTAAGGAAAGCACACCTTACCTTATTTTGTAATTTAATTTGTTGGTTAAAGTTGTTATGATGTTTTAAATATAACCATATTGATTTAAAATTCATAGTACAAGGTAATGTCAATTATTACTATACATCGAATAAATGCGACACAGGACGAGTTATTCCCGGTAGAGTAACCAAGATTAACTCGTCCTGATAAATGACCAATGGATCCGAATGTGGTAAACTTGCTTAGTCGTTATTAAAGTTATAAAGAAAAGGTATGCAAGGTTTTTATAAATGCTGTTTAATATTAATTTAGGAAATAAGGTAAAGTTTTAATGTAACCTTCAAATTAAACAACAGCAAAAATATATTTTTAACGAAAATAAAAAATAAAAATTTAATGTATGTATACAATACATACATTCGTTTTAACTCAGTTTGTTTTCACGAAACTTTTCGCTTACAATTATGAAAATCATATATAAAATATAAAGTCATAAAATTTAAATAAATTTAAGGATAATAAAAATATATATATATTCCGACTAAAGAGTTTTAGAACTTAGATACTATTAACTCAGAAGATATATGTTTTACTAAAATTTCTGTATAATAATTATTAAATAAGATATAAATATGTTTACTCACAAATATGTAAGCGAAATATATTTACATCGATTAAACCTACATACTAAAACATGCTATATACCAAACATATTAAACTCTGACAATGTGGTTTGTTACCTTTAAGGTGGCTATAAGTAACCTCATTATGAAAAACTTCGAAAATTGAATATCGTGAACATGGCAGAGTTTAAAATTCTAACTATTAACAACCGAATACCTAAAGTATTCAACTCAATTAAAATTTACTGATAAACATAACAATACATATTATTTTAATTGTTTCTAACTAATATTTAAAAAACAAATTAATCGATATTAATACATGTTAAAAACGGAGTAAATTCAGTACATTAATAAAATACACACATATTACTATTTATAACCAATTGGATTTATTTGTAACTTACAACGTACGACCTGATTCTAGTTGAATGATCTTGGATTACTGCCCTTATTCTGTAGAGCGTATACATAATGCTAATAACTGCGTAGAGGAAAAATTAAACCTATTCTATGCGCAATAAATATTAAACAATAATTAGATACGCTTTCTTTGTAGGGCGGTAATAACAGCAACGTAGAATATGCTATTTTCCGTAGCAATAACCGGGTTTCGGTAACGAAATAACAAAGGTTACTTATTGTCAAAGGAAGATAATGTTGATTAATAAATATTTAAGAACAATATTGATCTATCAAATAAGAATACATTGATACGTAATAAGATGAGTTCGGTTCAGTTTAAAAAAGTGCGTATTCTTTAAAATTATGTAATTTGTCCGATGTATCGACGATATATCGATCACGGAGTAGTATTAGACTAATAAAAACACAATACGGACGGCACCGCTTCGATGATATACGTTGCTTTATTTGAATTTGCTTCGTGTTTTAATTAACTAAACTATGTACTATATTTTCTTTGATTACCCAAAATTATTAACATATTTAAGTTCAAAGATGGGTTAAATATACAATATTTATTACTTATCAAAAAATTATAAAACAATTTATTAATTTAATTAAGTGACGATACAATGTAAAATTAGAACATTTAGTTCTAATTTTGCATTGTATCATCACTTAATTTTATATCATTTAAATTTATAATTTTATCGTTACTTATAAATCTCATTAACGTCAGTAAATAATAAGTTTCAATTAGCTTTTGTATTGGAAATAGAAGTCACAACCTCTGCGAATCAAATACCCGATTCAATTTGCGGTTGAATGAATTAATAAGTGAAATAATATGCGCTGTCATAAAGCAAATTTAATTGAATTGTTAAATAGCTGAACACGATTGAATCCTCACAAAACCAAAATTTTAATTTAAACCTAGTCTTACGATGCAAAATAAAAACAAATAATATTTTATCGACTATAACTAATCTAGTTCATCATCATCATCGGCCTGTGTTAGTCCACTGCTGGACAGGGGCCTCCCCTAATTCACGCCTTCTCCATTTAGGGGGGTTTTGTTGACCGTATCCCACCACACAGGACAAATGAAACTGTGTGGGTGGACCGACTTTTTACATGCCCATCCGACGCATGGATCATCTTACTTTCAGACAACTAGCACAGGATTCGAACTCAGGACCTCTGGTTTGTAAAGCCCCCCTTACCACTAGGCTACGGAGGCAGTTTTGTTATCTTTTATAGCATATATTTACTTATTACAATAAAATCGCTGCAGTAGAATTAGTTACAGTGATATTATTTTAATTTGCCTGATTTTACATGCCGTGTGCACATATTTAAAAAAAAATTCAAAAAACTGTTGCTCACTGCTTAAGAATGAAAGTATAAATATTTGTAAAATTTTAATATTTATAATAAAATTAACGTAAACAATCGACACTCAAGTTTCATGATCATAATGATACAGATGTATTTTCTACCATACAGAAAGTTTATCGTATGTCAAGTCGGACGCAAATATGCATTGCTGAAATTATACCCGACGTTTCAAACACTTCTAAGAGTCTATGGTTTTGAAATTAACTACGATGTTGGGCGTTAAAATTGCAGTGTCATTATTTCGGCTACCGTCAATTTTACATATAAATTTATGTCATCCGATTTAAGCATACAGTATAATGAAGTCTTGCAGTATTTGTGTGCTCGGTTTTAATTTTTGAAAAAAATTGGATAATTTATCATGTTAATATTCGCGTAACAAACTATTATTAATTCAAGATTTAAAGTATATATAATAGCGAAGAGATAGTATTATTTGCAGACCTCCTTGATTTTTAAAATTAAACGACATATGTCAATAAATGACGATGCAAATAATACCCTCTCTAGAGTAGCTAATTGGTTTAGTGTTAATAACTTACTATTAAACCAAAGAAAAACAAAATTTATTAGATTCATGACTCCTAATGGGAAGCATGATAAATTTGAAGCGGTTATGTATGGGGAGGCGTTAGACGTAGTTGAATCAATTGTATTTCTAGGAATAACTGCAAATGCTAAACTACAATGGGGCCCCCATATTGAAAGGTTAGCAATTAAACTGAGCTCTGCAGCTTACGCAGTGAAAAGAATTAGATTATTAACTGATGTGGAGACAGCTCGTTTAGTATATTTCAGCTATATTCATAGTATTATATCTTTTGGCATTCTACTGTGGAGAAATGCGGCAGATATTAATACGATCTTTGTCCTCCAAAAATGCGCAATTCGTGCAGTCTATAAAGAATCGTAAAGAAAGTTGTTCAAAGAAATAAAAAGTTACTTCTCAATACATATTTGAAAATTTAATGTATGTCCAAAAAAATAGGCACATAACATAGACACAAGGAACAAACATAATTTAATTCTTCCAGCAACTAGAGTGCGAAGAATAAGTAAGTCTTTTATGGGACAATGTATACGATTTTACAACTAAATCTCAATAAACGTTCAGAATTCAACTATAAATTAATTTAAAAAGGTAGTCAAGGAACGTTTATGTGTTAAATGTTATTACGATACTAATGAATTTTTAAATGATAACCCAGCCTGGTAATGAAATGCTCGCTCCAGGTCTTGTTTCAAAATTGCATAATACTTTATGCCTTCAAATAAATTGTTTGTTATTTTTAAAAGACGACTTAAAAAATAGCCCACTGAGTTTCTTTCGCCGGTTCTTCTCAGGTCTCAGGCGTCCTTTTCTGAACCGGTGGTAGTGTGACAATCAACAAGCAAGTGTAAACTTCTATATTGAATAAAGATATTTGAATTTAAATTTGAATATATAACTAAACATTATATTTTTCGTTAACTATAAAACGTTGATATTCTTTTATAAATGCAAATTATGCGCTTTAGAACATTTTTAAACACAAAACAAAAGCTGAATCTAGAAGAGTTATCAACGTCGCTGAAGTTAATCTTAACCTCTTTTCAGAGCCTGAAGGAGGACTGAAATCGATAGATACTAGAAAAGTCAATACATCATGCTTGACCGCATGAGATTCTCAAAAACAGTTTTAAACGTTAATGCTATTATTTATATTTATTAGTTAATCTTACACAATGTAATTATTGTATACGTATCACTATGCATATTGTATAAAAAAAGAAAAATGTTAACAAAAAGAAATGACTGACTTCGAACTCAAACAATGTATAACTGTTTTGATATACTCAGTGTCACATGCTTCGTTTATCACTTTATTGAAAAAATGAAAATATGATTTGAATAAAAATTTGAATTAAACAATGAAAATTATTAATATTCACTGTTTATTTACACTTTTGCTGTGTTTACACTTATGAACGATTTTATTATAACTATCTTTCACTTTTAAATACTCCGTTCAGTTTTAAATCAAAAGTAAAATCGCTCGGTCCGTCGGTAGGCAAGATGCAAAAAAAATATAGCGCTTTACGCTCATTCAACTGACGAACGAAGACGACGACGGCTGAGTTCGCCTGAATAACGTGTTTACAAAAATAACTACTTTTAATTTTACACGAAACGGTGACGTTTCTTATCGCGTAACCAGTTATTGTAACTGATGACGTAAAATAACGCTCGCGCCAAATACACACTCTTGTAAAGTAGCTTTAAAATTTAAATTTAAAATAAAAGTTAACACGTCTTTTTACCTTCAATATGCAAGAATATTATATTTTAACTTGAGTTTTGGCAGCGTATGTTGTTTCACGTTTTTCCTTCTAAGAATTCCCCAAAGAGCTTACCGAGCTTCGGATAAAACCTTTACATTTAGTCTGAAAAGAAGATTTTCACATTTAATCTGGGAAAATGTACATGATGTATTGCTAATCTGTCTTATATGAACGAATATACGAAATAAGGATACATGAAAGAAATATTAATATTCTACACAGAAATATAACATTTAAATATAGTTTCTTTATAATATTGCGTCAATACTGGCGGGCAACATTTTATCAAAAACAATCTTATTGACCTTTATAGTTTAGTATCGCGGTATTTACCAAAATATATTTCCGGTATTGTCCCGCAAGTTAAACTGCTTCTCCATAGAATATTGTAATAAGGATAAACGTAGTTGTGTGCTAATACAGTAAAAAAGAGAAAAATTTTCTCAATAGGTTTATAACAGGTAACAATATATTACCAATATTGCTTTCCCTCAGGACCCATCAATCAAGCCAAGGGATACAAAATTAGTACACCATTAAGAAAGAATAGAAGGGTTACATTTGCTTTAATTAATACAATACAGTCACTATTTATTACACTACGTTAATACAGAAGCAAGCACAAGCGTAAACAATAACGGAAAGGCTTTAAAACTCATTAAATTAATTATTTAACAAGCCTCAAGTTACACAATGATAAAGGTGAGGCCAAAGCCTTCTCAACTTTCAGCGGTCTCTGTTAAAAGTATACTTTTAATACTGCTTGCTACAAACACCACCCCTTGAACCAAGCTATTCTTATTTATAAACTCATCCAAATAGTTTTAATAAACATCTATTTAACAAAAAGTATCTTAGCTAAATGACACGTTCAATTTTTGGGTAATTATAATTATTTTAAAATTACAAGTATTAATGGCAGATAAACTTTTAATACAGGCACATTTTTCGTCGATGTACTTAAGATATATAACAGATATAATTTTTGAACCTCTATTTACATTTATCAAATAAGTTTGGCCACCGTTTGGAATATAAGCGGACATGCCTTTGATTACGGGACTGGCCGCACAGTTCTGCCCCAACATTTATAATTCCTGATATGTTTGAAGTCCAAAATGCCGTCTAGTACAATTTTTTTAAAATTTAAATTTGTCATTTTATAAAATACAAAAAGACCATTTCGCACACTGTGTTGCGTCAAAATACATTTGAAAAAGCACATTGTATTTTTAACTCATGTTAAAATTTTGAAATTTATTAAAAACGTCGTATTGTAGAAACATCGTATTGTAAAAGAAAGATAAAGAAAAAATGTTTAACAAATTTTCAGTCACTTGTACAATTAAATCGTCAAATAATATTATTCTGTATATATGTATCCGTGCGCTAGTGAAATTAGATGATATATGACCATTTTGCTGGTTTACCTAGAAGTTATTTGCTTTTGGCTTCATTGCTGTTGACATTATACTTTCACGTAAACAACCTGTGTTATTTGTCTCTAAGTATAGTTATTTAAATTAATAATGAAAAATGAACTAGCTACTTATTTAAGTTCTTTGACCCCTTTGTTTATGATATCTAGGGTTCGCCGTAAGAGTTTCACGTCTGACTTTTTTGCAGAAACATACTAAATAACATGCGGCTTACTGAACGGGCAAATATAGGGTAGGGCAAGTATTGGGCCGCAAGTAAGTGGGCGCACAAACCGCTGCGTATAGTCGGCCTAGGGTACGCACGCGTAATCCTAAAAAACAAAGCATAATACCTTTAAGCAGTATCAAGAACGAGTAAACTAAATTCGACTGGCGGCTGCAACAAATTAATTATTACATACGACCAATGTGACTCTTAAAAAAAGGGGTTCAAATTTGCGAACAACAAAGCGCCTTCGATGTCCTACAAGAAGCCGTTGAAGCAAGTTGCTCAATTTTAAAATTAAAATGATTCCTTCTGCTCAAATTGACTAGCGGGTCAAAAATTTAAGCTTGTCCAGTGAAGAAGAGGCAAGAACAAGACTCTGCGGTCTTTCTTTTTGTATATAGAAGTACATATGTTTATATCTTAAAGATTTACCTACACCTTATAGAAAAAAATTACTTACGGATACTGACGAGGCCAAAACCGCCGAGATTAACAGCGTTTTCCGTAACAAAAATCAGACACAATGATATTATATATTACTACCTTATATGTAATCCTTTAACACACTCCCATTTATTAAGAGCTCTAGATATTTCGGAAATTAATAAAATTTCGGCGTCAAAACTGGCAACCTCGCGTGATTCAATTGCAAACGCTGCCAAAACCGTTAAAGACTTAAACTATGTTTAACATAACCGTACTTCTCTAAATGGTCGTATAATAAAGTCCGCTAGTGCATATATCTATGGTTGAAGAATAACCCACAAATGCCTTTTAATGTAAAATTTTTTAGAATTGCAATAGGGTATTTCAAACCTAATTTAGGGTAATATAGTGAACGTTTACATGAAAAAACATTATATGTACATAAAACGTGTCTTGGTGACATTTTAATTGCATGAATACCCTAAAAAATATCTGACATTCAACATGTGGTGGCAGAAATCATGAGACACTGTCCTGCAAAGAGCGTGTTGTTATTAACGGGACATCGCAGCGGTGTAGAATTTGGTGGAGGGGTTGTTCTCGTAGAGATCCATAACATCCGGCCCAAACGGAGGCTCTAACTCGAAGAGTGTACACTACTTCTCTCGGGCACAAAGAGATCATGAGGCAGGTCAGCATACCCGAAACCGCATCGCTGTGCGACCACGGAATCAGGAGATAGGCCTTCAAAGATTTCGGCGACCCTGAAACCGAAAAAATTTAAAATCGCCATAACTCAGTAATTTTAGAAGCTATTGACTTCTGGTTTTTAGTAACTTATAAAGGATTATAATCCGCTTCTTATAGCTAAGTAACAGCGATTACTAAAACATTTTGTCATTTTGTAATCGAAGTGAAACTTAACGTTACGCACCATCTTTTTCTTATCCCTACCACGCGTGATTCGAAGTATACTTTCTCCAGCGTAGTAGTGTAAACAATATATTTCGTATTCAGTTACCAAAAACCATTAACAACACATTTCTATCCAATCACGGATATCATAAAGAGTATCTATACCGGTTCATAATAACTGCTAACAATAAGCCCTTGTGACAATGCCACAATTCAGACAATGAAGCACTTAATAATAGACTGCCCAAAATTTAATTCAACAAGGTTTACCCACACAATTAACTGCAATAACTTTAATTACCAGCCATACAATTTACAACAAATATTGAATTAAGAAGGTACCATAAAGACCTTTAAAAGTCATATTAAAACAATTATTAACACACTGAAGAAATTTAATAACACGTGAAAGACAAGAAAATCTACGAAAGCACCAATATTCTTGCTCACATTAGAAGCGATTGTATGCTGATAGCAAACACTGATATTGTAGAGCAAAATCAAACTACAAATAATTAAAAAAAAAACAAAATTAATAACGCAAATATATAATAATGACATCAATGATTATCAATTAATGAAATTCAATAATAATCTTTTATAATAAGCTAAATGAAATAATTTTAGAATTTGTATTTATGTCTGTGATAATAAAGCCTTATTAACTTTTATCTAATTGACTTTATTTAACAAGTTCTTAAAGTTGCATATAGTAAATTATTTTGAACAATAACCTCATAAAAGTTTCACTTCTTACGAGTGCGTAGTACACACACACATTTATTTTAATTTTACTTCTTGTATAAAAGTAATTTGCATTTAGGTTATTCATGGATATATGTACACAAGTTGTTGTAAAGTAATTATAACCGATTAATATTACATGAGTACTCAACCCAATTATCATTTCAAATAATTGAATTCATAACATTTAAAAGCGGAGAATCAGCCGCTGCAGCTTTTGTCCGACAATTTATTACAGTATTAATTTTAATGGTCTCGTTGTGAAATACATTGAATCTTCAGGATTAGAAGCTTCTGAAGTTTCTCAATATTCATATTCCGAATGCATTTTAACTTTAGTATAAAATTAAATAATTTCTTAAAAATTATTTACAATTTAATATAAAAAAGAGTCAATTGCTGATTTTGTACATTATTATTTTTTATCATCACTTTACTTATATGATAATTGAAATAATGTTCTTTCGATCTGCAGTTATAAGTAAATACCTGTTTGAGAGACCTACAGGATCTCTTCCACACAATACCAGGAGGCAATAAGCAATTATACTTTTGAATTACAACCACCATTTGCTCACAAATCATTTTGAGGTGATAGGTGATATTTGCAGGTGCCGTCTGGGATACCACCGGAACCTATTCCACCGTAATCAGTGTATAAGTATACTGGTTAAAGGACCTAACGTCATATATCTCACGGTAGGCAGTGCGTTGGTGATACGCCTGGTATTGCTGATGACTACGGGCGTTAATGACCACTTCCAATCAGGTGGCCCGACTGCTCTTCTGTATAGTAGTCGATTTTGATGGAACTTTCATTGAAAGATAGTAGAGGTACCTAAGCACCCTTTTTTTTAGGAAAAAAATGTTTTTTATTATTAATTACCCCAAATAATAGCCCCTATTGTGTTTGCCACCTAATTGGTGTCAACTCAAATTATATTAAAGCAATAAATAATTCACGCATGCAGTGTCACGGGAGTAGCGTGTTGATTGACAGAGGCTATTTCAGTTTAATTTGAAACGTACAAAGCGTATGTGCTAACAGATTTCCCATGTTTGCATGACTCTAAAGCTAAATTGATAAATGTACGGCACCGATTTTAAAAGCTATTAAATCGTTACAATGTTATTTTGTTTTTTAATTAATATAAATTTTATTTATGAAACAAGGCGAATCGTGATCAAAAGTGTGCATTTACTTGGATATTGTTAATTTTATAATATTGTTTCTTTATTATTACGGACTTGTGAGTATTGTAGAGTTGCTTAATAAGGATTAATTTGTTTATTAAGTAAACAAAGACAAGTGAGACTTTAAATAATTGGTAGACACATTAAAATCGTTTCAGGTAAAGTCGCTGCGGATAAATTACATAATCTACTATTACGTGCGAGTAAAGGCTGAAGAAAAATCTCCGATGCTCGTACTAGATTAAGTTAGTAAAGCAACAAGCTATATTACGTGCAGTATTATGCTTAATGTAATGCTTAACAGGCCGAACTTAGTACATTAAGAAAGACCAAGAAGACGGTGGGAGATAAATAAGACCAGGAATGGCCAACAGGTCTTAGAGGTCGGTCTTAAATATAAAGGTCTAGTACCCCCTAGGGAAGAAATAGTGGGGCAGAATTCTAAGTCGGTACCACACAATGCCTGAAATAAGGTCTAGGTAGGATCAACTTTTTAAAACCGTGGTAGGAACGCAATTAAGTTCTAAGTTTAACTGCACCCGTGTGAAATTAAAGCAAAGTAAAACTTGGACGTGACGATTTAATTATATCTTTAAATGGCAGCTAATCACTTAATAAAACATAAAAATTATTTCCAATTTTTTTTAACTTTTGCTTAACACAATGAAGTTAGAATTGCAAAACGGTATGATATTATAACCATTAATAAGTAACTGAAAAGTTCAGTTTCTAAAAAATGTATAAAGATATAAGTAAAGAATGAAAACTTATTAAAAAATTATCATTGGTTAATATTGAATATCGCATACAAAACCACTAAAACTAATTACTATCTAGCCACACAAGTTGATAATGGCATGCTGGTAAAATTGATCAAAATATGAATGTACATATATACAAACGTTGTACGCTTCTGTTTATGACGCCTAACATACGCGCTTTGCATTAATCTTATTTTAAAGAATATATTTAGGTACTTTATTTTATGTTAAACAATAAAAAAGGCAGTATTGTGTAGAATTCTACACTGTACAATTGTAAGAAGGGTATAAAATTTTTTACCCATAAGAACCACAACATTTATTCCATATAATATTATTTGTTCGATAGAAGTAACCAAGATGCTCCGTATTATTTTATGTGCACAGAAACATAGTAGAACTCCTTATTATATTATTATTTGCCAGTATTGCGTATAAACTTATAATAACTAAAAGCAGATTCTTATTTACACAACATCTTTCTCCTTACTTTTCCGCATTATTTTAAGCACATCAAGAAACCGTTTCAGACTTTAACAAGTGATACATAAATACATTTTATATTTGGCTTAGTCTATACTTCTTTTTTACGAACTATTTATCCTTTCAATAAACTAACTGCAACAGAATAACTTAAATACTTCGTCGCGATTTCGATCTAAGACTAACCAACATAAATCCGAATTATGATTAAGATAATTTTCTAACTTTCTCGTACAAAATTCTGATAAACCCGTAGTGAATTTTGTTTTACTTTTACAAAATTCATCTCTTCTATGAATGTGCCTATATATTTACCACTAGAAAGATGCTGCATGAAATATAACATCGAAAAAGCATTAAGCGGGTCGAGAGGCAACTAATATTCAGCTGATATTGCTACTTGCATACAGATTCTCGCGAGACGAACTTTGTCCTTTCCATATCTCGTAACTCTGATATTATGGCGAAACTTGATATATAAACTTATTGTTTACCCAACTTCAGACAACAGGAGCTTATTGTTAAATATGGCTAGTAATATTATATAGTGAACTTTATTTATAAGTTGCGTTTGAAATCACGTGAATTTAAACTTTATTGCAGCTTTCAATGGTAATGTTTGTTTGTAATTAAGAAGTAAAATTTGACTAACAAAGGTTTGAAAGGTTGTTTCTGTACATAAGTTTTGTGTACAATAATACTTTAATTGGACATTTTAATTCTATAGACAATTTCCGATTTTTTTTGTGGTTGATGCCCGCAACTACTTTGTGGAAGATCTTTTTAATAAAAAAATTATTAGTAAGTTTATATAATTTCACCTTAATAAGCACGGAAACAATTTGTCAACTGGAATATAAAGCGAAGTCGCAATTTCTCACGTCGGTGTATACAAAGCAATAAATAATTCCCCCTTTCACACAGAGGCAATGTCGCGAAAAGGAGTTTATTACAATGACGTATCCACTGGCGGTGGTGCTAGTTTTTTAACTTTTCCCCAATATTTATATTCTTTATATGAATTTTTGACTTATCGAATAAATTTAAATGCGACCTTTAATAAAATAATTTATCATTGCTGCTTTATTCTTCAGCGACATTTGCTTCATCGATATCAATAAAATAATGTCAAAAAGAAACCTATGTTACTTTCCTTAAAATGCAATAAACAAAGTATAGATCAAAAGACATTAAAATAAAGCATAGATTGTGTGAAAATTTATAAATTTATATTAACAATTAAATAGCTCAGACAATTTTCTTTGTAAATTAAAAGTAAGCGACAAAGGTATAAGTTTAATAAGTAGTGAAATATACTATATCTATAAAATAATTCCAGGAGGAGAGAATAGAACTGTCGGTATGTTTAAACGCATTCTCTATGCTGTCATTGAATATTGCATACAAAGCCACTAAAACTGAACGAATTACGTTTCAATCGCGCAAGTAAAAAAAGCAGCTGTCTGTGAAAATTGTAAACTATGGAACATGATCGAAATCAAAATTAGTGCACGAGTGTTGCAAGCTACTGTTTTTGACGGGTAAAGTAGGCGACTCGCTAAATTTCTTTTAAAAAATGTGGATTATAGTAAAACAGTAAGGTTTGAAACTTATATACTTGCTTGAAAATCTGTACTTATCTTTAATTGTTTGCATATATACTCATGGTTTTATTCTATGTTATAATTATAATTTTGAGATAATTTGCGCGCAAAACAAATTAATGAAGAAACACAAATAACTAAAATGTAAGATTAGAATACAATAAAAAACAATTTTTTTTTACAAATATTGGTTTAGGTTAATGTCGTATGCCATTTTTTTTTGATAACATAGAGACATTTTTTCTTTGTCAGGTTCTTTTTTACCTAAAACCAGTGATAATTAAAATTCCCTTCTCAGCTTCTATAAAAATGAAAATTGGTTTGAAATTAACTAATTGATTCAATAAAGTAATCAAAAACTTCAACTATCAAATTCTTCTTAGAAAATTTCAGTTAAGAAATTAATTATTTATTTATTTATTTAAACTTTTTTAAAAGTGTCATAGGCGGACTTAATGAAAGGCATTTTCTCCTCAACAGGTGATCGAGATAAAAAAAAGGAGGGTGCAAATATTTGTAAGTATATATGGTGAAAGTAATTTAAATTATACTAATACATAAATATATTTAATAATACAACAAATACGATAAAATATATATATAAGCACGAACTTTAAATGTTTACAAAATTAACTATAACTAAAACACTTAACCTCGATTACTAATTAACCTACTTAATTTCGAATCATGTTGAAAATTACCGGGTGTTTTGAAGCTAAATTCACAGAAAGCCGTATATACTTAATAGTAACATAAATTTGGCCAAGAGCGACGCTGCACAAAATAAAACATTGAAAAACCATTAACTGGGTCGAGAGGCAACTAATATTCAGCTGATATGCCTCAGATTCTCCCGGGCCTTTGTCCTTTCCTTCTCGAGCTCTGATATAATGGCGAAACTTATTATATAAACGTATTGTTTTGCAATATTTATAAAACATGAGCTCATTGTAAAATATGGCCACTAAAATTATTTGCTGGCAATTTTTCTTTAATGCATATAAAATAATTTATCTTTATAATGTGACTTTTTTTATCCTAAAAGTATTTTATCCACAAAATTAAGGTTTATTATGTTAACATTGCGCTTTTTTTTTCGTTTTACTAAATTTAATATTTTTATAATAAATGTATTTCATCAATCACAGAAAGGTGTATTTTTTATATTGCTTACGCAGGCAGACGAGCAGTCGGGCCACGTGATGGAAAGTGGTCACTGACGCCCATAGACATTGACAACCGGAATCCAACGCACCCTCCGGTACAGGATGTTAAGTCTCGTTTCCCAGTAAATATGCTGGCTTGGTGCCCCAAACCGGAACACTGGTGTTTTCCTTACTCTTTCGGTAGATAACACCGGGTGATACCCAAAGGGATCGTTTCTTGTATATCTCTCTTGTGTTTTGGTTTCAATAATTATTCGATATCCTGCATCAAATATAAATACATTTTAATAAAGATTTATATAATAGATATCTTCGTTACCGTAAATTTAAGGTACCTCGTGTGCCATAAAAGCGTCAGAAATAAACCGTCGATTGAACCAATAAACGAAAATTCCAATCCGTCACGCCTTCTTTGGCGCTGCTTTAAAATTTGCGGATGCTTTTGTTTTTGACAATGTTGCGGTTCCACGCCGTCAGGTACTAAAACATAAGACTCTCTCGCCAGTTTACAATCTCGCATCTGTCCATATATAATTCTTAAGCGATTCTCGGTAAAATAAAAATACCTATTGCTTTAACTGGCCATTTCTTTTTAAATTTTTTTTATGGAAAAAATTTAAATTAAAGGTTGGTGTGTTAACATTTTTTGTGAAATAGTACATAGCCCTTACAAGACCTGTCTTTTTCGTGTATCCACGCAGGTTAATTTTAGGAACACGCGAACGCAGCATGTCAAATCAAAATAATAAAATCAAACTGTCATTACACTTGACGAAAATTTAGGTTTGACATTATTCATCTATAAAATCGTTATTTATGCTATTTCACTCCGTTATACAAATACTATATCTGTCTCAGAAGACTCATCACCTAAAATATTTTTAAAGCCTAAAAAAAAACCTTCCCCGTTCTTCATTCAACGTTCACCGAAAACGCTGCGCTAATGTCCACCTTTTGCCAAGGTTTCCGGGTCACGGCTGTCCATCTACTCGCCCCTCGAGTCCCGCCCCTAAAAATACCTTTGTGAAATTCGTGTTCATTAATAGGCCAATGAAATTCAAAACCTTTTTTAAAAGCTAAGGAAATGTTGTGTGATTTAATTTAACGGAGAATTGCCTACAATACTTAGTTTGCAACGTCTTGGAATTAAAAGTTAGCTGCGTATGTAGCTTATGTATTATGAAATTCGGAAAATAGGTTTACTTTTTATTCTTTTTTAAAATTGCTGAAACCTATGTTTTTCCCATATTACTGCTCTTGGCTAATAAAGAGACAGAAGCCGTGTTTCATTAGTCTTCCAAATAAATAGCATATTCAAAATTTAGGTAAAGACCATTCTTAGAGCTGATGGTTTGCTAGAAAAAAAACTAGCTAAACTTTTTGGACTTGATGAACGTTGTTTGTTATTTGTAATGTACATAAACCAATACAAACAATGTAAATACATATGTACAAATATTATTTACCGTCTAAAATGAATTAAAGAACTTTTCCCTTAGACCTACAATATTGCTTGAAACATAACTGCGCAAAATTGCCTCCGTAGCTTATTGGTATGGGCTTGCGCTTTAGAAACCGGAGATCTCGTGCGTTTGAATTCTACTGAGTCAACAAACCTTGCATTGTTATTTCCTAGTTGATTGGGGCAATCCGGGCTGATAACTCGATAATCTGTAAGATGATGCATGCGTCGGATGGGCATGTAAAAGACGTGGTAAACGCGTAATGTCTCTTGCGCTCGATCCTGCGAATCGACTAGGAGGGACATTATTATTAATTCTGCATTGTTTGTTAAACTGCAGGATTTTAGTTTTTTGATATATCTTGCGTACATCTGTGACAAATGCAAAATGTTGATGGATATCTCGCAGCATTATGTTAATGTTTTCGCGAAAATTTTCATTTTCTTAGATTTTAAAGGTGCCTAACACCTTTTATTTTTTATCAATAACAATGGTAAAAGATACTTTATAATAATTTTGGTAAAGTCAAAGTCATAAAAACTGTTAACTTTATTATATGAATAAATCATGTTTTAGGGGGAATAACTTAAGAAACATTATTTGATTATTTAGTAATCGTTATTAAATATGCACAAGTAAAATAATTAAAAACCAAGTTCCCATACCATCTACGTTCATCAATTATTTAATAGAGATATTTAGAAAACAATTTAATGACACTAATAGTCTTACATAATCGTAACAATTCGAGTTTTCGGCTAATTCCCTGCATATTCTGTTGATACATTTCTATAATTCCCCAAATGCTTGTGAGAGTTGGCAGTTGGGAAGAGAACCGTTGTGAATGCTAATTTGATTTTAATCACAACCATACCGTATTTCTGACAGTGTTTCACAAGTAACCATAACTCCTATCACTTGATTTTTGATTTCGTTAACCATATAATAATTAGATTAAACATTATTAGTTTAAAACAAAGATATTTTCTATTTCTTATGCCAATACAATACATCGTATTTAATACAGTTTTAAGGGTTTTATGACTGTATCTTTGAAATTTAGTGGTAATGTTTAATTACTTTGCTATTGAATATTAATACAAAGACATGGAATATAATATTTGTATTAAAGTTTATTGTATAATAGCAAAAATGAAAATTTGCCCATTATGATCATCATGAGCCTGTGATAGTCCCCTAGTACACTCCTATCCATTAGGGGGTTTTGGACAGTATCCCACCACGCTGGTCCGATGCGGGTTGGTAATTTTTTGGTTGGTGTGTTGGTTGGTATTCGGCCAAACAAAACTTTGTTAAGTGTAAGGATTAAATAAAGGAGTAAAATTGTGGGAAATTCATTAAAATTTTTAGGTTAAACGTTTCTACAGACATCATTGCGGCAAAAAATCGATGTAGCGCTTATTTTGATTGCTTTTCACCAAACTTAAAAGCATTTTAACTATATCGCAACAACAACTAACCACCTCCACCACACCCTTTGTTACTTTAGCTAACATGTTTAGAACTAAGCAATTTGGCTATCAGAGAAAACTTTAGTCAGCATTCATGTCTGGTAACTCAAGCGTGTTAGTGGATTACTTCTAGTAAAATACGTTCTGTTATCAAATATAACCTATCTTGTTGTTTTGTCTCCACATTTTACACAATATACCAATCCAAGTTCGTCTTTCCAAAGTAAGATGTCCCCTTTTGTAGTATTTTCTTTTTATTCATGATGTATTTATTAGTCTTTGTTTTATATTGTACAGTAATAAAGGTATTTCGTCCATTCAGAATCCGTCCAGATTTACATGAATAACAGTTTTTACTAGAGTCCGACCGAAACTGTTTTTCCGGCCGAAACGAAACGAAACCGAAAGTTCGGTCTGGCTTCAGTTTCGGCCGAAACCGAAACCGAAACCGAAACTCACGTAATTGAGTATAATTCTTAAAATACTAAAATATGGAGCTTTTATGCCTTTTATTTTGCTTTATTTTAGTCATGGAATGGAGACAGTATATAAAACATGTGGTAATCGTTTATTACAGTTGCTAATAATATTTTCATGTAAAAAAAATTAAAACATTAAATTATTTCTTTTATTTACGCGATTATTATACATATTTACTTAGTTTTCTTAATTTTTAATGTTGGTTTTACAAACTTTTTGTTTGTAAAACCAACATTAAAAATTTAGAAAACGAACGATATGTCAATTTTTAAATAAAAACTCTGACGGTTATTCGAAACATTGAAATACAGACAACTTAGTCTGCCCGTGATCATGGATGCTGGAAAGAATCCGAAACGTCGGGAATAAATATATTTTTAAGTAATGCGAAAAATCCGTAAATTAGTGGATTTGATATGTAAAATATTAAAATTATATTATTTTTTTCGAATAAATTTCTTATAGCAATATGAGTTATTAATAAATAAATTAATAATTGTGACTGTTGCATTAGTGACTAAGTATTAGTATTTTGAAATCTTACTAATTAATACTTTGGTTTGTATTTGTAGTTCCGACGGGGATCAAAAAGTAAAAATGAGATATAATGACTATGATAGCTTAATTATTTATTTTTCTACATAATCTCCGAGTCCACCTACACAACAAGTCCAGCGTTCCAAGTTTCCAATGCTTCAATTCCTTTAAACAAAGGATTGTCATGGTCCTGCAAAATGTCACCACGGCATCGTTTACTTGTTATATATAGTTTTAACACATGTTTCCTCTTAAGTATTATATCAATTTGAAGAGAAGATGAAAAAAAAAATAGGCGCCAGATCTGGTGAATAGGGGGATGCTCAACCAATGGTACGCTAGCATGCCGAACGGTGGCCATCGCTAATGCCAACCTATGCGCCGGTACGTTGTCAAGATGAAACAGGTCGCCTGTTCAAAGTTTGCCTCTTTTTTATCATTGACGGCATTTCTCAACCTCGGTATTGCTGCATAATCTGTAATAATGGTTCCATGCTCCAGGTAATCAAACAACAATATCACTTCTGAGTCCCAAAATATGGAGGCCATACCCCGGCCAGGCCATATACCACGGCCACGGCATGAAGATCCTTCGGGATAAACCTGTGTTTCATTCCATGTCACAAAACTAGATTTAAAGTTTATAGGAATCTTCTTAAAACTTGTCCAACGATATTTCGTAGTCAAACCAATAAATATTGCAATTTTATGCTTTGTGTAATTTATAGATAAAAGTATACTTATTAATCAAAGGCCTTCTTTATGACATTATTTAACTTGATTGTATTGTAACCTTATTTCCGATCGCATTTTTATGAAAATTATTTGGATTTCAAAGCTTTTGCCTATTAAATACAGTTCTTATTTGTGTCATTGGCTGTACGATGATGAATAAGCGCATTTAAGACAATACTTTTTTTTCTATTCCTACTGTGTCCTTTGTATGGATTAGCCGCAAAAAACGTTGGAAAAACCTTCCAATAGGTCAGATAATTGATTGAGTACATCCATTGTTTCTCTTAATCCGGATTAGATGTTCGGGAATGCAGCCAGCATAAGGCCATGCTAAATATATGCCAGCAGTAATATTAATATTGCCAGTAGTAAAAGAGAAAAAATAAATATATATTTATTATAGAAATAATTTTGAATATTATTACTCAGTGTTCAGAAATATTCTAATACTAGCAAAAATAACTACGATATTAATAGGTGGTATCTAATTATGTAAGGAAGAGCTCAGATGATTTAACATATTTTATTGACTTGTATCCAATACCATGATATTTTTTTTATTAATCAAATCGACGATACGCGCGGGACGTTCACCTGGTAGTAAGTAATATGCCTTACCCATTAGAAACAGCGTAAGAACGCCACAACGTCTCGTTTACGTCCCGATATACGCAGTACTGTAAGCTGTCTGCGGTGGTCTTGAAATCAGAAGGCAGGCTCATATACTCAAACCGTGTTGCAGCAAAATAAGCGCCGTAAAAAAAAGACCCACCCCCTCGAAAATAACTTATCCTGTATTATAGGTGAACAGAGATTAATCAGTAATAAATTTTGTCATTACTACATTAAAGTTGTTTTAGTTATAAGCTTGTTTTATCCAAATGATTCCTTGATATTAAAGGAGGTAATTTTTTTATTGCAATAATAAAAAAAACTTACTCTGTATTTTTAAACACCAAGCAAGGCAAGACTTTACATTTTTTTAAATAATACGTTGTTAAATTTTGCAACGTTAACCTGATACGTTGTTCAAACATTCAAGAAAACAAAGAGTCATTTGAAACTAAACTAGTACAAAGATCAATTATGGACTTCTTTCCTCGCAAAGCAAAGTGTATTCATAGTAAATGTGCAAATGACAATTTTTTTCGTAAATAATGCAGGAACAAGTTTAACCATTTTTCATCAGAACATTGCAGGCTTAATGCATAAGATAGATCTTCTGCAAATATGTGTGCTAGATTTTAAGGAAAGGCTAAATAAACTTGTAGACATCATATGCTTAAGTGAAACGTTTTTGAAAGACGGTGAAGAAGAAAACGTCCACTTGACAGGCTTTAAATTGGCAAGTAGCTTTTGTCGAAAAGAAAAAAATAGGGGAGGAGTCTGCATATTATGCAAAAACAATATAAAATTTAAAGTTTTGAACAATATTGATCAATACAAAAAAGAAAACCAATTTGAAGTGTGTGGAATAGAAATTCTGGAATACAATTGTTTTATAATATGTATTTACAGAACGCCTGATTCCAATGTGCGAGATTTTCTAGATACTCTGCAATTAATGCTATATAATGTAACTCGAAATGCAAAAAAATACATCATTCTGACAGGAGATTTTAATATTGATATCTTAAAGAAAACGAAATACTCACAGGATTACACAAATATCTTATTAGATAATAATCTAAAACCACACATAACAATGCCAACAAGACAGAGAGCTTGTTTAGATCATATTTCCAGCAATGTTAAAGACACAATAGGTGAAGTACACGAGCTTGGTCTCTCCGATCATAATACAGGTCAAACAGCTACTATTCCAATAAAGACAAAAAATAAATTAAACGAAAAACATTTGTTCTTCTTTAAACGGGACTATAAAATAGATAACGTAAGAAAATTTAAAGAAATTCTTCAAAATCTGTCATTCTCTGACGTGTACCATGCAACAAATTTAGACATAGCATTTGATATCTTTTATGATATTTTTAAAATGTTTTACTACCTATGCTTTCCAAATATAAAGATAAAAGTCAAGAATTGTAATAATGCTCCCAGATGGATAAGCAAAGGAATTAGAGTATCTTGCAAGCAAAAACGAACTCTAAGGTTCAACTATTATAAATGTAAAGATCTAGAGAAATGTCATTTAAAAAAAAGATATAATGACTATACGAAAGTGTTAAAACAATGCATAGTTGTATCACAGAAAATTACTAATAATAAAATCATATTAAAAAGTAAAAATAAGTGCAAAGCGACCTGGACAATTATTAAACAGAAACAAGACAGTTATAACTATTTTAAAATGACATTACCAATATAAATTATTCTAATGAAATAATAACTGACAAAATGAAAATCGCTAAATCGTTCAATGAATATTATATCAATGTGACTAAAGTAGGTACTGATTACGATACTAAAGAGTTACACAAAAAAAATATGACTAGTATTTTCCTTCGGCCCACAGATGAATACGAAATAAGAAAAGTGATTAATAATTTAAGAAATACTAAATCTGAAGGTTATGACGATATTTCAACAGTGATAATTAAGCAGTGTTCACACGAACTATCGCCAGTCGTAGCATTCTTAGTAAATCTGTCCTTTTCAAGCGGAAAATTTCCTGAGTCCCTTAAAAAAGCTATTGTAAAGCCACTATATAAAAAAGGCTGCAAAAATGAACTGACAAACTATCGACCTATAGCTCTAATCCCAGTCTTCTCAAAAATATTTGAAAAAGTTATGTATTCCAGAATATATGACTATTTTGATAAACATAACATACTTTATAAAGAACAAAATGCATTTCAAAAAAACAAGTCAACAATATCGACAGTGTTCTCATTGACAAATGAAATATTAAGTTCTATAGATAAGAGGAAGGCTGTATGCGCCATATTTTTCGATTTAAGCAAAGCTTTTGACTTTGTCACCTTCAAAGTATTATTTAATAAACTAGAAAACTACGGTATAAGAGGCCCAGCTCTATCGTGGATTCAAAGTTTTGTTACCAATCGTGAACAATGTGTAGAAATCACGGGACCCGATACAAACATGATAATTAAAAAATATAGATCTGATTTCAGAACCAACCATAGTGGAATTCCGCAAGGTACAGTTTTGGGACCACTTCTGTTCCTGACTTACATAAATGATCTCCCTTATGCAATAAAACAAAAGTGTTATTTATTTGCTGACGACATCTCGGTAGTTGTCAATTGTACAAACTTAAAGACATACAACACGGAAATAAATCAAACGGTGCAAAGTATTATGCAATGGTTACAGTCAAACCATTTGTCTGTGAGTATAAAGAAAACAAAATTTATCCAATTCAGGATAGGTTCCAGAAAAGAACAATTAAAATTATATATGATGGACAAAAATTGAAGAGGTAGAAGAAACAATATTTCTTGGAATTGAATAAGACCACAGATATTCATGGCAAAATCACATTGAGCATTGCGATAACATTAATAAATTTATTTACCCGCTTAGAAAACTTGCAACGTGTGTTTCACAAAAAGCTGCAATAACTGCATACCACGGATATGTTTCTCAATTCTACGCTACTGGACTGATAATATGGGCAATTCAGTACATATTCATAAGGCATTTATATGCCAGAAAAATGTATACGTGCAATTTGTAACGTTGGGCCGTTAGAATCCTGTAGAACTCTCTTTCCTAAGCTTGGTGTCTTAACGTTAACAAGTTTGTATATATACGAGCTAAGTGTATTTGTAAAAAAGAACAGCAGTCTTTTTATCAAACATAGCGACATAACATTATATAGTAGCCGATTTGTAGAAAAATTAATTGCACCTAACACAAAAACAAAGACAAAAACTAAAAACTGCTATAATATGGCTGTTAAAGTTTATAACAATCTGCCCTCTGACATGAAAAAAATGACTACAACACTATTTAAAAAGAAGTTAATAATGTGGTTAAAAAACGAATGTTTTTATTCCTTAGAGGAATACTTTGCGACAATTGATTATGATAGAACAGTCTCTTCTCATGTTGCCTTTGAGCCGCAGTAAATCTCTTACGTTGTTAACTTTTTATAATAGTGGTTTTTAATGACAAGGTCGCACTTGGGTTTTTTCTTTTTTCGAGAACATTTCGCCACACAAAGCAAACAAATGACTACCTTCAGAAAAAAAGTAAAGAGACTAGAAGATTTTTTATTAACACAACAAATATCTGAGCTATACTTTCCAGTATTATTTGTATTTATTTTTTGGTTACCAAGGAGTATATATTTTGTTCTCACTACTATTTGTTCCCTCCTCGTCTTTCTAGAAGAATCGTCAATTTCTTTTGTCAAACTTGGAATGTTTGTCTGAACTAAAATCGACTGATCTGAGCTCGATTGTAGCAATGATACATTTAACTTTCGCACTTTTGAAACCAGTTTCGGTTTCGGCAAAAGTTTCGGCCAAATTTGGCCGAAACCGAAACTGCGGCCGAAACTTGATTTTTGGCCGAAACTCGGCCGAAACCGAAACCGAAACCGAAAGTTCGGTCGGACACTAATTTTACCCATTCCATAAAGCATGGTCTTGACAATCGAAACCGACTTCTTACATACCCATCGAAATAGTTACGAACGTTACGTAACGTTACGTAACGTTACGTCGCAGGATTCGAACACAGGATTTCCAGTCTTTGAAATTAGGGCCAATAAAAACAGAAACAATTAGAAGACAGACATAATCTATTTATTCTACATTAAAAGTATCAATACATTATATAATTGACCCATATTTGTTACTTTTCTAGTCTTTTTTTAGGACTTCAATAAAACAAATAAATATTGCAATTATATGCGTTTGTGTAATTTATAGATAAAAGTATACTTATTAATCAAAGGCCTCCTTTATGACATTATTTAACTTGATTGTATGGTACCTATTTCCGATCGCATTTTTATGAAAATTATTTGGATTTCAAAGCTTTTGCCTATTAAATACAGTTCTTATTTGTGTCATTGGCTGTACGATGATGAATAAGCGCATTTAAGACTATACTTTTTTTTTCTATTCCTACTGTGTCCTTTGTATGGATTAGCCGCAAAAAACGTAGGTTTTTCCAATAGGTCAGATAATTGATTGAGTACATCCCTTGTTTCTCTTAATCCGGATTAGATGTTCGGGAATACAGCCAGCATAAGGCCATGCTAAATATATGCCAGCAGTAATATTAATATTGCCAGTAGTAAAAGAGAAAAAATAAATATATATTTATTATAGAAATAATTTTGAATGTTATTACTCAGTGTTCATAAATATTCTAATACTAGCAAAAATAACTACGATATTAATAGGTGGTATCTAATTATGTAAGCAAGAGCTCAGATGATTTAACATATTTTATTGACTTGTATCCAATACCATGATATTTTTTTTATTAATCAAATCGACGATACGCGCGGGACGTTCACCTGGTAGTAAGTAATATGCCTTACCCATTAGAAACAGCGTAAGAACGCCACAACGTCTCGTTTACGTCCCGATATACGCAGTACTGTAAGCTGTCTGCGGTGCCCTTGAAATCAGAAGCGCAGGCTCATATACTCATACCGTGTTGCAGCAAAAATAAGCGCCGTAAAAAAAAGACCCACCACCTCGAAAATAACTTATCCTGTATTATAGGTGGACAGAGATTAATCAGTAATAATCTTGTTTTATCCAAATGATTCCTTGATATTAAAGGAGGTATTTTTTTTATTGCAATAATAAAAAAAACTTACTCTGTATTTTTTAAAACACCAAGCAAGGCAAGACTTTACATTTTTTTAAATAATACGTTGTTAAATTTTGCAACGTTAACCTGATACAGTAGGCTAATAAAGAGATGTATAGAATATCTATTTCTTTTTTGTGTAACACAGTGTTTAGTACAAGTCTCTCTTTATTTTTCTCTTATTTAAAGACGTTTTTTATAAATCCTTGTATTACGACATAAATTTTGCAGCATATTTAAAAATGTTCATCTCATCTGCAAAGAATGTTACGTGACTCCAATACTAAGACGGTACGTTCTACTGAAAAACATATTTATTATTATTTATTCCTACATTAACTCAAAATTTTAATTTACATCATAGTAAAATGTTTGATAAAATAAATGAATGGTTGCATTTTTTTAAACCATTACATATAAAAGCCAAAAAGGCTTACGCTTTAAATACCTGAAATCTTGGTCATATTTGTATAGTGCTGTTCATCTGCTCGTTCTTAGTTTTCTAGTAGTTTAGGGCATTCCTGCTTAAAAGCCATTATAACTTACTTTACTTCTTGCGAAAAGTTATAGGGTACATACTTAAGAACGTATCGTCAGATTAATGAAATTGTCAGATAAACTTTTTATTATAATGTATATATTATGTATATTCTGTATCTATTTATTAATATACATAATATATAATAACTTGTTATTAACATACATTTTATTTATTTATTACTCGTATTATATTCATATCAAAAGTTTCAATTTCTAAAACGCATATATTTGCACCTTCCCATTTTTTATGTTTAATAAATGCACAGAGGCGGATTCAATGCCGATGCAGTTTCAATAAATAATAAATAAATAAAAAAATTCAATCATGCTTTAGATGGGCATGTAAAAGTCAGTCTTGCGAGCCCCCGTATCAGTTATCCGTCTTTCGAACCCATAAGCGAGAATGTGAAGGAAGAAAACGTGGACCTGTGTCTGATCTGTCAAATATGCTACATAATTTCATTAAATGTGTAATGAAGATCGGCCCCCTAGTCACAAGCAGACATAATCATTATTATATACTTAACTATTATCAACTCTTTGTTCACAATTTTTGCATGTGTTTTATTTCAGAAGTTTATAAAATGGAAAAGAATCGTAAAATGTGGACCTAAATATTTTTATTTTTTTTTCTAATATTTAAAGCAGAAGGAATTAAGACTCAACTAAAAAACGGTGGTGTGTAATAATATGATAAAGATAACATTTTACTTTATTACTTTAAAAATTATATTTAATTTTAAATATATTTCGCTAAAAATTTAAAACCAGTACAAATAATTAGCCTGCGTATAAAAATCAAATGACATTCAAAAGTTGAATTAACCCATTACGCTTTGCGTCATGAGACAGCGCACCCAAGGTGAGATAACAATAAAAACAACAATGAACCGAGCAACGTAGATGGCGCAGTCGGAACGTGAGTTGCAAATGCACACCGGCGACGAAATGAGATGGGGGGACCGGGCGGTTTATTGATCCCACTTCGTCGCGCCACGCTTTGACCGAACATGACCTCCTACCCTTGTACGCCACCTGCCCTCCAAAGATCCTCGCTTTTCATCTAATAAAACAATGTAAAGACCTTGTGACGTAATGTATATGCCTATAAGAACAACACATATATTTCACGGACTCACTTAGACAAAATTAGTTACATATAAGTGCGTAGAATATCGAAAAAAAATTTGATTTTACTTCTCTCTTCTACTGCTTTCAATATTAGGTTAAAGAATATTAACACAATACATATTTTTGTTATTAAAACACGTTTCTTTACACAAGCGTTGCGTTAATTTAAAGATCGGTCTTACTACTTAATCGATTTCTTAACAAAATAATTATTTTTTAAATTAAAGCTAACTTCCGGAGTAAGTAAATTATTTAAGAAAATAAAGTAAAGTATATAAATTTAATTAATGTCAAGCTACAGTAAAAAGTCATTATGTTCGATCTTAAAACATTGCGCATCTCATAAGCATTTGAATAGAAAAGCAGGATACGGATAGTACATTTCGTTTATGTTTAAACTCTTTTTTTTATATATTTCAATAATAAATTTCCTAAACAGGAGATAAATTTATACCCAAGTCAAATAAGACATAAAATGTACTTAAACATGATTTTCATCTTATTGAAAGACCAAAAAGCATTTTAATAAATCTATTTGTATCAGCTATAAAAACATTTGCTTTGTTATTTTTTTAATTTGAACAAGTTAACATTATGTTAATACTTTTAATATCATGTTATCATTCGACACTCTAGCTAAGCTTTACTAAATACAGCTTAAAAATTTAGGGACTTAATTCAATTTTTAACTAAGCTTTATGTAAATAAATGATAATCTTTTAAAGTGTATTGTGAAGATGACGAAGCACATGCATATAAGTTCTTTAATTAAAGTTCCCTGATATAATTAACAGAAATGAAAACGTTGTATAGGCAGCTATTACTTTTTTGCTTGTACACCTGCTAATAAAGAATAAATACTTTTATTAAAGGATAAAATATGTAATTTTTCCACATTTTTATTCATATAAAAAATAAATGTGTATATAATTGTGGGCCCAATTAATAAAATATTGGATTGAATGCGTATTACGAAGTTCAGAATGGACTCATTGGTAACGTGAAATTCTATCTAGAATTACTAGTTGGCGGACGGAGCGAGCAGACAGCGAGCATCATGTTCATATTCCATAGTACTCTCGGTGGAGACGGTCGCTTACCGCAACATCTAGCGCTCTTACTGTAAAACGTTTCTGAGTTTTTCGCCTTCTTATGAAGTAAATGTTAGTAAAAATAACTTTATTATTCTAATTCTTTTTCGCGGTGTTTGTTAATTTTATTATAAAGACAATACTTTTCTATTGATAAGTGACAGTGTATTATGTTTATTTTTTTAAATAGGGCAATATCTCGTAACGTCATTGTATGTATTTTTTAATTTTTACTCTGTTATTTATTAATATAATTGGTTTCAGTGCAAACTCTATGTTCGGTCGTAGTATTATTTGATCTCGGTAAATGCGAAAATAATATGAACATACCCTTCGATATTTATAAGCGCAATAGTGCAATATATTAACACTGCGGCTTATTAAGATTAAACTTATATAATGGAGAACGACTTAAGTAAACCATACAAAATCTGCGACGTTAATCGAGACAAAAAGAAAGGAATTGTAGCGTCGTCTTTAGAAGATTTATTAACCAAAGTGCCGGATAAATTGGGACTGCCTAGTGAGAATTTAACAGTTGTCCTAGAATGTGATGGCACGGAAGTGGATGATGAAGAGTATTTCTCCACCTTGGATCCCGATACGTCTCTTATGATCTTGCACGGCAACGAAAAATGGGCACCTAATATGCCCAAATGTCAAGTTTCCTTGATCAAACAGATGATGTATCACTAGGTGACAAAGGTCAGGTAGCAAACTTAGTGGGGAGACTCCAACACAATCTTTGTCACATTTCTTTACTTGGAGGTCAAGATCTGGAACTTCTGTCTGATATGGATCCTGATAGTCTCGCTGACATTGTCACTGATCGTGACAATAGGATTATCTTAGAACACATAAAAGAAGCCTCTGGGAGGTAAATTATAATTTTCTATATAAATAAAAAAAACACATCTTTACTGTATGTTCATTTACAACATGAGTATATAATTTTTATTTTAAAAATTATAATAAATAATAATTTACAAACACACATTTTGTTTTCTTTTAGGATCCTATTAGAAAAACGTCAAGCACAAGATGCCATGGAGCTATTAAAACTGTATCACCAGAGTGTAGCAAACGGAAATGATGATGTCTCACCGCCAAGCCAGGAGAGGATTTAAACATTGGAGTAGAGAATAACTCAAAATCAACAGTGTCCTAGTAATCTGACCCTCAATGTTTATTTTTAAGGGATGGTAAATCTCAAAAGTTTACAAAGAAACCTTTACTTATATTAGGATTACCATGCTTGCAAATAGTTTTTTTTACAAATTAACTGGAAGTAATATATTGTAGTATTGATGCTCAACTACTGTTATTAGGTGGATACAGGAGTTTTTTATTATAATCTATGAATTAATTAACATTACAAGGTAAGAAAGCAACATAAGCCATATAATACATAAATAATAAGTGGCCTTCTTTTTTCATAAAATGTTTGAGGAAAAACAATATGCTTCAGCTTAAAATAATTGAAAATAAAGATACCTGACACATGTTGAATTGAAATGTTAGTTAATAGATACTAATAAGAAGCTAATCTTATGAATATGAGCTAAAAATGAAATGATTATCTCAATAATGATGTTCTAAATGATATATGTAAATTATTATAAGTAAGTTTAATTTGTGTAGCACATTTATTACATAGAACTTGATAAATTTTGCTATATAGGCAAATATAACATTCCTAGTATATATTTTATTACATACTATATTAAATTTCCCCTGCATAATTAGCACTTACATTGATTTTACCTATGTATGTTTAGAATTGATGTGGTAGTTCTTAACCTGTGTTACATAAATTTAGGAAGAATAGATAGTAATGTATTAAAAGTTATTTGTAATCTATATAAAAGGAAACAAAAGCTGATTTTCCTATAAATTCTAGTCTTGTCATATTAATTTATAATAAACTCAAAATTTATTGTTACATTTATGATACTGGTTCTGTAAGACAAATTTTCTCCACAAAAGCACCAACCAATGATTGTTAATGTTTGTAAGATATACTTAAGCCTTAAGCCATGACAATATGTCAACAGTATTAACTTATTGGTAGAACATTGCTTATTGAAGAATGGGAAATAATATGTCTGCAAGCACAAGTTTGCTACATATTACTTTTTTTACTACAATATTTTATTGTTATAGCAGCACATACATACAATACATGTGAACAAAGTAACCCATAGCAAAATAAGATGTACATCTCTATGACAATTTCTGTAAGTTCACCGCATGTATCCCTCTGTACTGCCATAGGTTACAATGTTTAAATCTTTATCAAGTCTAATTTATATAAACTATAGGCACAAATTTTTAACTCAGGGCATAGCATATATTTCCTGTATACTTTTTAAGCAGTTCTCTCATTTATTTATTGTCTCAATATTGTTTGTAATTATTTATAACTATCTTTATATAGAAAATGTAAATAATAATCTTCATGACATAAAACCCCCTTTATGTTATGCATTCTTTTCTCACATATTGATTAACTACAATAAGTGTTTTGTTTACTTCTAAATATCAAGAAATATTTCATGTTCAGCTATTACAGAAATGATTACCTTTGACCTGCACACATTGTATAATGAAGCTGTTTTAAAGTATTCATATTCAAAAATATATCAACATTGCTGTTTCCATTTTGTAATATGTAGAATCTTATTAATAGTTCTGTAATTACTCATCTAAAACTGTAATAAATTTGACAATAGATATGGTAGTACATAAGCACTCTTAATCTTTTATAAAGCAGTGTTTTGTGCCATTTGTTTCTTCTTTTGTAAACTTTTGAGACAAGTTGCTACAAGGTTGATAATCAACATCAATTTAAAAGACTGATAGTTGGTAATTTTTTTTTATATAGTTTTACCCCTAGCATAAGATTTATTCATTTAATTCCAAGTTTGCTCAAAGAATTTACAAGTTATTAATAAATTTTTACCTTCTGTTCCGCTCCACTGCCAGATTTAGTAGTTTCTCAATGGATTGTAAGATTTTTGTGGAACATAGGAATTGTGAGGCAAAAACAATGTATATTAAGTATTTAACATAGATTTATTAGGATACCTTTTTGTTTAGATTAACAGGTTTAAAAATATTGCACACAGCTTGTAACACTAACTAATTGATAATAAAATGTAATTTTGTTTATCTATACAATTTGACATTTCACAAGCAAAACTCATTGTAGCTATAATAAAAAAAAAATTAAATTTTGAATAATATGTCATAATATATCATAGGTCTTCTCCAATTTTCTTTCTCTTATATTAAATTGAATTGTACATTTTTATAGCAAATTTTGTAATACTCAAAAAATCACATGCATTCTATGTTTGTAGTGTAAAGTAAATTTTTATTAAAAAACAATTTTTTTGCAAACATTACAACTGTAAACTTTTCTGAGAACAGCTTGCTCCATAAAATATTTCATCTAACAGATACAATTTGTATTAAATGTTGTAACACAAACCAATTATGTTTTGGAATTGATAATTATGTTTTAGTGCACTAATAAAACTTATATGATGTCAAATACATGTTTTTTTTTAATACCTTTTGGACAAGAAATAAAACAAGACTTTTTATATCTTATATTTTAATCACATAAAGGAAAATTACACTGCGAAATAAATTAAGAATTCCAGTTATCCGGTCTTATAAACTAAAATACAGTGACAAATCAGTTTCCATCTTTAAAAGCACTTTGCGAGTATACATTCAATAAAAAAACCTTTAGGAGAATGAAGGTTATACAGGCAAAGAATGAGTTATACATTTTGTGGGATCACACATATTACTGAGAGTATTTACTATTTAAAGAACAGTGCAAGAGCTCTTTTCACGGAACGGGTTAACTTTCTGACTGGAAAACCCAACAAGTAGACAGTCTTCCTGCTCATGATCATTTATATATCGGACAATATCAGCCACGGCGGCTGATACTGGAACACGTTTAATCGCTGCTTCCCTCCTCAGCTGTTCAGTAACAGCTCGCTGCTGCTGTAGAGTTGATACCATCATGTCCATAACGGCAGTATCTGATAGGCCTATGTTGAAAGCGAAAAACAAACACTAGATATCGTATCAAATGGGCGTTGCCACCAACGACGTATTTTACCTGAAAAATATTGACAAACCTTGATCATGCACCTTATTTTATTGAAATAGAAACATAAGCAAAATAAATGATGACGAAGTAAAGCTTGAAATTAAATTTTTACCTCGAAATTTTATAAACAGAAAATATCAAGTTCTTAATATGACACTTGCGATTCAGATTAAACATGGAGCGTAAGTTGAGTTGGGATGCGCAAATGTACATCGATATTTACACGTTAAATATCGATGTTAACAGATTAAAAATGTGTAGATGTCTAGGCAGGCGAACTAAAACTGAAACTAAACAGAAGTCGACTTAAATGTGTGACTGACAGCGACTACAATACACAACATAATTTTGCAAACACAATACGATTTACTACTACTACTTCTTCTTTTCCTTTTATTTATAATGGCTCCACCGAGGAGAATTACTACTACTCATTTAAACACCAAATGGCTATTAGAAGTATGACACAACTGAGGAAGGATTACCTATAATCTTACAACTCCGAGCCTTATAAAATATAACTATCAATATTGTGTTCCTGGCAGACGCTGTCCATCATCGCCATCCTCATTATATATAACATCCATTAAATGTATACAACTAGATACACTTGCGTAGACCGCAATGCACAGTCAGAATCTCCCAGGATGCATAGTATCCACATCAACGAGACCCCTAAAGGTCGAAGCTCATTAGAGCCACCCAACACCCATTCCACACCACTTCAACGTGGCGTCAACTCTTTGTCAAGAGGTTGTTCACAAATGATCTACTTAAAGGTAAAGAACGCGTCGTCAACAAGTAGACCGTGGCTTCTTAGGCTTCCTCCATGAGCCGCCAAGAGGTACAATCCAGCATCACCTGCATCGACCGACTTCCTGTAGATTTACACAGGTCGTGACTCCATTGTTAGAGTGTCCCACACTGCGATAACCAGTATGAAACGGCCGATTTTTCTTCCCTATCGGCTATCGGCTCTACGAGCTTTATACCCGACCTATTGCCACTTCATCTTGCTAACTCTTCAAGCTTTGTCGGTCACCATCGTTCTACTGCAGATGTCTGAATTACGCACTCTATCACGTAGAGAAATACCTAGAATAGACCGATCAATAGCTCGCAGAGCGACTTGGAACTTCCTTATACGGCCAGTAGTGAACAACAAAGTCTCAATGCCATAGGTCATTACTGGCAACACATTGGTTGAAGACCTTAGTCTTCAAACATTGAGGGATATCCGCCGAGAGGATACGTCTAAGCTTCGCGATTCGTCGATTGACCTCTGCGTCGAAGTTGGGCTTACCTAACCGGACTACTTGTCCCAGGTAAATAGATTCGTCAACATCTTTGAGCACATGGCCTCCTACAACCTACCTGAGCTCCACTGAACATTAACACCTCGACATACAGACTGTCAATTTGGCAACGCTGAAGGGCCTGCAACACAGCCCAAATTTGACCAAATATAATGCTTTTCATAATAATGCTTGCATAGTCCACAAACGCCAAGCATTAGGGCTGATAATACTACTCAGTCTTCTGTATATTCTGCTGCAGCGAAAATATGTGGTATATGGTACTGAAGTCTTTTTTGGAATCCAGCTTATGGTAGTCGTCTAGTAGGTGGTTATGGAAGCGGGACGATTCAAGATGACTCTCAAGAACTGGACATAAATGAGGCTCAGAAGGGAAATCGACTTTATCAAGATCGCTTATCGCCGTTCTTGAAAAACTGCACCACCAAGCTTTTGCTCCACACTTCTAGTGTAATATTATCCTGTAGAACGAAATTAAAGAGCTTCTGAAGGATTACAAATACCGATTCTCCACCCGCTTTCAAAAGTTTTACTGTAATTTCGTCGTCACCTGGTGCTTTGCCGTTCTTAAGTTCGTCGAGCGCTATTCGTATCAGAGTGACATAACTTCATTCACAATTTTTTAATTAATATGTTAACAATTAGTACGAGTGTTGCATAATGTAAAATTTTAAAAATACCAACAAAGAATACTTACCGCGAGAGCCGCGGTTTTATGATACGTTCAAATAACTATTTTGTACAATATCTTCTGGTATAGTAGAAAATGTATTAGAGTCCAACTGAAACTAGTTTTCCGGCCGAAACCAAAACCGAAACAGAATGTTTGGCCGCGGCTTCAAGGCCGTGTCATCAAGTATAAAATTCCTTAACATACAGAACTTTGGTGCATTTTACCCATTATTCTGCAATAATTAGGACATTAAATGGTAACACGTTTGTGGTTATCATTAATTTAATGTAATATAACAACATAAAATATGTCTTTATATAGAAAATACATTTCTCATAGCAAAATGTGTATCACTTATCAACAAACAAATCAGTAATTGTTATTTGTTACTGTTTATATAATATGTAGTAATATCCCAAAAAAAATCAATATCATTGACATTTTGGGATCTTACTCATAAATACTTTAATTTGTATTTATACATACGTAGGGGGATCAAAAAGTGAGAATCGGACGATATCGTAACGTATACGGATTAGGGATGCGACGATGTTCTTCCGTGCTCGTTCTCTCTACACGAAATTGAAAACCCGCCATGCGACAGTGGAATATGATGCGGAATTTTCTAATATTGCGTCAAGCAATAAACTACTCATGTAGTTAACTTTTTTAAATAGAGGTATTTCCAACAGCTCGCACTACGTTTTTCCAATTTAAAAAATAAAGCACTCAAGGCACACAAATGCATTCAGAAAAAAAGAAAAGAAAATCGAAGATTTTTTTTTTACCAAGGACGCACACACGTGACCCCTTTTTGATCTCTCTTCGTGGAAGTACCATCAATCTCTTTTAGGTAACTTGGAATGGTAGTCAGGACTAAGATTGACTGATTTGAACTTGATTATCGCAATGATATACTTAAGTCTCGGTACAATTTTGCTTCACTTTGGAAATTGTTTAATTTTATAAACACTACAAATTCAAAAAGCAGTCTCGGTATCAAAAAGCAAACCGAAACTTGATTTCTGGTCGAAACCCAACCGAAACCGAAATTTCGATCGTATACTAGTATTACTTAACATTTTTCTGATTAAATTACTTGTTTAAGAAAAGCCGCTAATACAAGTACTTTTTCACTTTCATGCTTTCAAATGCGAAGTGAAAACCTAAATAGTCATAAATATAACTAATAAATTGTTATTTTGATAAAGATTTACACATATATATGTAAATTATAATACTAATTCTTTTTTTAGTAAATATTTTTTAAAATATATTACTTGAATGACATAATATATATCATAGACAAGTTTTCGAAGAATATACGAGTTTTAGTTTTGGTATGGGTGAATTTTTCGAAAATAGATATTTTATATATTAGGAAAATTAATAGCAGTAATTGCTATTCAAAGTAGCATGCTATAATTTTTACAAAGCTATAAAATACTCTGTAAAATTTACATATTTGCATTATTATATAGAACAACAAATATAATTTTCGGCGAGAATGGACGGAGATTCTAAATCTACCAAAACTTTTTCTGGAATCCCTGAAGCTGTTTTTGTAGTAAATATAATTTGTTTTATTGTTATATTTTAAACAGAATTGTATTATGATCATTTTGGTTTTAATAATAATATTTTAACTTTTTAGCATGAGGTTATGTTATAAAGTGCACCTGGTTTAATACTGGAGTTTTAACGTGTAATAATGTAGATATGTGTTACTTTTATACCCTAAAACCACTTTTCGTATGTAAAACCTATAAAAAACTTCATTTCTTAAACTCGTATTAGATAGACCACTGAATAAGCTTTAATTTTTTAATACAGTATTTGTTTTCATTGAACTAATGTCTAAAGATATATTTTTGTTTTAGGATAATGTCAATGAATTTATGAGCTTGCCAGAAAACTCTGGAGGTGTCGAAAAAGTTTTGCGAAAATTAGATGAACAACATGGAAAGTATAAATTTATGGAATACACATTGGCTTCAAAAAGAAGACGTCTGCGTCAGCAAATACCTGATCTGGCTAGGTCTTTAGAAATGATTGAAAAGTTAAAAACTGCCAAAGAAGATATGGACACTCATTTTCTTCTAAGTGATCAAGTTTTTGTGAAGGTAATATAAAACTAATATCTACTGTATTGCTAAGTTATGATATGTCATTAACATACTTATATAGGAAACAAAAAATGTTTTTTTCTTCTTCTGTTTGTTCTTTTTTCCAAGGGCCCATTTGGGTTGATATCACTTCGGGCCCTATTTCTATCGTGTGTAAAAACTACTGTGTTAGAGTTGAGAGGGCTATGTGTGGTGGCTAAGGCTAAGGTGCCGTTTTAACACCACCCTAGCCGTATTTACTGGGTGCAAAAAGAGTAACATCCTATATCTCATGGTTGGCAGTGTATAGGTGAACCTTTTATTAGGTGGCCCAACTGCTTTACTAAAAAATGTCTTAAGGATTATTGATGTATATATACATAAGTTACTTTTATCATTCTGTCACCAAGTACAATTATCTTGGTATGTGTATGAAGCTTTATTAGGCTTTGTGTAAGTAAATTTCATTTTGTATTTAGATTCAAATAGATTGTGATGAGTATGACTTAAGAGAATTGCTCAAAATGTTAATTTTGATATTAGTTGACAGTAGAAGTCCTAATAATAAAATTTTATGTTTAGAATGGGCAGTACTTGTAATTAAAAACATTAAAATATTACATTAAAGAAATTAATTTTAATTTACCTGCCTTAGTTATTTCTTTTATTTATGCAATTATTATACTAATCAAACCCACAAATTTATGGACATTAAACAAACCCTAAAGGTTATTCAAAAACATTGAGATAATGTCATATACCGACATAGTCTGCCCTTGATCATGGATGCTGAAAAGAATCTGAAACATCAGTAATTAATGTATACAACTAACGCAAAGAATCTGAAAATTAGTGGATTTGATGTGTAACCTGCATTAACTATATTAATGATATTATACCACAAAAACCATTCTACAGGCTTCTATTAAACCTACAAAGACTGTATGTTTATGGCTTGGAGCGAATGTCATGTTGGAATATACTTTGGATGATGCTGAAAATTTACTCACTACAAATATGGCTGCAGCTAAGAAAAGTTTGTCTACTGTAGAACATGACTTGGACTTTTTACGGTATAAGAAATTATATTTATACTATATTTAATGGTACTATTTATGTTTTAAATGTTGATGTTTTAAAAATACGGGTGTTGCCATTTTTTTAAAGACAAATAAAATGAAGATGCATATAATTTTAGATATTTTGATTTTGTTTTCAGTGATCAATGGACCACTACTGAAGTAAATATGGCAAGAGTTTATAATTGGGATGTCAAGAAACGTCAAGCTGCAAAGGCTGCTTCTTAAAAAGTCTTAGTAATTAACAGCATCACAAGAAAGCAATATGATACTAATTGTTTAAATTTATATTATACCCAAGCAAATGAGGTAAAGAATTTTTGTAAATAAAGTGATTCAGAAGTCACTGTGTACTTCTGAATCACCCACACACTGTGAAACACATTGAGTTATATTATTATTTACAATCTTTCTGTATACCATTTGTTTGTGGCATAAGCTTAATATTGTATTTAATAATAATTACATTAAATAATTACTATGTATTTCAAAACTTTTGATTTATTTTATATTTCAACTTAAAATTTGGCTGAGCAAAGTATCTGCACTGCCCATACCCTGCTATAATTACTTTGCCCTTGAGTATAATTAAAGTTATTATGTTTTAATAGTGTGTTAATGATTATGGGAAATTAATATACAAAAATGTATGTTGACATATAAGGCAAGCTACAAGGCTTTTAGGAGACCCCTTAAATAATTTCGTTTTATTTTGTACTTTAATTAAACTGTTTTTAGGCAAAACTAAAATTTTCTGAACTTTGAAGCATTGTTGAAAGCATAAATGTAACCTGCTTTGCCAATTTTAGTACACTGTCAGTCTTGGTTAAGTAAGTTTATGTATGTCATTCGTATAAATAAGACCTATGAGTCATATCTAAGGAGAAACACTGCTTTAAAGTTTGGCTAAATAATAGATACAAACTCTACTACAGTTACTAAATTTTAAGGTTGTTTTCTCTGCAATAATGATAAATAATTTAACGCCTGTATAGACGAAATTTCTTTTCAAGCCGTATATTTAAAAGTAATATTTTTTTAATCATGTGTCTTAAAAATGCGCTCATGATCTCTTTACTCTGGTCAAACACGAACATTGACTCCGCGCGCTATATTGGTAAGGCTATGTACCTCTAACAATATATTAGGATTTATTTTTTCTATAAACTTGAACATTTATATTTACGCTAAAAGTTAATCTTCGTAAGATTTATATTTTAAAGTGGGCGATTCTTAATTCTATTATTATTAGTTAAACAATGGTTCCAAATCAATTTGTATCGTCAAAACTGGTAATACTTCATAGGTATTATATGTTGATATTGAGAGGGCACTTATATTTTGTTTATTTTATCCAATTAAGCGATGAATCGACAGTAGTCCATAAGAAATGCAATGCAAAACGCCACTAGACCAATCGCCGTTATAAGACATTGGACGTTGCGACTAGTTTACTGCTGCTTATTTTCGTATGTTAAGTGTGCCCTGTTACTATTTACTCTACTCTACTTTCGTACTAGACTTGCCTGCTGTCGGTGCGCTTTAAACCACACTACAGTGTTATTCCGAATGGGGAACTACTACTCTACCGTACAAAAATACTCTATCAGAAAATTATAAATAGTTGAACATTAAAAAAAAAATTAACTATACCAATATAAATAAGTTTCAAAGTAGCTTTTAATCTGAAAGTCATAAGTTTCAAAGTAGGAGCACAGACTTCATCGAATGGATGCTGGGATCATATGTTTATGGGAGCAGAAATCATAGGCTAATAGGGCTCGTCAACTACCTCGAGCGAGAGGGGCTGTTCTTAATGAACTTAAACAGCCCGGAAATGGATGTGGCAGAGCCCCGATACTATGACCAAAAATGAGATAGACTTAATTATATCGGACAAAAAGCGCATATTCAAGAATGTCTCACTAAACACAGGGTTTAAGACCGGAAGTGATTACCGACTTCGATTTTAAGCTTGAACGTGCTATAACGGCCTAATCTGCTCCAGCCTATCGTTGATCCTGGCACATTCCAGATCAATCTGGAAAACTATTGACGAGGAACTCGATCTTCTGGTAGAAATTCTTCTGGTCCAAAATTTTGCGGTCGATGACGTACAGGCAAAAAGTCAAAACTTTCAAGGGAGACAAGCGATGTAATGATCCAACTGTCACTTCGTTAGAACAGCGGAATCTCAAAAGACCATCTCCAATCTGGTAAGGTGCCTCCGTTCTCCGACCTCCGTCACTCCAATACGCTCTCGATACAAAGAGCTTTAGTAGAGACTGAGGCTCGGCAAACGTAGTGTGGGACGCCCTGATGGAGTGACGACATTCAGTAGCTAGTATGGGATGGATGAGAATAGCCGAAAGTCGGAAGCGGTACTTAGTTATAAAATAGTCAAGCAGTGGACAGACACAGGCTGATGATAATTATAGTTGTCGCTTGCGGGATGTCAATGAAACGCTAGTTTTTGTTCAATCTTGCGCGTCACGTTATGTACTATGCTTAGCTGCCTTGATAAGTACAACGTTTTAAAAGACAGTTATTCGATATGAAAGACTAAGATTAAGTCCTATTTGACGTTTTTTCATTTCGTAAGAATATTTCTTCTATCTTGTCAGTTATAATAGATCAATGACCATCAATGTTCTCAACGGTATTCCTAAACTCAATTTCTGTTTAGGAAATCCAATAAGATTTTAGAACGTATGTAGATCTATGAAGAAGTGACATTTTGATTGTAGTAAAAAGTGTGACGTGCCATACATGACGTGACGTATCGATGAAATTGACATTAGTACTGCTGATGGTGATAAAGTCGTAAACATAAGTAAGCATTTAGAAAATAATCTACGAAGCCATATGTTCATAGTAAACAAAAAGTTACAGTTAAACGAAGTTAATTATAAAATAGTATATATTTATTAATACTTAAATCATAAGGATTTCGTTTTAGAAATGGCTCCTTCGACGGATTGGGACGAGATAAAAAGATTGGCTGCTGATTTTCAAAAAGCCCAGCTCAGTTCAACATCTCAGAGGTGACCCAAAGCCAATTATTTCTTAAATCTTATGTCAAAAGTATACTATCCGATTTCGATTCTTTCGATTCTTTAGAAACTAAGTAACCTTATGTCCATTTTGCAGATTATCAGAGAGAAACTGTGTGGAGATAGTTACAAAATTAATTGAACTAAAACTAATCGATGTGATATTCACTAACGATGGTAAAGAATACCTGACACCACAACAACTTATCAGAGAAATAAAAGATGAACTGTATGTTCATGGTGGAAGGATAAACACAGTTGATGTGGCTAAAGAATTAAATGTTGATCTTAGTCAAATAAATGCAAATCTAGGAGAAATTATAAAAGGGAAAGAAGTCCAATTAGTATCGGGATATTTAATCGCACACTACTACCTGGAGAAGATTGCAAGAGAAATAAATGAGAAACTGCAATTACAGGGTCAGCTATCAGTTGGTGAATTGACACTGCAGTATGATCTTCCTGCTGAACTTTTACAACACAATGTCTTAGAGCGTTATCTAGGAAAGATAATCATTGGTAGGCAGGACTCTTCAGATCCTAGAACTTTCTACACAGAAGAGTATATAACTAGAATAAAAGCAAAAATTAAGGGGGCCTTGATGGGATTATTGAAACCAACACCAATAAATGTAATAATAACACAATGTAACTTACCAGAAAGGCTATTTTTTTCATTATTCGATCAAGTTGCAGCCCCTGGAGTGCTGACTGGGCGTCAAGTAGGAGCACTTTATGTTCCATCTTGCTTTACAAAATCACAAAATGAATGGGTATTGAGTTTTTATAAACAAAATAATTACTTAGAGTATGATGCTCTTACACGCTTAGGGATTTCAGATCCAAAAGCTTATGTGAAAAGGTTCTTGGCAAATGAAGAATTAACTTTCCTTGGGAGCTGTGTTATAGGTTCTCAAATAAAGCAACATTTGGAAACGGCTTTAGAAGAGTGCATTGCATCTAAAAGTTACTTGGATGTTGTCTCTTTACTGCCATCTGTTTTATCTGACACTGATATCGAAAATGTTTTGGAAACATTGCTAAAGAGTAATGCTAAATCAACAATCTTATTTGAAAATACAGGTAATGTTTATTTAAACAACATGATTAAAAAAAAGCTGAATCTATATTTTACATTAAAAATTTTCTGTTCTTTGTTTTGCACTAAAAAAAGTAACTATAACAATTATAACATTGTTACTTTACTATTAAATAGCTAAGCTTGTTAATGCCTGCAATAATAAAGACCTTCATTTTTATCAAGAGTTTATGTTTAATTATTCATATTTTATGTAAGCTAACACATACTGATCAATTATATATTCAGTTTTCAGTAACAGTTTCATTGAGAATTTGAAGAACTTATGCATGCCGATGGTGCAAAAGCAAGCAGAAACAGCGGTGAAGTCTGGAAAGTACCAACAGTTTTATCTGGAGAAACAACTAGCTAGAACATCTGATACAACGGCATCTGCCCATGTTGATCACAAAGCAGAACGGCGAGAAGAGCGTAGAAGGAAAGCCGCCTCTGGGAAAGGTGGTGGTGGTACACAAGGGCGAGAGACAAAGACCAAAGCTGTGAAAAAGCATCAAAGGTCAAAGCAGCAAGCCCACGATTCTGACTCTGATGAGCCGTCCAATGTTAGCAAGAAAGCACCAGCCCATTTAGAAATAGTGTCTGTTAAAGACATTGAAAATATAATAAATGGTCCTCTGGAAAGTGAAGGTTTAGACGACCACTCCACCCAAATTGCGGAATATATGCAAGGGTACTGTTTCTTTATTTATATTGGGTTATTTATCAAATGTATGAATTAATAAAAAGAATCTCATGATGTTCTGATTATATTCTTATAAATTATTATTATATTTACTTAGGAGATGACCTGTAATAAATATTAAGTATTTGATTATAAAATATTGAGATTATACATTTGTATAACAAAATCCAACTAAATTAATTTTACAAGTCCTTTAAAGCTTTTACTACTTTTTACAGATCATTAAATCAAACAGCACTGAATATAGCTAAAGAAATAGCTGACAAACTACTGCAAGACGCTAACCAAAATAGGAAGCAAACACATTCATCCGCTCAAGACAGAATTAATGTACTCGTAAATGACATTAAGTTGTATGAAAAGGGTCTTAAATTATTGCCTAATGATCAACAACCACAGTACATTAAGTATTTGTTGAAAACATTTGGAGGTGACACTTTATCAGAATTCTGTAAATATGCTGCCAATCAGTGCAATTTGTCAGTTCAAGTTGATGTTTTATCTGTGGATTTGAGGAACAAGATTATTAATGATCTCCCCGATGAATATATGAAGCCCCTGAAAGCTCTAAATGCAACTCTTTCAGAGCAGAACATGGAATTATTCTATCAAGCTGTGGACGTCTGTCTATCTGAATTTGGGATGATATTGAAAAAAATCGACAAGAAGAAGGGCAAGTGAGTTTCATTCATTTTCCCATATTTTTCCTTAAATCTAAAATATCTAGGAAATTACCTATAAGGACATTCTTATCAATTAATTTTGGATTTTTTTTTATAAATATAATTTGTTTGAAGATATCATTAAATATATAGGAAATTTTTCTAGTCTATTATCATTTTAGTAGCCAAATTGACTGCCTGTTTAATTTAGTGTCTACATGGCATTTATTAATTCCTTATTGCCTTGTCTTTCAGATTGTTCATCCTAAACCACAGAGAGAAACTAATTGCAGAACTTGAGAATTGTCATGACCCGGCATTAGTTTTGCATTTGGCCATTTTGGCAATATTTACAGTTGTTACTCAAAACATTTTACATGCCTCTGGACGTCAAGTGCCCTCAATAATACTCTTTCTGAAGGCACAGTTAAAGGAAGAAGATTATCTTAAAATTCAGCAGTATCATGGTAAAACTATAACTTTTCATCTACATGTATCTTTTAATACTTTGTTCTTAAAATTTTTTTTTCAGTTTAAAACAACAACAGAAAATTTCAATAGTAACTAATAAAAAAAGGTTATTGTTGCCTCTACTTTTAACTGTGTAGTTCCAAATATGTAGACACACTATCAAAGTTTAAACCTATTATTGTATGATTTGCATTATAACATGCTTCAACATTTTTTTATTCAAAAAGAGAATCCTTTTCCCTTTTATTATACCTAACATGGTAACACAAGATTAACTTGTGTTTAGGTGTAATTAAATATATATCTCTAAGGCTATTCATTCTGTTTCCTTCCTAATAAATTTCTATTTAGAAATCTTAATGCTAATGTAGGTTAATTGTAATATAATGTTCTGTTTTATCTTTTAGACCTGGTCTCTAAATATTTAACACAAAAGGAGGACGAAAAAGAAGAAATCGAGATGAAACTGAAAGAGGATTTGCCTGTTATAAAAAGTATTGTTAGTGACATCAAGAAATATAAATAATTTTTTTTTACAATACTTGTAAAGTCAATAAATAGTCTTATATGTATTTGTTTTTAAGTTTTTGGGTAACAATGTTAGGGTAAAAATATTTTAATAAAGCAGTATGTAGTGTCTTTAATACCTGATTTTAGTAACCACTTTATTTTTATTGGAAGAATCAGTGTCCAAGTTATAGAATGCCGTTTGAAACAAAGTCAACAAGATCAACTGAGGCATTCAACTTAATAAAGAGGTACCGCCATCATCAGCCTGTGATAGTCCACTGCTGGACATAGGCCGCCCCTAATACACCCCCACCAATAGGGGGTTTTGGACCGTACCCCACCACGCTGGTCCAATGCGGGTTGGTGGATGGACCGACTTTTTAGATGCCCATCCGACGCATGGATTATCTTATTTTTCAGACAATTGGGTGATTGTTAATAACCTCAATTTGGGCCACTAACCAATAACCTTAGCTTTTATTTTCGAGGGGTACAACTATGTGTGTTTTATTATTTTTAAAAGAAGTATAAATTTATAAAGGTAATAGGAAAGGGATAAGAGACTACTGATGATTAATGTTTTATCCGGTTATGTGAAACAATACCATGCAAAATTAACTGTTTTAAAATATTCCGATATCTGTCAATTTTGAGACAAACTTTTCTTTTAATTCTTCTATTTTAATCACTCAACAAATAGTTTATTATTTTTTAATTCATTTACAAATCTCTTAATGTTATACTTTGAAATAAAATAAATTATAAAAAATCATAGTTAATTACATACCAAAGTTGAATGCAAATTTGACTGAAGAATTCCTAATAAAGATTTCATTTCTATTTGGCCGGTATAGTGTGCAATATTAAGGATTAGGGTAACACGTTTCTAAAAAATATTGTTGACAGTTTCTCGTACATGGCTAAGAGCCCATTTTTTAATCTTTAACTTATTCAAGGAGTCCCTCTCTAATTTAAGGCTAAAAGGCGCGTTAGTACGACACGCCTTAAGGAGCAGAAAGCCTTAGGTCCCTATGGCTTGTTAGCAGACTTGCCCAAATCTGTTTTCTAGGGGCCAAGGAGGCAGGTAAACCAGTATTTCCGTTTAAATAGAATGTTTTTGGTAAAATTAATTAATAAAAGTGCCCGAGTGAGAAAGTGAATGAATGCTGCTAACGTTATTTAATGTAGTAATTTATTCTATTATACCATTTGAAATAAGACTTTGTTTACGTGATTGACGTACTTTCTCTAATTTGGCGTAACTGTAGTACAAAGAAGAAACATATGGAGATTTACACTATAACTCCTACATAACCAGGCAAGTAAAGTAGGCAATAATAGTAGAACTAATAATACATATCCTTAATCTTGTAAGAAGACATGGTTAATCACGAGAAAGTTATAAGATATAAATGAAAACTACAAATTTGTTTTCTTTAATATTTTTGCTTTATGGAATGTCGATATACGAAGAAAAAAATATCTTATTATACGCGAACAGTTTTTTTAGTCCACAGCTGTTCATAGGCCTTCCCTAATACACGCCTACTCCGTTAGGGGGTTTTTCGACTGTACCCCATCACGCTGGTATAATGCGTGTTGGTGGGTAGACCGATTATTTACGTACCTATCCGTCACATGGATCATCTTACTCTTCAGAAAATTGGGTGATCGGCCCAAATTGTCCTAACCAACCGAAAAACAACGATAACACAATTCAAATTCCAAGATTGAAATTTTTGCAATAAATTGTAATAATTAGTATTGGAAATTTCTTGACATCCACTCAAAATGGAGTATGAAACATAATATTTCATATATTTTAATGCTCAATTAGCCCTATGTAATGTAAGAAAATAAATCATAACTCTGCATCATGATTTCCGACCCCGCATTTGTTAAAAGCAATAATACACCCGGATAGAATTAAAGCATATTAATTTAAAACTTATATTCAATTTAAAAATAATATTTGGTAATTTTAATAACAATTGTCATTTGCATAATGGAGAAAAACTATGTTGGCACAGCGTTAAAACGACTATTAAAAATATAATTAATAATATTAGATTTACAAATTCAACTAAAAAGTAGAAATAGTTTACAGAAAAATATAAAATGTCATTCTTCAATCATTATTCATATTAATATTTTTGACTGATTAAAATATATAGATATATTTTTAGACGATTGTTTCGTGTACGTAATTTTTAGGAAAACACTAGAATTGCAAAATCTAACCAAATCTAACCTTGTTATCAAAATTATTTATAAATGAATAGCTAGAACTGTACTAAACTAGTGCCATCGATTGGCATAGAAATTTAATCAAAAATATTATCAATTCTCCTATTGTATTATACAAAACGGTACTTTTGAAAATACAGGAGTTTAAAATTAGGTAAAAACAAAATTTTCTAAGTTTCAGCTACATGGTAATAATTAAAATTCAGTGAAGGAGTAAAATTTTATACAATGGATTAGAAAAAATACCTGTTTGCTAGACAACTGCTTGTTTGCTAGGCATGGTTTCAGTTTATATTATTGTTTATTTATTTAATAAGTTCACCAACGTACGTTCACATAAATTATTTTACCCGCCTAACATGATAAAAATAGAAAAAAATCAGTATGATTGATATAAACATGATTTTTGTGTAAGAAAAGTAATTTAAAGCTATATGGTTAACTAAACCAAAAAAATTCTATAGATTTACAAATTGTTTTTACACTTAACATTAAAAATTTAATTAATTGATAATGCGCCACACATGGTTGCAACAAAATACAAACCGTTTTAAGGCGATGTATTGAATATTACCAAAACATAATAAAATTTTGATCCCAAGATTAATAAAGATTAACTAATTGACACCGAAAGTTACTTGAGTTAAATAGGTATTTAACGCGCTCGCACTTTTAAGGAAATTTTAAAGCGCTGCCCTGCCGCGCAATGCTACAGAGAACATGTGCAACATGTCTCTCATAACTTTTTGTGACTGTTCATATAAGTCAAAAACTCTAAGTAAATTTATTATATCTTAGATGTCCTACTACTATATGACATGTACGTATGTATGTGTCCTATATATGTATGGGGCTGTTGCGTCCGTAGCTATTTGATTTAATTCAGTTCGTCGTAGTGTGTACACTGTGCATAGGTAAAAATGGGTTGTAGAATTGTAGACGAGAACTCGAGAAGTATTTATTACAGTTCGATATCAGCTTTAGCGCTAGGCGCACGAGTACGTTGCGCATCCGACAGTAAGCTAATAATAAAATATTGCAAGTATTGTGAAAAGAAATAAACAATGAGAAAAGGATATTATATTTCCTAAAATATTACACGATACAGTGGAATAACGTGGTTTATTTTTACCCTGAAATGAGGTATCACCTTTACCTTAAAATATCGTACATGAAGGCAATCTAACCATGTGTTTACATCAGCAGACCAGTAATTAATAATTCATGAAAATATAACCAATACGTAAATAATTTACAGTCAATATGAAACCCGAACCCAAAGAAAGCACGGATTTATTAAGAATCAACAAGACTAATGTTGTAAATGTCGAACCAGATCCAAGTTTAACAAACAATGAAGACGTACCAGGTCCTCCCGATGGCGGTTTAAGAGCCTACATGATAGTTATTGGATCATTTTTAACGAATGGCCTTTTATTTGGAGTTATCAATTCGTACAGTGTCATTTACAAAGTACTTAAAAAGCAATTAGAAAGTGAAAATGTTCAAAATTCGGAAAGTAAAGCATGTAAGTTCCCATTGCTTATTTATCTTTATAATAATTTTAATAACTTATAATTAGATGTAAAATCCAAAATCGTATTGACTGTAAAATCAAAAGCTATTTTACAGCCATATATTTATAAAGCTTTAGACTTTCCATTAAAAATAAAATAATAAAAATGTGTACATTCACAATATCTATTACTATGTGGAATGATTAGATATGTAATTCTTATTTTAAGGTTTAATGAATATAAATATATATAACTTTTATTTTTCAATCCTTATAGGTATCTATATTAGGCAAAATCTTTGATAAAACCACTTGAGTTAATTTTAATTGTGTGTGAATGAATTTATAATAAAAATATTAAGTTTATTTAATATAAAGTATGTATTCAAAATACATTAAAGTTGTATTACAATAAACATATGCAGGAAATATAATAAAATTTATTTTGAGTAGACAACATGTTTTTTGATTACGGACACAATGATTAGTTACATGCAAATTATGTCTTAGTTGTTTCTGATTATGCCATTTTGAATACAAGTAACAAGTAACATATTTTGTATCTATGAAATATATCAAAAAGATTAGAAAATTTTATATTTTTCTTAAAAAATTAAATTAAGTATTTAATTAGTATTTATATTATATTTTTAATCTAAATTGTTTAGGTAATTGATGGGTTATAGCTATGTCTATATATGGGTCTAATATATATAAATGAAACATTAAAAATATGTATGGTTTTTTAAACCCAAAAATTATTATTTAAAGTATTGTACATATATTTTAAAAGAACTATAATAAATATTTTATTCCTTTAAATATTATTCTGCTGTAAAAAAGATTTGGAAATCACAGAATTTTTTTATAAATGACCAAGTTGTTTATTTGAGGTACATTATCATTATTTTTTTCAGTAAACATCTCATAAGAGTCTAAGTTTTCTATCAATATTTCCTATCAACCCAAGTCACAGAAGTAACGGACAGATACCTATAAACACTTTTTTTATGCTCATCAATATAAACCATTTTTCTCAGTTATAAATATTAACAGATAAATTTTATATCTTTTTTATTATTGTAAATAACATCGACATTTTATAAAGAATTACTTTGATGACCTATTCTGTGTTATCAGCTTATAAATAGTTTTACAATGAAAATATGAGGTTATCACAACATGATGGATGTGAGTGTTGTAGTAATGAACAAGCATTATGTGTGTGGTAGTGACTGTTACTGAAGATAACATGTTTGTGTGTTGCTGCTGACCAATAGTTTTGATGTTAAATATATATAATTTTTACATATCTATTATGTTTGAAAATGTGAGCACAAACAGTTAAAATGCTAAAAATCAGCCTGTGTTAGTCCACTGATGGGCATAGGCCTCCCCTAATGCACGCCTTCTCCTTTAGCGGGATTTGGACCATATCCCAATTTAATAATCAAATCTAATGTAACTGTTTACAGTATAAGTAAATTGGAAATAAAATATAAATGTCACAATAAACAATAATAAGTGATGATGTAATTTTAAAAGATAAAAATATATGTAATTTGACACATACTTTTTGAATAATCAGTAACATTATTGCTGTTAAAACGATTTTTCAAAAACCAACTTTAATTTCACTTCCTATGTATGCTTCAGTCAAATAATGTGGAATGATTAAACAATATTTGGCAAATAAACATAAAAGCTTCTATTTGATAGATGGTAGACCAAATGTTTGTCACCATGTAATGTTTAGCCAAATTAGTACAGCATCAGTATTATGGAATTATCTCTATTTAAGTAAGAACTTATCTGTTAATTTTAAAAATATTTTTTATTTTGTGTTTTATATTTGTGGCATATTTTGCACACTAACTTTTTGCAAATGTTCTGGGCACCTATTTAAAATCAATGCCACATTGATTCAGTTCAGTTGAAGGCAGAAGATGTACATACATGAAGTGAAATGAATATTCAAAACAATAAATATTTATTCCTTTTTTCCAATGAGATCATATACTATTTTGTCGCTCAAGTCTTATGGTTATTACTTGATATTTATTGCTTTTTTATGCGGAAGACTGTTGAAGCGGTGTAAAATTAGACATAAGAGGTTTAGAAACCAACGGCCTTCGTATTTTGCGATACAATTCTTCTTAATACTAACAATAATATTTTTTAAAGTAAGGAAAATATTGCAGGGTGCCTAATGGTAGTTGGGTGCAGAGGAATTTTCTGTGATCATTCAATAGATTTTTCGCTTGCGATTTAGTACAGACTCGAAAAAAATTTCGCCTATGTAAGAAATGAAGCATTCGATCTTCTGACTTCGTACTTAAGCTTTTTAACTACAGATGGTTGACGTGAATGGTAAAATATGTAAGAACTTACGGTAAATATTCGTGCCCTGAAAAGATCTCATCTTGGGCCTTTTCCCTTCCTCAATTATATTAATAACTTACCATATTAAATAAACAATAACGTTGTGATAGTTCAATTATTTATGGATAAATAACTTTTTTATTTTTAAAGTTAGAAAAATGTTTGTAAATTAATAAACGACGTGAATAACAGCTCGAGTACTAAGTAGCGCGTAAAGACAAAATCTAAAAATGTATGACGCTAAAATAATGTGAAGTTTCTTTAGATAAGGAAGCGTTAGACTTTGTTGAATTTTACTGTTTCACAACATAACAGTAGACGCTATATCACCGTCGGCCACGTATAATAATGGTCTAGCAAACAAACTCAGCTCTTGGGCGTTTTATCTAAAGAGAATTAGGCAAATGATTAATGTCGAGGCCGTCTTATTAGTATATTTCAGTTACTTCCACAAAATAACGTTTTATGGCCATCTACTATGAGGAAACACGGCTGTATTAACGACTGGCGATTTTCTTCAAAAAAGACTTAATATATTTTTAAAAAATGTCAAAAAAATGGTCGCGTGATGTAAATATTAAAACGTAAATAAGTTTCAAAATGATAGCGTACTCTGGTAATAGATTTCTCCCACCCGGCTTTTTAAATTACTGGCGACCCGCCCCTGCTTCGCACGGGTGAAATGCTGATAATAAATGGACCTACTATATTAAGCATGTGCTATACATATGAAACTTCCTCTTCAATCTCTTTATGTATTAAGAAAACCTCATCAAAATCCGTTGCGTAGTTTGAAAGAATTAAGCATACATAGGGATATAGGGACAGAAACAGCGACTTTGTTTTGTGCTATGTAGTAATATTCAACAAATTTATTTGTTAAAACTGTCTCAAGGTTTTTCCAAAGAAGAAAACATTTTTTATATCTATATAATCTGCTCAGATTTACAGTAACATACGCCATGTTACTATGACGGATAGCATTATTGACGATCAAAAAGTATGTGTTATAACTCTATACAATATAAAGATATTGAATTAGAATAAGGTATCAATAAAAAAATGCCCTGATTAAAAAAAAATTTTATTAAATTTACGCTCGTCTAGCCAAGCAGTGATAGCTAGTTTTTTGTTGAAATTAAATTTCGTTTACCCTATTCTTTTAATACATTAAATCAATGTAGAATCTAATCGTAGATGAGTACTTAATCACTTCTTGTCACATATGTATGCATTTATTTTTTCAATAGGTCTTTATTTAAAAGATGAGGTTTACTGGATTAATGAATCCTTTTAAACTACTCTAATGACATTTTAATTAATAAAGTCTCTTAATGGCAATTAATTTATATTCATGAACGTATTTTTCAAATAACATTTTATTTATTATACAATATTTTCCGTAACAGCGCTTTTATAAACTTTTTGTAATTTTAATTATTATAAAAAATCCTTTATGAGAAAAAATGGTAAGAAGCATTTCACTCGCTATGTGACAAATATTAAGTGTTTTATTTAAGTGGCAAGCTTTATTCAATCTGGCCATAACTGGTATGCTATAGTCGATAAGGAAGACTGAGCGAAAGCAAACAATTTTAAATATTTCAAGGTTAAAAAATTTCGTTGAATTTATTTAATTTAAATTTTTTTATATGACACTTAGTGATTAATGATAATTTATTGGAAAATCAATCGTAAGGTATATTATATAAATTCTAATGTCTAAAATTATACCATAGACACGGAACACTTGCAATTTATATGAACCATAGCTAAGGTCAAAGTCCAATGACGCCAAAAAGAAAATTAGTTCTGATTGGTTTTCATTCTAACGCAACCATCGATGTTTGAGAACGGTACATAAGATTTTGTTAACATTACTTCACGATCTCTTGTGGCCCTGGTTATCGATGATAAAGTGATCATCAACATTTCAAATATTTTATTAGTTAGGTAATGGAAAACTGCTGTGTTCCTATATATAGTATATAATCAAATCCTTTTGCCGACGACGGTCATCATAATTATTGTGTATTTTTTTCTTAGCATGCTTCATCTGCGTTTACCAATGCCTTTAAACTTTTAATATTTACGTTAGTTAAAAAAGTTATTCCTCAATTTAAAAAAAAAAATAAAAAAGTTATCATTAGAGAGTTTTTATACTGTGTCAGTAAAGTTTGAGGTTATTAAAAATGCATTATATAAATATGATTTGATGTCAGTAGTTATATTACTATCAAATACATCCATATAACCTATTTTATACTCGATAGGTATAACTTTCAAAATATTTAAGTGGTATGACCATACTGCCGTAGCCTAGTTGTAAGGGCGTGTGCCGGAGGTTGTGGGTTCGAATCCTGCAGGGAATAAACAAATTTTCATTTTGTTTCCTAGTTGTTCTTCAATTGACTGAAAAGTAAGATGGTACATGTGTCGGATGGGCATGTAAAAGTCGGTCCACCTACGAACCCGCATTGGACCAGCGTGGTTGGATATGGTCCAAGAACCCCCTAATGGAGTAGGTGTGCATTAGAGGAGGCCTATTTGTGAATAACAGAGTCTGATGATGATGATGATCATCATAATAATACCGATATTGCTCTAGAATTGCAAATAAAGTATTCAATAACCAAAGGATAATTTTATGTTTAAAAAATGTGGTGGTTGACAGTGAATGCATTGACGTAAGTACTTACGTAAATAACATTAAAGTTGTGAAAGTTCATTCGGCCTTATGATAAGATTGTTATGTATTACATATACATGTATGTACCGAAAATTCGGCTATACATTTTGTTCATGTAATTTTTTTAAAAAGAACAACGTTATAAAATCACGTCTAAAACTAAGGTATTTTTAGTTAAAATAGTTTCGAGAAGGAAGGTGGAATGAACGGCCGGTCTCTTTTATAATATTGTATGTGGCTGTTTTCTTTTAATAGACTCATTATGTAATTTTTAAATGGAATTGTATTTACTACATATCATAAATTATGAAATTTTAGAATGATAAGACATTTTTAATTGATGTACCAAAAATTTCGTGTAAAGTTGCAAAAATATTATTTTTTGCACTAGTTTTTTAGGTTATCAATGCGGGTTGATCTTAACCCCAAGTAAAATCGTTCATTTCACTTGTCCAGATCACTATTGCCAGTAATCATAGATTTTTTATTAATTAGAAGCCTTCTCCATTATATTTAAAAAAGCTTAAAGATAAATCCTAGAATGTTTATTATTATGTGAAGAATACCGACGTAAATCGCACATAAGATTATACATTTTCAACTAAAACCAAACGGTCGCACGGACGAAGTCGCTATGTTATTACACTCAATAATATAATATTTTTCTATATACGGTCGTGGGTACCCTTTTTACAAGGGGCCTTCCTCTGCCGCAAAGCAATTATAAGTTAAAAACACTATTGTGTTCCGGTTTAAAGGGCATCGTAGTCAACGTATTTACTGGGCAAATGGGACGTAACAACATACGTCGCAGGGGCGAGCGGACTTGTGGAGTTATACGCTAAATTCTTACGGGCAAGGGTGTCGTATACCAGCATCTGAACCTTGGTTGGTCTCATCCCTACAGTTATTAAAAATATTTTTCTGATTATATCAGCTCTAGGACAATGTAGTCCGGCGGTAATAACAGACGTGTTCTTAGAGTAACCTTACAAAAGTGGATCATCCGTTCATTACATCGTCTGGGCTCGATAATTGTTATTTGATCATCAGGCGCCAGCCATTCGGTGCGTCCCGCGCCCCATCGCTGTGATCGCTCGCTGCGAAGGCCGTCTGATTGCATCGTTAAGGCGCGTATACACGTGCGAGCCGAATGTATAGTGACTCGGATCGAACATTCGGACTGAAATTTTATTTAGCGAACTTTTGAACGCTTGCAAATACCCTTCTTTAGTTCTAACGGTTTATCTATACCTATATTAGACAAATAAGATGTGGAATTCATGTAAATAACGATAGCACTGCAACGATGCGTCGTTGTGCAGATGGAATTGTTATTAGCGGACGGATTTTCTTATCTCTCCGATTGCGTCGGTTTTCCGTCCCATCACACTCTCGTACACCTAACCTTATGCATTATAATATCTCTCGCGTCGAAATCGACTCGGACGACATTATTATAATTTCAATGGTTGGGGTATGTACGCACCTTTATACGTACATTTATATTCTGTGGACGCAAAATAATTGCGTCTATTTGACGCATTAGCGTACCTCATTGATAGCAGTCGATTGTTTCGCTTCATCTATTATATAATAGAACGGCGCCTTGGTAAATCCCACGTGGTTCTTGTTTATATTAATTTTACTCTTTTTCAAATGAATATTTTTATAACTGAAGAGTCCCTGGTCAAGATTACTTAAGCGCATTACCTATACTAATACAGGCAATGAAAGTGATCTATATTTTTTGTAGGACTATTTGTTTACTTTTTTATTCTATAGTGCATCCTGTTTCCTAGAAAATTCTGGCAACATAAAATACAAAATTGATTAGAAAAAAATACTTTTCTACATGCGACGCAAGTAAAGTAACGCGAGCTTGCTAGTTAAGTAATGAGGTCGTGATTATGAGTCAAGTACAAATCAATTGGGAACAAAGTATTCGTTATTAGTTTATATAAGTTATCTTTACGTAATAAGGTTATGCATTTACTAAATGATTTTAGTGTTCTTAAATCACGAATGTCTCGATAATTAATTCAAGGACCTTGACAGTTTGCATTTTTATTCCCGAATCGTAACAGATAAATTTCTTGTGGACTAAACCACTTACTGTCAATATTGAGCAATACCTTTTTAGTTTAATTAAGAAAAGGCCATATAAACGAATATTGGTTTAATGTAAATTTTTTTTGGTGTATTTTGTTAGTTGCTTTATCATTTCACAACTAGGAAATAACATTTGTGCGATTAGATTGCGATACCAAGAATTTTGGTGCGTACCGTTCTTTTTTACCATAAGATAGTATGTATATTTTTATTGATTTATCATCATTATTATCATCAGCCTGTGTGCGTTCAGAGCCTTCTCCATTAGGGGGTTTCTGGACCGTATCCCACCACGCTAGTCCAATGCGGGTTGGCGCGTGGACCGACTTTTTACATGCCCATCCGATGCATGGATCATCTTACTTTTTAGACTGGGTAATCGGCCCAAAAGACCCTCACGAACTAGTAAAGAACAATAAAAATTTGTTGAGTCCCAGCAGGATTTTCCCGACCTCCGATTTCTTAAGCACATGCTTCTACCACTAGGCTACGGAGGAAGTAGTTGATTTATATTATTTATATGTTTTTGTAAGAAGTAATCAAATTGATAACTATAAAAAAACCAAAAAGAACGTTATTGATGACCTAACGATTTTAATTTATAAAAACATGGCCGTATGTAAGGTTCTAAATCGGCGGGAAAGTAACTCTTACTATGTAACGCGATATAACGAAACGTGATTATTTCGTTACTTTTTAGGACAACGAACAGTTAACTGTTAATAATAGAAGCTATTCGGTGATAACCCAAACTTTCATATGGCGACGGCGATTCTTGCGAGTGAGTGAAGCGACCCGATTAAATTAAGAGACATTGTGTGCCACTTGTCATTTGACTGTTACGAATTTAGAATTTCGCTCTCGACAACTAGGGAAACGTCAATAAGTCGCCACCGGCGTTTGTCTACTTGCGTTCATTTCTGATGAATGTTCCTTTACTACCTTAATTTGCAATTCCACCGTTTTTGGGGTTATATTTCCTGTCCCGCTAAGCACGTGTTCTAACAGGCAAATAATGTGACGTGTTCTCTGTACTATATATGGCATAGAATGTACGACACATTTTCTACAACATTAATCTTGTGCTACATTAAGTACGCGTCTTTCATAATGTTCTTTTGTACATGTCACTTAAGTACATTTCAAAAAAACCCTTTTTTATGAAGTATATACACTAAAATGACGCTAACGTTGATTTATACTTTTATCGTTTTAAATTTAATTGGAAAATAATTATGTGTTAAGATTTTACAGTCATGAAATCGTCAACATGCCTTATCACAGAGTTAGTTATATTAATTTCACCTTTAACGTTTTAATTCTTTGTAGTAAAGATATTGCGTCTGTTTTTTTTTAAATAAGGGCTATGAGTTAATTAACGGCGAACATAAAGCATGCTCAATGATTTAACTGTACATCACACAATAGAGATATAATTAAGATGAACCGAACAGAGTTCAAATATACAATTATTGACGTTTTTTTCCTTGTGCGTAAAAAGATGACGCAAAAACGAGGTTCGCCGAATCGGAACGGGGCGCGTGTTACAAACAAGTGATAAATGTATAACGTGTTTTTCTGTTGCTTATAATCTATAATTTAAATCAACCTATTTTTCATTTGTCATTTATTGAAAAATGTTAAATGATTTGTTAAAGAAAATTGTGACCGAAAGTCACAGCTTACATTTTTGATAATGGCCGCAAAATGGAGTTGATATGTTAAATTAAATAAATAATGAGGTGTAAGGGGTTCCAAACATAATCTTCCGAACCACAGCCAACCTGCAACCACTATCACTTGGTACACCCTTCTGAATAAAAAACTAGGCTCGAGCGAAGCACATACCAACCGCATTAGAACAGCACTGATGAAGAGGGCGTGCATAAGGGGCTGTGCAGCAATGGACTAACTCAGGCTGATAATGATGAAAAATGATGAAATGAATAAAACTGTAGTTCGATGTATAACACAATAGGCTTTATTTTCGAAAATTCCATGTTGAAAATCAAATCAGTTATAAAGAAATACCTCGAGATCCTCGTATTACTGTCGCAAAATTAGATGTCTGGCAAAAACTGCAGCGTTCCGGTTTTATGTGCCACGTAGTATCGTATTCGTAAACTTACATAATATTGATATAATTATTTTAAAAAAGAACACATTTAGGTTGCCAAATATATTTTGTATTTGTCTGACAATAAAGTAGTTGTAATTATAATATATTTTTTCGTTTTCATTTCAGCATTGGTCGGTGCGCTGGCGATGGGCACAACGTTCTTCCTGTCGCCGCTGTCTGGACTTCTCACAGGATTCCTTGGGTTGCGTTTGACTGCTATCCTGGGGGGTAGCATTGCCGCTACTGGTTTACTTCTCTCGTCTTTCGCAGTTGACAACGTCGACGCACTTTACGTCACTTATGGCCTTATGTATGGTTTAGGCGCCTCTAGCGTACACCCCTTCCTTAGCCATCTTAGGGCATTACTTCAAGAAATATCTAGGTCTTGTTAACGGCATCGTAACGATAGGTAGCTCAGTCTTCACAGTAATCATGCCTCTATTATTAGAGTACCTAATCAATGAATACGGACTGCGCTGGATGTTCAGGGTTCTGGCAGTCTTCACCGTGGGCGTTGTCCTTTGTGGTCTTCTGTTCAAACCGACACCGCTCATGATAATACAGAAGCCTAGTCGTAAACATGACAATTTTAAGTCGTTGCTAAAAACGATAGTAAGCGTACAGATCTGGAAGAAGAAGAAATATAGACTGTGGGCGCTGTCGATGCCAATAGCGCTCTTCGGCTATTTCGTGCCGTACGTTCACATAAAGACGTTCATCGGGGAGAATTTCACGAACGTAAATGACAATTTGCCCTTGCAGTGCATAGCCGTCACGTCCGGTGCTGGCCGTTTGATCTTCGGATACTTGGCTGACAAGCCTGGCATCAACAGGATTCTGTTGCAGCAGATTTCCTTCTACGTCATAGGGACGTTGACTATAATCCTGCCGTTTGTGAATTCGTTCGGACTGCTGCTTGCCATTTCACTGGGTATGGGTTTGTTTGACGGTGCGTTCATCGCGCTAATAGGGCCTATAGCTTTCGAGATGTGTGGTGCAGCTCACGCCGCCCAAGCCATCGGCTGCATGCTGGGGTTGGCCGCGACGCCTCTGTCTTTAGGTCCGCCTATAGCTGGTTACATTCACAGTGTTTATAAGTCCTATCAGCTGCCCTTCGTCCTTGCGGGTATATCTCCGTTGATAGGTGCCACAGTGATGTTTGCAATACATTACCAGGATAGGCAATCCAGTAAGAGGACGACTGAATCAAATGGACACACTTACATAGCACCGCACGGTGAGTAATTATCATTCTTGTGTTGCAAGTAATGTTGTAAGCTAACAACTAATATTGTATTTAGGACGCAGTTGTGTATTTAGATCTATATATATATATATATAAATTACATAAATTTTACTGTAAATAATTTACAGAATTTAAATTAAATTATCTTTAAAAAACGAACATGAAGTTATGTATTCAGTCTAGTACTAAGAATTTTAGACAGATTAAATATTGTACGTATAAATTACTAATATATTTTACTAGTATATTTTTGTATTTATTTAAAAATAAGTGGAAATACTTATAGTATAGTTGTGTGATAAATTTATTACCGTAGGAAGGTTCATATTAAAATGTATGTAATTTAATTATCTCAAAGAAATGCAACTAAGAAACTAACGTTGCAATATTGCTACCATAATGAATATCGTAATTCAAAACGTGATAACCCCTCATGAGCTCTGGTTACTTACACGTGTCGATTGCGTGATTTTCCTTTAATTAAAATGTGTTTTAATTATTTGTAACTGTAATTAATATCGAACGTTGAAATCAAACGCTGCTGCTGCGTCAACGTATTATCGTCGTTTATGTAATGTGACCAATGAGGCAAACAAAGTTATTCTTCATAGTGTATGGACTGAAATGTTTTATGATTTGATGTAACCCATAATAACAAAATAAATTAATTTATATTAGTCTTTTTTAATTGAATAATTGGCAAAGAAATATCATTCGCTGAGCGACAATCGACTTATAACAAGGCTATTTGTACACTACTTAGAGGAGAAAGGACTTTATAGCAGGGATCGTCTGAGGTAGTACCTCCTATTACTGCCGCAAATCAGTAGTGTGTAGACACTACTGTCTTCTGGTTTTTAAATCACCTTGCCAGCATAATTACTAAACTAAACATAACATAATATCTCATGTCTCATGGCGGTGAATTGAATTGTTGCTCCTTACGCTGCTCTTTTATGGTTGGTAGGTATAACTTGCCACCAGGTGATTTTCCTGTTCGTGTCATCGCTTTAACCAATAAAAAAGCTTTAAATATAGTACGTTATATCATAATTACACGGATTATACAAAGCGATGACAGGAAATTTGAAACATCGCTCTTAAAATGCGGTACGGCTATTAAAGACACCGAAAAAAATGGGGTCATTGCATGGTAAAAGAAACGTGTCTAAAAAGGTCCACAACACCATCGCGTTGTGGGAGCAAGACAAAAGGCGGATTGAATTCAAACGCCGACGCGTGTGCAATCTTTTAACCGCACCATTTTTTTCTGTTGGGAAAAACTTACTTTTTTAAGTGGTGACAAAAAATAAGCAACACGACTATGCCGTCAAGATACTTTATCAGTAATAAAACATAAATATTTAAAATATATATAAAAATAAAATAAATTAAACTTTTAGTACTATTGTAGGCTCCCGAATAAGAGTGAGTTAAACGTTAACGTAGTTGTAAGCGAGACGCCCTACCTATAAAATCGCAGCGTTAGACCGTTTATAGCCTTTAAGGGACGAAGAATGTTAAGTTTTATTTATCCATGATTAATGTATTAATTATATAGATCAGAAACAATTTAAAAGATCTCCGCCTTTTTTGTTATCGAGAAAATGCTGCATATGTTTCTCTCTCTCTCTTATCATTGTTATACGCTTTTTTATACATTAAGTCTAAAAAATTTATTTTATTTTTAATTTCAGATAAACACCCTAGCGCGTCAATATCAAGAACTAATGGAAGCATCAACCAGCAAACCGTTTTATAATGTTTGATTGACTTCTTCTTTCTTGATGGCAGCGTCTTATTACTTTGTGCAAAAAGAGCAAGACAATAAGTTAGCATTTAATGTTAAACTCGCATTAGGGCATATTGTTAAACAAATGGCAAGCTGATTTTAATCTTAATTGATACGGTACAAGATTTAAATTGCTATGATTTCATTTTCCCTTGCGTTATTTAAGCTTATACAATTTTAACATCTCGACCAAGTGTAACAACCAAATAAGATTAGACTTTATGTTAACTTGTACAAAGTCGCATATTGATTGACTTTTTTCCATGGCAACCAATTGAAACTATTCAAAGTTTGACATAAGACTACGTTGTTATGAATCCCATATCTTTTTTTATTGCAATATAATTGTGGAGGTTTTAACGTGGCAATTATTATAATTGAAGAATCTAAGATACTGCCTATACCAATTGCATTTTTTGTATAGTGTTAGACACTATCAGTTACCGCTAACAGTTCCTAATTTTTATTTGTTTGTGTTTAATTAAAAGATGATATTTCTTCGGAGAATATTTTTTTAATATTCAGAAATATGTATGTGTTATTTGTGCAATCATTGACAACTAACACAAAAGAATCTCAAAGTGAAACTAAATTATTTTTATGTATAATCATCATAATTATATATTTTACTATGTCATGAAAAGAATACACTCATAAGCAAAATTTAACACTAGATTTTGCCAAACCAGTATTTTGACTGGAAACTTATATTTGAATTAAAAAGATGGTATATCTAGTGTTAAATATTTTAGTGTAAGTAATAAAACTTAATAACTAACAATAAAATTTCAATATCAGAATTATTTTGATGCTGCAGTGTTGCCTGTGTAATGGTTATACAATTTATTATAATTTTTATCATATAAGAACATCGCAGAGAAATAATTACATATTTTATTAGGTTCTTGTCCTATTATTTAGGTTACCAAAAAATATTATTATTCCTCTTAAATAACATTGCCTCGTACAAAAATATTATCCCGTCAATTAATATGAGATATGTAAATAATAATATATTATATTACTTGTTAAAACATTGATTGCAATGATATTTTATAATATAGTCATGTTATATGAATACTTAATTGCTACATAAAAATATACCAAACTCATATTTCCATTTAATATTTTTTGTATTTCTAATTATTAATAGATTCACTTGTAGTAATAAACATTATTCTTCTTGCACAAAATTTGTACAGAGGCAGAATAAATGTCAATAGCATTGTCTACCAGCCAACCTTTGGGTAGTGAAGACATATCTATACATAACTGTGTGTAAATCTGTTTATATCTATATTATAAATTAACATTGTTAATCTAATGTCAATTATCACTCATATTGCTCATAATTCAAAATATTTTTGTACCCGTATAATACAACATATCCATAGTTTTATTCTTTTTAAATTGTTACAAAGGTATTTTAAATGTTAACAGGAAAATAAGAATCCAGGTGCAAAACCATAAATATTGATATATTTTTTAATTAAGATTGACCGTCAAGCACCTATATAGAGACTGTGATAAACATACATATAGTACTTTTAATATTGTCATCAATGGCAATAAAATTTGGTAACATAATAATGACATGAATTTCAGTTATATTTATAAAGTTTTACTTAATGCATTTAAAATGCATGTTCTGAAATTAATGATAAGAAACCAGGGGTATGAAATGAAGTGATCATTAAAGTAATGAAATCAATATGGATTTATATTGCACAAGGTTCATGAACGTTGTGAGTAGGTACTTTGATAAATGTGTATAGTATATTTTTAATGACATAATATAATTAATATTTTATATAGGTTTGTTATTATATAATGTTTAGATTGTTCCTTCCAACCAAATAATGTTTTATTCATGCAAATATAATACATTAATGATTGGTTATTGTTACAAAGTTTAATATAGTTATTGTTAAGATTCTGTTATGTCTTTAGAAATAAAAACAATATTTGTATAATCAGGCTTTTAATGATAATTAATTACTTATAAATAACCGATTGTGTCAATTATACGTAATTTAAACGGTCAATTGTATTGCTCATCACCACTATTAAAATGTTTTAACGGCATAATTTTTACTTAAATGTTCTCATTTCATATGAAACCTATTAGTAACCAAATGATTAGTACCAAAGAGGAAGGAAAATTACAGATATAAATTATATACGTGAAATAAAAGTTGAAACGGATATTTTTTACATAGTATCTGTTTCTCTTTTTGATCGATTTCCCAAAAGAAGGTTTTCAATTCCGAATTTCTTTTTTATCTTAACTTCGATTTTATTCTTTCTTTTTTTAATTATGGATATTAGCTTCCCATTGGTCCAGTTTTTTTTTTTAAAATTTGTGATAAGTCGTACAATAGATATTTTAGAAATAAATTACGGCACCAAAAACCACAAACTCGTGCGAATATTACAAACGCTATTTAATGCATTGGCCATGTCTCAAAATACCGCTCGACCGGCTCTTGACTTTGCTGCATCTTGGTGAGATTTACCTAATTTGCTTAATCTGTATGTGTGATGAATCGGACAGCCTTAAGTCTCTTGAAGAACTTGCCTACATTATCCTGTCAGCAGGACACTTCCCCTTTTCTATAAGGCTGTGACTGGCCGCAATCCACTTCTGTAGTTTTATGACCTAGGTAAGTAAGGTAGAAAACATCGTCGACACCCCGGGCATACTCCAGCACAATATCAACGGTAGTCTCGGAATGCCATCATCCATTTAGATCCTCCAGCATAACAACGCAATCAAGCATTTACGCTTTAGGAAATGGATGAAATGATATTCAAATCATAAACTAGAAAATAAAACTCATGTCTGGCAAAGAAATTTGTCGAGGATCATTCGACAATGGTAATGATTTTAATGGTAAATGATGAAAAACTAGAACTGATGAAATAAGAAAATGACAATCGTCGACATTTCGGAATATTTTTTTAAGAAAGTAAAATCTTTCGAACCAATGGTAAATTTGATATTCATTAGAGAATAATTGCCTAAATATTTTTTTATTATGACTGGCGACTTACTCAAAAATTTTTTTCAATAAAAGTAGAGTCCGACTGAAACTGTTTTTCCGGCCGAAACCGAAACCAAAACCGAAAGTTCGGTCGTGGCTTTCAGTTTCGGCCGAAACCGAAACCGAAACCGAAACTCACGTGATCAAGTATAAAAATTCTTAAAATACTAAAATATGGAGCCTCTATGCCTATTATTTTGCTTTATTTGAGTCTGGATAGGAGACAGTATATTAAACGTATGCAAATTTTTTTTTCAGTTTCTTAAAATATTTTTATTAACAAAAAATTGAAATAAAATTTTTTTTCAAATAAATTTCTCAAAACAATATGAGTTATAAATAAATAAATTAATAATTGTGACTGTTGCCTTTAAGACTAAATATTGGTATTTAGAAATCTTACTAATTAATACTTGAAAATATACCATTTTTTTTTCAAATAAATTTCCCAAAACAATATAAGTTATAAATAAATAAATTAATAATTGTGACTGTTGCCTTTAAGACTAAGTATTGGTATTTTGACATCTTACTAATTAATACTTGAAAATATACCATTTTTTTTCAAATAAATTTCTCAAAACAATATGAGTTACAAATAAATAAATTAATAATTGTGACTGTTGCCTTTAAGACTAAGTATTGGTATTTTGAAATCTTACTAATTAATACTTTGGTTTGTATTTGTAGTTCCGAGGAGGGATTAAAAAGTTGTAAAAATGAGACAGAATATAATGACTAACATAGCTTAATTATTTATTTTTCTACATAATCTCCGAGCCCACCTACAAACCAAGTCCAGCGTTCCAAGTTTACAATGCTTCAATTCCTTTAAAAAAGGATTGTCTTGGTCCTGCAAAAATATCTCTACGGCATCGTTTACTTGCTATATATAGTTTTAACACATGTTTACTCTTTAGTATTGTATCAATTTGGAGAGAAGATGAAAAATACCTAGGCGCCAGATCTGGTGAATATCTCTGAATATCTGGTGAATAGGGAATGCTCAACCAATTGTACGCTAGCATGCTGAACGGTGGCCATCGCTAATGCCAATCTATGCGCCGGTACGTTGTCAAGATAAAACAGCTTGCCCGTTCTAAGTTTGCCTCTTTGTTATCATTAACGGCATTTCTCAACCTCGGTATTACAGCTGCATAACCTGTAATGATGGTTCCACGCTCCAGGTAATCAATCAAAATATACTTTGAGTTCCAATTTTAGTCATACTGCCAGGAATATACACGTTACGCATGAAGATCCTTCGGATAAAACCAATGTTTATCACTTTCAAAATAAATCTAAACTTTAAAATCTTCCTAAAATTTGTCGATCAGATCTAAACTCATTGTTTCTTACTCCGGTTTAATTGTGAGACTCTCATTTTCATAATTTGTGCAAATCGTTGAGTACCTATATGAAATGCAATGTTTGATAAGGTATGAAATAGTAATTTTAATAGCTAAATACAGTTTTTCGAAAATGCCAGTATTCTTATTGTTTCTTTGATTACTGTTCGATGATGTTCTGCAACATGTATGTCTTCGTGATGTTTTCTCTACTCGGAATTTAATAAGTTCACTTTTGACAATTTGATTTATTTGACAGAATTTGCCAATAAATCGTCAGTTGATAACTTTTATAACATGGTTTTGACTAAAAATCACTTGTGTTTCATTCAAGAAGATTTGCTACACATGACTACATTAGAAAAAGTAAGAGACTCAGACGATTTTTTATTAACTGAAATTATCATTGAGCTTAAGTTCAGATTATTTGTATTTATTTGGTACCAAGGAAGTCTTTTAGATCTCACTACATTTCCTCCGTCTTTTTAGAAAATCATCAATTTATTTACTGGTCAACCTTGAATGTTTTTTGAACTAAATCGAGCTGATCAGAGCTCGATTGAGCATACGATACTTTAACTTTCACACTATTTGAAATTGAAACTACTCTGAACCAGTTTCTATCATTTATAAGTTCCGCAAATTTGCAAACCGTAAATTCGCTAGAATTGATTTGAAATCGGCTGAAAACTGAAACCAAACCGAGTTCGGTCGGACACTAATTAAGGAATTCGACAATGACTAGGCTTCATCGGAAACGTGCAAATGCTGTAAATCTATTATAAATTTTGAGAGTTAAATTTATTAAGGCGCTCATAGTTTTATTGCCGCGTATTATTAACTTTCTTGTGGTTTTGTAGGTTCTATGTTCAGTATTGTGTTGCGCGAATAAAATAATAATAAAGGACAAACAAAGTTTTTATAAATATTTTACGTCTTAACGCTACATACTGTACTTGCTTGATGCAGGAAGTTCTAATCCGGGTAATATGTACAGATATAAACAATTTTCAAGGAAAATAAATGATGTTTCTATATTATTGTTTATATTTAACGATATAATTTTAATTGAAAAGCATTGCGCAGATAATATATAAAGATGCGGCAAAACTTTGTAAATCCGATACGTTGTGCTGGAACCCTTTCCATCAGATAACTATTGACTGATGAGTTGCGATTGTTGCTGCCGAAGGAATATATCCTCATTTCAACTTCCTCAAGCGACGGCGAATTGGTTTTTTGAGTGGCCCATCGTAGAGGTTTTGATAGTCTGTAATTCATTAATAGTGTTATAAAACGATTATACCTAATATTTTTGGGACTATGTTTAAAAAAAAATATCAGGGTTAAGTATTGTTTATTATGAATATTTTACTGTACCATATCTTAAATCGACTTGTATAACGTCGAGTGCAGGAATAATTTAAATCATGTTTATTAAAGGATTCATGCACCAATCAACCATGAACATACAGTAGTGCATACTGCTCCTTAGAAGAAGACGTTTTCAAGTTATGATAAATCTAAATTTTCTTTTTTTCTATACTTGCATGTCTGTTTCGTAATTCGGATGACTAAAGATGGTCAAATGAGATACCTAAATTATAGACCATTTATAACATGATAAGTTTTTATTTTATATAGTGGGAATTAGCAAAAATTGCTGAGATTACCATATGAACTTACTCAGAAAAATAATCCATGTCTTCTATAGTATCGGGCAGTTCTCGTCCATCCACGTCTGGGACAACATAACATAGCGCCGTCAAAATAAACGTAGCTCCAATCTGTACGAAAACTAGTGATTTGTGATCGACGAGGTCCAGGAGGAACAAGAGGTAACATGTTATGGTACCAAGCTGTCCAGTCGAGTGACAGCACCCGACAATCGTCGCACGTATATTTGTTGCGAAGAGACGCGGTGTTATTGTAAGTAGCAAGATATGTCCGATCATTCCAATGCCGAGTGCTGCCGATTGAACGATTCCGGAATTTGAGCACTGCAAACGGATGAAATACTGTCATGAGGCTTATGACGCGCTGATTATATTGGATACTAAATGGCAAAAGCATCGCTTTCTAATCTGGTATCGACATAAAAGATCTTGTTTGCTGAATAATTGTAATTTTAAGTTTATTAATAGTATTATTGGCGGTAAAGGAAAACAATATAAGTCTTCAAAGATCTACGTATATCAGACATATATTGGTGGGGATTTAATATTTGCCCCGAGACTTGCTCTTTTTTTAATTACTACATGGATGTTACTACTACTGCACTTATTAGTATATTTTTTTGAAAGTCTTTTACTTTATAAAACTCGTCCCTTATTTAAAGACTATTATGCTTTGTTACATGACCCTTTAAACTCACTTACACTTTCTAGGAAAACACACTAGTTAGCCTTTATAACAAAGTGACAATGCATGTATTTTAAATTGCTGTCGAGATATATGATGACATGAAAAGATTTTTTTTACCTGCGAAATAATTAGCAAGTTGTAAGACATACGCATGTAGAACAGATCTGTTGATACCGTGTGCAACATTGATCATGCAATGTGTTACCACAAGAATTTTTAAATTTCACTACATTAAAGACCGTCTAGTAATTTCTTATATTAACTGTCATAAGAGTCAATAGCATGAAATATAATTCTTTACTGTTGTGTTGAATTTAATGATTAAGTAAATGGTATATATTATCATTATTTTATTAATAAATATGAATTAAAAGAGATATCGGTTATGTGTCATAGTACTTTGTTGACTTTAAGATGAGAAGATAAAAAGTATTGGATATTTATAATATATTTGGCAAGTGAGACTACTTGTTTAAAAATTCCTACCAATAAAACTGCCATAACTGCCTCCGTAGCCTAGTAATAAGGGCGTGTGCTTTAAAACTAGAGGCCGTGGGCTCGAATCCTGCGGAGACTCAATAAATTTTCATTGTTGTTTTCTAGTTGATTAGGGCAATTAGGGCCGATCACAAAGATAATCTGATCCATGCGTTGGATGGGCTTTTTCGGTGGCTCGAGGGGCCGCACCACCGATGTGGTGGAGAGCCGGGAGGAGGGACATTCGGCATGGTGTTGTCGATCACCCTCGGCTGGGGTCTTTCCATCCTGGGAATTCTGGTCTCTATGGTTCCTGAGTAACAGACTCGGGGAGTCTGTTACCAACTACAGGGCCGAGACGAAGGCGCGTTGGTTCTGACGCGCTCAGAGGGAGGTAGATGGCCCAAGGGCCCACATCGAGCTGCTTAAGCGGCCAGCGCTGGTGGGGTTGAAGATGAGTGTAAGCGCGTTCCTGTGACCCATCCTAAAGGCGTCAGGAAGGAATAACGTGGTGGATTTAGTCGGTGTGAGTTCGACATAACCCGTCTTTGATCCTGCGAAAACGGATATGCGTAGGCATTTCCCCACGTAAAAAAAAGGCTTTTGTCCAGCAGGTGACTAACACAGGCTGATGATGCTTACCACACTACACAGCGTTACATGATAGCACACAAAGCTTCGGTAAAAATTGTCTTGAAGTTTTTATGGCTTATAAATGTGATAGCTGTAATTAATATATAATCACTTTGTTTATTAATAACGTTAAAAACAAGTTAATCGTACAATGACAAGGCGTTAAGGGTTATTGTCCCTCGAAGTGGAAAACCTTACGTAATATCTGTATGCATTAGTGTACACGGGTCGTAAATTTTTATTGAAGGTTATAAACTTTCTATATTTGTCGGCAACAATATGAAATGGCCGTGGCTTTAAATGGACCAGAGGTATTTTATTACAGCGCATGGAAGATAGTTGTTTTTTACAGTAAATACAGTGTAGTACATATTTTATATTACAGAGAAATAAATATTGGTATATCTGATAAAATGTTGTGCAGTTGGTTTTGTTATAACCAACCCGCATTGGATCAGCGTGCCCAGCGTTAGCAGCTTATGGGATATGGTCCAAAACCCCTGGAGACGGCGCGCATTAGGCGCAGTGGACTAACACTGGTGGATGATGATGGAATTAAAGCATGTTTTTACGATAATTTAATTACAACAATGACAATACGATGTATCAAAACCTAACTTTGAAATATAGTCACTAAGTTAAAGGTTTTAGACCGATTTGATGGTTAAAAATCTTTTGTGAAATTATAAGTCGTGCTGCTCTGTCAGAAGCATTATAACTGTCCTAAGAACTATCTTCCATGCGCTGAAAAACCATTAGGCTACGGAGGCAGTTGAAATTTAAATAACTACTTATCATGAAAAATTCTATTTTCTATTTGATTTGAATAAAGGATAATTACTTTGCAAATGTTGTTAAGCGATTCAGAGATCGGGAATTTATATATATATAAAAACAAGTGAAAATGTAACAAAAATTTTGACCTACCTTAAACAGTGAATGACTAATTTGTAAAATACAAGCGGTTAACAACGTGATCTCTGCACGAAACTGTCCTGCGATTACTGCCACCGCCTTGAAATCTCTGATATCTTTCAGGACATTAATTTAATAAAAATATCGCGTATGGCATGTTTTATGCATATACAATGAATATTTTTAATGAAAACTTACACCGAATTAACTTAAATGAGTTTTGAATATGCCTGATTGATTTGTTTTTATTTTACATAGAAATGCTCACTGTGGGTTATTCTTAAAACGTAGATATTTGCACTTGCGGACTTTATTGTAGACCAATTCCAAAAGTACAAGTAAGCAAAACGTTGTTTAAGTCTATCTGTTAACAGATAGACTTAAACAACGTTTGCTGGCTACGCCTGCTTGAGCCAGCGTTTATTTAATCGCACGAGTTTGTAATTTTTGACACCGTATAATTTTTAATTTCTTAAATATCTAATAAAGTATTTGTGAGAAAATTGTGAAAAAAATGGGCCCACATGATAGCTGCTATCTACTATTAAAAAAAATCATCAACATCAGAGCTCGGTCGGTCCAACACTTACAACTTATTGTGCTGGTATAAAATAATAATAACAATTATATAATAATATTCTTGACTTATAACGCAACATCATCTAGTCCTGAACTAAGCAAAGCTTGTACTATGGAAACTAGATAACTGATAAATACATATTATATTGATACAAACACCCAGACACGAGAAAAACACTATGTTCATCACACAGTATTTTCCCCGGGGAATCGAACCCACACCCTTTGGCGCAACAATCGGGGTCACTAACCACTGCACCAAGCGGGTCGTCAAAAAGAATATATTTCAAATTCTTGTATTTAACATTAGTTATTAACAATGTAGAATCCGACCGAATCCAGTGATTATCGCCAAGATCGAAACCGAAACTTCTGTTCAAATTTGTGAATAAATAAACTAGGCAGTAATTATTTATTTGTATTTAAAAATCTTATTACTATTCAGTTTCATATATTTAAAACAGTCGATATTCTTTAAAATTTTAAGACAACACATTACTTTTGCATCGAAAATATAATCTTTAACTTTTGTAATTTTGTACAGCATTGTTTTTTATTAGAAGTTTTTTAGAAGTTATAATTAAAATAAAGTTAACCATAACATAAAGTAAAAACACATCCTACACATAAATAAAATGGGAAAATGTAATTAACGTAAGAAATAAAACTTGATGTGGATGTCATGCACAGAAATTTCTAATAATTGCCGGGATTTTTTTGACGTACATATGTACATATGCAAATCTATGGTTCATGTATTAACTCGCTACTTAACTGTTTTTTGCCTTCACTTAGCCGGAACTAAAACCGAAACCGTAAGTTCGGTATGACACAAGTTTCATTATTAATTGATGCATTAAATATTACTTACCTTTATTTCAAAACGATTGATAATAATAATGCCTACAGTAAAAATTCCCACAACAGCCACATTGACTAATAGCAGATGTTTAAGGTTGATCCGTTTCAGTAGAAGCAGCGTAATACTTCCGAAAATGACAAAAAATCCTGTCATATCCAAGTAAGGCAGACGTTTATTATTAATATATACGGTAATAAATAAAAAACACCACAGAAAATTGTATAAAGCCCAAAATATTAGTGCAAATATGACAAGAATTCTTGTATTGTATGTGTATAGTACACTAATACATGTTCTCTCTTCGTCGATGCAGTTATATGCCTGAAATGCAATAGTTTAGTGTAAATAATAATCTCATAACCTGTGTTATACTCCTTACGCGGCTTATAAACCGCTGTACAAACCACAACTTGCGGATTCGCATCTGAAGAGGTTCAACGACTTTATGTGTGTTATCCTATTTGTCAATGGAAACATACATCGCATCGGCATTTGTTTTTATAATCTTGCTTGTCAAAACACATTTGACAGTTGTTGTTAGATGTCATTTCGTTTTCTGATATTTTATTCACGTATACAGGGCAGTGGCCCACTTTTTCTCGGGTCACCAGGTCTTCGGTGCTATCTCTTTACATAAAGTCTAGGTATGACTATAAAAGTTGAGTAAAAAGTGCTATGAAAATAAAACAGAAATTGAAATAAATGCTGTTTTATCTTTCTCTATTTTACATATAAGATATGTGAGATACCTATTATCAGGCATTATAGACAAACAAATCAACTTTAAAATAGGCTTTGTCGGTTAAACAGTTTACCAATTTATGTTTAAATTGTTTTACCATATAGATTTGTTAATCAGATTTTAATTAAAACGTTTTTTGGCAGCCGCAGTTATTTTTTAAGCATTTTTATTAAGCAAAAGTAATAATAGGCTGGCCAAATTTGTCACAGACCCAACAATCGCTGGAGTAAACGAATTTTGCAGTGGACACAACAGGCAAACGAAGTATTGCCTAAACGCGGTATGACGCCTATGCCCAGCAGTGGACTGCCACAAGCTATTGATGATATACCATATACGCACCTTATAATTAACTGGTCTTATTTTAAAGTCGCTGCATAATTTAATTTTATTCTTTATTGCTGCTTTATACAAAGTTTTTTCAGCTACAGAAACTTTTCGGCTGTACATGAGCCATTGGGGTGATTCTGGAAGCCATCTAAAAATAGGATAATGTCGACCTTGAAAGGTACTGTTACAACAAATAGATAATTTCCTTATTCATAGATAAAGACTTAGGAAGTACCCTTGGTGGTTGAAGGGAACCAGAGTGATTATAGGGAATTCGGGACCTAACGTCAACAAACAAACTTGTGGCATCTTACACATTTTCTACGGGCTGGGCTTATGACTTACCACCCTTCACATCTCGTTGCTTTAGTTAATAGTATTAAAAATTAAAGACATTTAAAATTGCAATTTAGTATTAAACAAAATACATTTTTACTTCTATCATAGCAGTTACAACGGTTTTATTATCGAGCAATATAAGTGAGCGCTGGATGTATCAGCCACACGCATATTAAAAACAAATCAATTGAAAAGTTTATTTTATATTGAATGTATTAGTATATATTTTGGCCTTCCTTACTGTGTCAGATTAGATTACAGATTTAAGCCTTGATCTACTTTTCTTAAATAGATCAAGATGTATCTATTGCTAGTGGATAATACAGATAAAACTACCTCGAAAATAAAAGCGATGTTATAATAAAAATATTATAATTAGGCCCTCAGATCTGTAGTAAATTACTGTTTATTTATATCATCGTGTGAAGGCAAAAAGTTAAAAAACAATGGTCTCATAATTTTGAACTGATTTGTGGAATTTTACTAATTATTTTAGTAAATTAGTTTTGCTGCAATAAATGTAAAGTACTTTTTATTGTAAGCTTCCATACTTCAAAGAACTTCAACTTTTAGAAACATATCCCATATTCTATTGTTCATTCGTATATAATCATAATACAGAATACTTATATGTAACAGACAAATTTCTGTAAAAAGAGCTTTAAATATTTTTAAAAATTTTTAAACACAGTATTTGGTAAGTATATAAATATTTATACAGTAAAACTCTAAAGTGATGATTAAAATGTGAGATAACATTATCGTCAAATTCTCTATGTTTATAAGGATATAGTTAGTCTCGGCGATGTAACCCGTTCATATCATCATGTTTTTAATGTTGTCATGTTTTTAATACATCTAATTCTTTTACTGGTAGTAAAAAAAAACAAAAAAATATAATTAGCGAAATCGGTTCAGCTGTTCTAAAGATTTGCGCTTAGTAACATATCTAGCGAACTATTCTTATATTATAGAATAGCTACGCGATAACGACACCAGTATAGTTTATGTTAACTACTTTATTTAAGGTCATAGACCTTAGACAACGCGGCATTCTCACGTCTTGTATGCCTTCTGAGAAAAATTTATTTGTTATAAGTTAAGCCGTTATTCAAATGCAGCACTATAAAATATGTTTGTCATCATTGACATGAAGAATGATAAACTTATTTTTATAAACAGCTACTTTAATCTTACTTTAATCTGTATTATGAAACAATTATTATAATTTTCTTTTGAAATACAATATCATAAATTAAACTATGTTACAAATTTGATCGCGCTCAATTTTTTTACAATTGTCTTAAAATTTTTACCTATGTTTCAGAACATTTCAATGGTTCATGGTCATAGGACAGACATGTGTGTGTGTTAATAAAATCTGTAAAATATTTTTTATCGATAAAAGCGACGGGACGAGTAAGACGGTTAAGCTCGCATCCTTACCTGGGGGTAAGGATGCGAGCTAAACGATGAAACGCAAAATATGCAAATCGGCCCGTCACATCCTGTCCGAAGGATAGGATGTTACGTTCCGTTTACCCAGTTATTATCCTGGATACGATGCCTTTCAAACACGAAGACAACAGTGTTTATACTCTACTATTTTGCGACAGTAATAGGTATCAGGTGGTACTTCCCCGGATAGACGCGTAGGAAAAAAGGTTTATTGTCTTTCACACCTATAAATAATTAAAAAATAACCTTCATCGTAAAGTACAGTACAGTTTACTGATAATATGTCAGTACCCACAGTTTGTTTACGTTTTCTCCTAATAGTGATCACTCGAATATATGAAGGAATTGTAGGTAGCTACACTAAAAGAGGAATTCTTTTAAGTATTGTAAAAATATTATCTCTTCTTATGAAATGACACTTTTCGATGTATCCATTGTATCGAATTTATAGATAGAACTACAATATTTTAAATTACCTCACAGGTGCAATGCAAATAATGCAGAACACGCATGTTGTAATGTTGAAAGTCTCTAAGTTCGGTAGACAGTTCGCTAGTGGAACCACAAATATTGTAGCTAGCACTCGAGGCACGGCGACTATAATGATCAGATGTGTGCGCCAATCATTACTTGCTATTTCAGAAACTGAAAATTATGTTTCTTTTAGTATGAAAGTTGTGTTTCTGTATTAATTTCTAATTTTTTTATATTAAGTTGTCTAACAATGAGGGATAATACAAGGGGCCGTAAAAATTAATACAAAACGGCGGCTTTTGGTATTTTTAAATGAGTAATGAGCAAAATTAGTGAAATTATTGTGTAGTGAAACAAATATACCTACATGTTATTTTATGTCAGACAAATTTTTATAATGATCTCTCAAAAGAAGGGCTGTAGTAAACAGGAAATCTACTAGTTTGGTTTAAAAATGGATTATATTTAAAAAAATATGTGTCTAAAATTCAAATTGTCTCATTTTATGCGATTGACCGAAAAGTTTCTTCAACTATTCAAAAATGTTGTTATGGTTCAAATGTCAATATTTGTTAACTTACAAATCCGGTCGCTTCAAGGACAAATAGGTACAGTCGTACTCGCAAATCGTAATGTGTTTGAGTATTGATTTTCGCACAACTAAACTAAAGAAGTCCTATTAAGACCTCATAACCTGGTAGAATTTTTAAAGGAAAAGCAAAAAAAAATTTCCTAGCCAACTTGCTCAAATAATATCGGATAAAAGACCGTTTTTACCTACTGAGAATAATTCCATTAAAGAAATTTCCACTTGTGAAGAGTGATCTCAGAAATATAAGTAGACGAAACCAAGCGTCCGAATTGCAGAACGTTATAATCAGTCCATAAGCCGCTTCGGCTGCGATACTCAACAACAACGCCCTCTTCCTGCCCAGGCTGAAAATAAATATTTTAAATTATTCACCCAGGCTAGCATTTTTAATGAATAACTCAGTCGACTTCTTAGTGGAAATTCATAATACTTATCAGAGCTATAGAAATCTGATATTTTGGTCTAAATTCGGCTATGTGAACAAAATGTAATGACCGAAGAATGAATGAATGAATGAAGAATGAATGTATAGCGTATGCAAACTATCATCAAATGCCACGCGTTACTTGACCGATATCTAATATGAATCGTACGGATATGGGTCATAGTTAATATAATAAAATCATAATTGATTGTATAATTTCGGAATCTTTTTTGCCTTGAGCACATTTTTTTTGTTATAAGGTTCTGTTAACAAATCCTCTATATTGTTTAAACCAGTCCAAAAATTGCTATTGAAAATGTGTTACATTAATTAAAAAATGTCTTTTGTTATAATTAAATAGTCTCTTGTGTGTTTTTTCTATTGTCCGTTATTAATAGTTAGTGATTAAATATAGATATATGTTAAAATAAAGATCTTGTAATATTATATGAGGCTAACAATTTGAAAACGACAGTCACCTTGAGGCAACTATTAAAAACATATTTAATATCGTCAAAAAGGTTAATGAACATGTTGAGAAGAATACTAGCCATGCGAAACAATTGTTGAAGAGACTTAGTAAAGTATACTATTGAATAATGTTGCGCTCAAGGCAAAAACTATTTGCATTACAATTATCTAGCCTCACATTCACTCTACCTCAGTTTGCTGTCTGTTAAATGTAAAGATTTGGTGACTAAAAAGTTCGCTGGAAAAAATTTAGGCAAATGACGGATTCACACATGTTTGTCAATAATTTTTGGGTATGCTGTTTTGTGAAGAAGCTGTCATTATTGCAAACTTTTTGAGGTTATATTGTATTAGGTAGTCCTATATAAACATATAATATATGTTTAAACTTAAGTATTAAATGAAGGTGCATTTGCTTTAATTGATCAAAACTACTACTTTGATACGTGAATTTATTTGCAGTATAATCAATAAAAGAAAAAAATACGAAATTTAAAAATGTTATACAACAGTTGGTTTTTAATTAACAATTCAAACGGGTACCAGTGCAATGTTGTGCAGATTTTTAATGCCACAAGCAGTTGTGTGCAAACACCACAGTTTTCCTGTTTGGATATCATGTAGCTGGCATAATCACCAGGTGAACATTACGTAATATCATATTTATTTATTTTTTACCATCCTTTATTTAGGCAAGTACAATAATGCAGGTTATTTAATATTTTTATTTTATATTACTGTACATTATTAGCTACAATTAATCTAACGGATTTTTATATATATATTAAATAGCGACTATGGGGGACGAATTTGTATCCAGCGCGAAACAATGTTGGTTAAAAATTTATGTAATTATATTTTTATTCAAAGATATATAGTGTTCGCGTTATTAAATAATAAATATCATTATATACCTGTCACCTATCAAACCGAATATTACGCAGCCAAAAACGGAACCCAGTCGGCAGATCATCGCGCCCGATAACAGTTTCAAGTTATCGTCGCAAAATATTAGCCACTAAAACGGAAAAGGTTAAGTTAAATATCGTAACTAACTACTCTATTTTGTAAGTTAACTATAACTAGAGAAATATTTTACAGATAAAAGATGATTTTTAACAGGGTATGCAATTGTATTTATAAAGATGCCATATTTTGTTAGTGTGCATGGTATTTTAAGATATTTGCATTTTCTTAAGGTAAGCATTGAATCTATGGGTTGAGAACATAGACAATATAAAAAAGCGATAATGAGATAGTTTTAACAATGCGTAAGTTGGCTGATTTATTAAAAAGATAATAGTTACTTCACTTTTAACTCTGAAACAGTGAGATTAATTTCATGTGCCATTTTGAATGTTTTTAATGAATCCAATAAAGGTTTTCAAAAAAAAAATATTGTACAAAGATAATAAATTTTATCAAAAAATGCCAAATACTCACTTTTTTCTCGAGGCTGAAAAATCCGAACAGTTTTGTTCGCCACTTGGTGCAATTAAACTCTTCAGTAGAGTTATTTATTATAAAGAACGAGCACAAAGTCTTATTTAGAACGTCAACATGTTCTGGTGACACACACGTGATTTCTTCAGAAGGTTTCAATAGGAACATCTCCTGGTATTGGTTCAAAGACATCGGTATCGTTAAAACAACCAACGTTATTGTTACAAGCCATTGCCACATACCAATTACCCCAAGAACCTCTGTCGTAACGTCTTCATACACGGTGCCAATTCTGAAAACAAGAAATAACTTTATCATAACCAATATATAATGAATTTTAAATAACATACTTACATAGACATATCAACATACGACATTTATAAATCCAGTCCGCCTAGATTCAATACGTAAGTGATCATAGATTGTGTGGTGTTAATATTGCAAGTCAATAATGAACAAATGTCATTTGAGGGGCAGTTAATGATTTTAAAATAGATATGTTATATTAGTATTACGAATTAGAATTACGAAAAGTATAGACGTTTTGCAAGTATAATATTAAAACGTGTTTTAGCATTAAACTACTGTAACGGTAAATCACCTCACGGCTCGGTGATAAAGCGGACTAGTTAATATGCAAGTATTTTCTTAAGGAATGGAGGTAATAATGATTTTTAACTGTAACCAGCGTTTAATATTAAATAACTACAATTTTTGATTCTAAAGAACGTAAACAGGTATACAAAATCATATGGAAATTTCCATTGTCAATAAAAGTCCTACGTCTGCTTGAATGTTACAAATATTCAAAAAAGAATAAATGATTTAAAAACAGGCTTAAGTATGTCAAGGACGTTTTATTTACGTACACAAAGGTTTCACTTCCTCATTCAATATAAAGTTATGAATAATTTTTTTGCTATTCTCCTCACTAGTAGCCCAACATATCGGGTATTTTTTATGTAGAGGTACTCGAGTGCACTTAATTCAAATCCGCAAGATAAGGCAATATATGGATTTCACTTTTTACAAGTTAAATTGTCACTGCGTCGCGAACTCATATTATATTTAAATATCGGACAACAAAGCTTAAAATATTAATTTACAAACTTTAAAAATGTTGATAATTAACTTTTGTTAGTCTTAACCATTCCGAAGCTAGTAATAACGTTTACAACTATTAAAATAATTATTCGGCTATCGTTCTACATCAGCTTAGCACGATGTAAAAGAGCTGTCTATTTTATTCTATTGAAAATTTTACGTATTTTTACTAATGTCAAGCTTGTTTGGTTGTATTTTTTTCTCTTTTTTATTTTTACTACTGTTAGACAAAAACTTGTGGCCAAAAGTTGTCATTCTTATTTATATAAAAGAGACAGTTTTTTACGATACTGAATTTTTATGTTCTGGGTTAAATGTAATGTTTTCCAGCATTCTATTTATAGGAAAAGGAAGAAAAAATGGACTGCGACCACTAAAAGAATCAAGTTCAGTGTTCTACAGTGCAGCACTGCACCATTCATATTTTTTTTCCATAGTTTCACTAAAGCCTAGCTTGCTTTTTTTTTTTGCTGTATTTAAGACAGTTTTCACTTATAAAGTAATGCCCGCCAGTGTTAATGTTATTCACAAACGAAGAGGTTTTACAAATAGTTTTTTAAAGTACTTATCTAACAGACCTCATTGGCAAGTCATAGCAGAACAAACAATTGTTATTATTATGTTGGAATGTTGAAAAATATTTCAATTTATTGTCAAATGTTTGTATTTGTTGACCTTGAGAAATAGTAATATAAAATTTCATACAACAGTGCTATCACTATTCTTATCTTGTTTCCACAGCTCGACGGGAAAACTGGCAAATTTTGGCACAATGTTTTGGTATTTTTATAATGAAAAAAAACTAGTTTGAAGTTTAAGAACATTTGTAGACAAAAGAAAAACTAGGTCATCATACCTATTCCATAACTGCACAATCGTGACATGTAAACGTACGGTAATAAACATTTAACCAGTTCTGCTTCTTATTGTGTTGCAATATATTTTTACTGTTTTTTTGACTGGCCTTAACAAATGGGATCTACTTTTTACATGCTTATCCGAAGTATGGATTAAATTCTTCTTCACAGTATTAAAACCCACGAGGCTCATAATAAAAGAAATACAAAAACACTTAGTTTAGTTTCTGCTGAAAAACTGTATATTTTACTATCACAATCAAATATATCGTGACTTAAATACTAGACTAATCTAGTATATATGTTGAGAGTTAAAATTGCTGTCTAAACTGCAATTCCTTTAGTAACTTTCCGTTTCAACAGCGTGTCGTGGTTAAAACACTCATAAAACTATATCTAAAATTATTTAAGAATAATAAAACGAGCGCACTGCTTTATGTTTACTCTATACGGCTTATTATTGGATCACGATCATCTAATTTACTCCGTTGCGTCATTCGGTTGCGTGAATCGTAAATATAATAATTGTTATGGAAAACAAAACGAATATAACGATTACAGTTCTATTACAAAGTGAATACACCAATTCGACCTATTTATATATTTGACCTCCAATGTTGTCGATAGTGAAAATCAAAACTAATCATTATTTAATCTTATTAACGATCCAACGTGGTTGAGGTGCGTATAACGTAAAAGAACCGAGCTTGTTTTTTTCTATTGCAAAACGTTCGGAATTTGGTAAATGGTTTAGAAGCTACTTCTTCACTGTTGTCATTGTATGCTTTTTGATGAAAATGTAACATTAAATATTCCCCGAGTACGTTTTGTTTTGTAAGATGATCAACCAGAAATCATTATAATTCTCGCGGCCACGATATGTTTGTTACTGTATACGCACCTATAAATTACTGTATAGTGTTTTGGATGATTTTTTATAATTAATGGGAAATCCCTTTCTATTACAGATTACCGTCTTGAGTGATTTTTTATAATCTATCGGCGATCATACTGAACTGAACACGAGGTGCGCCGTGTCAAAGCTCCCGGCGTTGCGCGGGCGCATTAAGACAGGTATGACTTAATGGAGATAACAGGCGACGCGAGTTTTTCGCCCGAACGCGGTAAGCGACCGCGCCGCAGACGATAAACACCCATTCGCTCGGCCGCCGGCACACGCGCCTGGCGTACGCAACACGCGCTCCCATCCATCAATGGTGATTGTGATCGTTCCACGGCCAACACTGAAGGAAAACCACCACCATGGACAAGGACCACGCTCTAGAGGAGATGATGGGGAAATTGGGTGAGTTGGACAGTGTTTTAGACGAGCGAAACTTGGTACCGCTTAAAGCACCGAGGCACTTTTACATTTCGTATTCGACACGTTAATGGGCACACGTATGGTCCGTGTATCGGTTACTTGCATGCGGCTTTGTGCCGCGTATACGATTTCGCTTTTAAGTGCGCGGGTAAACGCACGTTGCGAGATTAAATCGATCGTCTCCAGTCTGAATGTCACGTTAGCGGCACAAATATAAACATTATGACGACAACGACTTTGCGACAGAGTTTACGCCTTAAAAAACTTCCCTTGTCCCACTTTATGCTGTAATCGCAAAAAATTGGCGAGTTGAACAATGAATGTGTCAAGGTCGATAAGTTTCATGTTAAACACTGTAATCACGTAACAGTTGTAAATCACGTTGTTTAATATCATGAAACCGATGGAAAAAGTGTGATTTTTGCTATCTTGCCAAACGCACTAAGATAAATCTGTCACCTGTGTCGCTATGCACAGATGCCGATTCAATTTTGATAACCGGTATTGTTGTAAATGCGGCCTTGTGTGCAAATAAACTTAACAGTATTGTGATTTTTGCCAAAAAAAACATCACATGAATGCTATTTGCAAATTAACATCTATATTTTGCGATTCATTAATTTTAACTTGCTGCTGAAACCATAATCTATAAGAAACATTATAAATGATATAAATAATATAAATATAATATTCTTTATGGAACTTTACTCGCTCTATATTTACTTTTATCATAGTAATAAAAAAAAGCTTCTGCTATTTGCACATTGATAACTTGTGTTTCCATATCGTTCTCATTTTGTAAGTGCCTTTTCCAATCGCGTTCCTTTATTACAGTTAACGTAAGTTATTTCCTTGGTAGTTTCTTCATAATTTTTCACATTTTATTCTTAAATATTTACATAGAATTATATGCGTTATTTAGTTTATATGCGAATAAAACTATCTAAGAGTAAACGGTAATATAGTCTTCTGTATATTTTATAAAATGTTAAATATTTATACTCAAATGAAGTAACGTTAATATTGATTCTAGAGGCTGCACCAATCTTCTGTAAAATTGTCTACGTCACACGTACACATGTTTTTCAAAATTCGTAGTAACTATTACCCAAGTTAAAGTCTAATAAACAAGTTTTTCAAATATATAAATTTAATATTAGAATACATATTTAGTAACTCTTAAAGTTACGAATCCAATTTGGCCTGGAAACAAAATTTGCGTGCTCAAATAATTTATCGCCGAAAGAGCAATGTAATACAAGCGATATCGTATAGGGTTACTGACACAATAATATGTGGGTCGTTGCTTGTCATTACTTTTTTAGTATGTGTATATAATAAGATTGATTAAATTAGGTTGTCATACATTATGTGAAATGATAAAATTTAGAAGCCTACGCCTATTTAAGGTTAGTAAACATTTTTTTAAACTTATAATAGCTAAACGTCATCAAGATTAATAGACAGATTATAAAAGAATACGTTAACACGTTTCGTTTCGTAGTTTTGATTCTAATTACCATTTTGCTATCAATTTCTTTGACTCACTTTTCCCACGGGAAAATGCAAACGCGAATTCCTGATATTTTTTATCTATAAAAGTAGGACACGTTTTAGTAAATAAAACACACCTTATTTTTTTAATTTTATCTAACATGTAACAATTGTAAAAATTTGTTGACTATTGTTTTATTGTCATTGTTTCGTGTTATAATTTACAAGAAGAAAGTCAGAATATTACTCTTTTGGTGTTATAATTTAGTTTTTTACTTTATTATTTCAGTTTATACAAATAATTAGGGATACTTGCACGGGTCAAAGGGCGATTACAACGCAACAAAAAGTGTTGCATTGCCGTTTTGTAGATTGTTAGGGAAGTGAGAGCTGATTTCTCCATTAAAAAATAAAATTTAACCGATATTTATTTAAAGAGTCGTACCCCATTGCAAAACAATATTCTGTCAGACGATTTACTAGAAATGGAATGAAAAATCCAACACCTGTTTTTAGAAGAACAAACAGAAATAATTTAACTAGAAAACAACTTGTAGTATTACAATGTAAGAGATGTTCGAGTTATCTTTAGCATCTTTAATGGATGCTTTAAATAATAACATTACCTCGTTCACGGCCAATTTGTTGCAAGTATTTCATTACAAAAGCAATTTCAAGAACAACGCTTCAAACTTATAGAACTATGAATAAAATCATTAACTGACTAATTAAAAACAAAACGAAGCTAAAGTCCAACTACTCACAGTTTGTTTATCGCTTCTGTGTGGCCATTAATAAAAAGTGATTTATCGTTGTACTCTTGTTCAAACACTGAATATATAGGTTTATCGACGAAATTATCCGCAGATAATAAACTTTTATCTCGCTTAGCTACAAAAGAACAGGAGTGATAATCAGAATCCATAAATATATTTTGGTCGAAATATTGAATAGCCATAAATACAATGCAATATACTGACATTGACCATGATTTTGACCTCACATTTTTCTGCAATACGCTTTTAGATTAATAATGCTTTGTAGTGTGCAGCAACACTCGTGTTAAACTATTTAATCCAGTTACATGGATTTACTATTATTTTAATATGGCGAATAGCTATCGTAAATAAAGATTGCTAGATAAAGGCTTCAGTATAATAAAACTGTATAAAAAATGTACAGTCAACCTAAAGTCTATTTCTGAATGTACTCAACATTTAGAAATAGACTTTCGGTTGACAAAGTTTAACATTAAATTCGATTTGGCGCCATAAAGTCAGTCATTCTTATTGGTTAAACATTGCGTGCGGATTGAACATGGTCATCACCTTCAGGTTGGTCCAATGCGGGTTAGTGGGTGGACCGACTTTTTACATGTCCATCCGACGCATGGAACATCTTACTTTTCAGAATATTGGGTGATCGGCTCAAGTTCTCATATCCAACCAGAAACCAACGATAACACAAAGTTGTTTTACCCACGGGATTCGAACCCACGAACTCCGGTTTATAAAGCAGGGCTCACCTAGGGCCAATACCGCTAGGCCACGGAGGTGGTTCATTAAACATGGTCGCGGTTCTTCATTAAGAACGCGTTTGCTGCTGACGTTATTAGTGTTTAACATTAGGCTTTGTTTACGTCAGTTCTATTGATACTTTGGATATGGATTTATTTATTTGTGTGTCTCGAACGTTTTGCATTTGTTTTTTAAATGAAGTCATATACTTTTATAATGTAAGCCTTCTTTTTCTTCACCACGCGACCGTTTCTTATTAGCTTCACATATTATCATCATCATACTGATATCTTTAGTATATTCTCTGTGTGTTTAGTATCTCGTTTTGTAATTCAGTTCAGTACCGTCCGAAATGTATTAATAGTATGTAATTACTTCAAAAGTATGCACAGTATATCTTTGGAATTCTGCCAATAAATGTAAAAGTAAAATCCTTGACTAATGTTCCTTTGTGCTTATTCTGATGTCGATGTCAACAGCTTCACAATGACTTTCACATTCACCGATACATTTTTGAATGTACACTTCGATTTTTGAACTAAAAATTTGCAAGGATGTTTCTTTTTCTACAATACTTATAAAAATTTATATATTCGTCTAAAACTTTGTTGCAAGACTAATAAAAGAAAATACCCAAACGGTCTGAAAACATCTTTTTTATTTTTTCCGGAACCTGGATTTGCAATTGCATATAATTCTATTAAGGTTAATTATGATTTAGAAATTGATTCACCCCCAGGAGCTTTCCTGCAACCAGGTTAAAACTAATAGTATATTTTCTATTATATCAGTCGCCATAGATTACCATTTTGACGTCGTTTCCAAGTCTTATTTCTGTCGGGTATAGAGCCATTTATGGCTGATTTGAAGAACACAGTGCAACCCAAGGCAACGTAGTGACGTCATCCATCTAACGTATTTATTGATTAACTGGCACGACAAAGATTTCAATCACTAAGAGATAATTCACCAATTAAAAAGTCACAATCGTAGGACTACACATTGCTTTTATAGTTACATAATCAACTTCATCATCATCAGCCTGTGTTAGTTCACTGCTTGACATAAGCCTCCCCTACTGCACGTAGGGTAAGGTCATAAACTACTTTATGCATAACATCTATAATTTTTTAACCATATAAACGTAATCGTTAGTATAGTGGCCCGTTGATTTATAGCATTGGGCTTTCATGTTGATCACGTTTTATGTGGTACTTAATTCAGAAGTATTATTTTTTTTACGAAACTATCGCTGCAATTCATATAAGAATTAAGTGAACAAAACCTACGAACAAATTTACGCTTTAAAATAACTAATAATTATTAACTAATTTAATTTTATTCTTTGCTTTATATTTTACGTAGGTGTAACAATGTATTAAATGTTTGATGATTTAAAAAAAAGTTAAAAGTCAATGGGCTAAATGTTCTTGGATTATATTTTACGGATTTATCAATTGTTCTCAGATAGTGTGTACAGGTATATTTTATTCTTTGTATTTTGGAATTATTACTAAAGTCAAATCTACTAAAATTTAGAAATTTTTATTCCAACAAAGAAGAACCGGAATAAATCTACAGTACCTTCTTCAAATCTCTAAAGAAATTATAAGTAAAAATTATACATTTTTACGGAAACAATGTAAAATATATAAGACATTCTAGTCTTTTATTGTTCGGTTGTAGTATAAATTAGAAATATTACATTGTTTATGACTAACCCTTGATCTACAGAATGCAAATGACCGTCTGTCTTTTGTTTTCGATCCAATCGAAACATTCCTACAATCACGTTTACCGATTAACCTAAAATTCTTATTTACGTCCATTGCTTTATTGTAGCAATATTTATAGATTCATCCAATTAGTTTCATATTATCAAGTGTGCGGTTTTTTCACGGCAACAACTCTTCTCAGGTTACAAGGTTGGTTTGACACTGAGCGCTGTTTGTTTATTTAATCGAGCGAGTATAAAAATAAAATCGCTCCACAAGGTTTTGATACGATAAACGTATATTTGTAACAACGTGTTGATATTAAGTGTCATGATATAATAATATGTCAGCCTTGCATAGCAATAATTGATAAGTATAAAATTTTGTACAAACAAATATATTTAAGTTTAGTTTAGATACCTTCTTTTATTTCGTTTGGTTGGTTGACGTAGGTATTCATTTAAATATTCCTGTTTTACACTACACTTCATATTTAATAAGAGTTATTGAACTCAATAAAATGGATAAAACATAATAAAAAAGGGTATTTATTAAATCCAAATTTTATTCAATAAAACTGTTAGACTTGTTGCTAGTGCTGAAGCGGAGTTTCCAAGCACAATACCACTGCCGATTGTAATGATAAAATAAGTTCATTCTGATAGGTCGGAGAGACTAAAATTATTAAGATCTGGAAACCCTGCTTCAGCACTGGTATCAAGACGCATGACATCTCAGATCCCTAATGGATTGATTGATGATTGATGGAATGATGTATTAGGGAGGTCTATGTCCAACAGTGGACTATTAGAGGCTTATGATGTCTAGAATTTACTTTTTCAAGATAAATCTTACTTTCAGAGAGTTAAAAAAAAGTAATTCGTAAATTTACTGCTGGTTAGGAATATTTAAGCATGGAGGGATATTAAAAAATAACAAAGATAAACGATATAACTGCAAAAGATACGCTATAACAAATATAGACGATATAACTGCAAAAGGAAAAAGAAACTCACATCAGTCATATATCCAGCAAAGGTTCAGTTACTACTGATCTTCTTAAGTGGTTGATTAAAGGAAACGTGCTATTTAGCGAATGTCTACTCGCAAATGTGGTTCCATTTTTTGTAAATTAGTACGCCATAAGGCAATAGAACGATTGATAAGTTATTGTTTACATATATTACTGTTATTTGAAATGATTTAAATTCGGAATAACATTAGATGTATGTTAACATATTGTATTTTAAATTATATTGAAAGAACAAATCCTTGTTTGATGCGTCTTGATTAATGAACAAAAATTAGATTTAAATGTATATAGGATTGTTGGCTTAAATACGTAACTAACATTCCTATTTTATATTTAACAGCTAGAAATCACTTAAATCTTTGTAATGATACGAAGATTAAGGGACATGTCGTAGTCTACTTTTTTTTCATCCCTTACGTAACAACAATTTTTAATGTAACTTTCTCGTATCATTTTACTCCATTAAGGAGCGCGATAATAATTCTAGTTTCTGGTGCAATAAAATTATCATATTAATAGTAACACGTATGTTTTAGCAACACAATTATTGTAATCATGGTGTTAATCAAAATTTTTATCACTAATAGGCCTTTAAACAAGTTCATTCAAAAATTACACTTTACTACTATTGCCTATCATTAATAAAACACTTTTATTACATAAAAGCCTAAAAGGCAATAATAATAAAGTGTTTTGGGCTACCCACTTGACCCGCAGTGGTTAGTGACCCTGACTCTTGCGTCAAAGGGTGTGGGTTCGATTCCCACCCGGGGAAAATATTGTGTGATGAACATAGTGTTTTTCTCGTGTCTGGGTGTTTGTATCTACATAATATGCATTTATTTACAAAAGAAATGTAAGTTTATGTATTTATCAGTTATCTACTTTCCGTAGTACAAGCTTTGCTTAGTTTGGGACTAGATGATGTTGTGTTATTCATACAGAAATATTATTATTATATTATTATTTTAGAAAGATGGATCAAAATAATCTTTCTGGCACCCAATTATTATTGTCCGATAATAATTAATAATAATTGGGTGCCAGAAAAACTGTTAAAAGATTATTAGAAATAATTCTTGTTTCCTGTGCAATAAAATTAACATACTAATAGTAACATGTATTTTTTAAAAACGCAATTATTGTAATCATGGTGTTAAGCGAAATTTTTATCACTAATAGGCCTCTAAATAAATTAATTCACAAAATTACACTTTACTATTATTGACTATCATTGATAAAACACTTTTTATTATTAACATTTTATTACATAAATGCCTAAAAGGCGATAACAGTAAATCGTTAATTTTAGAAAGATTGATCATAACAATATTTCTGGCACCCAATTATTATCGTCTGAACACCATGAATATTAACTGCCTCCGTAGCCTAGTGGCAAGACCGTGTGCTTTAGAAACCCGAGGTTGTGGGTTCTAATCCTGCGGGGACTCTACAAATTTTCATTGTTGTTTCCCAGTTGGTCCTGAAAAGTAAGATGATCCATGCGTAGGATAGACATGTAAAAAGTGGGTCCTTCGTGGATTGGTGGGATACGGTCCAAAACCCCGTAATGGTTATAGGGGTGTATTAGGGGAGGCCTATGTCCAGCAGTGGACTATCACAGGCTGATGATGATGGTGATGATCATAAACGCCATAATAGAAATCTTTATACGAAACAATAACAGGTTAGTCTTCGATTTTCTTGATACTAGAGCAATAAAGTAATAACGAGATTCAAACTTTATAATGCGATACAGTGACCTGTTTTAATCGAGACTCATATTGCCCGTCTACTCGCATGAATACCGACAACTTTGAGTTACAACAAACCTGAATTCTGTATTAAGAAATCGTTCGAGTTTTCTGTAGATTATGGATTGACTTATTGAAAACATTGGTATAGCGCGACAGAATCTTATCCATATTGCGAAGTGTTGACAAAGTTTCCTTAGTTTTTAAATTAAAATGTTATTAACCCTTAAGATACAGTTATTAGTAATTAGATTGTTAGTAATATTTTATAGTTTTTAACAATCTCACAATAAAAAAATATTGCCTAATACTTCTTTTTACTAACGATATAAACCAAATTGTTATTCGATTGATATTATTGATCATCTTATTTTCAACACAACATATACTATTCAATCTTAGGACGGAGAATTATCATGCACTTTAGCATTTACATCTGGTTACGAGAAATAATATTTATTTCCTTATTTCTAATAATCAAAATGCAAACTAACCCCGGGCGGAAAACAGGAACACTGTTACGAAAACTACAAATTAACTAACAAGGCAATGTTAACAGTTTTATGTTAATAATATACGCTTTGATAGCATATTTGATTAACATGTTTTAAACGTTACGTTTTTGCGAATGATATATTGTTTTGACGCAAATTATATAACGGACCTTTATGGTACTAGATTTACAGAAGTAACCTAAAAAATAGGCCAAAAACCTTCAACATACTCCCATTTTGCTATATTATACTACTTCAACTTAAAAATAAGAATTGGGAGTCACATACTTTAACCGCTTTTATCTTTGTAGTGGACCTAATCGTCGTACCGCTTTCTATAAAATATTTCATTATCTGTAAAGATTATTACGTCTTTTTTTTAAACATTAATATTTTTACCTTTTGTTCTATAAAACTTAGTTACAGATCAAATATATTTTTTTTAGTTTAATGTTTAATTTTTCCGTTTAAAAGGTTTTTTCATAATTTATTCTTTCTTTTTCGATATTTAGCACAATTATTTCTATTATGTTAACACATAAAATTCTATCGCACTATATTTCTGTGTTTCCTAGCGAATCTTTACGAAATAAAGTGTGTCAGCATCTGTGTCAACAAAAATAGAATGACGTCTACACATAGTATTAAAGAGCTGGATTTTATTATTCATTTATAAGAACAATATTTAATTTCATTTTATAATGAGTATATGATATTTTAATAGGACATAAGATAATAGTGGTTTATTAACAGTTGGTTTTTCGAATAGTAGTTTTCTGGGACAAAAATTAAAAACTTCAGTCATAAAATTCACTAATATAACGACATATTTTAAATAATACTATTTCATGGTTTATAATTGATTATCATTATCCATTTATTATCAATATTTATGATTAAAAATGTTATATAAATTAAATCATCTTAGAAAAGGTCTTATTAAACATGTACTTGAATCAATTAACAGTTTTATTACAATTTATATAGTTAGAAAAGGACTATTACGTTTTCCAATAAATATGATGTACTTTGGATTTGTCATTTTGGATATTATTGGGTAATTGTATCTTTCCAAACAAGCTATAAGAAAACTATAACAATAATCATTGTTATTGACCTTATACATTGATAAAGCATTAATCTTCTATTTCTAGAGTTTATCAATAAGTTGAAGGCTGATATAGTTCCTGTAAAATATGGATGTTATTTCCGTATGTAATAATATATTAACATGTTGAAAGAACTTGTTTGTCTTCTATTTGGTTGAATGTGATAATTAAAGGTACTACTGGGTCCAAATAAAAGGTAGCGCTTTTATCCATAATAGCTTGAGGTTAAAAAATATTATGCTTCGATCAACAGAAGTGTGCCATCAATGATAATGTACAGTAAGATTTCTATCTATTTCTGAGGGATAATGTTTATTCTGGAGTAGATAGACTTGACCAAAATATAATATAAAAACATAAATATACAAGAAATATAACATTAAATACAAAAATATAATGCCAGCTAGCGACGAATGCGGTTAATGCGGGTTAAGTGAGTGGTTCGAAACCAGCAACGAATTACTTCGAAGTTGACCACAGTACGTTCGTAGGTATAAGTTATGTAAAAGTAATCGGTGCGAATGGTGAATGTACAATCAGTTGAAACGCTCTCTTTTTGATACGAGCAGTGGTTTATTTCTTACAATCAAAACCGTTTACACATTGGACGTCGGCCACGTGTTATATAGAGTACATCGAACGCTTAGCGTCCGTAATATTTACCTTTTCGAGCGCCATGTTACTAGTTTTCTTTGTTTAATGCTTAGTGTGTCAATACATTGTCATGTGTGTGTATATGTATGTATCTTCTATGCGATACATTTGTGTTAGGTTGCAAATCACGTGATTCTTCGGTAATCGGCGACCGGGTATCGAGCTAAGTTCACAGGTTACTTAGTGTCAGCGCCACCTATTATCGCTGTATTGAATTCTACACGCGCTCGGTCCTTATGAAATTTAATTCGTTAGTACCCAGTTAACAACTGCACGCATGTTTAATTACTAATTAAAAGCGTGTTTATCGAGTTTTGTTGTGTTTATGTCTTTTCTATGCGTTATTTTGACCTTTAGAACGACGATTCGAGTTGTTTTTGTTTTTACCTAGTTATAATGTTAAGCCAATTTTGAGTCAGAATTTTCGTCCACAAAGTCTAATGTCAAACTCAATTGGCGCCAAAAATTTTGGGCCTTTAATATTTAAATTGGTTAAACTTCGCGTAGGGATTGAAAATAGCCGCGGTCCACCGATAAGAACGCGTTCATTTCTGTTTGATATTTATTTTTTAAATTGTCATTCCGTATAAACAGCTGAAACGCTTTTACCATATGTACTAGTAGTTTGTACCGGAAAATAACTACGTTTGTAGGTTTGTACAGTAGTGTGCGAACAATGATATTAACATTGCGTGCCGTGATCGTATTAGTTTAAAGGAGGTCCCAAAAATTTTAACAACAAAGTTCTCAGACTTCTAGAATATTATAAATTCTAGCCATATAAGTATGAAACTAAAATATAATTTTATTCCACCACGGTCATCAATGTGGAATATGGATCCAAATTAGTGATGACTCTGCATGCTAGATATAATCCGAAATATCGGAAACGAAATATAAGAATAATAATGGAACGCAACGCGATAAATCCATAAAAAGTGGATTTGATTGACGACAAAATATTTTTTTTCTGCGAGATTACTATCGTTAGACGACAAACCACTAATGACAGTCGTTAGTATAGGTTGCCTTAATTTCGAGTATAGTGAGGTAAAACTTCTTAAAACACCTGACAAAGGTATGCGGATAGTACAAAAGAAAGTGAATGCCGTGTACGTGATACTTTCTACAAGATTTGCTTCGATGGTTTTGTTTCAATTCTTATATAAGAATATATCTTGTCGTCAGCGTTCCTTTTTACACGTGGACAGGAATTTTAGTCGAACCGAGTCGAATTATTCTATTATTCTGCGAATAGCGTCTTAACGACGATCTTCGGCACGAACTACGGTTGCATAATAACTCTATTGTTAATTCTCAGTAATTTTGCATCTTACAGCAAGTAATGTTTTTATTATAAATTGAATTGATGACTTTTGTATTCATTCAATTAATTCATTTAATTTTAAACAAATGAAAAACATAACCTTTTAAATCGATAGTTACTTTAAATTCTATTTATTTTATTATATATTTTTTATGTCAGAGTATTTATGGCACATACCTAACAAAATTTCGTTTATCATTCACATAGATCTCTTAGTATTATCAGGAATTAGGTTAATGTGGCAAAGATTATTTTTAACCGACCTTATTAAGACCAATGCGACGTTTGTGCGTAGATGAACAAGAAGAGATATTAAAAAGTGGTAATTTTCTTATTTTTTTAAACAAAGCTTTTAAATTTTTTTTATTGGAATAGCGATTTTTTAAGCGGCCAGCGCGGTAAGACATACCCGATGTCAATCCGCTTGCCATTCTGAGACAAGACATGTCATCTCTATAAAGAGTAACTTATATTAACCAAAGTTTTCTTATTACTAAAACAGCAATGTATTCGTACTATTGCTTTGAGGCAATACAAGGCGGTGCGACTTCTCTATTTGTTTCGCTGAGAAGAGAGAGCTACTATTTAAAATAAAGACAGTCAATCTACAAAACTGTTTTAATGATCAAAAACGACAAAAAATGACAGTATCCAAAGCAAATAATATTGAATAACTCTATGGTTTTGAAATTTTATAATGCTAGTCGATTCCGACTACGGCAGTCGATCTATATTAGACTATTTTCCTTGGATCTCATAGCCTGATACGATAGATAACCGACACGACCGGAGAGAGACCGAGGCGCAGAACGAACTATTAAAATTTACATGACTATCCAACGCATGGATCATCGGTTTTCCTGTGTACATGCCCATCCGATGCATGGCTCATCTTAGTTTACAGACAATCGGGTGATCGACCCGCATTGCCCTAACCAACTAAGAAATAAAAATGGAAATTTTTGGAGTCCCTGAAAGATTTGAAACTGCGACCTCCGGTTTCTAAAGCACAAGCCCTTGCCACTAGGCTACGGTGGTGGTTATAACATTGAATAGAAGTCTAGCGTTTCATGCCAACGTGCCAATGTATGTATACAGTAGAATTTAATTCAGATGATCCTGTCACGGTTGTTAATATGTTTTTAAATAATTTATAATTATTCTGACAACTACAAGCATGATTATACAGTAATTATTTTTTATCTCTATTAATGTCAAAAGGTTAGGCGGTCGACCAATAACAATGCGCTAGTTTTCATCGTAATTTGTCCTTGACATTACAAAATTGTTTACCTAAATCCAATTAATTTTGCTTTCATGTTGAGATGCGTTCATTTTAATTACTTAACAGGATTTTCAACGTTTCTCTTTTATTTATAGAGACATGTGTTTTTGCAGGGGATTTCGGGAGGTACCAATGCTTCCAATTCATCCTCCACATTTTGGCGGCAATGACTGCCGGTATGCACATGCTGTCTTTGGTAACGGTTGCTGCGGTACCTGACCATAGGTAAATTATACAACAATGTCTTATCAATTAACGCACAAGTTAAACGAACACTTTATACAAATTAATGTATCTTATTTTAAATACAAGCAACACTAAAATAATATCTATTAGGAAATTTACATGCTTTTAAGATAACAGCAAAACAATTATTACAAAACACTACACACTAAAAGACGAAATTGACAATAATTAACTTTCAACAAATTTCGATAACGTTAATAGAAGAGATAACGCATCGCTGTGCCTACAAGCAATTACATAAATTATGATATTAATTTTAAAGGTGGCAGAAATTTACGAGTAATAAATATTACTGCATTAGGTCTGAACTGCGATTCTAACACAGGCACAAACCTTGGTGAGCGGAATATTGGCTTTCTATCCACTTATGTTAAGTTCTGCTTTTATTTGAGGTTTGTTGTCGTTACTTGAATGTCTTGGCGTTGCTGTTACGTTCTAGATTGTAATATCTAGAACTTTATGTCTAGAGTATTAGTCTTTTCTGCTCTAGATGTAAAATATAATATTTTCTTTTTATTTTTAAGAGTGGTTGGTCGAGAATTACTTTCTCAAAGTAATTTTTGTTTCTTGCATGTGCATGAATTATGCTATCTATTCGAAAATTATCTTGTCATATTTTTTCCATTTTAGGTATAATCGATTCTAATTGGCAACGGCAAATACATTTTACAAGAAAATAAAGTAAAACACTTATATTTAAACTTGCATTCAAAAGAATATGGAGAATAAATTCTTGAATCGTTTGCCAACTATGAATCTATAATTAATTTTAAAGCTGACATTGTTTGAATTACTCTGTTCTTTAGTAAAATCGTGACTTTTTTCAATGAATCAATCAATACGAGGTTAACGGTTATAAGTACTCTTAATCATTCTTTATCTGTGGTGTCCAATTGATATAACTCAGCCCCTTTTATATATAAAATGCCCAAGAATATCAACACACCTTATTGATGTAAAAATTGACAATTGATAATGAAAGAGTTGTTTTATGTTGGAAATTTAAAAGGATCTGAGTTATGGGCTATCATTTCGGTTATATACGTTAAGAGGTGGGAGTCATCTTTCAAATGACCATAAAGTAAGTTGTACTATACTTGCTTTACGGTTGCAGTTGAAATATTTACCGAGAATATTGCTTATTTCGGCATACGGGGTTTTGGAATCGGCTTTGGTGTCCGTTACTTGGAATGAAACAGTGTGACGTTTGGTGCTATTACAAATCGGTGATTGAACGTAAGTACACATGTAAAATACCCGATCACTTGTTTATGGATAAGGTATACTTTATGTAACGCTTTTTATGTGCTAAAATCGCATAATTTTTTTAATAAATTCACAATTATACAATTATAATTTTCATCTTTAATACTTTACTCTTCATTCTTACTCCTTTTCTTATCACTGCATGACGGTTGTGTGTAAGCGCATGTTCTTCAAAATTAACACTCGTGATTTCCTTTTGTTAATTTCAAAACATACGCTAAAATATGCCACTACACTTCATAAATATATAACGACATTATTAAATTTGTCGCGGAATGTTAATAATTACATTAGGTATATTATTATTGTTTCTAAATCGTTTGTGTTATGTTTCTTATTTAAAATGCGTAATACTGTTAGTTGGAAAATAATCTCAATACAATAAATAAAATATACATTTGCATCTAATTGTCGAGAACGGCCAGCACAAGCTTCCATTCATTTATTGCACAAGATCTATGTTTTTTTTATTTTTTGTCAAACGCCAAGATTTTAATGAAAAACAAGTAAGTCAAATGTTCTCATATTTCAGATGTGCCCTCGAGGGAGTTGATCGGTCCAATTTTACAATGCCATGGAACTCATCTTTGGTGAGAAATTCCATCCCCATAAACGACAATGGAAAATTGGATTCTTGTAATGTCTACGGTGTTAATAAAACCATAGAAGAATGTCAATCATGGGTGTACGATACAAAATATTATACTTCGTCGCGTGGTATTGAATGGGATTTCGTTTGTGATAAAAGATGGATGGGGGCAGCGGCGCAAACTGCTTACATGTTCGGTGTGGTCGTAGGCTCGGTAGTCCTTGGCCGTTTGTGCGATAAACTCGGCAGGAAAACCATCTTCGTCTGGTCTGGCTTGCTCCAGTTGATATTCGGTGTCGCTGTTGCATTCACGACTGAATATTATACGTTTGTTACTGTTCGTTTCCTTTACGGAATTTTTGGATCGGGGTCTTACATAGCTGGTTTCGTGCTGACCATGGAGCTTGTTGGACCCGGTAAACGTACATTGTGCGGTGTAACATTCCAAATTATGTTTGCTATAGGAATAATGCTGCTAGCTGGCTGGGGATATCTGTTAGACAATAGGTTCTATTTACAAATACTGTACGCTTTGCACGCGGTTGTTCTTCTGCCTCATTGGCTAGTTATGGACGAATCTCCGAGATGGCTCTGGGCTCAAGGGCGCGCTCGGGAATCCGTCGCTATTATCGAAAAGGCACTGAAAATGAACAAATCTGAAGAGGTTGTGGATACCCCTTCTTTAGTGTCACAATGCAAAGTAACATGCGCTAAATATTCTGATGAGCATTCGGCTGGTACGACTGATCTCTTCAAAACACCAAATATGTTAAGAAAAACATTGATCATCTGTGCCTGTTGGTTTGCAAATTCCGTTGTATATTACGGTCTATCTTTGAATACCGGGAAATTAAACGGCAATCCTTACTTTATAATGTTCTTAATGGGCGTAGTGGAACTACCAAGTTATGTTATTATCATGTACTATTTGGATAGGGTCGGCCATCGCGCCCTTATAAGCGCTATGATGTTGTTAGGTGGAATTTCGTGTCTGGTCGTGGTGGCCTTACCACACGGCTCCACGGCTACCACGGGTGTTGTGATGATCGGAAAGCTTTTCATCTCAGGTTCGTATTCGATCATTTATAAATATTCGGCAGAATTATTCCCTACTGTAGTAAGAAGTTCGGGTGTTGGTCTTGGAAGTATGTGCGAGTGTATCAGGTGCCTTAACCCCGCTCATCAGTTTACTCGATACCCTCAATCCTAAAATACCAACGATAATCTTCGGTTTTCTGGCATTGCTGTCTGGATTCTCCACGTTCTTCTTGCCAGAAACCATCGGTAGGAATCTACCACAGTCAGTGGAAGATGGTGAAAAGTTTGGTGTGGGCGATACCTGTTTTACAAACTGCAGCGGCAAGAGGATGAGTGATGCATCGTTGGACCTCCCCGAAACTATGGTCCCATTGGACGCCGAGAAGAAGCAATAAACACAATGAATATGTTACCTTTTACTTATTCTTCTGGGTATAGGTTTGTTTTAATATATTTAAAATGTATCACAACACATATGTGCCGTATTAATTGTATTATTCTTAAGTGATACTGCAGTGACACATTAAAACCGCGCATTAAAAATGCACATTGCATTTATATTTAGTAATAAAACTGTAGGTTCGGGCGGACTAAAGTGGGCAGGCAGTTTAAAATTATGACGCTTTCTAAACTACTTGCCCACTTTAACCAGACCATAATAATAAATATACGAGCACTAAATAAAATTTTATGACTGTAGAAATTAAAGTCATGGAATAAGAAGTTATGTTACTAGACTTATTTATATACATTTTGATTTTTGTCTTACATGTTATGCCTGTAATTATGTTTTATTACTCGATCCTTTGACAACTTTTATATTTTGTCATAAATTTTTTTGTGTAACATTTTAGTAGCAAAATAATCTGTAGGCTAATTTCTTACTAGAAAAACCTAATACGTAACATATTCACTCAGACAGCTTATTTATTTCTTAACAGTTACCTACGATATCGTATCGAATAAGTTGGGTACGTACAAAACTGTTACACTGCCATCTTAAAATAATATTCTTGCCTTTCACTCTCTATAGACCTTTTTAAGTTTAAGTATCACGTTTGCATAATTTTATGGTTTTGTCTTAAGAATGTTTTACAGTTTTACGTAGTATTTAAGCGATAAGTTTATAACATAGCGTTGCTTAAGTTATCTAGTCAGGTATTAAGGAACAACAAATTAGACTGGAAGATATTTTATTAGTCATTAAATAATTTTATTGATAATGATTAATTGATATACAACTGCAAGGCCTTGACCTGCCTAAAATATAAAGTCACTAACAAAAAACATTGATAGTTCATTTCATTTGTACGTTATTTTATTTCGGCTATGTCTTCACAACTGTACTGATTTAAATAAGATAACTAACATAAGATGAGACAATATAACTGTATTCGTATTCATTATGAAACAATAGACTTTATAATATAAGAATAAGTAAAATTTGATACAAGATAATAATGCTTGAGGGGTGCATAAAAGCATAACTATTAAACATTTTTTTGTTATAATATAATAATGTAATAACCGATTTCCAAGCACACCAATGCAAAAAACAAGATTTGTAATAAATTTACGCAATCTAAACATTTTTCAGTTATTAATGTTTATATTTCTGTAGACAGAGCATAATTTTTACTTTATATAATTAAGGCAGCTTAGGATATGAACATTTAATAAATATTTAACATTTTTTTACGATCCCGAAGAATACAGATAACATACGAATGTGTAAACTCCTTATTGTAGTCGGTTTGAGTACGTTTTGATTATATATATACGATTTAGTTTTATCACTTTTACGCATTGACGAGAAAATATTAGCTTATGCAATACTTGTTACGAGCTCAATATATTTATTCTTTAGTTGTAATTAGGATAATGTTTCGGCTAAATGTTGCTATAAATGAATTATGCTGCCAGAATGTAAACATTTTTAACCACAATAACGTAATATTTAGTATAATGATATCGTTTTTTATTCTTTCATCATTGATAATTATTTTTGACTGACTTTGTTTTCTTTCTCTGAATTTATTTTATCTTTAATTTTTATTCTTTTTTTGCTTACATACCTTTCCATTAGCAAAATGTTTTGTAGTTTTTATACAGATTGTCAATTATGTTATAAGTATGGTTTATATTAGTACCTATAATTAATTTTAATTACTTTCTCTATATTTATATTAATTCTAAAAGACATGTAATACGTACTATATTAATTCTAGATTTATATAGTAAAAAATGTTTTAAAAATTTTATTTAGAATCACAATTTAGAGACTTTACTTATAGAATCACACAATTTATACAATTTAACGAATTTTATTATGATGCCATATATACAGAAGCATGATTTTATTTGTTTTTCGGAATTGAACTTATTTGTATTTTTTTTTATGTTAAACGATGATGCTGTATTCTTTACTAACACATATACACGTAATTGTTAAGAACGTTACATTTATTATTTGTATGTTTTTATGTGTTTTATCCAGTGTATAATCTTATAATAACTTTATTCAAACATAATAAAGAGTTTAATTACAAATGACGTTTCTTTAATGCAACAATGTTATTACAAAAACGATTAAGACAAATAAATATAAATTACAGGATTAAATATGTAATGAATTGTGACTACATAATTTACCTTATTTTCTACTTTTAGGCAGGTATCTCGATCGATTCCAAAGTAAAAAAGGCAATATTTTCTTAAATAAACATGATTCATGAAAAATTGCTTTTAAAATATCTCATAGATGGAAAAATATAGTAACTACAACCCATGGAAACTTGTGTTGTGACCACTTTGTGTTTTATTTTGGCATTTCTAATCAAAGTATAGATTTATATAACGAGAATAGAATCTTCCATTATCTTGTCATAGCGAAATACTTTGTAATAATTGAAAATAATAATTAGTCAACCCTAACTAAATTAAAACTAAAATGGATCCGTAAGATATCATACTATTTCGCATAGCATGATGGGTTTTTAGCCTCGCTTTGTGGTACATCACCGATTGAATATCTCTGCATATGTAGAAACGGTAAGTATAGTTTCGCCATATTAGAAAAAGAATCCACATAAGCAAAGTCCCATGCCTAACTGTAATGACGTCAGTAGCGAACGCGTCAGTATTGGTCAACTGCGGCCAGGTTCAATCCACGCGATTTTCGACCAATGAGAGTACCCAGATTTTTGCGCCCATTGAGTTTTACTGTAGACTTTGTTTTTTGTAAATTCTTCCTCTAAATTGGTTAAACTATAATAGTGAGTAATACGGCTGAAGCTTATAATGGGGGGAACAAGTTCTAATCTCCGCGAGTAATGTATGGGGCTTATATAATTATTTTGGGACCCGCCTCCGACTAACTGGTTAAATAAACCAATAATATAAAAATATTTAAAACAATATTGATTTTATCTAAATAACATTTGGACATGCAAACAACATTCACAACGTAATGTCACGAGTCACGACTCTTTATTCTTATTGTTTGACGTTGCTACGCTGCCATCGCCTATATGTTATCTATACAAATAAATAAAATTGGGGTGTCTGTATGTAAAGTTATAATAACCGATAACATAGTGATGTATAACCGATACATATAATAAAACATCTTTTTAAATTTTTGTTTGTCTGTCTGTCTGTTTGATCTGGCTATGGTATGGCTGTACCGATTTTGATGGTACTTTCACTTAAATATATCAAAGGAAACTTTAGGACAAAGGACTTTCTAAAAAGTCCTTGGACTTTTAAAATCCTTTGTATTTTTAAAAAACCACTGACCATCAGCTAGTTCACCAATAAAAAGAATACACTGGTGACTTTTTGTCGAATATTTTTTTTATTGGACTATTCTACGAGACAAGCTGGATGTTCATTTATGCTGCATATTGTATATAAACATCCAAAGGATATAAGTAAGTCTCAGTATGCTAGCCCTCAGGTTTCATATTATTGTTTAGTGGCGAAATTGGCTTCGATGGAACCTAATAGGTCTCTTGTAAAAGTACCTACAAAATTTTATAACTACGTAACTAAGATAAAAAGAGTAGACCGGTGTTTAGATAAATGGATGTGCTATATTATTTCTTCCAGGGTATATCTTCATTTGATGTTTAAATTTTCTTGCATCACAAAGCGCCTCAAGTTAGACAGTGTACATAAATCTTGTGACAGATGCGTTGGCTTGCGAGTTGTTATCAAGTGTTCCATTAAAACTGACCGACAGGTGCTTTTAATTGCTTTGCAAGTCGAAAAACGTTACCCAACCGGTCGTACTGGCTTTCTTTTTAATAAATTTTATGGCTAACTACACGGAAACACTGCTATATATTTGCTGCAGCTTCCTTGCCAATTTTTGTGATTATATATATTATATTTGAGACTATGTCACGAACTATTATTATTAGGTACCTTTTTAAAATTACTAAATTATGTTTTATTACTCGATGCTTTGACTAACTTTTATATTTTGTCATTAATTTTTTGTGTAACATTTTAGTAGCAAAATAATCTGAGGCTAATTTCTTACTAGCAAAACCAATACGTAACATATTCACTCAGACAGCTTATTTATTTCTTAACAGTTACCTACGATATCGTATCGAATAAGTTGGGTACGTACAAAACTGTTACACTGCCATCTTAAATAATATTCTGCCTTTCACTCTCTATAAACCTTTTTAAGTTCTAAGTATCACGTTTCATAATTTTATGGTTTAGTCTTAAGAATGTTTTACAGTTGTACGTAGTATTTAAGCGATAAGTTTATAACATAGCGTTGCTTAAGTTATCTAGTCAGGTATTAAGGAACAACAAATTAGACTGGGAGATATTTTATTAGTCATTAAATAATTTTATTGATAATGATTAATTGATATACAATACTGCAAGGCCTTGACCTGCCTAAAATATCAAGTCACTAACAAAAAACATTGATAGTATGTTTCATTTCATTTGTACGTTATTTTATTTCGGCTATGTCTATACAACTGTACTGATTTAAATAAAATAACTAACATAAGATGAGACAATATAACTGTATTCGTATTCATTATGAAACAATAGACTTTATAACATAAGAATAAGTAAAATTTGATACAAGATAATAATGCTTGAGGGGTGCATAAAAGCATAACTATTAAACAAAAAAAATAACCGACTTCCAAGCACACCAATGCAAAAAACAAGATTTGTAATAAATTTACGCAATCTAAACATTTTTCAGTTATTAATGTTTATATTTCTGTAGACAAAGCATAATTTTTACTTTATATAATTAAGGCAACTTTGGATATGAACATTTAATAAATATTTAACATTTTTTTACGATCCCGAAGGATACAGATAACATACGAATGTGTAAACTCCTTATTGTAGTCGGTTTGAGTACGTTTTGATTATAATATACGATTTAGTTTATCACTTTTACGCATTGACGATAAAATATTAGCTTATGCAATACTTGTCACGAGCTCAATATATTCATTCTTTAGTTGTAATTAGGATAATATTTCGGCTAAATGTTGCTATAATTGAATTATGCTGCCAGAATGTAAACATTTTTAACCACAATAACGTAATATTTAGTATAATGATATCGTTTTTATTCTTTCATCATTGATAATTATTTTTGACTGACATTGTTTTCTTTCTCTGTGAATTTATTTTGTCTTTAATTTTTATTCTTTTTTGTACTACCTTTCCATCTGCACAAATGTTTTGTAGTTATATTCAGATTGTCAATTATATTATAAAGTATGGTTGATTTATCTTAGTACCTATAAATAATTTTAATTACTTTCTCTATATTTATATTAATTCTAAAAGACATGTAATACGTACTATATTAATTATAGATTTATGTAGTAAAACGTGTTTTAAAACCTTCATTTAGAATCACAATTTAGAGACTTTACTTATAGAATCACACAATTTATACAATTTAACGAATTTTATTATGATGCCACATATACAAAAGCGTGATTTTATTTGTTTTTCGGAATTGAACTTATTTCTGTTTATTTTTTTATGTTAAACGATGATACTGTATTCTTTACTAACACATATACACGTAATTGTTAAGAACGTTAGATTTATTATTTCTATGTTTTTTATGTGTTTTATCCAGTGTATAATCTTATATTAACTTTATTCAAACATAATAAAGGGTTTAATTACGAATGACGTTTCTTTAATATGCAACAATGTTATTACAAAAACGATCAAGACAAATAAATATAAATTACAGGATTAAAGATGTAATGAATTGTGAATACATAATTTACCTTATTATCTACTTTTAGGCAGGTATCTCGATCGTTTCCGAATTAAAAAAGGCAATATTTTCTTAAATGAACATGATTCATGAAAATTACTTTATAAAAAAGGAAAAATATAGTACTTACAACCCATTGAAACTTGTGTTGTGACCACTTTGTTTTATTTTGGCATTTCTCACTGACAAGTCGAAGTATAGATTTATATAACGTAAATATAATTTTCAAATATCTTGTCATAGCGAAATACTTTGTAATAATTCAAAATAATAATAAGTCAACCCTAACTAAATTAAAACTAAAATGGATCCGTAAGATATCATACTATTTCGCATAGCATGATGGGTTTTTAGCCTCAGCTTTGTGGTACATCACCGATTGAATATCTCTGCATATGTAGAAACGTAAGTATAGTTTCGCCATATTAGAAAAAAGAAGTACACATAAAGCCAAGTCCCATGCCTAACTGTAATGACGTCAGTAGCGAACGCGTCAGTATTGTCAACTGCGGCCAGGTTCAATTCCCACGCGATTTTTGACCAATGAGAGTACCCAGATTTTTTGCGCCCAGTTTTACTATAGACTTTGTTTTTTGTAATTTCTTTCTCTAAATTGGTTAAACTATAATAGTGAGTAATACGGCTGAAGCTTGAAAATGGGGGGGGGAGGGGGAACAAGTTCTAATCTCCGCGAGTAATGTATGGGGCTTATATAATTATTTTGGGAACCGCCTCCGACTAACTGGTTAAATAAACCAATAATATAAAAAAGCGATCCTATAATAGTAAGTACATTTATGTAGATAAAATATTTAAAACAATATTGATTTTATCTGAATAACATTTGGACATGCAAACAACATTCACAACGTAATGTCACGAGTCACGACTCTTTATTCTTATTCTTATATGTTATCTATACAAATAAATAAAATTGGGGTGTCTGTATGTAAAGTTATAATAACCGATATCATAGTGATGCATAACCGATACATATAATAACACATCTTTTTAAATTTTTGTTGGTCTGTCTGTCTCTTTGATCTGGCTATAGTATGGCTGTACCGATTTTGATGGGATTTTCACTTAAATATATCTAAGGAAACTTTAGGACAAAGGACTTTTTAGAAAAGTCCTTTGTATTTTTTTTAAAAAACCACGCGGTCAACAGCTAATTCACCAATAAAAAGAATACACTGGTGACTTTTTGTCGAATATTTTTTTATTGGACTATTATAATAAACGAGCTGGATGTTCATTTATGAAATGACGCTGCATATTGTATATAAACATCCAAAGGATATAGCAAGTTTAATTGTAGCCCTCAGGTGTAGAATGTCTCCTTAAGCCTGCAATTACTCACTAATGTTTCCATATTATTGTTTAGTGGCAGAAATTCGCTTCGCGATGGAACCTAATAGGTCTCTTGTAAAAAGTACCTACAAAATTTTTATAAGTACGTAACTAAGATAAAAAGAGTAGACTGGTGTTTAGATAAATGGATGTGCTTTATTATTTCTTACAGGGTATATCTACATTTAGATGTTTTAAATTTTTCTTGCATCACAAAGCGCCTCAAGTTAGACAGTGTACATAAATCTTGTGACAGATGCGTTGGCTTGCGAGTTGTTATCAAGTGTTCCATTAAAACTGACCGACAGGTGCTTTTAATTGCTTTGCAAGTCGAAAAACGTTACCCAACCGGTCGTACTGGCTTTCTTTTTAATAAATTTTATGGCTAACTACACGGAAACACTGCTTTATATTTGCTGCAGCTCCCTTGCCAATTTTTGTGATTATATATACATATTATATATACGTCACGAACTATTATTATTAGGTACCTTTTTAAAATTACCAATGTTTACTTAACTTCATACTTGCTAAACTTTTTACTTTTAGAGTTCTAATGCTACGAAACTCTCCTATATGGTATTAACGTGAGCAAATATTTAAATTTACGTAATAAATTGTTTACACTATTGTGCGTGTAATTATTTGCACAGTACAATGAGTAATCAAATTTTCTTAATTCAGTTAATACCCAAACACGATAAGAAAGGCCAGAGGACCTGCAAGGACAAGTGATAAATTATATAACTCATCTTCTTCAGTTTTTATCAATTATAACATACCTTTCTAAAGTGTCATAAGCCTATCGTGGTATAAAATCTGAACTTTCTAACTATAATATAGTAAAGGTAATGTATACAATATGGAGGCAGAATGTAGTAAATTTTTGACGTATACATACCTGAGGCCTGTAATATTTAACCAAAGTCTAATGTCAACCTATTATAGCGCCAAAATGTTTGCCCTCTGATTCTACGTCAATTATTATTATTATTTTTCATGACATTTATAATGTTTTACTTACACTATCACGGGTAATGAAACATTGCGCAGATCAATTATTGACTTGAATATTTATAGTAATAATAATAATATAATTATATTTCGTGACGAATTACACAACGTCATCTAGTCCCAAATTAAGAAAAGCTTGTAATATGGAAACTGGGTGATTAATAAATGCATAAACTTATTATTCTTTTTTTTTAAGTATACATATTATATAGGTACAAATACCCAGACACGAGAAACAAAACAATGTTCATCACACAATATTTTTCTTATGATAGGAATCGAAATAAAACCCTCTACAGTAACAGTAAGGGTCACTTGCCACTACACCAAGCAGGTCGTCGAGTTAAGTGTTTGTTTACATAAATTCCGAATCTTACTTAACTTGGCTGTTATATTTTCAGTTTCTTTGGCGGGAACTGTATGTATAGTGAAAATCAACAAACAATTTAACAGGCAACGTTATTTTTTTTGTATAATAAAATTGCTATACATATTCAGCATAAAAAATTTGGTAGTTAGTCGTTAACACACATACCATATTGTTTTTCCAACGTTATTCGAATGTTAAGACGTTCCATCTTCTGCCTAGCCATTTTCACAAGTTATCATATTATAAGTGTAAGGAAATAAAAGTATATACATAGAGCTCACATCTACAAACGTAATGATAAATTGCAGTGGATGAAAAAATTTCACGTAAGTAAATTTGAAAATTTTGGGAACTGACATCATGTAACCGTCGGCAAAGAAGTTTTTGACAATCGAAAATATTTTTCGCTACATACAAGCTGTACACATTATAGTGCCAGACTGGCTGGTTCACATTATCCACACCTACTTGTCCAATCCCTCTTTTCGATACCGAGTTGTTGGCACCCTGTCCAAGAGTCAATCGCTTTAAGCGGGCGGTCCTCAAGGATCCGCTCTATCCCTCCTCTTATTCACACTCTACACGAGTGACATTCCTAAGCCTGACGAAGTTAACCTAGCGTATTTCGCTGATGACACCGCCTTTTATTGTTCACCCCAGGCGTCAGGATAAGGCCACGCGCTCGCCGGATCCACTCACTAGGGCAACTAAAACTTTGCGGCCAACCGATCCCATGGGAGAGGAAGCCCAAATACCTAGGCGTGACCTTTGACTGCAACACATCGTTCAAAAGGCGCATTCGGAAAGTTAAGAAAAGCTTTGTTCGTTACGGGCAAACTCTATTAGCTAAAAAATTCTACCAGTATATTGTCACTTAGATATAAAATTTTGTAATGTACAACATTCGTACGACCAATCATGGCATATGCGTGCCACAAATTCACACATTCATTCACCGCACTCCTTAACAAAGTACAGGTAGTGTAAAATAAATTCAACAGCCGCGCCACTGGGGCGCGGTTATTGAATTTATTCTTGACGCAACAACTTGTACAGTGACTGCAAGTTGCCGACGATCTGCGAGCATTAACAAACATAACAACAATGCCATTAGTCAGAGTAACTCTCTGCTGGTAAAAGCAGAAACGTATATAGCTGATCCGTAAACGTATACGCTTCTTGCCAAAAGCGTAGTAACAGGTAAGAGGTCACCAAGACTCCGGACCTAACGGGGGTCTCGCCAATCGACTCTACATACTTTAAAAGTAGGGATAGCATAACATACACACCTTACTTTCGCTTACGAGCACAAACGCCCGGTAGGACACATTACACCCGCGTTCCAGGGCGGTCCTTACGGCCCTTACGGCCCTTAGAAGTATATTAATACAGTCGCTAGATCGTCGGTTCGCAAACCGATCATCGACAGTTCTTAGGAGACAAAAGAATGACTTAATCCTGTCACTTGTAGCGAAAAGTGTTGGTCGCCCAGTTTGAGGGAATGGTGACTTCCCGCGAACACTGTGTAAGATGAAACTTACCATAGACAAGAGTCTTGAATCCTAACTTCATTGATTATAATGATATATTTGGAAAATCTTTAAAAAGGCCAATTTGTGCTGTATCATACTAATAAGTACCATAGTAAAAAATATACTCCTAAAATACAATTTTGTATAAATTTACAAAGATAAAAAAATATTACTAACATTTTTTATTTGCGTAAATGTTATACGATACAATAAGATACTTGTCAATATTTTTGATTGCTTATTTTGATTTTGCGAGGACAACTTTGCGTTAGGTAGTTATCATCGTAAGTTCCTTGCGTCAAAATCTCCGAACATCCCATCATCTAATTCGTTAATGAAAGCAAAGCTCTGATTTCTAAGTGCTTTTTAGATGACATCTGGTAAAACAAGAGACGTTTCAGTCAAAAGTCTTATTTTGCATCATATTGTAAAACGATAAAAATAAAATATTTATATATTTGCGTAACAACAACATTGTGATACGTCCATATTAAGAGATTGAGATATAAAGGTTAATTTGAAAACAAAGAACAATTATCTAGATAAACATGTTGACAATGCAAACCGAAGTAACATTATGTACAGTCATTATTATACCATCTCTTATATTAATAGACTATGTAAATTCTGATAAGAAGTGTAGCAATTGTTAAGACTTAGTGTGTTTGCATCAATCTAAATAATTTAAAATTAAGAAGCAGTCACTTGTTTTAGTATCAGTTTTGGTCACCTTGTTCATTAAGGATTAAAAAATATGGCAGGAATCCTAGGCTTTGTGTTCACTATATGATATAATTTCGATTGCAATAATGACTTCATGAATTTATATATTATGGATAACTAGTTACGGACAAAATATTATTTTTAAGGCTATTGTTCAACAAGAATCTTTTCTAGAATAAAAGGTAAAGATAGGCTCTCTGCATCTGCAACGAGCATAGGTAAATTTCACACAATTAAAAAAAATGTTTTTCTTAGTATTCATGTTCCTCTTTTCTCCGTGCATGTGGTATATTGACATTTAGAATTGTTTTTTTTTTAATGTTGATACTGTCGATCACAGTTTAAACGCTAATTCTTTAAATACATAGTATTAGCGACCATGCAGACACTGAATTAATGCATGTTAATTATTGTTTGGATATATGGAACTTTGCATAATTTGAAAATTAAATAGTCAAAACCTTTATCTTTCATTAAAAGCTGACTTGTGTAGGTATAAGTAGATTTTTCTTACAAAATAAAGAGTTTAGAGCGACAGAGTACTTAGTAAAATTAGTCAGTAGTGTAGTCATTTTATGCATAATCAAATATCTTTCCTCCTTAACAGAATTTAAAGATACACTATCATGATAAAGACAACGTTAACATGAAAGAGATTGTGATTTTTTTAAATGCTGTTTTCAGATGCTGGGTTGAAGGCGTAGACACAAACGAATCTATAGCAGCGTGGAATTCCACAAGCGTGTTAGACGCAATTCCCGTTATGGACGGCAGGATACAAAGTTGTTATATGTACAACGAATATAACGAAACTGTTAAATGCTCGAAATGGGTGTTTGATACGCAGTATAGATCCTCATCGCGAGCCATAGAATGGAACTTCGTTTGCGATCAACGATGGAGAGGAGCGGTTGCACAAACTGTTTATATGCTCGGAGTATTCACCGGTGCCGTGGTGTTAGGTGGGATGGCCGACAAATACGGTAGAAAGACGATATTCTGCTGGTCGGGCGTGCTACAGTTGATATTTGGTGTATTAGTAGCATTTATACCGGAGTATTGGTCATTTTTAGTTATACGATACCTCTACGCGATATTTGGTTCGGCCGGATCTTACATAACTGGTTTTGTCTTGACCATGGAAATTGTTGGTTCCAGTAAGAGGACTGCTTGCGGTGTCGCTTTTCAAGCGGCATTTGCTTTAGGCATCATGTTGGTAGCTGGTTGGGGAGCCCTTATAGATGATAGACAAATTTTGCAAATAGTTTACGGTTTACATAGTCTACTTTTGATACCACACATATGGATAATGGATGAATCTCCTCGGTGGTTGTGGGCCCAAGGCCGAGCGAAGGAAGCTGTTGATATAGTACAAAATGCTCTCAAATGTAACAAGTCCGAAGAAGTCCTAGATAAAGCACACTTGGTATCAAGGGGTAAAGTGGAGGCTTCCAAAGAAACTGATGCTCCGTCCGCTACAACGATAGATCTCTTTAAAACCCCTAATCTAAGAATAAAAACAATCAACGTATGTTTTTGTTGGTTTGCTAACTCTTTAGTATATTACGGACTGACCCTTAGCACGGGTAAAATTGAAGGAAATCCTTATTTAATAACAGCTATTTTTGGTTTCGTAGAGTTTCCGAGTTACGCTGCCGTGGTTTATTTTTTGGACATTTGGGGTCGGAGGCCTTTGATTAGTTCTATGATGCTGATCGGCGGTGCCGCATGTATAATTGCTGCTTATCTCGAATCAGGCAGTATTATATCGACTGCCATTGTGATAGCCGGAAAACTATTTATAGCAGGGTCTTTTGCTATAGTTTACAATTATTCTGCAGAACTTTTCCCTACAGTTGTACGTAACTCGGCGTTAGGTTTAGGGTCGATGTGTGCTAGGCTGTCTGGTGCCATGACGCCTTTGATATCGTTGTTGGACTCCTTTGATCCCAAAATACCCGCAGTGTTGTTCGGCGTCATAGCTCTCGTGTCAGGCTTTTTAACTCTCTTCTTACCAGAAACAACAAATCAACCAATGCCTCAGTCATTGGCCGATGGAGAAAAGTTTGGAAAGGGGGATACCTGTTTCACATCTTGTCTCGGTAAAAATAATAGCAGAAGATATTCTGTTGAAGACAAAACTGCGGAGGTGATGGTTCCTTTAGAAGATATGAGAGAAAAGGTTTAGTTAAAAAAAATTGCTTATAAAATAGAGAAAGATCTAGAGTGAAAATGATTCGTCAATGAATCTCATTGTAAGCACAAATAAAGAAATATAATGTGTAATCTCAAATATGGATAACATTTAAGCTTTTTAGAATATTGTTTTTAAATCGAAGCTCATTCTAAAATTACTAGATAATAAGAGATTTGTTTAAAAGTGTATCTAATAAAATGTGCGTGTAAATTTGATAATTTAGTGTGTCCTAAATATATATTAAAAATATAAGTTATCAAATTATTAAGATAAACACGTCCAGCCTGAGGCTTTTGATTTTTTAACTATAAAACTAGTTTTGATATAGTAGTAAATGTGAGTTCTAGAATATTTAATTTTAGTTAATTTGAAATTTCACTGATTTTATAACGGGTTTAGCCCAATTTGAAAAACGTTTTATAAGTCAATGTTTCTATATGGTCATGTGTAAAGTACATAATTTATTAAGAATAACAAATAAACCAAAGGAACCATCAAGAATGAATAAAGTATTTTAAAAGGATTTTAAAATTATTTTTGTGGCTATTTGGTACCAAAATATAAGTTCCTGTCCACTATTTTTTAAATACCTTATAAATAAATGTGTAATGTAATAAACACCTGGTCTGTTTTTACCTATTCTATGCCTATATACTTTTGCCATTTCAATGTTGTCCTGTACCAACATACTTTTGGCATTTAAATATTTTTATTTTAAATTACGATTTATCTGATCATAACATAAATATATTTTTATTTAAAAGACATTTCATAAAATTAACTAAGAGGGTTTTAAATTCAACACAACAACACTTCACTTTACTTGGTATGCAAAGTAAAACTTGCAAAAAATATTGAAAAAGTTAACCAGAAGAAGTCCTCTTCCCCAATTGTCTGAAAAGTGAGATGATCTGTGCATTGGATGGGCATGTAAAAAGTTGGTCCATCCTACAACCTGCATTGGACCAGCATGGTGGGATATGGTCCAGAATCCCCCTGATAGAGAAGGCATGCAGTATGTCCAACAGTGGATTACCACAGGCTGATGATGATAATGATGAATATGCAGCTTATTTGAATATAGATGCAGTTAATTGACACAGGATAAATGAATTTAATGTCTTTATTAGAGTAATTCATTTGTACATAATCCATATTTTTTATGTTTGTTTTATTGCATCCATACCATCATCATCATCAGCCTCTGATAGTCCACTGCTGGACATAGGCCATGTATCTTGACATAACGAAAATGAAGGGTTAAACAAAGTAATATAAAAGACCATTGAAACAATTCCATAACAGTTTTATTTGACTGTATTCTTACATTCACAATTATTTAATAGTTATAGAAACAACAAATTAGTCACATTTAGTGGAAGCAACAAAGCTTGGTAAAATTTAGATACAGCTCTAAAATATTTTAAAACATGCTTTCTAAATTATCTATAATAAAATCTAAACAGGAAACAAAGTATATTATAAGAAACTAGAAAGTAGTAACTAGTAAGGAAATAAATCAACAATCATCAGTTAGTAATAAGAAAACAACAAAAAAAAATGTTTCTTTACAACTGAAAACAAAAACTATACTGCCTGTATAAACCTATGTACATTACTATAATTATAAAATCTAAAATAAACTTAAATCTTTGGAAAATAATGTTTATATTTAGATTAAATTTTTCACAATTTCTTCATATCACATTTTTCAATATCTTCTATTCTACAAACACTTGCATAAAAATAGGACAACAAATGATTTTTTATAAGCCAAAAATAAAACAAACATCTTTATGAGAATACGGTTTTCCTAAATAAGAGCTTCTGACATTTAAAGTTAAAAATAAATTTAAATTTTTTTAACCTACACCTAGTTAAATAGGACATAGAATTTTTTGAAAAGCCATGTATGTATGAAACTTTTAACACATTTACACATGTTTTATTTTTTGATGTAATATTATGTTTCGACATAAAAGAAAAAAATAACAGTGCATGAATATAAACTCAAATTTAAGCCTACAACTGTAGTGCAACAATGTTATATGGATTCTAACATTTATTATTTATGTCAAAAAACCTGCACTGAGACCAGAATCTTACAAATGGCGTTAAAATTGTTATGTGGTGACCTCTATCAACAAAATGCATACAACTCTGATCCTAATTTAAAGTTAAAGATGTAGGCCCATGTTAAATCCAAAAATGGGTATCGAAATGAAACATTGTTAAAAATTTTAAATTATGTGCCTTTACATTAATCCTTTTATCGTTAAAGATTGGTAAACTTTCAGTGACTTAAAAAACAGTGATATGTCCAATTTAAAACATATAACATCGATAATAATGTGAATATGAGTTGTTACTAGATTACATTAATTTAAATATAATAAATGTATATCACTTGTTTCTTATAGACAAATTTGAGATAAAAAACTAAACAATTTGTTCTAAAAAAAAATCATAAAACTTTGACGATAAAAAATAGCACCAATTCAATGTTAAACTTTCACACACAAATACCCAAAATGACCATAAGCACTAAATAACAAATAAAACTACAATTTAATCTCATCACCTGTCACATAAAGATCTCTTAGACATTTATTGGCATTGTTAGCCACCAAATTGACATAGATGGAGTAAAAAGCATAAATATTATTTTTTAAATTCCTAAAGTACTACACAAACACATCAATAATCCGGACAGCGAGTGTGTGGTATGGATTGAATTAAGCAATTTTGAGAGTTTGGCTCAGAAGTTAATGCAGTATGGACCACAATAGCAGGCTGTGTGGGAGTTGGTGCGTGAAGTTCATGGCTTTCACCTGGAGCTAAGCTTGCTATAGCTGCCAGTAGATCTGGGTTCACAACTGGCTCACCTTCTTCCCGCGGCTCCCATCCCACAGGCGGACTAGATGGTGGTGATATTAAAAACTGCTTAACTGGTGCTGGAGGCCTTAAATTTTTCAAGGATATTGGAGTCACAGGCTGAGCAAAATAACAATTAATATGTGAATTATTGAATTGATATTGATGCAGTTGCACTCGAGCGTTTGCAGCGGCTAAAGGGCTGTCATAATTGACGCGTAATCTTTTAAAACTGCGAAGCCACTGAAAGGTAATGTTGTCTGAAAAGGTACGGAAGAGATCTTCCAATTCTTTTTTTAATTTCTCGTTAGAGAACACGTCAGGGTGTATGCTTGTGACGATCACGGATTTCGGCAAGTCATCAAATTCGTTTGTTTCGTCGTGAGAGTTATTTTCTTGTTCTAAATCGGCAATATTAGGATGAATATTCGGCATCCCGTCTTCGGGATTTATATATACATCATCTTCTTGGAATGATTCATCGTCCTCTTTACTAGCCATTTTGTTTAGATAATTTATCTTAGATTACTGGGAATTCTTTCTGTATATACTAATATCAATATAATACAGATAAACAAATGTTTCTCAAAATAAGAATCGATTGTCCATGATGTCAATGAGTACCTATATAGAAATCTGTCAACATAATTAAAAAAGACGTTTCGTTATTAATATCACAATTTCAGTTTAAATAAAACCATATCAAAAGCACATTTAAATAGATAACTAGTCGTGAAATCTTTGAGGTCGTTTCTTTCGTCATTTGCTTTATAACATTTTGTGCTTATTTTACATACTTACATAAGATCAGGTCATAAGTTTTGCTTATATATGAAAAAAAATATTTCCCATTACATTTATTATTGAAAAATTATATATATGATAATAATTAAGTTTTTGAACCAATTTATTAAACCACTTAAATAACAGCCAAAACATATTTATTTCTAGTTGCTCTATATTGTATATAAGCATCCTCAATTACTTAATAACGGAGTATATAAAGTTAAGTTCCCCCAGAAGCTTATTTTGTTATTTTGTATATTTATTCCATACAATTTTGCTATATTTCTACTAATTTTTAAAATTATTTGAAAGTGCCTGCTCCGGAATTATTTTAGACAATGTAACACAAGAAGTCTTACTGAAAGACAAGTACGGAAAATATTTTTTTTTATATGTAATCTGTGTGATGTGTTTGTTGATTTTTTAAGATAATACTTTCGGCTTGCGTTGAAATAAAAACCAAACGTATTAAGAAAATATATACATAAAAAGTAAATTACTACTTTCACAAGTAGGCTATCTTTTTCATTTGCAAGTGTAAGAAGTAATTATAAACACTATAATGCAAATGGCGGGACTTGAATCCATGGTAGTGGAAGAGGTTAAGCCTGTTGACAGAGAGAAGGTACTTTTTCAAATAATGTTCTAGTTCTTTTTCTGTTTTTTCTTAAAATAATAATATTAATGTCATTGAATATTTTTAATTTATGGAGTCCAAAACATACATGTATCGAAAATTATTTCAGACCTGTCCGTTATTACTCCGTGTCTTTTGTTCCACTGGAAGGCATAATTCTCCTGGTGATTATGCTAGAGGTAATGTACCTCAAAACGAGCTTCAAATTTACACATGGATGGATGCAACGCTAAGAGAACTTACAGGTTTAGTCAAAGAAGTGAATCCAGAGACCAGGCGTAAAGGGACATACTTTGATTTCGCCATTGTGTATCCTGATATGCGATCTCCCACATATCGTATGAGAGAGATTGGTGTGACATGCTCAGGTCAAAGAGGTGGAGACGATAACAAAACTTTATCACAAGTTAAATTCCAGATTGGTAACTACTTGGATATATCGATTACCCCCTCAAACAGAATGCCACCCCCTATGCGGAGGCCACAGCCTTATATGAACAATCGTCAATATTAAATTATGTGAATGTTTAAATATAATATGGTGGCTTCGTCATATGGTTTCCATGCTATATATTTTGACGGATAATAAAGAGTGTTGTTTGCTGGGAAAATTGATTTCTGTATGCTGTTGACATGTTTGACCATACTTTGATGTGTACAATAATTAAAAACAAATATTTTAAAGTATTAAGGTGTGTTACTTTATTCCTGCATTATTTTTTTCTTCAAAAATTTTATCATTAACTTACCATGTCCTTATCTATGTCATGTTTGAAATAGATGTGTTAACATAATGTGTCGAAAGAGACATCTTTGGCTGAAAAAAATATGTTGTAAAAAAACACTGATAACAATGAAGCTGTGTCTTACATCTAGTGTCTATTATTAGTTGATTGTTTCAAGATTTTCAATAAAATGGCCATCCCTTTTATTGAAAATTTTTCTATCTGAACTCATAAATGCATGAATTCTTACACTGTTTTGTAGGTACTCACTTTCAACAACACCATCTGCAGATACTAATCTCCAGATGGTGTTGTTGAAAATGTTTTTCTTAAATTTAGTTTGCAAGCATGACAACATACATATTTTGTTTACACTAAATGAGTATATGGAATATAAAGTATTTCTTCAAACAGAGACATAATCATGTGATGTTATTCTACCTTATTTCTTATAAAAGAAATTTCACTAACTTGTCACAATTTAGTACATTGTTTTTACTTTATTGTTAGGTGAATACAAATATAAAAATTATAAATATTTATTATTCTTAACAATATAGAAAGTATAAATTTAAAAATCAGTTATTGTTGGAATGTTATGATAAACTTAAACTTATTATATTATTTAAAAAAACAGTTTTTCAAACAGTGTTCAAAAATTAACTGCTTAAAAAAAATACAAAAACAATTTCTATGACTAATAACATATTGACATTATCAAATTTATTTAATGTCCATGGTATTATTACTGTGTCTAAATTGGTCGAAAGTTACTTAGGAAAGTAAAAAAAATAGCAGGCAGATTTAATTACAATGACATTTTGAGTAATTCCTATTCTACAAATATATTCTACTGATATTATTATTCTACTAAGATGTATTAAAAATTTGTGTTATTATTCAACGAAGTTTATTTTTCTACATAGCCTCCGGAGCCGCGAGACTTCAATCCTCTTTAAAAAAAAGGATTGTCTTGGTCCTACAAAGAGCTCTCTCTGGCCTACATCATTGTCTCCTACCTCTGTTTTTCCTTAACTACTATTTCACTTTGGTAAACACAAAAATTGCTAGGCGCTAGATCAGGTAAATAAGGGGCGGTCAACCAATTCAAAGCAAGTTTGCTGAATTTCAGCTCTTCCCACTGCCGATCTCTGTGCGGGTGCGTGGTCGTGATGAAACATCACGCTCCTTCGAAATTTTTCTCTTTTATGGCATTTCTCAACTTGCAATTAAAACTTCATAGTATTGGCCTGTAATAGTGATCAACAAGATCCCCTCTGGGACTTAAAATATTGAGGCCACAACCTTGCCAGCCTTGATGCCACGGCACAAAACTTTTTCGCCGTCGGTGATGATTCATTTTTAATTTTATTGCAAAGATTGCTGTATTGTTTCGGGATCAAAACTATGGACCCATGTTTCTACCATAGACTACCAAACGAGACGAAATTTTTATTGAATCTTGAAACTTTTCCTAAAATATTTTCGAAATGTCAAGTCGATTTTGTTTCTGACTGTCGGTTAATATTATCGGCCCCATCTTTTGGACTTTATGTCATACTGGATGTCATATTGGACTTATAACTTCCAAATGAAATGATCGTTTCTAAAATTAAGTATCGTATGGTAACTCTTTATCGCCTCCGTGGTCTAGCGGTATTGGCCCTTGCGTTATAAACTGGTTGTGGGTTCGAATCCCGTGGGGAAATCTACTTTGCGTTAACAAAGTTGATTCCTTGTTTGTTAATGATTTGTTTTCTGGTTGGTTACGACAATTTGGTCCGATCTCCCAATTGTCTGCAAAGTAAGATGATACATAATGTCGAATGGGCATGTAAAAAGTCGGTCCACCCACCAACTCTCATTGGACCAGCGAGGTCGAGCGCATACGATCCAAAAACGACTAATGGAGACGGCTTGCATTAGGGGAGGCCTATGTCCGGCAGTGGACAGGCTGATGATTTGATCGCTTAACACGATTTTCTCGACTTTCCCAACATTTTATTAGGTGACTGTCAATCGACGGCCGCATCAATGTTCGTCTTCCAGGACGAACGGACAGACATAAATTAAAAAATAAGTTGTTTTTTATACATAAGGATGGGGAGTATATATTAGATTAATCAGTCCGCCCGTGATCATGGATGCTAGGATGAGTCCGAAACGCCGGGAATAAATACTAACGGTAAAAATTCGTAAATTATTCGATTTGATACAATTAATAACGGTTATTTTGATGTTACAAACGGATATTTCGATTTTATTTATTTTCTTATATATAGCTTACCAAGCTGAATATATTTCGTTCTTACTACTTTTTAATCCCTCCATGTATTTCTCTGGTCATTATTTAAGTACATAAGTTACTGATTTGTAGCTTCAAGTTTTATGAAAAAGATATGACATATGGATTTATTAAATACACGTTGTTTTACACTACCGAGTACCTACTACTGGTTTTGGCTAGAAACTAAATGCGATAAGCATTACATGGTTTATCGTGACATTTTTTAAATGTAAAGGAATATAAAAAATAAATACAATAAAATTTCTAATGATTATATTTTCGTTTTATTTTGTTGTTCGAGGCAGTTTATCATATACACTAGTCAAAACAACTTGCAGTTGTTTAGCATAATATAATGACAAGAAACGAAAATTTAACTTATTTGATAGATTGTTCCTACAATAAATATTCTCACACACTTAACATCTAATGCACACTGGGTGATCTGAATGGCCTTTTAGATTTTTTGCCCATAGCTCCGAGATCAATAGTTATACCGTTCGGTAGTACCGCCTTATTCTCTTGGTAATCAATGAAACCCTTCTGTTCTTTATCTTCGTTAGCCTTATCACAAAGGATGCCAGTCTCGTAGTTATATTCACGCTTCAAACCATCCGGATCGACGTAACCGTATTTTCCCCTAGTTATACAATCGATGCCGATTGTCTCCTCCTTAAAAGAACCATCATCGTTCTCAAAGCCCCATGTGATGCTGCCATCGTCATTTTCCTCTCTGAACTTCCTGATGATTTGGGCTACCGGTTTCTTCTCCCTAGAGCTCGACGGTTGATATTTCTGTGGTACACTCTTAACAGGGGCACGGTTGATTGGTTCTTGCGGGCGGGAGTATTGCCTTACTGGTTGAATTTGAACTTCTTCCTCGTCAATGAAAGGTTTGGGTTCGGGGCGGAAGGCTGGCCTCTGTGGTCTGCTGGACAGAGGCTGAAGACGGGCAGGTTGGGGCCTGGCCGGAGCTTCGTTCCTCTGGGGAGCGAAGGACTGTGGCGAAACAAGCGGCCTGTATTGAGTTGGTCTTACTGGTTCTGGTCTTGGCGGGGAGGGTGTCGTTTGAGTGAAGGGTGTGGGGTTGTATACGATTGGTGGTTTAGGCTGCGACGTAGTTGTGATGTCGTAATAATCGTTTTGCGGTTCAGCTGTTGAGAACACGTTCGAGATGAACGCAGTTGGTGTGTTGATGTCTATTTCATCTTCGGGCTCTTCAGTCACCGGTTTAGCTGTCTCCTCAAGTGATTGGAGGCTCGGTCTCGGAGCGGCGTCAACGGATTTAAAGGATGGCCTTGCTAGTCCAGGTCTTCTGATTCTGTTGACTGTTACGGGTAAAGGACCACCAGCTTGCAGTCTTCCCTGTCTGAAACCACCCTGCCTGGGCCCGCCTAATGGTACTGCACCGGGAATTTGAAGCCTAGGCGGTGTTGATGAATCGAATTGCGCATAGGCTGCGACCACGCACAGCATACATATCTGGAAAACAGAAATTAAGTAACTTAATTGCCTTAGTTTATAGGAAATTTATGTGTTGGTGGATAACTATTTAAAAGATCACCAGGATACAGGCCTCTAATTTGATGTTTGACATGTATAAGTTTACAATGTTTTGAGATCAAAGATTACTCAATAGTTTTATGGGTCTCTTTAGTTATAGGTTAATTATATTTCTACGCTAGTGTTTATTTAAGTAGGTCACTTATGTTATAAGTTTTCATGTCTACATATAACTGTGTTATAATATTGCTCAAAACTATTTAGTACAACATTATATCGACAAATATTTAAAATTTGTTACAATTAATCATAATTATCAAATTAAACATTCGAGGAAATGATCCGTGTAATGTATTTTTTACATTTAACATTTTAATTTTCATATCCTAAACTGCTTTAAATGAAAGAACTTATTATGTATAATTTATAGTTACGTCATTTATTAAACCTTAATTTTTGTATCTTATCTAGTGAAAACGTAATGAATATTTACCAGGACAGTAAGAATTACTTTTTTACTTGAAAGGTGGAGTAGAGTCGCAATAAAATGCAAATGAATAATTCTACTAGTTTCTTAGCGCAACGCAATGCCACGCAATGAGTTTTGCATACTTTCGATTGCTGAACCTTGTCGTTTAGAAGTCGTGCCGTACTCGACACTTGACTGACTGGCTTCGTACCTCGCGCTCTAGTTTGTTATTCGTTTATTACATTACAAACGCTATATTATGCCGTGCTCTATAAAGCAAGCATGCGTTTCATATTTGGTCATTGCTTTGGTAATAGCCTTGAAGGTTATTTTAAGGTTAAACAATGTCTAATGGCATTCAGTGTTAACATGTTCATGTTACTGTAACACGAACATTGCAATTTATTTATGAGAGCTGTTTACAAAATTGGTCTTTGTACGTTTACAGGTCAAAATTGGATAAATTATAACAGTTTTAAAGATAGTAACGCAAGTGTTTTCTATTATTTAATAAACATAAGAAAGTGTAAAAGTATTTCATAATATGTGACAGTTTACGTTTTAAGTTAAAATAAATAAATAAATTCAGAACCTAAGAACCTACCTAAATTAAAAAATCGTTTAGAAACTTAATCTAACTATTATTGTGCAAATGATTGCATGTTGTATGTAATGAAAAGGTACAAGTGTTAATTAATAGAAAGCAAATAGTCTCGCAAGAATGGTTATGCCATAAATCCGGTAATTATTTTTTATTGATCTAAGTGATTATCGATAGAGGCTTGGTTGAAACAAATTTCTTGCGTTAGATACGACCAATGTCTGTTATTTTCAACTCAATGTGACAGCGTAAATACAATTTGTAATGGGGGCCCCAAAGATTGTACCAGGGTGATTGTGCGTTCATTAATTCTATCCTACCAAAAAACTAACAGCTATAGAGATAAAAGATTTTAATTAACTTTGGGAGGGAAAAAAATCGTAAATAATCCAATATCAATTTTAATTTTTTGTTTTTCAAAAGTCAAATATATAATTGACAACATTTCATCTTAACATTATGAGCTATATTTATATAAGTTAGTTATAAAAGTTATAGTTAGTATATCAGGATTATATATAAGGACTCAAAAATTTTTGCGAAGTCAGATGTGCAATTTTAAAAAGTAGTTATTGTTAGGAAACACTACATGACACAAATAATCAAAGCTCATAAGATAAACTAGACGCTAATTGACTTGATTTAATTCAGCGTGGGTTTTAACTGTGGGCTCGGATTTGGGCTATTATATCAGTTTTATTAATCATCATTATAAATATTAGAGAGATTTAAAGATGTCCACGGTTTTGTTTTCGGTTATGTTAAACATATCATAGTCTTTCTAGACTATTAGAATTGCAAAACACTTCTAATTAGAAAGACAACTCTGACTAACTCTGTACATGTACTATTTAAGATAACTTTTATTTTATCGGAAAACTTCTTAGTAATAATAGTAATAAACTCATTTAATCAGTCCAACATCTCAGATAGACATCACAAAGTCAATAAAAAAGAAAAACAAATAAGAAATACATCGCAAATGCAATAACATAAAAAAATATAACAAAACAAAAAGCAAAACAAATAAATATCCTGAACGCTGGACCGATAAGGTTTCAGCTCAGCATATTGTTGACTACAGCCAACGCTGGTATTCTGCTGACACCTTATGGACTTCCATAATGTAAACAGACATTAAAACATCATAAACGTGAATAGTATAAAAAAAAGTATTTAAAACAATCACAACAGATTAAACAAACAAAAAACAACAGATCAAGTAAACTCAACAAACAACAGAGCAGTAAAGGAACAAAGCTGTGTGGAAAAATTAATAATATACGAATAAAAATAAAATAAAAATTAAGAGTAAATTGGAATTAATAATATTGATTTTCGGCAGAGAGTTTTTGAAGTTGTAGTATGAAAGCCTTTAATTTTTTTCTAAATGTACTTTTACTACGTGCACTCCTGATTATTCGGATATTGTTCCAACATTTGGCTGCCGCATAACGAAAGCTACTTCTAAATACTGCAAAACTATGTCTCTGCAATTTAGGATTTAGAAAACCCAGGCGCACTTCGCATCTTCCTCCGTCACCAACCCATTCCAATCTTCTTTTGGGGTAACGAGCAGTTTGTAACGTCAAAGAGAAGACAGGCAAGGTGTAAGCGCCTCCGGTTTTTCATTTTTAAAATATTATTATTGTTAAGAAACGGAGTAACATGATTTCGGGGTGGTATTTCAAACAAAATCGTGCACAGGCATTTTGGATACGTTGAATCAACCGTTCTGTTCGCCGATATAAACGGGGACCATAGATAACATCGGAATAATTTAATTTAGATAAGACTAGCGACTCAACTAGTTGTGTACGCACATGAACACTAAGATATGGCCGAATTTTATAAAGAATTTTTAAACGATAAAAACAATTTGAATTAATTTGGTGACGTAGCTTTCAAAACGCAGATTGACATCTAATTCTAATCCTAGATTACGGGCTTCAAAAACCCGTTCTTCGTCACAATATATACATGGAATTTATTACTTCGTGTCATATAAAAGAAAATATCTTTGTTGACAACCTCTGTTCTATATTAAATCCAAATGAATGAGCTAATTTACTATATATTTTCGATTATTGACCAAGTCATGAAGATCCGTCAGTCAATAAAAATATTGTAAAATACTTTTAATTGTACACCACAGTCCAAGTACATAAAACGCCTAAAATAATCGGAAAGCATTGGAGTCAAGTCACTATGCCTAAAAATATTATTGCATATTTTGATCAGTAATAAGTTTTAATTTTTGAGTGTTTATAATTTGAAAATTTGTTTCGTGTTAGAATTTTATTAAATTAGCTATTTTAAGCATGTTTATAATGGTAAGTAATATCAATGACTACTGTTGGTAGTTTCATGCTGTATATACCACTTTTTCTTTACGAATTGGGTTACCTAGGAAATGTTAACGACTCATATTGTGGGGTATTGTTATGTTATCATTATATCACTGTGACGGTAGCCTTGGTATAATATTTACCGTAGCAATAACAACAAATTATTTCATAAAAGGTGCCCGCTAGTGCTATTTTCTTTTATAAACCTTATTAAACCGAAAATATATGACATCCCTAATGATTAAACGAATTTTTTACCATATTCATATTTTAATTAAACGGTATTGATTTCAGAAAATAAATATCAAACAAAATAATTAAGTATAAGTAGGAGACATAATTGAATAAATTATTGATAACTTATTTGATATCTTTGATTATAACGATGTATAAAAATGGAGTACATATCTATATGACTGTCACCTGGCATTCATTTAAAGTTCATATCTATATAGGAAGCATGTTAAAACTATTTTAACTGACATGCTGCATGGCTCTACAGATAAGCAGATATGCTACAATTATATATGATTAGCGTCAGTTAAAAATGCAGTTTCATTGTATTTTAAACGTTCTAACGCTGAAACTGAATGCGGAAAGAAAATAGACTCACGATGATAATGACAAATCATGCACATTAAAATATATGCAGCAAAAAGTGACCTTTAATTATGTGAATGTAACAACTTTATTACTTATATATATAAGTAGTGTATATCTAGGTCAAGACGTAAGCGGCATAACAAGATATTAGTTTCTTGTTCACATTGATCGCGTATCCTTTAGTTTATTACTAATTTAAATCTGGGCCATTAAGATTTCTGTTTTCTGTAAACAAAGTTATGTTAGGATGCTCTTGAAGCTATCTCATTGGTGTAGAAGCGATGAGTGACAAATAGGCTACATCATCTAATCATAGTATGATGTTATGACGTTTCGATTGTAACTAATAGAAACGGCATATCGTCATATGTTGTTTACATAAACCTTTTATCGTTTTTGACTAAGGCGAAATTGCGAGTATTATGTAAATGTCACCTGAAGGTTGTCCGCGCTTGTTTTGGACATGTTAAAAGTTGTTTCACTTGTACCTACGGGTTGTAAATATACTCGTTATAGCTCGCTTCAAGAGCAAGGAATGTCCGTAGGTTAGGTCGGGTGCCGCCGCGTTCGGAAAGCGGTAAGGACGCCCGGGCAGCAAAACTTCCGCCAGTCAAGGTGACGTTTCATGAGACAACTTAAATGCGCTTTTAATAGCATAAGTTACAGCGCTTGCAACGCTTTTGTTCTCTTTCTTTATGTAAAGTTAAAATAAAAAAGAAGACTTGATGATCTTTATTCAGTACAAAATGAGCTTTGTTCAGTATTTTAGTATCATGTACAGTATACCGATTTCATTCAAGTTTATATTTAAGACGCAAAATGAACAGTAATTAACGTCATTATATATGGTTTAATACGTTTAACCAGTTACAAATTTTTAATTTATTAAATGTCAACTGGCTTTATTGTGCGTAGATTTATAAACGGAAGGATGAAGTTCAAATACTACTTCCCGTGTACTAATTCTCTTCTAGTTTACATTTTATTTGATAAGTGCTAACGGATATTTTGTGTTTAAGAGAAGATAATAATCTATGTGTCAGATGGACACATTATTAGCATTGACGTATTTTAAAGAAGTGCATTTAAACCAAACAACGATTGTGAACATGAGGATAATCTCTTTGATGTGGGGTCTTCAGATGTTACTCGCTTTATGTAAAAATCTCTTATTATGATGTTGTCCAGTTGCATTAGATACTTACTCCATTATATCTATACCTTTTATAACAGAAAAAGATTAACATTTAACGGCTACCAACACCTAAATCGATAAAAACCAATTACGATTGCAATTCAAAACTTTCCACTCATAAAATTCTATCGTTAATTAGCGAACGTTAACATTAATTAGCAGGAAGAGGGTAATGAAGATGCGATAATTAAAATGAATCTATCAAATAGGTTCCGGCAATCGGTAAAAACTAACAACGGATGGTATACGTAATGCCTTATTGGTATGCGAAACTTGTATGTTTACATAAAGGCAAGTAGTAACAGTAACAGAGGAGCATAATTTGGACATGGCGGGACATTAACATTGAGTTGAAAGTGGTACGGTTTTCGCAATAGCCTTTGACCACGGGACTGGTTTAGGAAATTGCCTTAACTCGCTCAAAGTTGCAAACGAGGTGTTAGCGCTTTGTCTTGGATGAGATATTGCATAGGACATGGCATACTTTGTGACAATAACGCCTTGTGCTCTTTTTAGAACGTCTTTATGGGGTAAGCAACGATATATTTAAGGATTATTAGTTCAATTGATTGGTTAAAAATTATTTTAAATCGTGTACAGTGAACAGTTTTAAGATATTAAATTATTTTACGGTATTCACTACAGAATCCAATATTTGTAATGAAAAGTACGTGATATGTGTTCATGCCTTCAAAAAAAAATATTATCCCAAAATTTTAATAAGTTACTTTTCCAACTTAATTTCGTGTCTTTAACGGCATAAAAATTATTTATTTGTAATTACTGAAATAACAGAATATTTACTTAAACGGCACAAAAAACATTATAGTAATGTGGACATTAAACTGTTTTCAATTATTACGTATTACTATTTCTAATACCACTATCCAGATTTGGTTTATACCGTTTACATTTAAGGAATGCGGATGTAGTGCGTTGAAGTCTTTTCTAAGTCAGTTTAACGCTTACTTTGCTACGCTTACTGCATTAGCTAGGTTTAGCTTTCGTTCATCAATATAAGTTACATGTATGTTATGAACCTTGACTTGAATTTTGTTGTACTAAATTTAGATTTTGTTTAAACGTATTAAAATATATTTACAAAGTTCTATTTACACCCTAAAGTTGCTTAAATGTTCCATATTTATTTAAACATTTTCAAATCGCAATAAAAACCAAAAAATTTGATAATGCATTTTATTCCAATTTTTTTTAAATATTTTAAGATTTCCTTTGTTTAATATCATTATTATAAGTGCATTATTATAAAAACATTAAAATTAACATTTTACGACTTCACAATGAAGCAACTAAGTAACCAATAAACAAAATTGATAGTAAAGTTTTTTATCAATCACTTATTGTCTAGAGAGACAATCATGAATCCACGTACAGTATTCGATAACCGCTGGGAACTTGCAAAACTTTTAACCTTTCCCCCTGTAGAAGGTCGTTTACAGAACTTTAAGGCGTTTGTGAAACATCAATTGCGTTCTTGATAGTTGAGGGTTTGTATACGGTTATTAAATTTCACGAATGTTTGATACAGTTTGTCGCAACCATGCATTACGTAGCTAACCTGTTGTGTGTCAAGTGTGGCAATTAGTTGGAGGTTTGAGGAATTTCTCCGCAGGCAGTTTGCGAAAGAGTTAAGTTTGATGCATTTATTTTTAGTTGGTTTTCCACGCTCTGTAGAACAATAAGGGCGTGAGTGTATACTCTAGTGTAGTGTTGTTTTCCCGAATCGAAAGTCGATAGATTCAAGGCTGACGCGTAATCGATATCCGAATGCCACTTTGACCGACACGAAAGCTGAATTGACGCGATCTACACGACTAATATCGACGCTGGATAGTTTCGTAGGATTCCATCGGCTGACATAAACTTGATACTTATTCGAGCTTTAAATTATAGCGTTGTTCTATATATAATTCGTGCATAAGACAGTAGGCGACGTTTTTGATCTGCTATATGTTTATAATTTCAGCTACGGAACTATATAACTTTTCTATATTGTTATAATATTTAAATTTTTTACACTTGCCAGAGGTTGAAATATGTTATATATTCAATTACGTTTTGGCATAAAAGTAACTTTCGTATTAACTAAATTTAAACAGAAAATGTTTTTATTTAATATAAATAATTCAAGTTTGACAACTTTATTCGTTAACTTCTTCAAAAGATATCAAATTTTTAAAGTAACGAATTGCATTGCACTTTTATCACAACCCGTTGTCCTTGTTTCCTATGATATCCAGTTGTATACAATCTGATGGTAACCGTAGACAGTTGAAGCACAACAAATTTATATTACGAAAACATGGCTGCGTTGGTTGGTGGTAGGTATAAATCGAAGAAGACTATAATATACACTTACCAGTAATGTCCGCATGATGTTCGACACGACACAATGACGCGGTGTCCAACCAACAAATAAAGCGAACTCCACCAACGCTGGCTATATGAAGGCGCCCTCTCTTGCACTCCTCCAGACGCGACCACCATACCTTATTGCAAGGTGACCGACTTCGAATGACCATTACCCCACATATAATACGAACGAATCCAGTACTACTCGAATTGGTAGCACTGCATTATACCGCTAAATGTTGTGATTAATTATCGTATAAAAAAAATCTTTTTTATATTCTATGCCCATTCGTCACTTACTTACCTTTAAGAATTAGGCCAGTTTGTATAATATGACTAATTTATTTGGTTTATTTATTTATTTAATAATTTATTTATTTATTATTATTTATTTATTTGGTTTGTATATAACTTTTTCAAATATCTATCAAAATTGTGATTACTGGGTTAAATGGATTATATTTAACACGATTAGATTAGTTTTAATAATTTTTAATTTTATTTTGCGAGTTTCGAGAATTGACTGCAACTTCTGTAACTGTCTGTAAAATCGATTTTTTTATTTAAAATGATCGTGATTTTGGACTTTGTACATTGATTGTGACCATTATTTTTCCATACGTCTTTTGTATATACATACAAAGGCTTAAGTAAACGGATGCATTTAAATTGTTATGAATATTCTATCAGAGATAGTGATAGATGCTATCAGGGCATTTGTACGCGCGCCAAGTTTCGGATTGTGCCGAGCCAGTATTGTCAGGTACCAGATGTGTGCATACAAAGATGTGACGCAATAATTGTGAACAACTTGGGCATTGTTCATCCATTTGTAATTCAATCGAAATACGCGACGAGCAATGTATCAAGTGTGGTAACAATTGTTACATTCTACGGTTAATGTACGATTGTGTTCTTTAATTGATACTAGGATTATGTACATTATTGTATATTTATCACAATTAAATTATTCCTTTATGAAGCCAAAAGACATTGATTCATATTATAAGCTTTCATATACGTTTGCGTTGCAAAAATTGATAACATAAGTATGACGATATGATGTGAGCCCCTTTCAGGGAAAGTGAACTTGAGGTCTGTGCATAAAAGTTAAAAATTGATCTTACTTCAACTGTCAAGATGGCGATGAGTTAATTTGAGATGGTCGACATTAATTCTTCCAAAAGTGCACTTTTACTCATCTGATAATCTATTTCATTGTTATCAAGTGTAAACGCTGTATTCATCATCATCATCATCATCATCATTATGATCAGCCTCTAATAGTCCACTGCTGGACATAGGCCTCCCCTAATACACCCCTATCAATTTGGACCACGCTGGTCCAATGCGGGATGGTGGGTGGATCCACTTTTTACATGCTCATGTAACGCACGGATCATCTTACTTTTCAGACTATTGAGTGATCGGCCCAAAGTGCCCTAAACAACTAGGAAACAACAATGAAAATTTGTTGAGTTCCCAGCAGGATTCGAACCCACAACCTCCGGTTTCTAAAGCACACGCCCATATCACTTGGCTACGGAGGGAGTTGCTTGTAAAACTACAAACTACAAACTTCTACTTACCTCGTCTTCTAACGTTTACTTTCGTAGCACGGTAATCCAGTCGGATTACATCAGTGACTTTTTTTTTACGAAGACGCGTGCGTATTCTGGTCACGCAGCCGTACAGGAAAGTGTATCGACAGCATCACAACACAAACGAGTGAGAGTTAACGTTGCCATAATAGTTCATTACCCGCGCTTCGGACGCCGCATAATTAGAGTTGCCCGCGTTAAATTCTCGTGTGCAATTATGCTGATAGGAATTTGTATCAAAATCATGACGCTCAATAAATTTATTGATTAATACAAGACATGATTGATTAATCATTATGACTACTATCATCCTTACGTGTAATGTTTCGCTTAAGTCAAAAGGTATGTTTTAACTTTAGCGTTGCGATATCGGTGTCGACACTAAAGAATTTGTCTATGAAACATGTTATTTGATGATTTAGTAATGCGAGACAAACAAAAATTTATCAGTTTACATTTAAGACGTCATTCATATTTAAATTTGTATTTTCTTATATCGTGCTGATAACATATACTATTAACGTACTATTATGTTGTTTGTAAAATTGCAGTACCATGTCAAAGTGTATGTAAGTTATAAGAGATTGCTGTACATGCCTGTAACTGGCTTACAGTACTTAATTTTATATTTGTTACTGTTTGTGTGTCCAGTAATCAAATAAATATTCACGCTATCAAGTAATTTGCAGCGCTACCAAAATTGATCCATTATGGGAACTGCACGAACTGATTAAAGAGTTTACTCACGGTCTCCGACTTGTTACGCTCATCCAGATCATTTCAAGTTTTTTTATTTTTTAAGACAATCTTTGGGATGATTTTATTAAACAGTTTAAGACTTTTTCACGATTTTTATTAAAGGCATGCGTGCTTTTGTTAAATGTCGTAACCATGTAGTACCCTAAGGCACGGACGTATTGACTGACGTAGAAAATTTGACCCGCTTATCCCTGAGTTCGCAAGACGAGTGCGTTTCGAAATTCGCTCATTGCAATCCCTGTAACACGAATCATGCGTAAAATCATTGCGACACCGGCCGGAAGATTTCTAAAGCATTATTCAGATTGTTATCATTGATAAGCACATTGTTCAGCACATGGTGGCTGTTAAAGACGTCTTCGTCGGGAAAACTGGTTTAAATTAATATGTACCATTTAATTATCGTTTACTTTACAGGCAGGGTTATGGCGGCTGGTGTTTGTATCCAGTTGACATTTGAGTGTCGTTGAAGTTGTCTTTTTCTAGCATTTTTTCCAGGTATTACGGGTTTCATTTAACGCTACCTATTTTAACTCAACGATAGTTGTACCTGGAGCCTCAGTTGCAAGTAAATAGTACTCTTATACACTATAATTTAACATTAACGTTTCAAGGGTATTAATTGTTATACATGTCAGTATCTGTAAAGGCACTTGAATTGTATAACTACTTTCCGAGATGATCCTTTACTATCCAACTTCCCAGATTTTTCAGACCTATTTTATATGCGCTTGCCGAGCGATGGATTAAAAGAAGCATTTCATTTTTTTTAATAACTGTATTTAGCCAGGGCAGCGGGTAATGAAGCAGTATGTTCCGTTATTTGTCCCGTATCACCTTTTTGAATGAGCCGCTTCCGATTCGATACGTAGCGTACTCTATTTGTCTTCACAATAGGACATGTTTCGGGGTCATATTCATACCATTTAAATGTTACTGCTTAATGTATTTATGTCAGGTGGAATATATCAGTGTGTTAAGTTCAATGACTTTGGTTGCCCGTGTTGCATAGACTAAGTTGTCTTAAATTATACTATTGTTGTAGTCCTGCTCTAGTCTCCGCCATTAATAAACTTTGCACTTTTATGGGTCATGCAAGTTATATATAAATAAGTATAAAACTACATATAATAATTATATTGTTAATATCTGTAATGAACATATAAAGTACGATAAATACAACATAGAAAAATGTATGTATGCAACGTACGGGAAAACGTCTACCATGAGAAACAGATTAAATTAAAACATTCTACAAATATTAATTTGTGCCCCTCATATATAAATAAGCCTTAATACGTAACACACTTTGATTGTGAGAATTGGCGTTCATTTCCTGTTTTTATTTTTTAAATTTTGTAGTCTATAAAATTAATGGCGGAATTGAGAAATAATTATAAGCCTAATAACTATGGACATCATCTAAGCTACGTAACCGAGAGACACCGGTGGTAGGTCCGCTGTTTACAGGAGACCGTCTTGGCGGGTACCACCGCGGTGCCTATTTCTGCCTCGAAGCAGTAGTGTGAAAACACACTTTTCCGATTGAAGGCACCGTAGCAGCGTATTTACTGTAAACGATTAACATCCTATGTCTCACGGTAGCAAGCGCGTTGGGATACCACTGGTATTAGCTAATGTCATGGGTGTCGGATGATCACTTCCATCAGGTGGCCCGTGCTCTATCCTCGCGTATGCCATAAAAAAAAACACGAATATGAACGCATTAGGTATTACTTATTTATTTAAAAAACAATAACAGAATTTTAAAAAACAAACAATAACAAAAATAATAACAGGCATGCACAAAAGTTACATAAAGGTTACGCTTTGAAAATATTAAAAAAGATAATCAATTCTATCGTGAAATAAAGTTAATTAAGAAAAATCATAGTAGTGTTGATAGTAGCAACAGGGATGGTTAATATTTTAAGATATAAATAATAAATGCGCGTTCTACAGATCGGATGCATTCTCAATGCATGCTGTACAAGGGGCTCCATATTATAGAGCAATTCTTCAATCTACATCTTACTAGAAAATATATATTTTAGTAGTAAACATTAATAGTATTTATACAGTATGATTATTGTCAAAAGAATTGGAAATAGAATTGGTATCTGTATATTTTTCGACAAACCCTAGCACTTGCGCTATTCTTTTAATAACATTATCAAAATGAGCCTGCAAACGAAGTTCTTTATCCATAGTATAACCAGGGTCCTTTATTGTGTTTACACTTTCATGAGAGTTAAGTATTACGACAAGATTTTACTTTGCTCAAAAAACCTTTATAAAACGATCCTGTATGCGAATGCCCATTTATAATGTGTTTCTCATAATATGCCTACTTTGCCATAATAAAGAACAATCATCTATTGTTCTGTGCTTATCTACTCTATATAAGGTTGAAACCCGTGCATTTACTTAAAAAAACTATTTTAGAAACGGTTTTAAAAAGAGATCTTCAAGGTGGTAGATCCCCTTTTACAGAGGGCCGTCTGGGGCAGTGCCTACTTCTGCCGCAAAGCAGTAGTGTGTAAAACACTACTGTGTTCTGGTTTGAAGGGCACCGTAGCCAGCGTATTTACTGGGCTAACGAGACGTAGCATCCTACGTCCCACATTGGCAGCGCATTGGCGATACCTCTGATATTGTCGATGTTTCTAGGCATCGGTGACCACTTTCCATCAGATGGCCCAACTGCTCGTCTGTCTTCATAAGCAAATAAAAAAAAGATTAAACATTGACGCTTAAATAAAGGCGATAACAAAAAGATGATACATACCTAGCAATGGAATACTCGCTCTAGATTTTTCCGTATTATATAACATGTAGGCTTTTAATTGTTGGTTTTGTTATTTCAAAAGATGACATAAGTTTTTTCTTTGGCCGATGCCTCTCGGGTCAGATGTGTCCTATTCCGAACCGGTGGTAAGGATTTTGACACTCAATAAGTAGGTGCAAAACTTCTGTATAGGAAAAAGATATTTAATTTAGATTGTCATGTTTCATGACTTCTTGGAATATAAAAATTAAAAGAAATTTATTTTGCATTAATTACCTTATTACCTATCTTCCGTGTGTTCCGTTAAACGAGTAATAACAACATTTAAGTAGATACGTCATAGAAAAGAATAATGTCAACGATATAAAAGACATTTTAGTTTATTTCTATATATGTAGTATTAGTATTTGTATAATACTTGTTATATGTATTTATATAAACATATAATATGTATTTTTAATATTTAAACTTCATTTGCTTTTTCTTTTTTAATGTAAAATATAGATATCTGTTTTTTTCTTTCGTCATGTATGTGCACCCACGTTGATCTCTCTGAACCACCCTAAGGTCGTCTGCGTAAAAGAGGCATTAGGCCGCCTTTTGTACGTAAATTGTGCAAATAAGTATAAATAAATAAATATCTGTATTTGTACAATATCGTTTGGAAAGTGAGCGAATGCGTCTTTTGTATTCAATTCACGTGAACGGTGACGCCGCTCCGGTCGGCCCACCGTTACCGACATTTTGTAATGACAAGTAAGGGAATGCGTCGCCCTAGACGGTGTCAATGTCCTGCGTCATTGTTTTAAGTTTGACGTTTAAACTCAATTGAGAGTAACCATTTAAGTACACGAATGTGGTTGTGTTTTGACTTTTATGAATGAAAACGTCAAACTGAACCAATAAAAGCTCGCTGGGTTTTGTTGTTAGTTACATATTTTGGACTATATCCAACAATTAAATTACAATCGAAAAACATAGATCCCTTGCGAAGATAGGCGTAGTTTTCTATCTAGAACAATTAAGAGTTATTGTGGATAAAGAATTGAATTTCATTATAGAAAGAGATTGCGCTTGGATCAATCAGCATTGTGGTAAGAATTACAATTTACAAAAATCACGGTAAATCAAAATAACTTTTAAGGGCTATCACGTTTGTTGATGTATACTGCCTTGTGTCGACTTATTATATATTATAACTAAAATATTTCTCCTACAATAGATAGCTATATAGATAACATGCAATGTTAAAGAATTAATGCCTATTTACAAGCGTGTTTTGCCTTCACCTTCTTGGCTTCAGCCTACAATATAATTTCATGGTAATCACGCAATTAATTTCGGAAAATAATACAAGTTCTTTTCCCAGGGCTTATTAAATCAAGAAATAACCCTATTTCGGTCGGGCTTTACAAAGGGCTAAAGATGGGGACTTAACTTGAAATAATAACAATAATTTCTGTTTAATTACATTACATTTTGGTAATAAAAAATGGATTGCATAGGCGTTTAATTTTTAAATTTAATTGTTAATGAAATGCTGACTAATTCATACTCTTTATTTATCTTTTAGCAATGAACTGTTTAAATGGCATTAGTCACGTTACGACGACATTCGTTTTTATCAGATATTATATAATTGTGTTTTTTTAAAGCTTTACTTTTGTCTTTATTTTCAAATTACTACAATACTTTCTTGAATTTACGCAAACACTACAAAAGATGTAAAAAATCCATCCCATCACGGGCAGACCCATACATCTTGTAAAGTATCTTAAACGTCGCAAATGTTGTAAAAACAGATAAAACGCTATTAAACTTTAAACTTTTGACCTCTGTTTGTGTTGCCTTCTAACGTCCATGAATGAATTAAGTACATTGGTGTCCATTTGTCTTCGTTTTATTTTTCTATATCTACAATGTACTGCAAAAACACTAAAGTTCATAATCACAGAAGCACTCACTTAAAACTGGAAATGTACAACCACGCGTCTCTCTTTTAAATATATTTTGTAAAAACTATTTACTGAGTACTAAACAAAAAGTGAAATAAATAAATTGCGCCATGTTAAATAATCCTGTTATCGTAATCGATGTTTTAAAAACATGGCTGAATCTATTTTTAATTGGAACCTTTAGATGTCAACAAAATAAAGTTGTCGCGGAAGCCCAAGATGGAATACACATGAGCTGTTTTATACACACAGTACACGTGTAAGACATATGTATTTTAAATTTGATCACTAAAGATTTATCTTTATCAAACTCGGCACTTGAAGGCAATTGTTTTCTAATTAAGCGTATGGAAATTGGCGTTAATGCGTTACATACGATGCACTTATTTAGCATGTATATTTTGTAGAAAATATTAATTTAACTAGGCATGGAATAAACGTTGGTAAAAATATGTATTTTTTTTAACGACACGAAATCTTTTAAAGATATCTGACATTTACTATTTCCACCTACTAAAACCCCTAGGCGTTCTCTTCTCCGCGCGTTTCTCACGGCAAAGCGATATTGGCTGAGTCTTGCGATCGCTATGCCCCCCACGCCTGGTCTCCATGTTGGGACTCCATGTTCATGGACAGGCTGTGGGCCAGCCGTTTCCCCTGCTCTAAAGCGGCTTGTTGAGAACACATTGTGACGTTGAACACGTTGTGATGTTACCGGGTGTCGGACTCCCCATCCAAAACCCACGGCTATGCTAATATAGGCCGTCATTGCATATCTGACACATAGCTTTGTACCTAGTTTATAAGTGATGTATATAAAGCAGTTTAAATTTGTCGAAAACAAAAACTTAAAATGTTATATTATTTATTTATTTATTTATTGAGTAAATTTTGAGACAAAATCATGGTAATAACACTTATTTTAAACCAAGGTTTTTGAGGTTTACACATAAAGTGCAAAGCGAGTTAACATTAGCATAAATTGAACATTATTATGCATCTGATGTTATCATTGTACTTATGATTTCGATTTGTTTAGGTTATAAAAAAAGGTTAAATATTTTCTTAACTTTATTGCATAAAACTTATCATACATGACATTTTAATATTAGTGATTTAAAGCGCAGAAGTGAAATCGAGTGGTTGTTTCTTGCAGAGGGCTTGTTTTAATCGTCTTACATTGCGCGAAATGGTTATATACCGTTTGAAGTCGGAAATATTTTTGTTAAAATTTCACTTGATCTTCTTACCATGAAGAAAAACATATAATACTACCTAGTATTACTTGATAGCTAGTTTACTAATGGTATATACATGAAAACCATGCGTAAAAAGATTATACATGAATACGTATTATATTCGCGAGGGTTTTGAGCACGACCAACAAGATGTTCCAGTGACAATGACACAATTCCACAATCGTGACCCGACGTGGTCCAGTTAACTCGTTTGCGGTATATTACGGAACTGCACAATGCGATTGTCTTACTCCTCTCTTGTTACACTATTTATTGATCTCCTTCGAAACACCTTGACCTAGTGTCAGTGCATATATGGTTACAGCATAGGTTTCTTACAAAAATTCTTTACGATGAATGTTCATCATCGTCATCATTTTTAGCCTGTGATAGTCCACTGTTGGACCCCTATCCATTAGGGGGTTTTTGGACCGTATTCCACCACGCTGGTCCAATGCGGGTTGGTGGGTGGACCGACTTTTTACTTTTTGGTGTTTGGCCAAAATTGCCCTAACCAACTAGGAAAAAACAATAAAAATTTGTTGAGTCCCCGCAGGATTCGAACACGCCCATACCACTAGGCTACGGAGGCAGCGATGAATGTTAGTTCTGTATCGTGTATTTACGCGTTTTTATACATTTGAAGTCTACTGTCACACTCAATCTCAATGCGATACAGACATATCCCACCTAAGTATGACCGTGATTGTGGATGCAGAAAGAGTTCGAAACGTCGGGAATAAATAAGTGTAATTAACGCGAAAAATCCTTATAAAAGCGGATCTGATATGTACCATTTAAGAGTCCAAAATGAATAAACAGAAAAATCCGTAAAAAGTAAAAATAAATGTATGGTCAATATATTATGTTGTCTTTAATCGTTGTATGTTTATTTAATTATGACGTCAATGAAATTTTAACACATTAAAAATTTAACATTTAAATAATTACAACCTTCGTTGCCGGACAGTATTGGGCAGTTATTTTACTTCTATTATTTTTTTTATTCTTAAAGTTTAACTTGAGGTTTTACTTTTTTTTGTAAACTACGTAAAATGGGATTTATAAAAGTTGATTTTGATTATAATACTCCCCTTCATTTGCAGCTTTCAGCTTTGTGTCTTCATAATTATTTATATATATATATATTGAATATTAAAGTACTACGATGAATTTTTGTAATTAGATATATCACAGTGATATTGTACGTAGTTACTACATCACATACATCGTCATCCTGTGTAGGTCCACTGTTGGATAGGCCTCCCCTAATGCTAGCCTTCTCCATTAGGGGAATTGTCTGAAAAGTAAGATGATCCATGCGTTGGATGGGCATAGGCGGTAGAAAGTTGGTCACCCATCAACCTGCATTGGACCAGCGTGGTGGGATACGGTCCAAAAACCCCCTAATGGAACGGGGTGTATTAAGGGAGGCCTATGTCTAGCAGTAGACAATCAAATGCTGATGATGTGTGTGACGTGTTAAAATTATAGACTCAAAGTAAATTTATGCATCGATCATAAAAATAAAACATGATTGATGTTTTTCACCATTAAAACCAATTATCTTAATTGTAATCCGTACATTATTTGATTTATACGTAAATAATTGAAAATACATTTTTTGTATGGTTTTAAAATACATGTACAGTGGGAATATTTAAAACCTCATTACAGTGGGCGTATGGCTGACCGGTACCGATATATTCCTTTTTTTCATATGAAAGTAAAAACCGGTATCGCTTACGGCTTTACGTGTTTTCTTTGATGGCAGTGAAGACAAAGAAAATATACTATCGTTCGATTTTACTGTCTCATGCCTATAAATTAAGTATCATCACTTATTTATACACATAATATTTTGTTTATAAAAATAATATATTCAAAATAATTGGTAACTTATTACAAAATTAATAATAATAACACGTGGTAAGTATACACTATAATAAATTGAGAGACGAGGCAAAGGACATTTCTTTACAATTTCTTCTTTTATAATATTAATGTTTTTTTTTAGTTAAGTTAGTAGTTGAAAAAAATAGTTTCCGTTGCGAATATTATCTACAGATATAAAAAAATATTTCTGTTCGTTAGTTTTGCTAAAACTCGAGAACGGCTTAACCGATATGGCTATTTTTGTTCGTAAATTACTGGTGGAAGTACATGGAAAGTTTAAATGGTGCAAAATATAACAAATCTTGGAATTAAAAAAGAAAAAATACATTTCTACGTACATTTTTTTTCTTAGGAGGTGAAAAATAATCTTAATAAATTAAGATTATTAGATTCGAGTACATTTATTAAAGTTGTTAATTATTTATCAGATTTGTTTATAATATTAAAATATACCTAAATTTACATCTTTTATTTATCGATTGAGGTAGTACTAAGGTCAACTAGTACATGATAAATAATACAATTTTTACGTTTATTTAGTAGTTAAAGTAATTTATGGTTGGTTTAAGTAACTAAACGCGATAAAATCCTTAAAAATTGTATTATTTGTCATACTTAAGATAGATATAATATCTTTATTATCAATATAGCTATATGATAACGACAATAGAGCCAATGATATAATTCAATAATTTTTTTTATGTATAATATATCACAAAAATCTCAATACCAAATTATGTATTTAATAATGATGTTTTTTGATTTATCATCATCATCATCATCAGCCTGTGATCGTCCACTGCTGGACATAGGCCTCCCCAAATACACCCTATACATTAAGGGTTTTGGACCGTATCCTACTATTCTGGTCTAATGCGGGTTGGTGGGTGGAACGGCTATTTACATGCCCAACCGACGCATGGATCATCTTACTTTTCAGAAATAAAATGTGTGAGTAATTCTTTTCAAATTCTTTCATACATAATGGCAATTTCATCTTTAAGGTGTGTTTTACTGTATACTTTGTATTAGATAAAAAAAATATAATAACAATAAACCTTAAAATGCTAGGAACAACTATCTATTCGTTGTGTCAAGGTTTATCAAACCACCGTTTAAAAGTAGAACTAATAGATGTCAAAATATCAATGGAGCCAAATAAAAAAGCATTTAGTACCAACACAATGAAATACTTGTTGTCGCTTATTTTTAGTTACATAAATAATACATAAAGCACAAACGTTATATCAACCATGTTTAAGTGAAATAACGAATGTTTGTGAATTTTACTATAAAGACGTTGGCTGGAAATTTAATATTTACCTTTTTTTGAATAACTATTTTCCTTCGATCTAAATCATTGATGTGGGATAGGATTTGACTATTGATACCTGTACAACCTTAAAGTAAAATTATCTGCCTTTTTTTATTTACGAAACAAACTATGGGTTACCAAAATAATCGCACTGTAATAATATAAAGGCAATTTTTTATGTAAAAAGGAATCTATGTTTGTTACTCTTACACGCAAAAACTACTAGATTAATGTTGATAAAACTTCACAATACCATGGTTTATATAAAAGAACAACTTGTCGGCTTTATTTTTAAGGATTTAGTGTGAATTATTTAAAATATAAAAAAGCGTTCTTAGTAATGAAAAATACGCGTCTTCTGTCTGCTATTCCAGTGTGCACACGCAAAATCCTTTGAGTAATTATCGTTATAACAATTTACTAATACTACGCGGTTTAAGCTAATAATCAATCTAAAGCAAAGCTCGACAGATTAAAAATGTAATATATATCAATGATTTTTTAGATATGGCGCAAACAATTTTTAAATGATAAGGTTGTAGTTTAATTCCTGCTTTATAATCTTTAAATTTTAATTGAAAAACAAATATTTAATAAGATAAACGTTTAATACATAATTGTTGTGGCGGCAAAATATATTAGCCATGAGTAATCACGGAATATGCGAGCTTTTTTTAGTATTTATTTATATTTATTTCTAGACAAACACAAGCGGTTAACTGAAGAACACAGTTTTGTTTAAAAAGTTCCTTTGCTTAAAATCTTTGCTCACACGAAAGATAAAACCTAGCCTTTGATAGGCTTTACATATTTTGACTTAGTATAATTAGTTCATTAGTTTGCTTTAACTATATAAACGTTTCGCTAAAAAAATCTAATTATGAAAAGTGTTCGACATATTGGGAGTTAATAATATTAACTACATTAATAATCGCGATAAAATCTGTTAAAAGGTCTCTCACTCATCAGTTTGTAGTATTCGCGTAAATAAAAGAATTAATTAAACCGAAATATATAAAAAATATAGGCATGTTCCCCATTATAATCAAGCTACTGAGCGTGTGGTAGAGGGCTTATTTTTGAGGCATGTACTCAATAAAACTAAACATTTCAGACAATTCATAGTTTTATTTTTATTGTGTTCTCTTATTGAAAAAAATATACATTTAAGACGACTGAACATACGGTAATGATTATTTATGTGTATAGATGTCTTTAAATGTATACATAAGTACATAAGCCTACATTAATTACATATAAAATTAATTCATATCGCACTTAATTAAACGTACTAAACTTTTGATAACAGGTACAATAAAATAACATGAATATACATATAAATGTTTCTGTCGATTACTGATGCTAAAATTACATAAACTTGTTTTTTTTTTTATTTTGTACGTTCGTCTAATAATTATATTTTTAATGTTGAAAAACCGCTATTAATACTTTTTATAACCTATGTTGTTTTGTTTATGTCACAATAAAAAAATTGCGAAACAGAAACAGCCCTTATTGTTTAAAGCGTTATTCACCAGTTAACCTTAAACTGTACTGAAAAATATGTTATTGCTGCTAAAAAGTGCACTGATTTTCTCTTATTTTGACTATTTTTGGTAAGATTTCATAATAAACTGTACTTATAATGGGTATGTTTATTAAAAATAATTTATAATGTCTTAGCTTGTTAAAAAAGATAAAAAATACTCCTAAGTCAAAACAAATCCTTATTTTTTTATGAAGCAAGCAAGAAATTTAAGCTTCTACGTATGTTCTAGATACAAATATGCTTATTTTTTTAGTGCCTATTGCACTAAAAAAATAAGCATATTTTCAAAATTTAACATATTATTTAGTTTAGGACTACGCCATAAATTACATTAAATTCTAAGAGAATATTTGTTAATTTGATGGTTTAAACTTTGTTGACAATATTTTCAATGAACAATAATTTTTACTTTTTGTTGATTTTTAGAAGGTTTTGTACGAGATCCTAAACGACAAACAGGCGGAACATGCTATTTATGATAAACAAACACTGAGGAATGAAATCTGCATTTTTCCATACAAAAAAGTTGTTTGATAACTTTACCACCAGATAAAATGCGAAAGTATTAAAACCTAGATTTACTTCGTTCTGTGAGGCCGTGGGAAATACATACATAGTTTTTTTCATATAATATCTCAATTATACAGACAGACAATAATAATGAAGAGATTTAAAACTATCTACAATAATATAAAATAAGCTTATGACAAAATCACAGAAATTCACTTTGCAAGTATCTGATAAATATATGTATAAAAAAAGGATACTTTTATTATAACCGCTTATAAAAGAAGATTTATTGAATTTTGTATTTGGTTTTTTTTTTTTAAATAAATGTAAAATATTGCTTGACTATCTTAACATAACCTACTTATGTTATTCAAATTAAAAATCTATAAAATACTTACTTCGAATTAAATTTGTGTCAAATAGAACAATTTCATTAAATTCGTAATCAATACATCACTCTTCTAGTTTTCATTTCACGAATGAAAAGAAATTATGTATATACAATATTTACAAAACGTTTTCTGTATCATAAATAAAAAATAGACATGCTAGTGACCTCTATCGTCGGAAATTGTGAACGTTCCGTTGCATGGCGCGTTGTTGTCGAAATTAGCTCTGAAAAGGATAAAAATACATTATAATAATTGCTCAATTTCTTACCTCAATTTTAATAAAATTGTTTTATATAAGTAAATCATTTAAAGGATTATAACTTTTTACTGATAAAATAGTTTTACATTAGTCCCTTAACTGTTATATGTACTTATGACTTTGCTATTTTATTTCAATAGGTAATTTGTAAATAAGTAATTTGATGGTTATTTTTTGTCCCCAATGTATAGGTGGTATTTTCTACATTTGTGATATTGGTATTGATATATCAAATAAAATAAAATGTTGTTTTTTCATATATTTTTTAGAATGCAATAGTTTGTGATTGAATCTTTTTATGTTTTATCGTTTTAACTGAGATCTTGTTTAGTTTATACGCAACAACATATAAAATAATTACTTTTTATTATCACTAATCCTTGTTGTATCGGGTAGAAGTAGAACTATGCCTCTCACTGCGCTCAAAGCTGCGATCGTCACCATGGGCAGATGTTCATTCAAAGCGGTCTGCAAGAAAGAAACAATAGTTTTGTTAATGTATTTGCTTATTGTGAAACGAATTGTTATATAGTGTTAACGTTTTACGTATATTTTATTTCGTTATTTAAGTTAATAGCGGAACATAACTGGTTCTAGTTTTAGCGAAATGATTCACAATAACTGTTATTCACTCGTTATTGTAAATTGTTATATGTGTGGTCTATGCAGACTTATAGATTAGAATTTTGTACTTTCCTTTGTTTGTACAATATTAAAAATGAGTTAAAGAACACGCAAAATATCATACATGTATAAAAAAAAACTTATTAAAATTAATTTTATGAAAATATGTAAGTTTCTATTGTAACATATGTAATACAGTATTAATAAACTGTTAATTAAAAATTAACAAATAGCAAACTTACCAGCTCCCATAGATACGGGATGCAAATCAAAGCCAGCCCAGCCGACACCTGACTTGCACCGACTCCAAGATTCCTAATCAGGGTGGGATAAAGCTCCGCAGTGAATATCGGCATCATCATATTAGTAGAACCAATCGCGAACTTCCCAACCATCAAGCATGCAATCATGATCCAGTCATCATCGAACGATATCGAGAACAGTTCACTAGCAACGCATGCTAGTCCGCATGCTAGCATGCTGATGAAGATCGGTATCTTCCTACCGGCTTTCAGCAGAATCGGTATGCTCATAGCGATAGCTGGTATCTCGACTACGGCGAGAATGATCGAAGTCACGTGAAGGTTTCCTAAGTTGAAGTTTCCGATGTTTAGCAATAGGCCGTAGTAGGCGATTGTCATCGAAAACCATGCTAGGAATAGGCAGAATGTTCGCTTTAGAAGGATCCCCTGGAATAACATAAGAATGCTGGGTTGCTCGACTTCGGTTTCGGGCTTGCTTTGAATCATCAACTTGTCTATATCGTCTGGCACTTCGATGTTGTTAAATCTTGCCGCCCGACGATTATATCCTTGGCTTCCTGAATTCTTCCTCTGCTGATTAACCAACGCGGAGATTCGGGCAGAACGAACCTAAAAATTATAATGATACATTTTTATTGTGTTTTAAATATTGGTGTAAATAAATTAAACCTGAAAAAAATTCTTATAGACTGTATTTTTTTTTTGCAAAGTTTTTGCGTAAACAACAGAAAGTGTCTTGTATGTACCTAAACTTATTATTTTTATGTATTCAATCAAAAATGGGGTCTTACCATAATAAAAGCAGCAGGCAACCGGGTAATGAGAGTGCCAATTGTAAATCCCTCCAATCCGGAAGGAGCATGGACAGTAGAGAGACAACAATATAGGCCAGGGGCAACGGGAAGAAGTTGCAAACGCCAGCTATCGTCACCCAGTTACCACCGACCAGCTCGACTGACAGTACGAAGGCAGCATAGACCACGGATACAGATACCAATCCCATAATCAGACGAACGATGACGTATTGAATGTAGGAATTTACGAACAACGACAATATCGCAAGGGTGCACTGTATCATCATCATGGCCATCAGGATTCGTTTTCTTCCAAATCTGTAAGAGAAATGAGACATCGTTTATATAACAGCTCAAACTCTTAAAAAGTGAAAAAATTTAAGGGATCTCATTAAATAATTGCTTTTAAATCATTCTTGTTTTGACGTGAACAAAATATAGCGATAAATATGTCGCGTCTTTTCCGACTTTAACTAGACTATTTACCAACGGGATATTCTAAATTTAAAATTTTGGTTTTATAACACATTTTACAGAATATTCCTTTAATATCTATTTTCAATAAATAGACTTAGATATCACAGCAAAGTACTAATTTTATGTTTAACATTTTTCTATAAGTTGAGATGCTAATTTCTAAAGGTAACAACCCAGTAAGCGTTTATTCATTACAAGAATATGTTTGCATTGCATTCACACATTTATGAAGTAACCCATATAAGCGCGTAGTCACAAAACTATATTCAAAAATTAAATCACTCTATTATTGTAACGTGGATTTTCCTAGTTAACAATCACCATTTACGCTGGGGAAACTGTTCATAAAATGTACATATAGCAATTGAGTGATAATGTGACCATTTTAGTTCAAGTTTACATTAGCCAAAACGCCTTACTTGTCTGAAATCCATCCGCCTACAACACCACCGATTCCGACACCGATCAGGAAAACTACTTCAGCCAGATTAGTCAGCCCGGATCTATCGCAGACCAGATTCCATTCAGATATAATCGTGGCACCGATCTCGCTTCTATCGAAGTCCCACTCCTGGCATTGCTGGAACGAGTCCAGGATGGGGGCAGTTTGGTTAAGGATACTCTCTGCTGTGATTCCATTCGGTAACACGCGTACGTAGCAAGCGTCGACAGGTTGACTGTAATTGATCCAATCCTGTAGAGGCAAATCCGCTAAACTATCCGGTTGGCGGCACCAGAATTTTGTCGATTTAGCCTGAAAAATGCAGAAATGATTTAAACTTAGTCCATGATTATAAATTCCAGTTTAGTCAGTTTCATCGAAAATTAGCTTTTATCCGTTTAAAAACGTACTAAACGCGATTATTTGGGCAAGATAACGTCAATTAGAACATTAAATTAGGCATCTTTAAAGAACCGGCAAAAATTTAAACATATTTGGCGCGTAAAAAAATATAATAGCAAAATTTATGTAGTTATAACGCTATAAATAAATCCGAATTTAATTATTAACTTGTTATTTATATATAACAAAGGCATATGAAATCGTACACGCACGATATGTGAACTTGAATTTGAATATCATTACCGTCTAGTTTTTGGTGACCTAGACTGTATGCTGTTCTATTTTTAAACTAGGAAGAAATACAGTAAGCAATCGGCTGTGTTGTAGAATATGATTATGTTGTAGAATTTAAACTAGTTACTTTAGACACTGATATGGTAACTGGCGTTTCGTTGATATATAAATAAGATAATATTTTTGTTATTATCTAGTTTAGACATATGAATTGAGCATTTAAATATTTATTACAACCAATATTCATATATTAAGTAGGTTTATTTAAATTACCGTAAACGTTGGCAGGTATATGTGGAATGTGCAGGGAAAAGAAAACATTGCCAAAAGGAATGTCATGAGGAGTTGCCATTTTCCGTAGTTCCCAATAACTGTTGCAACAACATCAGCTTGCTCTTCAGGCGCGTTGGCTTGAGATTTCTCTTTGTTTTTCTGCGTGGGTATTACTGTAAAAAGAAAGAAAACGTATATGATTATCATAAATTGATTTTATTCGTAAAAACGTAACCTATGTAGCGATAGTAAGCTCGGAGCTAGATTTAAACGGATATGATTATAGAACTGACAAAAGCAGTTTCGTTTTAAATTTGTATAATTTTTAAATAACCTGGAACTGATAACATTATTAACTTTACTTGTTAAAAAAATCAATGTGATTTTGTTTTTGGATATACATAAATATAAGGTGTTGACTATATTACAGTAGAAAACGATTTTGATCGTAAAGTACATAGAGCACCATACAAAAATTTGTAATTTAATATTTACCCATCTTATCCTCTTAAAAATCAAAGAATATTTAAAATGTTTTTGTATTTAATGCACACTTATCTGTACTATCTTTGCTGTAGTTACTTTGAATAATATGAATAATTAACGGCGGTTCCGTGTTAAAGAATATCATTATGGATATTACTAAAACCTTTTTGTTTTTACTTTAGAATCACACAAATTAATGGCGGGCTTATTTATTGCCCGAATTTAATGATATTTAAGAATAACATTGAGCCAAAGTTCTATATAACTTTGGCATAAAGACCATTGTGTTTAAATATGGGTAAATGGAATTTTCCATTAGTTTGGGTGTATTTTATTTTTTTTTTATTCTTCATTTTTCAATAAAAAATGGTGTTTATTGAAAATAATAACTATATCAAGTCGTGCCGACATAAATGCCTGTATTTTTATTGTTCAAATATTTTAAAAATTGTCTAATCAATTATTTTAAAAATTTGATAATAATTATTGACTTATCAAAGACCTGTCAATGTATGTAATGTAATAAAAAATGTAAATACTAAAGTAATAGTAAAGATATAATTACACATCATCATCAGCCTGTGTAAGTCCACGGTCTACGAGGTTTATGGACCGTATGCCACCACGCTGGTCCAATGCAGGTTGGTGGGTGGACCGACTTTTTTACATGCCCATCCGACGCATGGATCATCTTAATTTTCAGACAATTGGGTAATCAGCCCAAATTGCCCGAATGGTATGGAAAATTTGTTGAATCCCCGCAGGATTCGAACCCACGACCTCCGGTTTCTAAAGCACACGCCCTTAACGCTAGGCTAGGTAGGTAGTTATAATTACACAGGCTTTTTTAATGATACTATTACGTTTGATATTGTTGTGTTGTCGTGTTGATTGTTTAAGCGTTATAAGTTAATAAGGTTCAATAATAATAATGTAATAATTTTATTATTTCCATTGAAACTTCGTACTAATCCCTGTTGTATTTAATAACGCATAGGAACTTAGTTTAAGTTTATTATGTCACTTGAGGTATGCTGGTGAAGGGTCCAATACAGCCTTGAATTATTTTGCGCATGTAATTTTAGTCAATAGTTCACGCTACTCCGTCGTCTCGGTTTACATTCATTGCGTGCATGTTTTGATTGCGTTAAATGAACTATTCCTAGCTCAAATATCGCATGTCGTTTTACTATAACAAACTTTAATAAGCAACTACTGCGTTACGATTGTAAATAAAGATCTCTCGTATTAACGCGGCAAAAAAATTTGCAATAAAACACAATAAGTAGCTCTGTTTTTTTGTTATACATTTATATCCGGTTGACTTAAAACCTCTCTGTTATGATGCTTTAGTAATTAAAAACCACTTCAAGGATTCATAAAGTTTGTGAATGTTATATAACGAACAGTGATAAGTTTTTGTACCAGAGAGACCCTTAGATTATAATCAATGGCATTGACTAAATATTACATCATTCACACCCATTTTTAGTTTCTATTTCAACTCCCTTTATTTGCATTTACACATAAATCATTCATCTTTTATTACAATTACTTATGAAATTGTCTACCATGATTTCTATACCTTATGCTGTGACTTTTTAAATAATATATGCGAAAATATTAAATACGAAAATATTATAACTTAACGTGTTTAGCAAAACTTTTTTACGTATTGTATGTCGTTTAAGTACTGTACGTTCACGACATTTCAGTCCTTTACTAAATTCATAGAATAGTCACGTCAATTATATTTATTTTATCTGTTTAGTGTTTGCGGAAACAACAAAAAAAATGAGCCCGAAACTAACATTTTTTTTATTAAAAAATAAACTTTCCGGCACTCAGCTAAGCTATAGTACGTAGAGGCAGAAGTATTCGTTCCTGCGTACCCATTATAACAGATAGTTAACCTTATTCCACATCAGAAAAGAATATTAAAATAACAATAAACATAATAAAAACAAGAGATGCTCAAATGCAATGCGTTCATTAAATTGAATATTGTAAACGCATTATCTTAATCATCATTATCGCCTTGTACACATTATAGTTATTGTTTTGATCTCATTCGATTGTTTACTTTCGTAAGGAACATTGCTATGAATGTCGCTGTTTATTTATTGGGTCCGAGAATGTTAAAGGTCGTTAATCTTGACCTACTTGTGCGCATAAAACGACACGCATTTATGTTTTGTTTACATCATTAAAATACCTTTTCCCTATTTAGAATTAGGATTAGATTTCTCGAGATTAAAAGATACGACACAATAAAAAATAAATCTCGTGGTTTTAACAAATGTTTTCATATATTTAGTTTGCTTTTAACATACTGCTTAAGTGTAAATTAAGAAATACTTGAATTATAACTTGTGTTTGACATGTACATTTGTAGATTTTTTTATAACATCGTGTTTATTTATTGAAAACAACTGCGATCATGCGATTGCAACTTTGTTTCAGAATAAACATACACTACAATACACAAAACTTTAATATAAAATTATTAACTAACTTGATTCTTATTTGCCCTGAGGAAAAATTGTATTAAATTTATGATGTCATTTTATAACGTTTTATACTACAGGTCTTACGATATATTTTAATATATTTTTATTTATGTAAGTAATAAATGTTTAATTGAAGCATGTAAAATAAAATAAAGCATTAATAAATATTGTACATATATATAAAATTAGAAAATAATTCAACTCTTAGGTCCGTTTTAACAAAGTTAAAAACATATCCAATTTTATCAACGGCGTTATAAGAATGATCGAGTTGTTTTAAATTTTTATTAGAAGCTGGTCGATATTATCAGCAATAATTTCTAAACCATCTTATAATGTATGAAAATAATACAATGAAATTAATTACGTTTATGGGTAGTGTTTTCAAGACACATTGAATTAATATTCAGAATATTTATACGGTTTCTTTATTATTCTAAGTTTAATTTGAGCTGCTGATCTTTTACCTAGTTATTTATTCTAACTACATATTTCGAAAAACTTTGCGAAAAATTTACTCCAACTTCATGTCGATAAATTATAGACAAACAGGCGTAGACGGATTGAAACAACGACCGATTCAAATATCCTTGTACGCTCACACTTGTCGATGACTGCATCAACAATCATTAGCTAACCGCGCCGCCCGGCGTTGCCTTGACAATGATCTTTAATGCAACGTTAACGACCTGTGACAAAAGCGCTGTTATTTTTACCATTACGAGAATTTTTCGGATGATTTTAACAATCTTATAAGCATTATATTGTTAAAATTACTTTGTGTTCTCATACACTGAATGTTTACTGCATTGAATTATTATAGTTATGCGATTTTTATTCTCTCATGAGCAAATAGTGAACTTGCCAAGGTCAAGCCTTTAAAAAGTTAACTAACAAGTTGTGTTTCTACTTGTAATTTAAGCCGATTACAGACTTTCCTTTAAGACTGAGTAAAATGTGATTTAAACATTTAGGTATCTTTGAGTTCTATGTCAAATATTAGTTCTATATTTAATTACTAGACAGTTTCACAAAACTGTTAAGAATGTATATCTTGTACTCTAATTGTTTATAATTAAAACCCTTTAACTCCGTTGGCATTATAAATTTTATAGTGGATAAAAACCACAGAATTACAACTAGTTATGTATTTATTAGCCTCCGTCGATTGATGTTTATTTGTTTGCGTTTATAGTTGATAACGTCGGCTAGAATAGGGGTTTCTGTATACTATTTAATGCGTGGTATACGTACTGTTACTTGTAGTACATAGTTTATAAACAAATGTAATGGGAGTAACATTATTCTTCATCTGGCGGACAGCTCCATGCGTTTAGGGCCAAGGTTTTGTGCATGTTAATTAAAGCGATTGCGATTTGCATAGTCTCTTTTCTAAAGAACATACGGGCATTATTCACCTCCTTTCATATTAATTAGTATTATATAGTTATATTTGTGTAACAGAGTTTTTTATTTGGATTTGGATTATTTAAAAAAACTTTCGTGGGATCGAAACATCTTGCTTTAAGCTATAAAACAAAGAAAGAAAGATTAAATACATTAACCACAAAGGTTTTGAAACTATTTGTACGAATGACGTGAATTAATTAATTAATGCCTTCTCTGGTTTATGCTCCAAAGTGTCTATTACAACGTCAAACGCCATATTTAATCAACCTTTGTTCACGAACCTTATGTTTCTTTTTTGGCTCTTGTAACTTACTTGCAAATAAAGCACCAGAAATCCTAATTTATATTTCACTGATATTAATTTCAGCAACAAAGTTTTAAAAATAAATATAGTCTTCATTGTAAGGTTTGCCGTTTACCAAGCATTTTTCGGTTATTAAACCACAAAAAAAATGTTGTAATCGCAATGTATATCAGATTACTGCATTTAGTTTTGAGCAACCACCGACAATGACCCACTTTCTAAACCAAGATCGATTTTCACTATTAATGTTAAGTGAACAAATGTTACATGAATGTACATTTCATTTCTATAATTGAGTATCTCTGTTAAAGTGACGCCGATCTGTGAATAAATAAAACAGGTAGATATAAAAACTAATGAATATTAAAAGTGTTTTAACATAAAAATTAAAATTAAAGCTTCATTCTATATACGATACATCTTTTGATACACACCAACATAATGTATGATACTTGTTAAGTGAAACATAACTCGAATTAGCATATATTACTTACTAAATACTACAAAACTTCGTTAAGTAAATGACAAACTAGTTAGTGCACAAAGGGCAAAGGGAAGGAAGCGACTTAGTCGCAAAAAAGAAACAATTAATTCCCGCCAAAATAGTCTACCAATACCGATGCGTTGATTTCCTGTTGAGCCTCAACAAAAAGTTTGGTGCCCAATTCGTCATTGTTACGCACCAATCCGTTCAGTGTGACATAACATTAACCGGTGACCCGGATAATTAGATTTTACTGTTTACGTGGGTGAGGTACGTATAGAGTACTAGAAAATGTTGGCGAATGCCTGTAAGAGGATATCCTTTAATTAATGCGGTGCATATTAGATTAGCCTGTACGTCGTTCCGTTGAACAAGTACGATGCAGAATACTTCTATAGTACTACTATACACGTATTGGTAAAAATCAAAATATTAATAATTCGATATTTTTAATAGTAATTATTAAGTTACAGTTGAAGGAGAAATTAAAACTGCCTCCGTAGCCGTAGTATGGGCGTGTGCTCTAGGAATCGGAGGTCGTGGGATCGAGTTCTGCGGGGACTCAACAAATTTTCATAGTTGTTTTCTAGTTGGTTAGGGCAATTTGAGCCGATCATCCAATTATCTGAAAAGTAAGATGATCCATGCGTCAGATGGGCATGTAAAAAGTCGATCCAGCCACCAACCCGCATTGGACCAGCGTGGTGGGATACGGTCCAAAACCCCCTAATGGATAGTGGTGTATTAGGGGAGGCTTATGTCCAGCAGTGGACTATCACAGGCTGATCATGATGATGATGAAGGAGGAATAATAAATTTAAGCATATCTAGACGTAGACTTATAATTAACGCCCAAGAGGCGGTTTGGATAAGAATGTTGACCTTAGGTACGATAAATGAGACGAACTCATGAATGAAAATTAGATAAAAAGCGGACAAATAATCAAATATGTAGAAACGGGAAAGATAATTATAATTATGCAAACGAAGTTGCGCGTGTAAGTAGAAAATAAACAAAGAAGTAATCACAACAAAGACGTTTCCGCGCAAGATCGTATAACACAAATGTCAATCCGATTAAAGGCTCATCTGTCATATTCACAAACGAAAAAAAATTAAAACCGTGTAATTAAGATAACAAATCGTAGCAAACAAAGAACAATGTTATCAGTTTAATTCTTTGTATTTCGCATAACGAAAACTGTCGGTATTATCTCATTTTATTACAGATACTTGAAATCTTTTAAAATACACAAACTTTAATAAAAAGTGATCCTACAACAACTAAACAAAGACTGGAATCATTTCCAGTTAGTCATTCGTTTATACATATATGCTTATTATATGAAATGACTTATGATTTTTTGTTTTTTTTTTTTTAATAAAAATCAATGATTTATGACGTAAAAGACAAACAGATCTCCTTAAATAACAGAGATAGTGTAAATCTTTAATCGTAGATAAAACAAACATTTGTCTTTAAAATTCTGATACACCGTAATGTAGATTATAATAATTCATTAATCTACAAATTGAACATTAACAATGTGAAGTCCATTTTAATAAACATTAAAAATTATCAATACTATATTAGTGTGACATATGATTAGAATTCGTGAAACAGAATGTATTAGTCAAATAAATATGGTAAAAAATCTATTAATCACTAAGAAGTTTTCTTTACTTATTATCGAATGAAGTGACGAGATGGTACGAAAATTCATCGTCACAAATCCACTTATAATTCTGAGTGGTTAGATTCGTCTAGTTTACTACGTGAAGACACTATCTATGGTGCTCTTAAAACCGGAGCAGAGTTATGGTTACACACGATTTTTGTTTTGTTTTCGACGCAAATAAGCCCTGCAGTGTTACTTACTCGTAATCAGGAAAACAAAACTACTGTTTTGAACATATAGCAACATCTATTGATCAATTTATGTTAGGTGTTAGATTGCATGTGCCGCATACGCTGGGGGACGTCTCCGGAAGTCAATGAAATTGATTCGACGTGCTCCCGGCTCGGTCACTGTTCTGCTTACTCAACGATCTAACTCAAATCACAGAGTCATATATTTTCCTATATGGTAGATGATCACGACAATAATTCCTCTAGGTCAAAATATTTCGTGGACTAAAACGAAACTGTGTGTGAATCATGCACTAATACATAGTTTCAATGAAAAATGTATATTCCTACAGAAAGAAATATCATTTTAATAGTTAAATATAAAACAATATAGCTTTAGGTAATAAAACTTGATGTAATATTTTATATTAATGTTGATGTTATCGAATGATTTAGGATATGTTAATATCGTGAAACGTTAGTATTTATCCTTTGCTCACCTTCAAAAAGGACGGTGTGAAGAAAAATCTTTTTACAGACGCACTTGAAGATGATTTACAAGGTTAATATTAAGGATAATTACTAGAAATAAAAGGACACACTACCGACGTTAACTCAGTGTAAAGAAAACGTTGTTTGTACAAAATATAATCGTAGCAACATTTTGATATAGTTTGTCGAAGCATTTATGTAATTTACTTTGTATCACTACATAGTGTAAAACAAAGTCAAAAATGTATGCTTAAATATTTCAAAGTACGCAACGGATTTCGATGTGTTTTTTTTAATAGGTAGTGTGATTGAAGAGGAAGGTTTATATGTATAACACATCCTTAATATTGTAGGTATATTTTCTAGCAGCACATTCCCGTGCGAAGCAGGGGCGGTCATATTTTGAAAAACAATTAGAATTCAATTGAAATTAGTTTCGTTATTGTGCAAAATTAGTAACAAAATGCTGGAAGCATGTCTCTTATATTTTTTACATAATTGAATCAAACGCTAACGTTCTCTATAAATAAAGACAACTAAAAAAATACAACATACATACGTATTTAAATACGGAAGTAATAATATTTATGAGTTATATTTGGAGTTTATAACAGGTGTTTGGCATTTTCTCTTTTCTTTTTCCTGTGAAAATTTTTTGTTTTCTCATTTACGTGATTGTTTCTTTTTACGTAGAAATAAATATTCAGATAAACTTGTGGTACAATTAATCTATTAAATATAGCCATCATATGTAATCATCTAATTGGAGATTTACAGGCTGTTTTTATTTTTGACGTTTAAGTCTTTTATCTTTATAACACGTTCTCAGTGCTTTATTTTTATATCCGCATCAAATGTACTCGAATTTAGGAAAATTTCAACAGTCACAAAAACTTTATCATGAAATCTTTTAATTACCCACAGCGCTTGAAGGCATCGACATTCAAATTGTGCCTTAGCGTATATTCTTTAACAACACAGGTAGGTATAATCTGGTAAAATTCCGTAACTAATTTACTATTCTTTTAATACTTATTTGTTTAAGACCGAAAACATATCTATTTATAACTTTGTGTGAATGCGAATGATTGCATCGTTTCAACCTATAATGGTTATATTAGTAATCGGCAATATTTAACCAGCGATTGAATTAATGCAATTTTATTTGTGGCAGTTCATCTGACGCTTTAATATGTTTTAGTCTATATTATGATATCTCTAGGTCAAATAGATCCAAAATTTATTTAAATAAAGCTTTGTGTCACTCTGACGTAGGTCTTCTTTTAACATTGAGTGGCGACAACCAATCCAAACGCCTTAATTTGCGGCAGCATTGATTTTGTTTATATGAATTCTGTTCTTGATTGGCCGTTATCCTATCGATACTAATATTGTGAAGATGAAAGAGATTTGTTTGCCTGTTTGTTTTGAATATGCTCCAAAACTACCAAACCGATTTCAAACATTCTTTCACTATTATCCTTGAGTAACATAAACTACTTTCACCAAGAAAATCCATTTAAAAAATCTAAAATAACACAGGTTGAGTCATGGAAAACCTACTAGTAGAAATGTTAAGGTTTTGTAATATTTTTAGGTTTTGTATTACAGTATTTATCCAAGAAAGCAATTTGATTAACTCAAGATAGTACAAGGACCAATAAATAAAAGTTCGAAAATGGGCAATATTGCTGTTTTGTCATACGCGATATTGCGATGAATTAATTGATTAATAATATCGTATGCGTTAATTAAGATTTCATACTGTGCTCATTTATTAAATAGTAATTAGTTTACACATTGTTCCTTTTTAGTTGTTCAACTATCACCACTTTAAATTAATACAGATTTATTGACAGCTTAATAACAATACGGTAAAGTTGTGTAAAATAACAAAAGAAGTACTCTTCTCATTTCATTTTATTTCCTTCCGTTATTTTAATTACGAGGAAATAAATACAAATAAATACCTGTTAAATGCAATAATACATTCAACAATATTTTCCATTGTACCTATTTTTATAAAATAATCATAAAAAACATTAGTAATTAGCGTAATGTTTGCGTGTTGCACCTAGTTTATCGACTAAGACACCGAGATAATATTTTCATCCTCACTTCATGACAACAATTAAAAAAGAAATATTTTACAAATGACATGCCTATGTTTTTAAGTTCCTGGGTCCAAACATCTCAACGACTTGTAAATTGTACAAAAGTCTACTTGAAAATCGTAATACGTTGTTCTACGGCATTACTGTACTACTTATACATTCATTTCGCTTTACAAAGTGGAGGCTTTGAATCTCTTAGAATGGATATCTTTTGATTGCTGCTTCAGTGTAATATGAGCTATGTCTTATCCATGTGCCGATTACAGCTTATTGGATTTTGAAGGTCAGATACCACTCACTTCGTATAAAAACTTCCTCCGATGACAATACGAAGAGTTAAAAAGAAAAAAAAGTTATAAATTTTTCAAAACCACTTTTTAATTACAAAGCTACGACAAATTTATGCAATTTATATGCATTCGGTATTATAATCTTGTTAACGGGTTTTTAAAGGTATTGTATTGTTATAAATTAAAATTACATTTATATAACCGACTAAAAAATATTAAACTTTAATCGACAGTCATTTGACTAAATTATGTGATCTAATCAAAGCCGCATAAGTGATGAAGGATAATAAATGGATTTGATAAGCTTTATCTTAATATTTACTTCTTCGGCTAAAGAGAGCAATGCCAAGAAAGTATCGCCTTAAAGAGCAAAGCTATAAAAAATGTCTCGGTTAAAACAAACAACGTTGAACGTTATCTCAAGGCTCAGCTGAATTACTTTTTCTTGTAATACTCATACATTTTAAAGGACATGCAATAAGTGGTTATAAACAATGTTGCTTCTGCGAATGCATACAGGCAAAATATTTACTTTAAACACGAACACGTTGTAACGTAAATAAACTTCAGAGAAAACTATATCTAGGATTTATTCGATAAATTAATACATTATTATGTTATATATATGATAAATTAATTTAACTAAATAAATACGTATCGTTTGGTGAAACGATAAATCAAATGTTATTTTAGGTTCCTTATACACAAAATACTTTTAGAGCGTCGTTTGCAATGTTACTAAAATGTTGTTTTCAACAAGAAGTGTGAGTGTTTTGACTTTATTATAGCAGTAATTGCGGAAGTCGTTGATTTATTTTACATCTTTGACGACAAGTTATGATGGAATAAAATTGTTAAACGATCAACGGTTTAGTCAAATTATCGACTTTAAAACGGTTTTTTAACCTGTGCAAAGACCGCATCAGATGATAATTTTTGCCTTAACTTTACAAAGTAGTTTGAACTTAAAAAAATACACAGCGATATATACAATGTGATATAGAAATTACAAAATTAGTAAAACTATAAAAGTATTTTGAAACATTTTTTAGAAGTGCCCAAAAAAATATATGAATTATGGAGTGATTAATCTATATTAACCTAACATAACATATAAGGATATTTCTCTGACGATTGCCTGTTTTTATAGAAAAGGCCAATCCTACGGAGGCGGTAACAAATAACAGAATTTGCATCTATGTTACTATTAAATGTAAGTGTAATTGACTTTTAATTGAGACTCCTCATTCAGATATAGCCAACATGTGAGAGAATCATGAGGTTATCGGAAAAAAATGTCAAACGATTGTACAATTAAGCGACTGCTATATGCGCGGCAATAAGCTAGGCTTATTAGGTCCTAAGTGCACCGCTTTGAAGTAATGCCTGAGAGATATATAAGAAAATTACCCATACATATAATTATGAAATATACGTAGTCAAATTGATTGTTAACGTGAAACAGAAAATTTATTGTTGCTTGGAATTTATCGGGCATATTAAATGTACTTAAAACGTAGCGATTGACATTGGTTTAGATCTTTTTTGTATTTAATAAGACTATATATTTTAATATATGCATATTATATGTATTGTGTATAATATGAATCGGTTCCATACCATAGACTTTATATATACTTTTTATATATTAGTGCATAAAAGGTATTACAAGTTTCACAATTTAATCATTTAATTCCGTGACAAAATTTTAATAGCGGTAAAATGTTTCACTAATATTTCATGCTGATGTAAAAGAATGAAAAGGCATAGTCGTATCACCTTTCTTGGGCTCGATAAATAATAAAGTACGTGTCACGACTGCATGTTAAAGCTAGCCTTAGTGCGCCTAAGAGTCGCTTGAGTGGCCTCCTTGCTTATTCAGTTGTTTCGGGGACGGGTGTCGCACATAAAATGACACGCTTCTGCAGAAAATAAACGACTAGTACTTTATCTCCTGCGCGAAATTTTAGGTGTTTACCTACAATTTTGGAACGCTAAACGATGTCTGAATAGCGTATAAAGTGATTTTTTCATATACCACTTAGAATTTTTACTACTTAGGCTTAAATTTAAATAAGAAATAATATTCTTTTTATTTATAAGTATTCAAATCTTAGGATTTCAATGCAGAAAAAATATGTATTTGTAGGCTTTCGACGTCCTTAGCAGCCTATTATAGTTTACTTTTACCCATTTAAGATAATTTAGAATTTCTAAATCATTTTTAAATTTTGCATGCAAATATGTCTAGATAAATTTTTGAACTTTTGCGTTTGAAATACACTTTTACTATCTATTGGAATTTGAAGTAAACTGATAGTAATTATATTCTTTTTACCTTTTTTTGTTTTCACAATCAGCTATCATCGTAGTTTCTATATTATAGAGTATTAAAAATTGTTAGAAATTTTAATAATCTACAAAATAAGAACTAGTTAGCTGTTAATTATTATTTGGACGAAATATTTATGTTACATAATGCATAATAGATTTATATAAAGTAATAGTTTAACCTTATTTAAGACATTTCTATATACGTAGTTTACTAAGAGTTGTCATAAATTAACCCGGCGTTAGATTAAATGCACGTTTATCACTTCCTGTGATATGTGAATGTCATATGTACACATTTTGCATTATAAATAAATAGTAAGAAATGATTAACAAGTAATCGTTATTGATTGTTTGCGATTTGTTGTAAAACTAAGATACATTATTTAGTTTTATTTATTTTATTCAATTTTTTTTAATTTATCCAGCTTTTACATTTAATTTAATAACTAATAGTAGCGATGTGATGTGTGATTTTATTAGCTTATAATTAATAACAATGAAACGAAATTCAAATCTGTTAACATCAAGCCTGGCGTAATCTTTCTGGGAAACGGTAGTTAAATCGAAACAATTTAAGCTGAATATAAAACAACAATGTTGTATTAATGGTGTAGAGTGATGTTTATTCATTGAATATTGCGTTATGAAAAGGTTACAAACAATTTCCTCTAAAATAAACAAAACATTTCCATTTCCATGCTTAAATTAATATGAGCAACGGAGGAAAAGAATCTAGATTTGTTTCTTATAATTTCGTGCTGCGAAAATTTATCATAAACACACTATCAATGAACATCTTAACCTTACTAACATTGTACTGATAAAGTTTTTGTAAGTATATTAAGTAATTAAATACAAATAGAAAGCCTACGACATCTGATAACAGATCAAATTAACCACTCGTTACAATAACAAAACAATTACAGACAATATGCCCAAATTCTGGAGAAAAGTCAAATTTAAAATATTATTAAAGCATAACAAATACGCTTCATAATTACAGTAGTGCTGTAAAGTAAAGAAACATCAGTTATGCGAGTGTTTAGACGAAGCTATTATTGCTCACATTACGTCTTTAGACTAATTCTGCACATCAACTTTAATTACCTGCAATGTGGTGTTAAAGATATTTATAGAACGATGTTTCTCGAATTGCTCCAGAAGAAAAATCACGTAATAGGAAGTATGAACAAGGGCATGGCGATTGATGTTATTTATTTTGATTATGAGTCTATACGTCGACTTACATAGTATTTAATGTTCATGACTTGTGCCGGTAACGTTTCTATATCTCTATGTGCGTTGTTATGTAATTTTGAAACACGTACATTATTATGACACAGTTGAAATGAAACAATGTATAATACTTTGCACTACACAACTTGTACCATATATGTAATCTATTTACATATAGTTTGATCTAAAACTGTTATGGCGTCAAAAACGAAAGAATTATACTTAGTGGATCGCCAATCAACTAATAAGAGATTAAGTTTTGGCGCAAATCGACTTGAAACTTTGTTTTTGTTAATTGCACATTTTGTTTCGCTAGAGTGTTGAATAAGACAGCTTAAATAAAAGTTTTATATCATTATTTGTATTACATATTTTACAAGAACGTCTGAAATCACTATCTACAATCCGTTGGTAGCGTGTTTGTCAATCAATAAGCAAGTGTAAACTTTTACATTGATGAAATATATTTGAGTTGAACTTACGAAACATTGTTTTGACACTAGTTACAAAGTATTCTAATATATTTTTTATCAAGTGACTCAGTCCTTGCCGTAGACTAATCTGCGTGCAGTGTTACGTGCTTTGAATGATGATATACGTAACATCTAAAACCTTGTCCAAATTTACAAATAAGGTAAAACAGACAGACCGTCTTAAACAATTGATTTGCATTTGAATGACAGTATTGTCTTCATAATGAGTACAGTTAAAATAATGATTAGTAATCATACAATCAAAGAGCTAAAATTTTTTCAAACGTTCAATTTGTTTTCCTCGTGAGTTGTACTTCTTTCTACAGCAAAGCCGTAATGTGTTTACACTGCTCTATTCCGGTTTGAAGGATAGCAAAACTAGGCTGATTACCAGTGTTGTAATATTAGCCTCGGTAGCGAGTGGATTTAAGAAGTGTAATTCGTCATCATCATCATCAGCCTGTGTTAGTCCACTGCTGGACATAGTCCTTCCCTAGAGCCTTCTCCATTAGGGGGCTTTTTCCGTTAGGTTTTGTAATTACTTTATAATAAAGAAAAAATTGAAACTAACCGCTCATTGATTTTATTCGCGAAAAATTGATTTAAATTACTCTAGGTCAAACATATTTCGTATTAATTCTATTTATATTCGTAATTACTTATTTATTCATACTACTGTAATTCACATGAAATAAATTAGTTTTTAAGTGTTTTTGCAGCAAGAATTAAAATTATTTTTCGTAGAACTAATGAAGTTAATTACAATTTTATGAAATTAATCTAATGCTTTTATTAAAACACATTGCTTCATATGTTGCTGATAAAACTGATTTATTTCACACGGTTATAATTTACTTAATTTTTGTACGTTGTTGCTTCTTAATATATATATAAATAATAATTTTATATGGCTTTTAATTAGTATTTAAATACCCAAAGTTGCAAAAACTTTAGTATTTTTTTGTCAATTAATCCGCCTTGTATATAATTTAACTTAATGCAATTAATTCCTTTATCTATTTTTTAAATTTATTCCTTCATTGAAATTGTCGTTGACTATTTCAATATAGGTATATATTAAACAAAATATATTTTTTGGTATATTAATACTTTTTACAGTGTTTCAATGCGAATGACGCGATATGACACTGTTTCATATTGAGGTTTTGCGTTATTTATACAGACAAAAAATGTATACATTGAAAAAGTTTTGGTTATTTTTTTTGTTTATTTGTTTGACTTCACCTAAATTGAACTCGCGGACAGACAATACGCAATTTTTTTATAAAATTATTTCGTAAATTTGATTTTATTTATTTTTCTGCCGTTTTTTGCACAAATTAACTAAAACAAAAAAGTTTTACATCTAACTTCAACTTTTTTTTCTAATCAACTCTTATTTATCATTATATTAGAGATAAATTAAAATTTTCATATATATACGTAACTACTTAATGCAATAACTACATATGCATTAAATCATACTCGGTATTTAAACTATACGTAAATCATAGATGTTAATCCACTTAATTTAGATCTTATGTCTAATTCATCGTTGCACGGGATTGAACATGGCGGAGATTCATCATTAAAATGCGTGCTCTATTGAAGCCATTGTTGTTTGACGTTACACTACGTGTATGTTAACTTCCAGTTTAATTCCGTGTCATTAAAGATATCAGTACTAGTAGATGTGCCCTTCAAACAAGAACACATTAATATTAGCACACTATGGTTTAAGGAAAAAAAAACTTGCTATCGGTACTACGATATGACGCGGTCGGCCACCGCGTCATATCGTGGATTGTCCGTGGTACGACGTACGGATGTACCGCCTACAATTCTACAAATCTATAGTAATATCACAATCGTTATCATTAAGTACATCGAAAAACAATCGATGAGGTAATGACATTATCAAACCGATTAATTACCAATCAATAGATCGGCATCGTATCGTATCTTAACAAATGTGTACATTATCTTAAAGGATTTAGCGATATCTTTAGGAATAAAATTTCCAAACTTATTATTACGAAATACGGTTTAGCCAATCAGTACAAGTGAAGAGCTTCGTCACGGTGAATAATCGGTGGATCACGAAATATATCAGTAGGATTATTCGTCAGTATCGGCGCAATTATTTGTCCATATCGACTCACAAGCGATTTTTGTTCATCATCATCATCAGCCTGTGTTAGTCCACTGCTGGACATAGGTCTCCTCTAACACACTTATCGCCCTCGCCTTCTCCGTTTAGGGGGTTTTGGACCGTATCCCACCACGCTGGTCCAGTGTGGGTTGGTGGGTGGACCGACTTTTGACATGCCCATCCGACGCATAGATCATTCTACTTTTAAGACAATTAGGAGACAACTAGGAAACAACAATGAAAATTTGTCAACTCCCTGCAGGATTCGAACACACGACCTCCGGTTTTTAAACTCTACCACTAGGATACGGAGGCAGTTGATTTTGCTTCAAAGTACGATTTTGAATCATAACTGATTATCTCGACTACAACGATTCATTTTCAGTATTGTCCTAATTATTTTACCACCTTAACTCACAAGCGATTTGAAGACGTTGTTTAAAAGTACGACTTTGAATCATAACATATACAAATCATAAGTACGGTTATCACTTTTGTACTATCGAATCAATCACTTTTATCAGTGTTTTCTAATTATTGGAGACAGGAAAACAACAAATGGTATTACTTATCAGGTGTTCGAAATTTAAACAGAAACAAACGTGTGTTAATAAACACCTTCCATTTATTACTTTATCTGCTTTGATATACGTTGTTAGTGATTATGAAATTGAATCATTCTGGGCATCGAGATAGACATCAAGATTGATACTTGACATGCAGGTGTTAGAAATTTAAACATGAAATCAAACTGTTATAAAAAACATATGTGCTATTAATTAGTTTATGCTTTTACATACTGATTGTAAACATTAATTTAGAAAAATGGATCATTCCGCGCACGAATGCATATTTCTGATTGAACACATATGAAGTGACAATGAGGATAAATAAATTAAAATCATATTAATAAACAGATACAAAAATAGTCATTGTTTATAGCTCGTACTGATGAATTTTAGCTTTGATAAAAGCAGTAAATATATTCAAAATGAAGTGAAATGATATATAACATGAAAAAAAAGGCCGATTCAAAATGAATCATTATAACTGTTCTGACGAGCTCCGTCTGTGCTCATCTAACGTTGTATATTGCGTACATTCTTACAACTTGTCAGATGTTCATTATGCTATGAATTGTTTTTTCATTTATCATAAAATTTTGTTCAGAAAGCGAAATAATGTATTGAACAGAGAAACAACGTGCTTTGCAACAAAACCTCAGTATATTTCTACTGCCTTTTTAAATCTATGATATCTTTCAAAATATTTTTTTCATCAAAATGCCGTGTAAGACACTTTTTAATAACATTATGTAAACGTTTTTTAGATGTATTTATTTTTTTAATTATTAACAATGTATTGTATCTTTAATGTGACGTTGAATGGCGATTTCTCTTGAGATTTAAAGAGCGTTTGCATTTTAATCGCAAGATATTGTGATTTAGGACGACGTTTTTTTTTAAATTCTTCACTATATAACAGCACACTTATCACAGAATTAAAAATGATACCACATAAAATGTAGTAGATGTACCCAATAAGACCTAAAATAATAACGAAACCTAAGCGCTAGGAGCGGAGCAGTAAGGTAACATATAAATTTAAAACTTACGCTCCGAATTGAGTCCCTCCATTTTTTCGAAGTCGTCGGCAATCCCAGTAAGGAATATGTAAACATGCACTATATAAAATATTGTTTTTTTTTTTAATTTAAAACAAACAAGCGTTACATTGGTCATTCGATACAACGCGTTTATTATGACTATAATCATCTTTATTTTAGATAGAAACATAATCAACACCAATTTCATTTATTAATTTATTTACTACGTCCATCAATGTTACGTGTAAAACGATTCCGGACATTATTTGGCTGAATATTATATTTGAACGCGTCTAGCGTATGGATAAATGGATAGCACGTATTCATTGCCATGTTTCGAACGATCACCTTGATCCATCGGCCTTGCAAAGAAATGTTGTGTCTCTTTGCATACTCCATTGTCTATCCTCTGTCGAATTACGTTTACTTGTAACGCAGCATTCTCTCCAATGAAGTAACGATATCGGTATTTACGTTTTAACTTCCAAAAGGACTTTGAAAAAGATTACACCTAAAACGTATGTCGTCGCAAATCAGACAACAAACCGTTAGATTCTTTTTTCGAATAGATTTTTTGTATTGATTCGGTCTCGAGCGTCAAAATATTGTTGTAGATACAGAATAATTGCATTTTTTTCAGAATTCTTAACGAATTGAAATGTCAATGTTCATAATTAATCAAATTTTAGTACTTAATATAGCATAATTTGGACGGTGTAGTTTGAGTTGTCAATCTTTACATCAATTCTTTTACGCACCCAACATGGCAAAATTTTACTAGCATTGCATTTTAAATGCGTTTATCAAGGGTAACGTGGCAAAAAGAGAATGGGCTTTATATACAACATTGAGCATAATTTAGTTTGAAGCGACCCAATATATTCTATTTTTAGATAATTATTCTTATTTTTTTTATAAATCGTGTGTAGAAATAAAATAATTCACAAAAGAAAAAAATATGAATAAGGTCAGTTAGAAAAATTTTTTAAACATTATTAGTATTTTAAAAGCAGAGTGAATTAATTTTAAATATATCAAATCCACTAATTTACGGATTTTTCGCGTTACTTAAATATATTTATTCCCGACGTTTCGGATTCTTTTCAGCATCCATGATCACGGGATTGCCCGTGATCATGGATGGATAAATATATTTGGATTGGATGTGTATAATAATCGATAAATTATGGATAAATTAGTGGATTTAATATGTATAATAATCGCGTCAATAAAAGAAATTATTAATTTTAAATAGTTTTATGAAGCTTACGTCTCATAATCGATATTACAACGAATAACTCAGAATACCATTGGACTGAAACATCTAGAATAAAAATTCTCTCCAATATTCTGTTCTTATTATGCACAGAAGTCACGTTAAAACGAGTAGTTTTCAGTTAAATTATGCCTAAATACAGCTATTTAAGACAGTTACTACCTAAGTGCCCGTTTTATTACTGAGATAAGACAGAATCAAGTCAAGGCTAGTTGCAAGATGAATTCCATACGTGGCTTAAGTGTTCTGCACATACTGACAACAGACTAGAAACAAAACAATTGCTGATAAAAGAAATCTCGCCTTATTCCATATTGCCTATTTTATCGACAACGATAATACTTTATTAATTTCAATTAGTAAAGTTCCATCGATAATCGCACGATAAAGTAATTACATATTTCGATACTAATGTATTTCCCTACTGATGTAGATTATCATCGATGATTAGCCAGTAATTTACAGCATATATTTAATGTTTACTTGTGCATAAGAAAATCACCAAGTTAAAGCAACCATTCCAAACAAGGTGTTAAGCTGTGAAATAATTTTCGCAATCTTTTTTATAATAAAAATAAAAACCTTATTTTAATTTTAGAGACTCTTTGAAAAAAAGACTTGATGAAGTTGCAAGGGCTTCATGAAAATCACATTTTATCTTTCAATAAACGGTTAACAAAACTGAATACTTACTCATCTCACCGTTCATGTGCTTAAATATAAAATACCGATATATTTGGCGTTTTTTATTTAGTATTTAATTAATGTCCCTAGCCTCTTCAGTCTTTTTATAATCAAATGTATCTTGACAATGTGCCAAATGGGTTATCGATTAATCCTATAAATACATACAAATATTCTAAAACGTTTTAGTAAATAGACTTATCTCTGATTCAATTTACGTGTTTTTGAATAATATTTATTCATAAAAAATTTTAATAATTTACCGAGTTAAATTGAATATAAAGTATGGAATGTTTTTTTTAACTTTTCATATTTTTGTAACTTTTTTCTTTATTGTATTATTAACTTCGGTAATTATTTATTCCCCTTCTGTGCCTTCTGAAAAAGAGTTGATAACTGAATTAAAACTGCTTTTTCAATAAGCACAGTTTAGGAAAACTTTATAATTGTGAGCAGCCGTGAATGTACCTCAGTACGTCAGTTAATGCGTCGCAAATTTTAAATAATAAAAATAAGATTACTCTATTCCGTGATAGGAAAGATAAGAGAAGTTTGGATTTCCTTAACGGCTAATATATTTAGTTTGTGGAATCGGACTTAGGGTTTTATAGGAGATCGGTTTATCTTACAAATAGCTTTTAATAATTATTACGTGTATTTAATTTACTTATCTCCGTTTGTAAATATCAAGCTATGTTTAAATATAATGAATTAACTGTACGTATTAAATCCAAATTTTATGGATTTATCGCATTCGTTGCATATTTTTAATTCAGACTTTACGGACTCTTTCCAGCGTCCCAGCCACAGGGCAACCGTATACAAGACTTATCCTAAAATATCATCAATAAATAAAGCACATAAATACGACAAAAAATTCTCAATTAATAGTACATAATGTTGCCTAGGCAAAGATGGCGGGGCGAACTGGGCAAATTTGAATAAGACTGGATTTCCATGACCAGCAAAAGAGATAGATGGTCACAGCTAAGAGAGGCCTTTGCCCAGCAGAGAGACACGAATGGCTAAAGAAAAGTTGCCTACCTAATTAAGCTAAAAGACTGTACTAGGGTTCAGTCTAGGTCAATAGCAATACGTTTAGGTTAGTCTTTGCTAATCTTTCTTATCGTAGACCTACTCGATACTATTTACACGTAGCAAGTATAGGCTTTAGTTACATAGAAGATTATATTTCTGAGTACGTGTAATAATACGGTAATATCTATTCGACGTTTACGGTCCATTCATTGAATTATGTATTACATATGTTATCAATTTTTAAACGAGATTTTGCTAAAAATGTTGCCCTCAATTCAATGTAACTGATAATTTAAAAATTCTGAAATTCTCCTAAACATGTGTTATTGTGTAATCAGAATGCAATTAGTACTTTTAGACGTAACTTGATAGGTAATGACTATATTTAGAAAATTTCAGAAGTTTTTTGGTATAGACTAAATTCAACTATTTATTTATGCTATTTTGTAAAAATTGCAAGTAAGATATAGACGATTACCAATTGTTTCAATTCTAGTACAAACGCGATACTTCGATGGACCTTAAGTAAATAACTGAAATTACTCCAAACGCTTCCAAGCTTGACATATGCCATGTAAGATAATGTGAATGAAATATAGAATTCATCATCAGCCAGTGCTAGTTCACTGCTGGACATAGGCCTCCCTTTACGCATGCCTTCTCCATTAAGGGGTTTTTTATCCGAATCCCACCACCTTGGTCCTATGCAGGTTGATTGGTGGACCGACTTTTTACATGCCCATCCAACGCATGGACTGCCGCAATTGCCCTAACCAACTAGGAAACAACCATAAAAATTTTTTGAGTCCCCGCAGGATTTGAACCCACGACCGGTTTTTTAAGCACACGCCACTAGGCTACAGAAGCAGTTAGAACTATCAGTCTAAAATCGTACATACGCTAAGAATAAAGATTATAAAATTCATGTGTCCAGGGTGTTATAGCAATCAATGTATCTCAATACGAGAAAATAACTATAGTACAATGAAATAAATATGGACATTCCATATTATTTTTCAAAAAACCGTTTAAGATACAATAGATAATGAAATTTGTATTATTTTAAAGTAATGTCAAATTTATCATAACTTAACTCAAGAATGGGAACGTACAAGACAAACATAATTACGTTTTCGTGACATAAGATATCTCAATATGTTTATAAGATCTAGCGAAGTGTTTGATTGATGTGAATATTTGAAGATTATTTTCTTAAAAAGTGTTTTTGATAATAAGTTTATTCAAATATCTAACATTATTTCGTATTGAGAAACGTGACACCGAATGTTAATTCGTCGATAACACAACGTTATCAAATAAATTAGATTTAAGGTTAACGTGTAGATAAGGGAAAATTGCTAGAGATTTACAATATTTACAAGAGGAACGTGATTTTAAAAACCTTAGGCGCGAAAATTCATTATTATAATTATATATGCGAAAGTTTGTCTGAATGGGTGCTTGGCAACATATTAGGCAAACACCAACAGATTTTAATTAAAAAATACAGGAGATTCAGCTTATGCATCTGAATATCGTATAGGCAATAGTAGTAACCAAATATTAAAGAATTTTAAAATCATACGCGGTAAAGTTTACTAGTATTTGAAAATAATAAGTGTGATTTAAATCTCAGCAGTTTCGTAATTATTCCGGTTTGTAGTTACTAACTGTTTTACGTTTTATAAAATGTTTTTATAGCGAGTCACATCGTAAAATTATCCGCTCTGGTTATACAACTTTTATTTTAAACAGTAGCGTTAAAATTATCCTTCGTCTAACATTCGGTAAAAGATAAGTTAGAACACTACGACTAGAAACTCATGATGGGAATATTATTTATAATGCATCTGTATTTATATAAATCGATCTATGTATCACTATTTTTTGGTAGATAAACACAAAATAAACTACGGTTCTATTTAGTGCCACGAAGGTTTCATGTTTATAACGAATATGTTATAAAAAAAAACTACATTTCAATAATTAATAGTAAAATATCACGGCAAAAGGGATATTGTAGCAAACATTTAGCATTCACTGGCATTAATTTTATGTGCATGATCCAATTTTGTATGTTTCCGCGTCAATTATTACTCCCGTAGCATTGAAACTATCATGTGATCATAAAAACAACTTCTTATGTTGTTTAATCTTCGATCGCTAATATTTTAAAGTTTTATTAAAATTAGACATTAATAAAAGAATTAAATGCAGCATTTTTTATGCAATTACAATTTTAATATAAAGTTTAGTCGAATTTCTCATGGTCGTCACGTTATGATGTCATGTAAGGCTTAGGCGGTGGTGATTTGCGATTAATTTATTCATTTTGCATTAAAAATAGCACATAATTAACGTACGTTATAGGAATTAAACGTGTACCTCAAGACCTAAGACGGTGCGTGACCGTGAAATAACCACACTCACCATGACGTAGTACCTCCAAAAGGTCCGGAACTAGTCGGATCCTGCACCGATTTTACTTGAGTTTTACCTTTTAATCATTATAATAGTTTATAATGTACACTGTCTACTCATTACAATGTCTCATGAAAGTTGTAATTTTTTAATGAATATTTTATGCAAAGAAAAGTATCTTTAGTAAATCAAATACGCACGACATTAAACGTGACACGTGAATTAAATCTTAATTCTCCGATTAAGGGATCTTATCAGCGAATTTCGTAACGAATTGAGGCGTAGTTCGGCAATATTTTATCGCGTCACAAATGTATACTGAATGAATAATGTCATGGCCTATTTCGAACTGCAATGAAATCCTAGAAAAGCTAGACCTAAGTCATGTTGAATTATAAGCATGATCTACTCTAGCCTAGACTCTGCACCTCTGTACCGGTGGTAGGTCCCCTGTTTACCGGAGACCGTCTGGGCGGGTACCACCGCGGTGCCTATTTCTGCCGCAAAGCAGTAGTGTGAAAACACTACTGTGTTCCGGTTTGAAGGGCACTGTAGCCAGCGTATTTACTGGGTAAACGAGACTTAACATCCTATGTCTCACGGTAGGCAGCGCGTTGGCGATACCACTGGTATTGCTAATGTCTATGGGCGTCGGTGATCACTTCCCATCAGGTGGCCCGACTGCTCGTCTGCCTGCGTATGCCATAAAAAAAATGTTCTCAGATCTCTTCTATTATTAGTAACATAGTTTTAACGATTTTTTTTCTGTTTCCGACTTTAATACCTTATTAATATTTTAAGGAAAAAGTTTTCATCTGAACCACGCTTATCAATTTTAATCATTATAAAGACATTTGTAAAATTTCTAGATTAATGGTATCTCAACAATTTTGGGACCAAATTATTCAGTGTGTTTGCGTTAACAAAGCATGGAGAAAGTTGATGTTTCAATATAGCTTTTTCACCTAATATTTGAAGACAGGATTATTTTTAAATAAAAGAAAAATAAAATCAAAAACGTACATAAGTTTTGAATAATAATATCGTAATAATAGAATGCTCGCTCTAGATTTTTTTAGTAATATGACAATTGAATACATAACTTCAAATGCAAAATTGTGAACTGATTAAAATTTATTTGATTACCAAAAAAGACAAACTAAATCACCCCTAGCTTGCGTCGCAGGTTTAGTGAAACTTCTATGTTTAATAAAGACATAATGTTTCTTTAAGCTATATATTATATAAAAACCTTTTCGTTCAGACTCGTGAACTACGAGTTAAAATAATTTTAACTCGTAAAAATAGATAAAGTTCGTAATGTTTTACTTCAGAGCAAAATTGTTAGAATAATAATAGATAAGATGTAAGAATAGTAACATAAAATAGAATAACTGTTAAATTATCAAAGTGGTATTCTAACTCTAAATCTAGAATTGGACGTAGATAAGAATTTTAAGACGTCATAAACACAAAAAATAGCACCTAATTAATTTAAATTGTATTTAAATATTTATTATGTCTAAATATTATTAGAATTCATCATTGAAATATATCTAATGTTTTTTTTAATTTCTGAACGTACAGTTATGATTAATGGACTTAGAAACAGGCATATAAAAACCCCCCATGTTTTTAATAACTTTAAGAAAATATTCCTCATAGATCGAGTGTTATTATTTACTAAGTAGTATTATAAATGAAATTGTGTGTTTTACTGATAATTTAATGAGACAACATTTATTAAAATTTTATGTACTTAAGTGCTATAACAAAATTTGTATTTTATATTGTTTATGATCATAAATCTTGGTAAATTAACCGAAAATAATTGCTCTGTAAAGAAATTAATTCAATAATTATATTTTAATACGTTTAGATTTCTTAAAAGGTTTATAATTAGATTGAATTATAATTATCTATTTTCTTACGCTCTATCGAAAGGAAAATATTACGAAATTACTTTTTTATATTATTTACTACGTTAGATTGCTTTATAAAATTCTATGTAAAAAGGAAAGTTCCAGATTGTATCCGAACTCCTGGGTCTAGTCCTAAGAGACTGTAAAATCGATGCAGTTCATTCTAGACCGGTTAAAAACCTGTTGCCCTTACTAATTGTTAGCACTAAATATCTATTTTAGTCTCACCTTAAAATCTGCATTTAAAATAATAAACAACATATAATAATGTTTTTTTACGAATAACTAATAAATTTAGCTATTAAAAAATATTTGATATTTATATGCTAATCAAATTAAATATACTGGTGAAGAAATTTTTCGCGACTGTAAAACAAAAAGGTTGCTACGAACATTTTCCATCAATAGTTATTAAATAACTGTTAAGAACATGATTTTCGTAACACTAAAATTTAATGTTCGAAATATTTTTACGTAAATTTTAAAACAAAGAACAGTTCCAGAGAACTGCTATAAGTTAATAATTACAACATTTTATTTACGTTATTTTTTTTTCTAGAGCAAGAACAAAACACGCTAAAATGCTAAATCTTAGACACGACAAGTTATCATTATAACTAAAACGAAAATTGTCTACTTACTCTTGAATAGGCCCATCTTGAAACACTTTCTCATAATGGCGGGGTTGTTTTATTTATAAACCCTTAGCGGGGTCACCACACAAGTCGTTTACTAAGCTAATCAAAATATTTTATTTATTCGTTTTACTTTTAAATTATATTTTCGCACGCGGGAATTATGCAGTTACAGGAGGCACGTGTGTAGCAGTCAGCGGCTACGGAGTGTTTGTTACAATTGACTGAAGCAGGCGCGAACGCAGCCGGCACAACGAATCTCAATGCCACTCTCCTTGCTGATAAATTTTTGCGGATAAACCATCGCTAACGATTGCACCGTAACTTCATGCTAATACGCCGGAACTGTGTACCATTGCTACGGACTAATTCGGAGATCTTAATGTGATTTTATTATTTAATAATACTACAGTCATAGAATCATGACAGGAAGTAGTCGGATGCTGTCGCAAAAGGAGAGATGGCACGGATTCAAGGTTACCTACTTCTATATCGATGTCTTTAATATATTAACTTCATTAGAAAACTTCCAATATTGTTTCAATAATATATGCAAATTTCATCAATTTAAATAAACAATGAACAGTGCGCGCTGAAATTATTGTTGTTATTGGAGTCTAAGATTTTTATTGTCTACGGTTCTCACTTTAAAAAATTAGCAGTATTAGAAAATAGAATTATGCTCCTTAAGAAATGGAAATGTATGAAATTACAAGCAAAATCTAATATAGATACACCACAAATACATTTACAGGCTTCTGACATATGACGCTACATCCCGTTTGCTGAATATATTGCACTAGCCACGGTCTCCATTACAAAAACACAGTAGTTTGTGCTCACTACCGCTTTGCGCCATAAATAGTTACCGGTGATATTTTCCTAAACACTTTTCATAAACTGGAAAGTCTGCAGTTTTTGGCTATGTGCTAGATCTGCATCAATTTATAGGATTTGACAAACTACCAATCCTAATTTTATTTTATCCTTGACGTTATGCTTCCAAACTCATGTCTTTGGTAAGCTTCATCTAACACAGAGTTCACGAGAAGCTCCCGTCCCCACGCACTAGGGTTACAAATCGTTGCAAAAGAACGATAATACGCGTGGCTGTAGAAATTAACAAATATCGTTATTTCAATTGAGAAGATTTCAGTAATGGAGCATCGTTGGTATTATTTGACTTTTATGTGAAATAAAGATGTTTTACATGACCTAAAAGGCCAAAACGATATAAATTACTCGCATTTACAAGATTACTATGCAGTGTGCTTACTATATGTACTTACTATTGTGGTGGTTTCAGGGTAGGCTATGATGGGACATAGCCTGACCTGAAACCCTACAATCCTAACTATCGAAACAATATCGATACATTGCAAAACATTTAAAATATTTCCACGCAATAATAAAACGTCTATATTAAATACAAGGCAAGAGGTAATTTAATAGGATTTTACAAGCAATTCGTATAAGAAAATAAGAAAATATTTTAATCAACAGACATCCTTTCATGATTGCATATTGAATTACTTATCACAGGGAATAAAATAAAAAAACACAAAATAAATGTCACTACTTGCTTGGGATTTTTTAAAATAAATATAAACATTTATGTATTCATCTATCATCCTAATCTGTATATGTTTAAAAACATTGCAGTATTTCAAGTATAATCGCATAAACAAAACCGGCTGTTAGTTTATACGGTGCATTTGTGTATTGAATATATATAAATAAATATTAAAATGACCCATTAAAATACAGTATCGGGGTCTTCTTAGATTTTTCTAATAACGTCAGATAATTAATTAACATAGTTTCATATTATTTAAGTATAAAGAAACAAGATGAATTGAATCGAATTATAAACAAGTAAAGCTGCTGGTCGAAACAGTTTTCTTAAGAAAAAGTGTATAGAGACTAGATTGTAAACTTAATCGATGAATCCATCTGTAACAAGGCTAAATAGGACTTGGAATAGATGAAAGTCCGTAACCCATAGCAACCAAACGACATCGTTCAAATGTTACATATTTCATTACTTTGTTGTTATAGATTTTATTGTACTCTTAAATTTCATGTATTATTTAGTTCTCGTATAAGTCAATGCTATGGACCATTTGGTATCAAATTTCATTAAGAAACAGTATGGCGCATTATCAGTAGATATTTGTACGGTCATGAAGCTTTGTGACAATACTTCAATACAACTAGAACCTAAAACTTTTATAGTTATTATTGTCTACTAATAATCTGTATATGTATGGTTTAATTCACCGTTCTTAATAAACTAGTTTAACAAAATGTTTTGACACGTACAATGCACGTGTTTATATATGCATTTTAAGGACGAGAGCGAGACTCTTCGTCTGTATAAAAAAAGCAAAGGGCAAAAGGATTCCGTTTTACGCTACGTACTGCGTCAACCACTTTCATTTCCGTCTATCTATCTTGCGAAAACATAATAACATAAAAGCCGAGCACGATTTCGCAATCCTTGAAACCTTTCAAGGCTTCACAACAAGTAATGAATGAATATTTTGCAAGCGTAAGCTGTATTAACTACAAAGTACACATTGCAAAAATAGTGGGTTCGACTCCTGCGGGGAGTTAACAAATTTTCATTGTTGTTTCCTAGTTGGTTAGGGTAATTAGGGCCGATCACCCAATATAAAAAAATAAGATGATCCATGCGTCGGATGGGCATGTAAAAAGGCGGTCCACCCACCAACCCGCTTCAAAACCCCCTAATGGATAGTGGTGTATTAGGGGAGGCCTATGTCCAGCAGTGAACTATCACAGGCTGATGATGATGATGATGATCGAACAGCTTTTTTTACTTTTAGAACATTTGACTTATAAATCTTGTCTCTAAAAAAGAAATTAGATTCCAGATTGTAATATTCTCTCACAAAGTCTTGGTTTAATAACATGGCCCCTAAATACCGAGCTCTCAATCTCTCTTAAAAGGCTGTTTCGAAAGGTACAGCCTTTTTATAACCTATACCAAATTTGCTGATGAGCCACCATTATGGGGTTTATATTTTGGGTTTTATATCTGGTCATATCATCGTTAATGTGGGGCCAAAGACTGCAAGCACTATATCTGCTTTTTATTGTGGATGCCAAGGCTGAAAGCCAAGTCTGAAATACCCACGCCGCACCCTTAAACCAAGCAGCAAGAAGGCCATATACGGAATTTTTTGGAGCACACATAGTAGATAAACTACACCAAAGTTTGATAAGGCTACGATTTTGTATAAGTAATGTCTATTATCTAACTAACACTAATAGCGCCAATAAGTAATGTGCTAATTACGCAAAGTTTGATCAGTATAACATGATAAAAATAATAGACCATAGGTTTTTACATTGCAAGATATTAACATTGGAATTTATTTACATGTATTTTGAATCTTATTTTGTTCTGGTATACATAGTAATTTATTGATTTGTAAAATTGCCAATGTCAGTTTGTTGCCGTGCTTTACGTATGCGGACTGCTAACAAAACTGTTAGGATAAATATCTCTAAAGAAATTGTAGCATTTGCATGACCATATGATGTTCAGATTATTTAAAGTAATAATTTAAAAAAAAAAATTAGTAAGACAAACGTTGATTTTTGCGTTCACTGAAACAACTCCCTGCTTCATTAAAACGAATTAGCGATTCTAAACATTAACAATATATTATAAACATGCACATACTGAAGATTATTCTTAGCCAGTGCTGATTCTTAGGACCAACCTATGTTTCTATTTACCAAAACTCTATAATTTACATCGAGTCATTGACCGAAACGGATGCTGGCGAAACTAAATAACATCGCATATAGTCAGCATCGCATCGGCAAAATTGTATTTCCCCGCTATTTGACGTTCCACTCGTCAATTGCGTCCAGCTTTTTATTGTGTTCCGTGAATGAGATTAGGAACGTATTGTGCCCAACGACGAAACGTGCCTAATCACCCGAAAAAAAACACCGAACAAAAGTGCAATGATATTTTTTCTATACTGCTCACAAGAAACGTAGCGATGGCAGAGTACTACACAGAAATGTTGCGGTTGAATACGATTTATAACTGTCCAAAGTTTTCTTGTAATTACCGCTTTGCAACGTTTTCCCGATAAACGTTTCATGCTTACGTTTTTCTTGTAAATAATACGTAAGACGTTAAGTCCTTATGATCTTCATGATCTTTTTAAGAGTATTTAAAGTTTTTGTTAGCGAAGAAACTAAACAGCGTCGAATATACATTATTTTATTGGGAGACTGCCGCATGACGTTAATGATTACGTAACGTTTTCGATAAAATTCTGTCATAGATTTGGCGCCATTTTTTGCGGTAGACTATTTTTTATAACTAAAATGGAAAACTCTTTGAACGCAAGTATATACACAACAGATTATATGACATTAATAATTTAAATAACTTAGTACAAAAAACAACATGAAATATGTCGTCGAAATTTCATTTTTGCGTAGCCATAAGAAGTGGCAAGGCGCAACAAAAACTCCCAAATTGATTCAGAAATTACTGAGTGATCATAGATTTTAAAGAATAATAAGTATTAAAGAATAACGAGCTGTCAAAAATAATTGGGTCGAAATAAAAAATTGTGCAGATTAAAATGACGCTCAAACATTTTTTATGTTGTGTTTACGACTTCTGAATAACAAAAAAGAATCAAAGAAATATATCATTAAAATGAAATATTAGATAGTTCTATTCTTTGTAAAATTAAAAAAAATGTTATGTACCTAGTTTCAAACGATAATTATTCGATCCTTTTTTATATACGTATGAATGTATTTTAGCCCCACTTGTATAGTTCTTTTGAATAATGACTAAGCGGTTATGAAATAAACAAAAAATAGATAACGTATACTAGTAAGTTTATTAAATGCTCATTGTTAAGTATTCGTGACTGCTTGTCAAGTTGACCACAGATCGGTGTACACGATTGGAGTTCTTGGTACTTTCCAAGAGAGTCTGAAGTGAAGGATTTAGTCAGAACTACTGTGTTGTATGGAAATCTATATATATATAAATATGTGGTTTTGTTAAATTACCTTTACATGGTCATGTTTGCATTATAAAGGTACAAACAGAAACGAAGCGCGACATGAAAACGTGTGGTAGATATCATTAGGTATTGCTAATAAAATTAAACGCAATGCAGTTACAATTCTATTTCATTTATTATTATATTGCTTATAAATAGTTATTTATTAACTGAGTATGATTTATTAACATTCACTTGTGATAAAGCGACCAGCTGTAAGGATTTTGGTTGTATCTGCGTCTGATTTCATTGTATTCAGATTGTAATTTATCTTCTTGTGAATCTTCCTCGGCTAATGTAGTTGTTGTAGTTCTCGCCGTGCTTGTAGTATACTCAGTTGTAGTTGATAATAGTGTTTCTTCGTTCACGAACTCTATGACGCCGTCAAAAACTAGGTGGAAGACGTCGGACAATGTATACTTCCCGAGCTTCTTTATCAGACGAATTTTGATCTCTTGGGCAATAGCTCTTATGTACTGAAAGACTTGCGACATAAGATCAAGTATGACTCCCTTGATTTGACCCTTAATCATTGACACCACCGGAAATAGAGACGAAAGATCCATCGAAACATTCGCCTCTGCACCAGCTTCGTTTGCTCAAAATCATCCGATTGTGCCAAAACACTAGTAGTTGTAGATAAACTTTGCATTGCCAAAAAGGCTACTAACGTTAACGCGATTTTTGTATACATCTGTAAGGAATTATATATTTAATACATTGTATAGCAAAACGCGATAACTGTTTACAAAAATTATGTAACTACGTTTGCCTAAATATAATATTTTTTATTGATAAGTAGTTCTTAATTTGAGATAAATTTGTTAATACTTTAGTAATCGTCAAAATATATTGGTTTAATTTCTTTTGCATAGTTCCATATATTATTACTCTGATATTTAATTTACAGCAAAAACGTATTTCCACTTTATACGGTTCTATTAAACCAGAGTTTCTCTGTCTTGATTTTGCAAATTTGTGACTTTAAGAAGTCGCTTAAACTTCTAAATGTAGTCTAAAGTATAAGAATTATATAACATAAACTCCTATAAAGACACACACTTATTAGTGACGAATTATCTGATGTAGGATTAGTCTCAGGATTTATATTTATTCAAATTGATTAGCATTAATTAAGATGTTGCAGCCATATAAAAAATAATTAAAATAAGACTGATTTAAATTACATTCTAATGAATATGATTCAAAATTTATTTGATATTTTTTAAAGTTTTATCATTACCAAGAGTTAGGAGTTTTTGTTCTGTTTTTATATATCCGTATAGGTTAAATATTAAAAACGTATTAAAATTAATTTTTTGAATTGTGACAATTTTTACGTCAATACTCTTTTTAATGAGTGAATTAAACTAAAATTATTAATCCTAATAAGGAAACTGCTAGTAAACAAGTAGCTTATTTTCGGACTTCAATTTTTAAGGCAACTTTCAAAATATTTCTCAGTGAAAAGTAGTTATATGTTCAATATTGACATTTTCAAATTAATTTGGTAAGCTTTTGTGGATGTTAAATTCAATACGAGGACAAAAACATTTCCTGATATACTCAATATATCAAAATTTATCGTGTAAAAGGTTCTTACTTTGATTAAATCTTTCCCTCTTCGTTTCACTGATGTATGAAATATTAAGAAAAATGCAAGCACTTAATACGACTTACGACGATGACTGAATACATTTCTGTCCCATAGAACCATGTTTATATATTATAGTTTACTTCATATTAGTTAATTATGTAATTATCGATTTGACTTTTATAACGTCATTACCGTATTTTGCACAATTACGTGGTTAATGGCGTTTGTCAAAAATCCAATCCATGACTAATTCGCTCGGATGATATTTCGAAATAAATAAGTATAATACTTATAGATCACTTTAAAAACCTTTTCCTTCAGAGATTATATATTTGTATTATAATAATAAGAAAATCAGAAAGTGCATTCGAAAATAAGTAACATATACTTTTAATGTGGTAGTTTTTTCACAGGAGTTCGTCTGTATGGAAACACTGACAGTACAAAAACATCCTGATACGAAACAAGATAAAGGCAAATCATCATCATCATCATCTGCCTGTGATAGTCCACTGCTAGAGATAGGCCTTTCCTAGTACACCCGTATCCATTAGGGGGTTTTGGACCGTATCCCACCACGCTGGTCCAATGCAGGTTGGTGGGTGGACCGACTTTTTTACATGCCCATCCAACGCATGGATCATCTTACTTTTCAGACAATTGGATGATCGGCCCAAATTGCCCTAACCAACTAGAACTAAAAGCAAATAAAATATGTATTTAACACGATTAACGTTAATTTCATAAAAATGTTAAATATTGAACTCTAAGAATAGTATTTTACCCTATTTTCTGGACAAGTAATTGATATCGCGTCAGAAATGCCAGTGACGCTCACTACCTTATTGTTTACAAAATCTTACTTGGCTTATATATATATATATATATATATATTTTGTAGCTAATTATTGTTATAGTAATTTGTAACTGTAAAACAATTTTTAATCAAAATAACGTGTAAGTGATATGAAAATATAAAGCATAAATTCAATACTAATTATTTACTAAATATACAGCGGTAATTTTAATGGATAAAGATTTTGAAATTAAGTTTGTATTGAGTTCTTATTGACATAAAATAAACAAAGGTATGTTTATCAAAAGGGGACATAGAAAAGTAGCGATAACAACGTTTTCGCAAAATGCTTTAACCACTGTTATGAATGGATGAATGGATGCATGCATATGCATTAGTATATATTTTTTTTTTTTTTTATAGCATACGCAGGCAGACGAGCAGTCGGGTCACCTGGTGGAAAGTGGTCACCGACACCCATAGACGTTGACAATACCAGTGGTGTCGCCGACGCGCTGCCTACCGTGAGACATAGGGTGTTAAGTCTTGTTTAACCAGTAAATACGGTGCCCTTCAAACCGAAACGCAGCAGTGTTTTCACACTACTGCTTCGCGGCAGAAATAGGCACCGTGGTGGTCTCACCAGACGGTCTCCTGTAAACAGGGGACCATATATATATATCCATTTTTTCTTATATATATTTATATATTATATATATATTTCTATTTGACTTCTAACCGTAATCACCCAAATAACAGTTTTAGGGCAGGACAACGTTGATCCTAAAACTAAAGATATTTAGATGTACGGACGCTCTAAAAGAATTTATCAAGATGTTATGTCGACTATCGATGCCATGTTAGGCCGATTTTGACTATTTACAAAAAACGCATGAGTTGTTATTATCGGCCCGTAATAGGCCACAGCTGGACATAGGCCTCCAGCCAGCCCACACCAGCCACTTAGAGAATGTCGTCACTCCATCTTGGTATTTTCCAAGAAATCACCCATGACGACGTCGAGAGAAGAATATAACCAGCCGCTGTTAGTGGCATTTGTGGATTAAAAGAAGGCTTTTGACTCAATCAAGACCTGGTCTTTACTCGAGTCCTTACAAGTGCCAAATTGATTGACAAAATTATATTTAGAAGTTTTATTATTTCTGTTACATATACATTCATTACTTTGTTACATTACAACTTTGCCAACAACATGATTAATTGTTGTAACATCTGTTTCTTTTTTGATTTTTTTTCACAATTAAAAAAAACAGTAACATTAAAAAGATCTTCATTTACTTTATCTAATACCTTTTATTATTTTATTACGTAAATATTTTAAGAAAACACACACTTATTTTAAACCAATGAGGTTTATATGTAAATTGCAGAGTATGCAGGGTGTGCTCAAATATGCGTAAAACTAACGGTACTATATTTATAACATGATATGAAAAGGGTTATGCAAATGCATGTGTTAATTGTAAAAAGCGGTTCTGTCGTGTCGGTTATCCGTCCCATCGGTCTATAAGGATAAAAGAAGACGGAGTGCACGTGTGTCTACGCGTACGCTTGTGCATGTAATATATTGTTATGTGTACTTATAAATTTTTACTAGATTTCTTTTATATTTATTAAATTTTTCTCATTATTATACTATGAGTTAGTACTGTGAATAGTCCGTTAATCAACCTGTACGTATTTTAAAGTCAAAGTCAAAGGCTTATCATCCTAGTCGTGTCTGTTTTAGCCGCAAGGCAGTACCCTTAATTAATAATGAATAATTACTACCTAAACGAGACATAACATCCTTTTTCTAGGTGGCGAGTGCGAGTGCATTCGTTTGAAAACACATTTACCGAACTATAGTAATGATTTTAGGTAGAAGTGTTTTACCATCATATCAATTTATTAAAGTTCATTGCTGAACGTTCCGTTGTAGAGAATCGCCAAGAGTTAAGATCACGAGACTCCTGCATCCACTGAATTCAAATGCACATTGTCCCTTTCCGTCGACTCAACTGAAGAATGGTCCAACATCGCGATCGCCAGGATGAGGTGGCAGCCCCAGAATCTTTGACACTAAACGGTTGTCAGTTCCATAAGCCCTTTACAAAGTTATGTTCTAGCACCAGCTAGTTCCGTCATGTTTAAGCACCAGACACAAGTACCGCGGAGGAGTATCGGCAGAAAATGTTTTAAAAAATCCTTTTTTTATTATAACCTAAGGTGGTAAACTCCTAAAATTTGCCTTGGTAGAATTATTTTAATAAATTATATCTTTTGTACTAAAGTTCGACGGTAGCCGTAAAAATTTTGGTAATAATTAATATACTCATACATTATAACTTTCATAATCTTAGTCTGTCCCGTGACTACACACCATAGAATGGGTTTGAAACGTCTGAATTTTTAAAGAATTGCGTTAGGATTATTTTAAATCATATGAAAGCGATAAAATCCGTATAATTCTGTCATATGTAAAGTCCCCGCAGGATTAGAAACCCAAGACCACCGATTTTCTAAGCAAAAGTCTAAGGATAATCATCATCATCATCATCATCAGCCTTTGATAGTCCACTGCTGGACATAGGCCTCCCCTAATACACCCCTATCCATTAGGGGGTTTTGGACCGTATCCACCACGCTGGTCTAATGCGGGTTGGTGGGTGGACCGACTTTTACGTGCCCATCCGACGCATGGATCATCTTACTTTTCAGACAATTGGGTGATCGGCCCAAATTGCCTAAACCACTAGGAAACAACAATGAAAATTTGTTGAGTCCCGCAGGATTCCAACCCACGACCTCCGGTTTCTAAGGCTCACGCCTATACCACTAGGCTACGGAGGAGGAGGAGGCAGTAGGCAGGATAATGTGGCAGTCAAATATAATATGACTATTTCCATCACTGAGAACTTTGCGTCATCAAATATAAAGTATAAAAAATACGAAATCTTAAAGATCCAATCGTCGTTTTATTACCAAGACGCCTTTTAAATAACGATTGAATAGCAATAAGAATTGATATACAATCGATACTTATCGATATTAATAAAAACCAAAACATAAAAAAAAACATAAATTTTGCATGTCTGACTGCAAGAAATTAAAGCATTATAGGGTTATTTTTTTTTTTATTAGATGTTATAATTATTTTATAGGTTTAATAGTAGTAGTAGTTTTAAATGACAACAGTTTGATTTAAAGGCACTGATTTTTGTCAGCTTTTTTGGTTGGTCTGCATTATATTCAGCGTTCGGCTATTCACCGTTTTGCTTTCAGCTATATGGACATACATGGGGGATTCTTGTCTGCACGAAAACTAATAAAATTATGGTTCAGGTGCTCCGCTCGCACAATTAAGTCATGATCGTGATTTCGTTCCGCGATGAAATGGTAAAATCTTAGGTAATTTTCGACACAGAAAGAATTTGTAAATGAACAATCTCTTCAGTTTCATAATATTATTACAACTTCGTTTTGGCGAGTTTATTGCTTACAAAATCCTTATAATGATTAAGAATTCAGTTCCTCTCTATGGACACAACGTCAATTTTTATATATTACGTTTTTAGTATTTATTTACTATTACTTTATAACATATTTCATAATTTCATTTTACTAGTTATTATAAAAAGTATCTGAGATAAAATTGTATACAAAATTTTCGTTGCCGATAACACTATAAATTTTAGCTCAGTTGCCTTAGCTTGTTTTTTAAAAAATATTGTAATAATACCATTATTATAATAAAAATTTATATTACCTAATATTAAAACAATTAATAATTTTAATGAGTCATTGAATTTATTCCTGGCAATAGTCATTACCTAACTTCTTCGCGTAAATTTCATAATTAATGGCACATTTTGCTAATTAATCGAACGTAATGAGTTAATAATTAACTAATAGGAAACTAAGTAATATATAAAAAGGACACACCAAAAATATTACATTCATCGGAATTTAATTGCACTGAAAACTAGCTTCATACTAATAGACATCAATTTTATTATTTGCATTAGCGTAAATTATTTTGTAAGAAAAAAAGGTAAGTTTATTATTTTCATGCCATTACTTATATCAGAACATAGTTTCACATAGTTTTTTGGTGAATCTCTCAACATGTAAAAATATTAAATATTACATTAAAAATTCGAAATAGACAGTCTTCAATAAATCAAAAAAATATTAATACAAGCATTTTGTTTTATATTACCAATTATGTTGACGTGTCGCTCTTGGATATACATAAATCCCTTTTCAATTTTAATAGTACTCACATCATACCATGTCGGTTGAGAATTATATTCTCAACATGATAATAACTAATATTACCCCGTAAATTATTAAGCATCTTTTTCTTATAAAATCCTTGATACAATATTATTCTATAATCTTTTTAGATGTATTAAGAAAATGGCTTTGACGCTCCTAGCGGTTCTAGTAGTCCAAAGTTTATCTACGACCTCTAGTATTATGGCGCAGTCAGACGATATGGACCAGAACGAATCAGCTGCAGAGACGAACGTATCTATGGATTTGACCTCGATTATCCCTGTGGTTTCAATGATTAAGGGTCAAATAAAGGAAATCGTCCTGGATCTGGTCTCTCAAGTCTTCCAATATATTCGAGCAATCGTGCAAGATTGCAAAGTGCGTCTGTTAAGAAGACTAGGAAAGCACACATTGTCTGATGTTTTCCACTTGGTGTTCGACGGCGTGGTTGAATTCGTTAACGAAGATAGTTCTGTATCGTCTACAGATGAAAGTGCTTTAATGACCACAGAGAAAACTATCTCAACTGTAGTTGAAGACTCAAAAGAGGACGTATTTGAGTCAGAATACAACAATAATAGACGTAGATACAATGAAAACCCATATAGTTGGTCGCTCTATCATAAGTAAATGTTAAGCATACAAACTCAGTTTTATTCGTAGGCAACTAATATTAATAAATAACTAATAATAAATAAATAACTGACATGCATTACTATCTGTGTCTTTTATTTTTCATTCTTTCATGAAGTTATGTCAAAATGGGTGACTTTGAAAATGTTACAATAACGCCTGAGCCAAAACATGGTAACGGTAAATATTATCAATAATTTTGTTGTGGTAAAATTAAGTTATTCCTTTTACAAAAATTATGAGCCCTTGATATGCCTAATGTAAAACATAATCAAATACAACACGATAAATAAAAAAAATACATTTAAGGACAATTTTCGTTAAAAAGTTAACAAAACTCTCAATTTAAGCTTCCATACTCTTGTCTACGATAAGCTTCATCTGACGCCGAGTTCGTATGGATCATCTTACTTTTCAGTGCTTTTCAGGCAATTGGGTGATCGGCCCAAATTGCCCTAACCACAAATACACCTTTACAACTGGTTTATTATTACTACACGAAATATTTAAAATATCAATCTGAAATAAAAGCGAAGCAGCAATCGAAATAATAAAGAACATAACGATTAAGTTTGTGCAGGCGTCCATTTACCTAACATTAAATTACCAATGTCTATACTTTTTGAAATAGATAAAAAATTATGCCAATAGGTTTTACATTAATAAGGTACTATTAGGAAAAGGATTTCTTCCCTTCTTTAAAGTATATATCTTTTTAGATAAGTATAAACACAGCATAACACATTATTTTCTTGATTTTTAGGATAGTAAAATTTTTATAAGATTGTAGAAAAATAGCAATTTTTCAGTAATGTATTTTGCTATTTAAATTGATAGGCGACGACCTGCAAAAATATTAATATTTATGAAAAGAATATAAAACATTATATATTTTTTGAGAAATTTTATTACATTACGTAAGTGTATAATTGAATTAGGGACTAAATATAATTATGTTACGTTTTTTTATTCATTACTTTCGCGAATAAGGAGCGTATTTTATACAATAACCACAGTGTTTGCTCTTAGTTTTATATAGGTCTCTATCAATGTTGTTAAGTCAAGCATTAATCAAGGTGTAATTAAAAAAAAATAAAAAACAAAATATTTTTCTTATGCCATATCTAACCAGAAAAGATTTTTTTTGGTCCTTGTTGTAAACTTTGTAGTAAAATATTGTATATGTTACTACATATATAATGTTTTACCACAAAGTTCGTATGTATTTTTACCAAATATAAGAAACAATCACAACCTGCCTGAGGAAATAAGCTTGACCAATAAGACAAGCAAACTTATATTCTTGTAGCCTTCTGGTTTATTGCCGCTATTTTTATAGCAGGCGCTACTAGTTCCAAAATATAGTACATAATATTTCTTTCTGTTACATTAGATTCAGATGAATTTCCTTGTTATGGTAGCTTTTAGTTGTACCATGAAAATAAAGCTGAAACACTATTCACTTGCTACGATTAGTTGTAGTCTAAAGTGTAAAAAAATATCTAAAACAATGAATTACAATAAAATGCATTAAGACATTTGTAATTAAATTTTTAATTCTATTTTAACTATATTTTAGACATCACAAACTATATTAATAGAATATAACATTCTAACATTGGTTTTCGATGCCAAGGCGCATCTTTGTTACAGATCAGCAAACTACGCAGAGGATATCATGGTGCTCAAGTGAGCGGGCTAGCACAAGTATCAAGTACCCTTTACACATACTATCTCACTTAGATAGTGCGACCGATGGGACAAGTGAAAAGACGGTTACTAAAGCGCAAGTCCACGAGGCTAGTAAGGCAGGCAAAGTCAGTAATTTTATGAGTTCTCATGCGTATTCCAAGCCTAAGAAACAAAATATTCTACTAAAAAGCGGATTATCGAATGAACATCTTCAAATAATAAAATGCAATCTTTTCTGAATAATATCTGAATGTTGAAAGCTTAAAAAAACATTTGGCCGTAGAAGAAGATTAGTAACGAATTGTAAAAAATAATGTATAAACTTGATATTTTTTATTGATTTAAACAACTTTTTTTACACAATACAACAACAATTATCGATGATACAATTATTATAAGTGATACGTAATTTTAAATTGCACCTGATGGCATATCATATAACATTTGCCCTCCCCACAACAAACCCAGCGTAAGACAGTATATATCCGCCACCATGAGACCGAACCCCCGAACCAGTCCTCGCTTTGTCGTAGCGATGGGGCTCAGTGTTCAGAAGCTAAGAGGAACCTAGCGGATTAGGCAAGCCTGCTTTGGATATGCCCTGGAGCTTGCGGGGGCGGGTTAAAGGTGGCAGGCGCACCGAGATGTAGGGGTTAGTAATAGGGCTGCTTTGGGTAACAAAATCAGGTAGTCACTAAACAGTTCATGTGACCCAACGCTAAGGTGCCAGGAAGGTGCACCATGCCGGTTTTTATTCAGTGCGTGGACGTCATAAACCGTCCTAGCCCCCGCAAGATCAGGTATGCGTAAGCATTTCCCTACTAAGAAAATAAATTAAGTATCGTTTCCCTAGATAGTGGTATGGTCCTCTTGAAGCTAGACTAAAATAAAGTGGTCTCCTTTATTCTAGTCTAGCTTTCTAAGGAGGAGTCCTTAAAGTAACTTACAGGGGTTTTACTTGAAAAATGTCGCACATGCTTAAAGAAAAAAATAAACCTAAATATTTAAATAAAATCTGCACACCATTTATTTCATTATATCCTTCAACTCAGATATTTCTTTTATTTGTGTAATAATTTGCATAGTAATAATCTTATCAACAATTTTACAAAATTAAACGGTATAAAGTATTTAAACATAAATTACTTTTATGGATATTCAGTAAACGTTTTTATAGCACCTGGAAATGTTATGATTCAAACTTGTTCTAGAATCAGCATAATTACTCACTTAAGTTTTAAGTTGATTCTAAGCGCTACATACTGCTTAGTCTTTTTATGCTATTAATAATACTATAATATTGTTATGCTAATAATACTATGCTATTAGTAATAGTAATAATAACTACAAGTGATAATTTTTAGACTTTTTACACATATCGACCAAAATTAAGTATGAATTTAATTGATTACATCAATGCAAAAATGGTCTAAGTAAGCAAGACCGACTGCTTAAGTCTTAATGATCAACCTTCTTTCAGATAACTAGAGTACCTATTACCAACCACGGAACAGGATTCTATTCTAGATTCGTCGTTCGGTTCAAAAAAAACAACGGCAAGCGGTTCGGCGTATTAAAAATCGGTTTTGTGTAATCGGGTCGGTGTTTATGTAAATATTCTCGTTAAAATTAGAAGCTAATTCAAAGAAATTACTTATTCTTACATTGAAGGCGTCTGTAAAAACTTTGAACCCAATTCGCAAAATTTATATCACGATAATATTGTACTGTCGTTTGACATAACTATGTTATGTATAATTTGTTATGGAAGAAAACATTTTAATTTTAATTTTAGTCTCATTTGAATTCATTTACGTCACTCTTACGTTTTGGGCGTTGACGTTTGGATTTTTTTTATGGTCTGCCCAGGCAGACGTGCAGGCGGGCCGCCTGATGGGAAGTGGTTACCGACGCCCATACACATTGGCAATACCTGTGGTATCGCCAACGCGCTGCCTACCGTGAGACATAGGGTGTTAAGTCTCGTTTACCCAGAAAATACGCTGGCTACGGTGCCCTTCATACCTGAACACAGCAGTGTTTCCACACTACTGCTTCGCGTCAGAAAGAGGCACCCGGGGTACGATGCTTTGTTTAGGGACCAGACGGACCAAACACAAGCAGTTGCAGATCATGTGCTCCTCTTAATAGTTAAACGTTAAGCGATTATAGATGTTTTTTAATGTAGTATAAAGTCCATATGAATTTGCACACTCTGTGGTTTAGGAGCTATGGTTCTAATACGCCCATAGGTCTCTGAACTAAAATCAAACATGATGTACAATTTACATAAACAAAGTCTAATGTCAAACACTAATAGTGATAAAAAACGCGTATGTACGTCCATGATCAATCCCCACGACGTGATTCAGTAGAAACATTTGTAAAAAGAATAAGCAAATTTAATACTTATATGCTAAATAAAGATATTTTTATTTAGCACAATCGCATATATGATGATCATATTTAATATCCGAGACGTATGATTAGATGTTACCCTTGTGTTATCACAAAAAAGTAAACGATAAAATATTATAACAATGCATTATTTTATATGTTTCGTGTCAAATGTAATCAATGCGAATCTAGTGATAGTTAGAATTCGCCTTCGGCCTTGTGAAATTAATTTACATTTTTTACCGTCTCAATTAGACCTTTAAACAGATTTATGTCAATGCAACCAATATAATTGAACCGAATTCAATGAAACTGAATCAATCTGTCACTCCCGTAATTTTTATACTTGACAAAAGTATTATCCATGATAGTTGACTGAAGTAATGACGCACCTAATAACTAACTAATAACTACTAAAAGTATTAAAAGTATTAAAAGTTGTCACCATAAAAATATATGCGTAGTAGTTAGCCTCCGAAGTTTATTTGATATGTGATAAATTGCAGCGCAAATATAAATTCTGTGTGTTTTAGTTTGCTAAATTACAAAAAAGCGCCTGAGTAAAGAATTATAAAAAAAGCATATAACTCTAAATGACCTATAACCTGAAGCTAGATTACAATCGACAAGCAACTACGCAATTTTAACACACATACCTTCTTGGTTGGAAAAAAAGTAGCGACAATCGAAATACTTATTTTTTGACAATAGCTTTCTATCTAACCGTCTCGGTGGCTTTTGCTTTACAAACGAAGATAGGATCCCGTGGTAATACAATTTTTTTAAACCGATTGCCCAAGAAGTATGATGATTAATGTGTCGGATAAGTATACAACAAGCCGGTCACCACTTTTGAGACCGCCTTTGGCAGTCGTACTAAAACGTCAGCGTCATTTAATTTACTGACATCTAATTAAGTTAATAAGATGTTACTGGAATTCACATTTTAGTTTGAGGTTAATTTAGTTTGTGGTTCTAGGTTGTAAGGAAAAAAGAGAAATAACTAATGAGACGATCAACGGGTTATACTTTGACCCCAAAGAACCAGTCGAGTTTAGAAACTTGTTAAATAAAGACAAACATTTAAGGCTCACATGCGGCAATGGCATGTAAAAAGGCGGTCCACCCACTAACCCGCATAGGACCAGCGTGGTGGTATACGGTCCAAAAATGGATAGGGGTGTATTAGGGGAGGCCTATGTCCAGCAGTGGACTATTAAAGGCTTATTATGATGATGATGATGATGCGGCAACGGGATGATGTTCAAAAAATGTAACGATTTATCAACAGCAGTTAATTTCATGTATGTTTATTCACACTCTAATTGTTGAAAAAACAATTATACCGGTAATATCACGTAAAGGTCGCCATTTGCATTCGATACACTATTCCGTCGAAGGTACCAGTGTTGCAATAAGCAACCTCTTACGCAGTATATTAAAACTCGTCTCAATATCCTTAAGACAAATGTACATATTATAGCGTAAAGGTTACACATCATTATATACTGAAGCTACTTCAAAATTATTGTTTTTCAACACTTTACGTGCTCTAACGATATTGGCCCCTGCTTTGTAAACCGGAGGTCGAGGGTTCGAATCCCGCGGGAAACACGTTTGTATTATCGTTGTTTTCTGGTTGGTTAGGACAATTTGGGCCGATCACCCAATTGTCTGGAAAGTAAGATGATCTATGCGTCGGATGGGCATGTAAAAACTCGGTCCATCTATCAACCCGCATTGGGCGAGCGTGGTGGGATACGGTCCAAAACCCTCTAATGGAGGGGGCGCGCATTAAGGGAGGCCTACGACCAGAAGTGGACCAACACAGGCTTATGATAATGAATCGTGTATTGAACATGTTGTATATATGATATTATCCGTAAAGAATAGTTTCCACTTCGTCAGTTTATAAACATAAAAATATATAATGGAACAGACATCTATATTTTATGCTGAAACGTTCTGTATTCATAAAATATATAAGTAAAATTTGCTTCAGCCATGAATGTAATCGTCTGCCTGCGTAGGCAATAAAAAAAAAAAATCTAATATTGAAATCTCCTCACAGTTTTGTTACATTTAACGATATACGATATAATTATGTTAATAGTTTATTTATTTGCTGGGTAGTTCAAGAGGCAAATATTTTAAACAGGCTAAATGAATTTGAAATAATTTATAATCTGCATATTATATACCAGCATAACGAATTAAAAATAACTAGTAAAACCTGTAATTCATTTCTGACTTTTTGTTTGATAAATTCAATATTTAACATTTTGTTATAACTATTGTTATATAGCATACCAGCTTACTCGCGAAATCGGTCGCGTGGTATTATAAAAAAGTATTCTTGGTTTTTCCTTGAAAAGGTGAATTACTTTCAGTTATATCAACTATCTTTCAGAGAAAGTCCCGTCAAAATCAAACCCCTATTCCTGAGATTGGCCAGAACAAACAGACAGACGGACAGATGAGACAGACGAAAGATATTTTTAGAGGACTAATTAGAAAAAAAATGTTTGCTGTATACACCGGTTAAAATTACAATGTACTTCTAATGTTAAATTAATAACAAACAGACACACCAATTTTTTTTTGTATAGACTAGTAGTCCGTCCACGGCTCTGCCCGTGTTATTTTGAAATTATATTAATAGAATAGAAATGACTGCCTCCGTAGCCTAGTGGTATAGGTGTGTGCTTTAGAAACCGGAGGTCGTGGGTTCGAATCCTGCGGGGACGCAACAAATTTTCATTGTTGTTTCCTAGTTGGTTAGGGCAATTTGGGCCGATCACCCAATTGTCTGAAAAGTAAGATGATCCATGCGTCGGATGGGCATGTAAAAAAGTCGGTCCACCCACCAACCCGCATTGGACCAGCGTGGTGGGATACGGTCCAAACCCCCTAATGGATAGGGGTGTATTAGGGGAGGCCTATGTCCAGCAGTGGACTAACAAAGGCTGATGATGTGTGTGATGTATTAATAGAATTCTTAAGGTGAAAAGTAGCCTATTTAACTCAAGTATAATATAGCTTTTATTAGTAAAAGAATTTTTCTAGTCGGCTTAATTGTTTTAGAAACCATTCGAAACAAACTAATCTTCCTCTTTATAATATTAGTATAGAAGAACAATACCCAATAAGGTGTACATTTTAGAAAAAGTAACGGACGGGAACCGTAATTAAATAGTCATGATTAAGAATTTGCAATGAATGAATTTACAAAGATTATTAAATATTCTGCCATAATGAGTTAATGATAACGTGAACGCAATTGTACCGAACGTACATGTTACGTATAATACCGTGAATCTGTGGCTGTTTTAACGCAATGGGCAAACTAATACAGTAATGTTGCAATACGCGTTTTAATCTTGCCGTGCACGCGTGACATTGGCAGGCGTAGTGCAGAGCGTTGATTCGTGTATAACCATTTGCGCGTTCTAATGTAACAGCTGCAACCATTATGACCATAGACAACGAGTTAAATGTCAGTACGTAATGAGATCGATTATACCTTTTTACAGATTATAGTTTTATGCTGCAGAACTTTGTATCGATAAAGGATATGCACTGAATGTTCAGTTACGCGTACAGTTATTAACACAGCGCAATGTACAACAATTTTATATGCATATGTTAATAGCACAAGATGGATTTACAAGGACTTTTTTGTACTTTACTTATACTAGTCCATGGCTTGCAACCCGCGATCGTGGGTTAGTATCCCGCGGGAGAACTTAATGCAATAGTTGTTTATTTTTCTAGTGTTTCGATTGCCTCATCATACACTAAATATAAGTTAACTTAAGTATAATGGGTTAAGTTTAGCCACTATACTCAGATTTAAAACCGAGATCATAAAATAGAAAATATTTTCTTTGTAATATTGGTAGTGTGTTGATACAGCACATACAGTAACTTTTTTAAATATACGTGTTTCCGTTGTTGTTTAAGGTAAAGGAAGTAATACAAAATATTAAAAACAAGTTATAATTTAGTGTATTTTGTACGATATGTGTCGTTTATATACAAGCACACTGGAGTTAGTTTTATTTGCGTTTTACTTAGAATAAACAGTAAATTTTGTTTTAGTGGGTAATATCCAAGTATAAACCGGTTGTTATTACGATCCAAACAAACATATCAGGTGTTAGTCGCACAATATTTATATTACGTATTTGATAAATATACGGAATGTTATATGAATAAATATTTAGTTGTATATTCACCTGTGTACATTTCCTGTATATAGGTGGATATAACTAGGGCGTGAGAAATATGGTTAAATTACTAATTCCAGGGCGCCTTTGGCAGTGAAAACAGTTAAAAAAAAACAAAACTTTTCATTAAGCTGCATTTCTATTACTTCGATGGTTTTTTTTTTATAAAACTTTATTTTCAAAACAAATCATAGAAACTTAAAAACACAAATTAAAGCACAGTTTAAAATGTGTTCGTTGCCTTGTACACTGTCAATTTTTCACACGAAATTATGTTTTTCAGCAATATTCACAAATCATGGACAATGCGTACAAATTATTGTTCTGAAATTTATGTAAATCACGCATTGACATTACTCACGATTCATATTCAATATGTATAGATAGTTGTTTTTTAAATGCAATTACAAACTTAACAAAAGTAGTATTATTCAACTTTGCAGATTTTGTTTTTGTAATATTAAACTAAAAGTGTAGATGATTCAGATGAATATGAAAACAAAAAACAATACAGTGACTAGCGTTGTTTACTATTTTCATATGTATTGCACAATATTTTTTATCCACAACTTAATTACATATTTATGTTTAATCATTGATTTAATGATTAATTTATTTTTAAAACTGGTTACTTTTCGTTAAAAAATATAAGTAAGTTAAGCAATAAAAATCGTGAATAATGTTATTTACGCAAAAAGCGTTTAATTCTAATTCTGTAAAATTTTCGCGTTACTATGGGTTTGATTGCTTGCATTTTACATCAATCCTAACGTTTCTTTGTCTCAGAAATAGTCCAGAGAAACCTGTATCCTCTTGCGGTTATTATAAGAATAATATATACTCTAACATATTTATATTAGAATAAGGGTGCATGGCAGTTATTTTGGGTGTATCGTATACATAAAACAAAATTAAATAAAAAATTGTAGCTTTTAAATTTTTTTTAACTTTTAAATGTTTCAAATTCAACACGTTCTAAGTGTTTTGAATTATGCGCCAAAAGCTCAACATATTTTTAAAAAACCTTGTAAGCCATTTTAGGTCTTAAGGATGCGGAAAGGCATGTCAGTGTAATCAATTACTTATCATTAATTACAAATAAGTTTGGATATCATGTGATTACTTTATTACCATATAAATATCTATATATAGATAAAAATTAACTATCTAACTAAGTTCGTCCTTGAATTGTATGTATATTTCAATAAAATAAGTAATAACATAACATCAAGGTTATTATAAATAACTTGCGTACCGATCAAAAACATTTTTCTTCCGGTTTCACCATCGTCATACTCAAAAATATGAAAAACGGAAGTAAGTGACTCAAAGTAACGACCTCACAGTAAAATGGCCTCCGAAATTAACATCAATTTTAATTTCAGATTGCGTCTACAGTATAAATTAAATATTAGAAATTAATAGACGATTTGACTCTCAAAAAGTTTTCTTCTATGATAAACCTATCGGGCATGTGTTTGTGTTGTCTTCTCATTCTTCTTGGTGTTTGTGTTTTCTTTAATGTTTAGTTTATGGTAAAAATTTAGGTAACAATTTTCTCTGCAATTTAAATCATATAAAACCTTCCTTAAGCTATCTGAGACGAAAGTTAGTTTTTTTACGTGGGTTAAAACGTATTTTTTGCGTGAAACTTAAATAGATTTAAAACGGGGTATACATTTTAAGTCTATTACGTCATTGATAACAGGTTATATATGTCAAGATAAATAATAAAATAAATAATAAAATATACATTAACGCTTTTAATTATTCTTCAATAACAAAAAAAAACCTAAAAAATCTCTTTCTGTTAATGTGGATAAGTAGCGGAATGATTGACACAAAAAATTAAAAAAGTAAATTATTTCGACAGTCACTCTATTATAATAAAAACTTCATATGATGTTACACTTCATTATAGCTATGATAATTAATTATAAGGCCCAAAGTATTTTTTTTAATATCTTACTTATCATAAAACTATTTCATATGTATTAATTTGACTAATTACACATAATTGTATAAATTAACTTACTATTACGATATAAAACAATATGATTCACAATTGAAAGGGCGTAAATTATATTGTTCTGTTTTTCATGAAATGAAAAACAAATAAGCTATTTCCCCTGCTGACAAGATATTTAAAAATTCGCAATGTGGAGGATAGCGTAAAACGCACAAATCCTCTCTTCACCCAAGTTTACAACATAGATAACACTTGATTTAGGATGTTAGAACTCGTTTATCCAATAATTATTTCAGCAGTACTGTTCTTACTATATTCCCTTGTTAATACTTTTTTATTTATTTATTTATTTACACTTCTTGTACAAAAAAAACAGTACAATGGCGGACTTAATGCCAAAGGCATTTTCTCCCAGTCAATCATGGATAGTGAAGAGAATAAGAAGTAGGTGCAATAATGTATAAAAAAAAACAACAAATGTAACTTATATATATATACACATATACATAAAAACATATAAATTCATATTTATACATACATATACTACATATACAATTATAAATATCAAATGAAAAATTCTATTCTTATTGTTCTGATTGTCTTAAAAGGTGTTTACGAGTTTTGCGCTTAAACTCATTACGATTTTTGGCCATTCTAATTTCTTGAGGCAACTCATTCGGCAAGTGAATCGCTTGTACGAGGAATTTCTTACCTCCTAATCGGCTTCTTGTAAAAGGAAACAAAAAGAGTTCATGATTGATTTATCTATCATTTTATAGTACAAAATTGTATTAAAAAATGTAATTTTCTAAGCCTAGCTGTTCTAAAAAATGCGTGTAAAATTTTATACATAGTTCAATGCTCACGTCTAACCACAACGGCCTTCACGACACTTTTGAATGGTCTTTCTTGCTCGTACATTATATTGCCATTTGTTTTGCTATTTTCAACTGCTAAATACTCCTAAATACTTGTGTAATTCGCTTGGTTAAAAATATTCATATTAAAATATTCATAAATTTAAATTTTACTTAACAACATTTAAATAACTGCGATATGCTATGTACATTTACTGCTTTAGTGGTCTTTTTGAACTCAAAATCGTCCTGTTGCCTTTGTTGGTTGATTTTAACATATTTAAGTGTACAAACATAATATATATTTAGTTAAAAATTATTATTGATCAATTCTATTTAAAAATATATGTATTTGTAAAGGAAATAAAGATAGATATTATTCACAATAAAACTGTTTTTAATTCCTTTACACTATACAATCAATCGAGAACGGATTATATAAAAATTGAAGCTTCATAGTATTTTTCGTTTTTAGAAAAACTTTTCAATCAAGTTTTTTTATGGTTAAAGTGATTGTCACTAACTTTTCACACCCACCTCTTACCGCTTTATTTTGAAAATATTGGGTCACGATCCCATGGTATTTTATAAAGCGTATTTTAGATTCAACAGAGTAATACAGGCGGAATTCTTGCATTTTAATAAAAGCTTGATCCATTTTTCTTGGCCACACATGCCTGTCGTACGTCAATTACCTTTATTATAACCAATATTAATTAAATACGTCAGATGCCTTTAAATAACCTGACCAAAATACTTAAACATTATGAAAACTTTTTGGGCAATGGCAACCTGGCGACAAACCTGGCTGGAAACAGTAAAAAAATAAAACTAGAATTTATAAAATCAAATAAGGGCTATTACAACCTAAGGCCTATAGTTTTTTTTGACAAAATGAGACTTAACTTTAATAATACAATCACTTTAGCTTAATTCGAACGAAATAGGATAAAACCTCGAAAATCATTATTTAATTAATGATGTCGATTACTTAGTCAAAAAAATCTGCGCGCGGAAAACTTTAAGAGGCGAGGGGGTGGTGTGCAGTCAAGGTTACGTTATAATTATCATAATATGTTTTAATTATATTAGTCTCAGTAAATATGTAATAATTGTATATTTGAGAATCATTTAAATATTGTACCTTGCAAATTAACAGCAATTTCACGGTCATAATACCACAAAATACAAAAGACGTTACCTAATTACAGCTCGTTCAACTTGTGGTCGCGTTCACCTATATAAAGTTTTATTAGATCATGACACATACGTTATTACGTTCCTTTTTTTTTATAATCGTGCACAAATATGACGAAAATCGATTTAAACTCGGCGAGATAATTCGAGTAAAAACCTTCCTTTCTAATACTTATCTAAACGTACTAAATAATTGCACTATTTGGTTATTAGAAGAAACACTAACATTATCCTAAGACAATGTTTTACTTATAGTTATTTGTAATACACAGAAATATGAGCACCAGCAAGCCACACATAGGCCTTGATTTACATAAATGAAGTGTATCGCCTAACTACATTTCATGACGTTAACTTGAATCTTTTGTATGATATTTCACGATACTACTATATTTTAAAAGTTATTACAAATTTGAATTTAATTATGTGACACAAAAAACACATTATGAATTATATACTCATCGTATAAATGGAGACGTATGTACTGTAAAAAGCAATATGTTGATAGATATCCGCCTCCGTGGTCTAGCGGTATTGGCCCTTGCTTTATAAACTGGAGGTCGTGGGTTCGAGGACCACGGAAAAACAACTTTGTGTTATCGTTGTTTTCTGGTTGGTTCGGGCAATTTGAACGATCACCCAATTGTCTGAAAAGTAGGATAATGGGCGGATGGACATGTAAAAATTCGATCCACCCACCAACCCACATTGGCCCAGCGTGGTGGGTTACGGTCCAAAAACCCCCCAATGGCGTGCGTTAGGGGTGGCTTATGGCCCAGCAGTGGACTAACACAGGCTGATCATGATAATGATTGATAGATAAACACAGTAGAATTACTTTTAATTGCACCATATTCAGTAGTACTGCTTCTAGTCTATTTGCTGTCCAATTTTATTACATAAAATGAATATCAGTTTGAACTTCTTGAAATGCCAATTAAATCTCACTAAGAAAAGGTAAGAAGAGATTGAATTGGGAAATCCTTTTTAAGATGTCTTTAAAAATTACTAAATATCAGATTCATACGATAACTCATAAAAAATTGGGTTTATCATAGAAAATATGGTAATTGCATGCCTTAAAAAATAATTATGTACTGACAGATTCCAAAATTAATTCAAGTTTTTAATATACTTGATCAAAACACTGACATTATTATTAAAAGATTTAATTAAAAAACCTTTCTTAGATGTATTGAAGATATATGCTTTGTCATTCTAATCTATCAATATCATTATTTTTTATTATTATTATTATTGTATATTCATTTATTATGTGATTCTTATGTCATAGTTACTCTGTAAATTAATTTGTTTGCATAGCAAACATATCGTACATATCGTCAACCTTCGTTGCTACTCGTGTTAACTTAAATGTTGCCTTCGAAAAAGTATATGTTTGCCTTCAAAATGCAAATTAAATATTTTTTTTTGTAAAAAAACCTACAAACTACACAAGATATGTAGATATAGTTAGTATGATCTATTGCGTCTAAAATATACTAAGGACAAACACAAAAAACAACATATTATGTGCATTTTCCAAAATAATGTTATGTATTTACACAATCTCAGTCAATAATTTACACAACAAATGGTCACTATATATTATTTGAAACTTATTAAGCGTATTTACCAATTATTGACGAAAATATTTTTATATTAACGTTTTTTTGCATTATCAAAAAACAAAGATCATTTTAATATTTAATTACATTTACTAAACAAAGAATGAGCAAGGAGATTTCAATTTCGCGCCAAAACGTGAGGTACTCTTATTGGTTAAACGTCAGTCGGCGATCCAAAATGGCGGCGGTTATCCTATGAGGACAATGGCAATTCTAGCGTCATTTATTTTTACATAAGACTCTGTTAACTTACTTGTTACTACTGCTACTTATTATTTAAGTACTCTATAGCATAGTTCTTGATCAGTCGTGAGATATTACAACCTTCAACCCTATTTCCCACACACAGATAAAGTTACATCAATGCCGCGTAATTACATTATTAAATGCTGTCTATATCCCGCGGCTCTTCTTACGCAGCTGATGTTATGTGAATAAGTAAGCCCATTTGAAGGTCTACAATTTAATTGATGATTGACTAAAATAGATGTGGGTCAGGTTAAGACACTTTTAGAAAAAAAAACAAATAATTTTACGTGTATTTTTGCTTAAATCTAATGTAAGCTTAAGTGATATTATACTTATATAGCCGTATTGAATTAGATGTTTTTTACTTGAAAATACCAAATTTTTACAATTAAAATGTTGTTTTTAAACTATTGCGTATGTGGCGTATTGACGGTATTAACCTATTCTATACAAAAACTCCAACCATTCTTTATACCGAATTATAATTATTTTACTATTTATGCGTTTTCTGTCTACTAACGTTTTAATTGATAAAATCTTTGCAGAATACTTATAAATCTAAGCTACCTATTTGTCTAAAGATTAGAATAACAGATCAGCTTATATTGTTGCTATCCACGGAGGATACTTTATATTTATGTGCATTAGTATGAAAAGAAACCTAATATGTTTTTGTTGTTTGGTCAGCTCAAATTCGTTTATTCTGTCTTAAATTGAAACACATATATTACTTTGATTAGCCTTAAAGTATAATATAACTATTTAAATTTCGTTATAATACATCGAAATTAAAGTAAAGAATGAGTAAAATGAAACGAAACAATTGACTTTGTTTAAATCAATACTAATAGACCGAATAGATAGATATATATTTATACTGTAATGATTAAAAACTACATCTATTTGCATGCCATTTTTCATACGTTATTATGAAATAAATCATTTGTAAAATATAAACTCTATCTGATCTGGCGTTTTTATGGCGAGTTTACAAAAAATTAACAGACACGTATTGGTTTCCAAACTAATACTTAAATAAGTAGGTTTTGAACATAGTTTTTAATATCCCAACTGGTAAAGAAGAAGAACCATCACGATGCTCAGACAATAATAAGAATTTACTTCTGTAGCCAGCGTAATTGCTGGTTAAACGAGACTTAGTATCCTATGCCTAAGAGTTGCGAGCAGAATCTCATACGCTGCGTTTCTTATGGAAATAACCTATAACACCTATTGTCAGGAAAATCGTCGGGTAAACGAAAAAGACACAGCTCATACCAAAATATAGCAAAGACATTAACTAGCAAAACGGGCTGTTTAGTTTAATTACATAAAGAGAATTTAAAAATTAAATTGTAAATGTGTCACTATATTCGAGAAATACGCAATGAAACCAAAACATGGTAACCTTTTTAACATTCGTGAAAGGATTTTTCCAGGCTTCACAGTAGACCTGTCCGCGAAATCAGTAAAATTATTAAACTTCCTGTGATTATTTTATTAAAACCTATATGGCTAAATCGAACCGCACTTGTACAACTGCACACTATATTTTGTATTTCATCATCATCATCAGTAGCAGCCTTTATCCGTCCACTGCTGGACACAGACCTTTTTCAACAAATGTCAAGACGGCCGATCCCTTGCTGCTCACAGCCAACTTGATCTCACCTGGTCAGGAGTCGACCAACACTACGTCTTCCCAAACGCGGCCTCCTCTCCAGAACCTTATCGGCCCATCGGCCACCAGTTCTTCTGACTATATGACTGCTCTACTAACACTTCAACGAGCTAATCCTTTGCACTATGTCGGTGACTTTAGTTCTATGCATAAATTCGATACGAATTTTATCTGACGAAGAAACTCCGAACATGGCGCTTTCAAACTTGTTTATTAAATATTTGTATACATGTATATAAATATTACATACAATGTTCTGAGTATTACAAAAGAATTATGTATTATCGTGTGATGCGATGCGAGCTATAAATGTTTGTTTAAGTAATGAATTGTCTACAAATTCATAGCAAAATCAACAATGACAGTTATTTAAGGCTAACGGATACTAACATTTAATTGTATATTATTACTTTTGTATTTTATGTTTGCAATGCGGTTTAAAATATATATTTTAAACCGGAACTGAATGAAATTGCTTTTTTGCGGATGTAAGTCTATGGTATTTATGTATGTGCGTAACGCTGACTGTTGCTGGCGGAGACTTTATGGTTCATTATGTTTAATATTGAGAATTTTTCTAAAAAACAATTCTTCCGTGTAATAAAATAATTGGAAAAATGTCGATTTCATCTTACTGGTTTGACAAATGTAAAACTTTAAAAACTGCGCGCAATTATACTTCTCAGACGTTTCGAGTAAACTTAGTACACTATATTAAAAATTTACTGAACTTTTTAAGTATGAATATAGTATTAGGACAATTACATTTTTTATTGCAATAATCTTGCTAAAGATTGAACACCAAGTTTACTTGAACAAATTAGATCTAGGTACGTATCTTTAACGTCTCGGTTGAATCGTCCATTAGTTACTGTATTACTTAGAAACATTGTTTAACAATATAAGTAGCAAAGGTGGAAGCGATTATCGCCACCCTTGAACAAACACAACGGCCCCGGTCTTCATAGCCATCGGTCTATGCAAAACTTTATTACCATTTTGTATCGCTCTTGGCCATTGATATTTTCTCCGCCCTATTTTTTCAATTTCCTTGTAACCTTGCTATAATAGGACGCAATTTTCATCACGAAGATGCAAATTAAGTAACCTAAATAATGAAGATGAATGAGTGCGACGTAGTTACCGAAGGTATAATGCTATACATTGAATGTACTATTTCCAGTGGTCAAATCTTTAATAACTAGTTAAATATTTTGCAATTTCGTACTTTAGTTTCATAAGGAGGTAGGTCCCTTTTTAACGAGGCACCATCTGGGATAGTGCCTATTTCTGCCGCAAATTAGTAGTGTTTAAACACTACCGTCTTCCTGTAAGAAGGGTATTTCTCATTGCTTTAACCAATAATAAAAACTAATGGCAATAACCTACTTAATAAAGGTTTATAAAATAGGTTATCAGGAAACTCTCTCTGTGCTAGCTATTAATAAATATAATACATTCTTTGGGCATTAAATCTATTCGTTTCTAACATAAAATGTAATGTTTAACCGTAACCACTACCGCATTTACGCCGGATATGAGTGTGATAGTTATTATTGAATTTTATACTCCTCTATATTGATTGCATGCGGATAATGTAGTAGAAAACAGGTGCGGTTAACCAGTTATTAGGATCGATACAGGTTTTAGGAGCAAATCGAAGCACGTGTTCGGTTTGATATCGATAAAAACACTAAAGTGCGTACATACTCACGAGAATTCTATTCGGGGTAACATGTTTGCTTACGAGTATTTTTTCAAATTCAAACATTGATTGTCGAGGACCCTACCACCAGGTCGGAATAGGACGCCTCCGACCTGAGAAGAACCGGCGACAGAAACTCAGCGGGACTATTTTGTAATCTTTTTAAATTTATTAATAGTAAAATTCTGAACTTTTTGATAATAGTATAATATTTCCGGACGTAACAAAACTAAGCAAAGCTTGTACTGTGATAACTAGATGGCCGATAAATATATTGCTTAATTTATATTTAGAAAAAAATACTTAATGAATTAAACATAGTTCCACGTCCCAGTCACAAGAGAAACACTATGTTTATCACACAATATTTTTCCCATAGTGGGAATCGAACCCACACCTTATGGCGAAACAGCCATTGTCACTAACTGTCACTAACAACACCAAGCCAACTGTCAAAATTTTATTTCGTCTAATATGCCTGACCTGCGTCAAATTGTATCTGAAATTTTTGTTAAAAAACCAAGACTATGCTCAATCAATTTTTATGAGCCGCATACATATCGTGCCATAAGTTTTATTTATATCTGTTTTATTAAATGAAATTCAGATCTTATTGCTTAGATAGATAATCTGCTGCGAACAAATAAAAAAGCCCAGCTCGCAAGAGCATACGCACCTTAGGTTGGCCGCTAGCTTACTGCTTGTCTTTTGTCCCCGATAAAGGACACAAGGACATAGCAAACTGTGATTTTTTAGTAATAACCAGCTCAACCGTTTTATTTAGGTCATTACAATTTGATATCTGTTTAAAAAAGGACTATTTTGCACGCCTAAGTCACACAGGGCAGGTAGGTGCCGCGAGCGTTTACAATGTGTTAGCATTTTTCATACCTCGTCAGTCTGGTTTTAGCTTAGCGATTCACGTATATACCACTACGCTTTGATACTGTTTAGATATGTTTTTTTACTATTATTACATATATTAAACACAAAAAACTGCCAAAATTGATAGGCGACGATGGTCAGGTCTCTCATCATACATTTTCAGAGATTCAGGAGAATTTATATAAGTAAATCTCATCATCATCAGCCTGTGATAGTCCACTGCTGGACATAGGCCTCCCCTAATACACCTCCATCCATTAGGGGGTTTTGGACCGTATCCCACCACGCTGGTCCAATGCGGGTTGGTGGGTGGACCGACTTTTTACATGCCCATCCGACGCATGGATCATCTTACTTTTCAGACAATTGGGTGATCGGCCCAAATTGCCCTAACCAACTAGGAAACAACAATGAAAATTTGTTGAGTCCCCGCAGGATTCGAACCTACGACCTCCAGTTTCTAAGGCACACGCCTATACCACTAGGCTACGAAGTAAGTAAATCTATTGGAATTAATCAAGAAATTTCACAATATAATGTATATTGTGTAATGCCTATGTATTTAACAATACTTAATTCAAATCAGTTCCGCTAGATATAAACAAATAGACCTTGAAAGTTTTGTGGCAGTCGGAAGGAGTATGCGTAGTGGCGAACGTGTTACCTACATTATTTTACTTGGTAAATAAAATTCACTTGAGGTGCATTGCACCGAAGTGCGTAATGGAACAAGTTTTACGTTTTATTAAACTTATAACATTGACGTAAGCAGACTCATATCCCTTATTATGCATAAGGTTAATTTTTATAAGCGATTTCGAAACGGTTTCGAAGTTTACGTTTTGACTTGAGGTACTTCATTGAGGTATCTTTATTATAAATATATTATAAAATAACATTTTTCATTATGTTTGGAGATTATAAGAGTCTCCGTCGTATATTTATCTAAACGTAACCGTTAATTTGATTGAAATCAATGAGAAAAATGGTATAATTTAAAGAAGCATTCAAAATAATTCAACATCATAATCGTTAGTTTTTGTTTTTGAATATAACTTTACTTTAGGAATATACTAATTATGATAGCGTCGTATAGAAGCCGTTTTGTTGTTTCATTTAAATATTTTTAATAAAACTTATCACGTGTTCCATTTAACGAAAGTTTGTGTTCGGCCATTGCATTGTTTATCTAGAATCGTTCTCAAGTTGGTTAAAGTCTACCTTCGCGGTTGGCGTGTACTTTATCTGGTCGAAGGTCAATAACCCATCATAATCTTAATGAAATTGTTGAAATTGTCACACAGTAGAATGAATAATTGTCACGCTTTAAAATAGATGTAGAAAAATATAGTGTGTACCGGTATAGAAAAATTCATTTAAAAGAAATTGGTCATTTTGTTTAATTGTGTTTTAGAAATAAAATTAGTGTTGTAGGTATTGGTTTGAGTCACTGGAGAATCTAATTTGTTTTTATATATAAAATTCCAATCTTACAATAATTATCCCTTTGGTGTTAGAAAAAAAATATATTTAATAAATTGAAGGTCATATTTTACGAAATAAAATATAAACATCGAATTCATTTTGCAATAGGTGAAACATCGCATCGTGTATAACGGACACTGTGTTGTGCCCCTGCAACAATTTACATACAGACTTTGTAAAAACTTTTTACTGTCCCACTATCCAGTTAAGGTTTACTCATTCATCCAATTTTTTGAGATTTATTAAACGAAGTAAATACAGAAGGCGTTTAAATTATCCCACCACCTCTGAGGCCCAATACGTAATTATATTTGCCCATCGATCAGCATGCATCCTCTTGACGTGGCTATCCCAAATCTGCCCGTTGCCAATTTTGATGATGAAAAACATATAATTTTTCTATTGTTATACTCATGTAAACGGAACTGTACAGTTCCGTTTTATTTAACATTCTTTTATGTCCATTACGTAGTTTTTCCATAAAAGATAAGCAAACGCCAATTCATCCATATATAATTACGATGTTATAATATTATTAGGATTATTGGATATACTTATTACGTTTAATGGTCATCGGAGCCCTTATATACATATCAGTTGTATAAACAATGCTGTGGTCGGGTTTCGGATGCGGGGAAAACATTATAAATAGTCGTAAACATGATGTAATAAAAAACACAACGTAAGTTATGTCTCAAGGGAGAGAGTGCGATTAACATCAGAAAAGTTATTATTTGTATGTAAAAATAAAGCCATAGATTTTTAAAAATAATTAAAATTCTCTAAAGGATTTGAGCGTGCAAGGCGCTCCAACATAACAGTCGGGACTCCGGCGAACTACCCACCAACCCACATTGGACCAGCGTGGTGGGATACGGTAAAATAGTACGAAACCCCCAAATTAAGTGTGCTTTAGGAGAGGCCTATGTCCAGCATTTTGACCTCAAAGGGTTTTGAATAGATTGAAAAGCATTGATTATTTAAATCACTTATCACTACTTAGATTTAAAACAAATATAACATGATACATTAAATCATATATAAACCTTGCCTTATTTAAATATTGTAACATAAAATGAAAGCGATTTATGTAAATCTGATAAAATCGTATGAGAACAAAATATATCCTTTTCCTTGAGTGGCCCACCTCGTCCGGGGAATTACCGAACGAAGAAAGTATTATAATTGAATGCATGGTCAATGAGGAAACTGGGTGGCGCCTGATACGCATCGAGTTATTTGCTTATCTTTTAAATCAGGAAATCCCCACATCATTTCACAAATTCATATATTACAATTTGAAAAGATTTTGTTGAGACAGTATTAAGCTTTCCGAAAATAACTTTTCCGTTAACGCGGGTAGTTATAATACTTCTAACTTTAATATTTTTGCTTTAGTTATTTTAAAATACGGTGTAAGAAGAATTCAATTTTCCTTATTTTTAAGGAAAATAATAATATCTGGTTTAGGTGAATTAAAATTCGTATTAGCGATTGACGTTAACTTTCCTTAAGTAGGTAACTGTGTTTAACTGAACTAAGAAATCCTGTTATGCTCATAGAAGAAATTATAATGAATGAATTAAAATATGTTTAAAATTATAATTTACTTATTTTATATATAAGAATAACAAGTGATTGCTATATACCTACTTTTAAATAATTATTTACTGGTGATTGGGTATTAGAATATGTCTTAGACAGTAAGCCGTGTTCGAAAGAAATTTCTTCAATATCAAAAACTTTAACTAGTTAGCATCAAATTTAACATTAACTTTATTTATCACTATTACTATTACTTAAAAATGTCTTCCAATGGAGAGGTGTTCTATATGTACTAGTACAGACCAAGAAAAACGTACAGAAGTTTTCAAAATCACCATGGCTTCACGCTCACGGGGTGTTATTGGTAGGTCGTTAATTAGCTGTCAATTACTGAAACATTATATACCAATAATAATACTATTCGCGAGAGGCAATTAAATATCTACTACGCTACGTTTTGCACAAGTACAGTATAAAACTTGGAAAACCCCCTACTTAAAATGGTAACGTGAAAAATATAATAAATTATTCAGCTTTGAGTTAGACCTAACCGTAAACTAGAAATATTAGGCACCGTATAAAAAGAGCCTAGTCTATCTACTTCACTCGCTCCAAACTTTAAAGTCGTAATTGGTTGCATCATGCATCATCAGCCTTTGATAGTCCACTGCTGGACATAGGCCTCCCCTAATACACCCCTTTCCATTGGGGGGTTTGGACCATATCCCACCACGCTGGTCCAATGCGGGTTGGTGGGTGGACCGACTTTTTACATGCCCATCCGACGCATGGATCATCTTACTTTTCTGACAACTGGGTGATCAGCCCAAATTGCCCTAACCAACTAGGAAACAACAATGAAAATTTGTTGAGTCCCCGCAGGATTCGAACCCACAACCTCCGGTCTCTAAAGCACACGCCCATACCACTAGGCCACGGAGGCGGTTTTTGAGGCGTAATTGGTTAACCACTGTGATATTGAATTAATACCAACGTCACATGTGTTCGCTTGGGTATGCCAAATACAACTTTAGTTGTATTCATTTATTATGGATAAAAATATCTTAACATGTTACATTTTTTTATTTCCTATTATTTTCGCAACGCTTGCAACGAAGTGGTTTAATTAATCTGGTGTCCTCTAGATTGCCTTCGAGATGTTAATAACAAAACCATACGTACGAAGCCGCTTCCATACTATGGATTACTATTTTTATATGAACTCCGTTTCAAATTCGATCAGCTATAAATATACATAACATTTGTTGCTTAGAAATGGTGGTAAGTAGTCTTTATTATTGCTGTAGATATCCCTTTTTCAATTCTCGTTATGGATAGGCAATTAAATTAAAAAAAACCGTTATTTTGTAAAATAACTTATAGTTCATCATCAGCCTTTGATAGTCCACTGCTGGACATAGGCCTCCCCTAATACACCCCTATCCATTAGGGGGTTTTTGGACCGTATCCCACCTCGCTGGTCCAATGCGGGTTGGTGGGTGTGTTTATTTTAGTTTAGTAACTTATAGTTACCAAACTAAAATAAAGTTTAAGAATTGCTTGTAAAAGTGTACACTAGTATAAATACCTACTATTTTTCAACTTTCATAAAAAAATAATAAATAAAGTTTATTTAGTTTTTGATGAATCAATTATAGTACATTTATATAGTAAAAAATAACGTGTAAATAATTTTGCTAAAATCATAAAAACTATGAAAAAATAAAGTAGGCTAAGTAGTTTTCATTGAAAAATACGCAGCAAAATATAACAAGTTAGCCTTATATTAAAAATAGTGCATTTATGTAAGTATAAACTTCTGTAAAAGATTAAATTCACTTCTGGTAGAATAATTTATCATACACATCTACGATATGCAAATACTAAGGTCTTTTGCCGTAAACCCATCGATCTTTCATTAATACTTATTTAATTAAGTGACATATGATTAAAATGGATCGAACATATTTAAAAAAAGATTTAGATAGTATTTCTATCAAAAATGGGTTCGGAAATAAATGACAATATATTCTGTTTAAACAACGTTTTGGACTAATTTTAATTCACCGACTGATCGTAACAAGAAATCAACTACATGTACAAGGGATATTGTAGTAGCCACGTGTTATAGCCATAATTCTCTTTTCCTGCGCGTTCGTTTCGAAAAAAGTAATAATATTGGGCGCAAAACTTATATATATACATAACTACTATTTATATAACTTTACTAGCGAACATTATTCAATTTAAACCTTGCCATCGAAAGTCAATAATACCTAGGCGCGAGCCCATATCACTAGGCTAACGAATTAATACATTCTTAAAGCGATGATAAAATTATTAAATAAATAAATACATAACGAATAACTATAGCATATACTTATACAGTTTAACATAAATTACGTATAGCAATATTTCAGAAGGAAGTTCGATACCTACTCAAGGGGACAAAGAAACTATCGCTGTTCAAAACTATAATGACTGCATTACCATACCACCCTTACTTATGAACAAATCATAACATTCAATGGTTCGGTATAGGGAGCATACACTGAATGTCTGAAGGGCTCTGACTATATGACGAATATTCGATATTTTTTCACATCACACTCAAAAACCTTCTAGTAACGCTATGACAGAACAATATGACAATTTCTTTATTTATTTCTTTATGTCTATAATCGCATGTCACTTTAATAATTTATAATCACTATTTCGTAACATTAATTTCCTGACACACAAATGGTTCCACGACTACGTCCTCATTTAAAAACTTTTTGCGTCCAATAAGCAAATATTACTGTAACAACGGTTAGAAATACCGTAGTTGATAAATGTGTAACTTGAAAAATAAGTTAAACATTTCCTAAGTACGGTGTTCTTCTTATTCTTGTATCAAGAAAGATAACTCAAAAAAATAACACAGACCATTTTTATGAAAGAAGTATTATTAAATTGATATAGTGAAAAAATAGGATTGTTAATTAATCGACGCCATATTTTGTTCTTCATTAATTAATTATTAAGTATATAATCCTATTGAAAATAAAAGTTTATTAAAGTGGAGAGGTATCTCATCGTTGAAAGTTTTATTGAATATAATTTTATTGTATATATCTATAAGTAAAAATTTATACACTTATTTTTATAAATCCAATCACTTCAACCATGAATATCTTAAAAATTTGCACAAGCTTCTGACCAACCTGTGTTAATAAAAATTTGGAATTTTTTGTTTTTTGAGAATCTTGTTATCAGAACTGGTCCTATGACGTTAAACTGTTAATAATCCAAACTCGTTTAAGACCAGGTATTAAGATATATGTGTAATTTAATCTATTATTTAGGCCCACATGTTTTATATAATTGATGATGATTTTTGTAACGAAGGCTGAAGCACATTTTGTATTACCTTAAATGGAGCAAAAGCTATATAGTTGTGTCATAATTGATAATATCATGCTTCGATTACTGTGAAGATTGATTTGCATTATCTTGTATGTAAATTATCATGATATATTAGATTTATTATAAGTCTTAATGAAGAAGTCTACTGTGGCAATATTTATTACATTTACATTATATTCCAGCTGAAACGTTTAAGTGTAAAGATAAACTTATAATAAGCTTTATATAGTAATATGTCTTATGTTTTTTATTGAAACGTTTATTAATTTTTAAATTCGGAAAACCTTAAGCTTTTTGAATTTTCTTGTTTAAATCCGTCGTTATTTCGGCGATGTCCACCAACAAAACTGGACAAACAAAACTGTACACTATGCTAATTTCGACAAAACAACACAACCGGATCGAATTCTGTTGTTGACATGTCATTACATATCTGTATAACGAGCAAAGAAATCTTTCGCGCCATTATTATGAAATTCAACGTACGTTTGGCGCTTCTCCTTCGATCCCCCAGGAGCGGTAGACTGGCTTGTTTCTGCAGTAGATCCTGGAATTCGGGCTGCATCTCGACATCCATATTCCTCGGCTTCATAGTCTATCACAGCACTGGCACATAAATTATTATATTTTAATTGCGCGGATTTTCCCTACCTATCTCGATAGCGCACTGAACAATCCACGATGTCTACTCCTAATACCGATGGTATTACTGAGCGAGGGATGTACATAAAACGCTTATATAGCTGTTCTTAAAGGAAGGCTTTCATCGTTGGCACGAGGATGCCAGAAGAGAGCCGCGCGGCGACTGAGCTGAGACACCGAGACACGGTCAAGGGTAGATGGACTCGGCCTAAGAATCCGCTTACCGCAAGCACCGAAACAATCATATTGTTTACGCACGCTTACGTGGGTGTAAATGTTTTTTTTAAACGCCATGTTTTACGCTTATCTATATCGGCATTAATAGTTTTTTTTTAATAATGTGCATATTTATGTATTTTAGATGATAAGTTACGATTGGTTTAATAATTTACAATCTGTTCTTTGATTAGAAAGTTCGGTAAACTATAATTATTTTCGTTTATAGATTCGTTGTTAAGTTTATGGTTTTTTAAACTGCTGTCAATAATTTGAAAAATTTTATTACGATAATTTTCTGAGATTCATGTTTTATTGTTAAAATATTTTTAGTTCTAAGATTATGGTTTTATTAAGATATTTTTAATTAAAATATTTTTAGTTCTAAGATTATGATTTTATTAGGTTTCTGATAATAACAGAAGAATTGTTTTTAGAAACATTTTAAAAAATTATTAATTACCTTATTTTAATAAGGTTTTAATAAAGGCGCACTTTTGAACCTTTAATGACAACACTAAGTTAATTTGAAATATTTTTTCTGAAATCTCTTGCCCCAACATTTTCTGTTATTTACACATATTCTACAAAAAAACCTAACAAAATATTTTGAAAGTTTTATCTTATTACGTTACCCCCAATTACCAACTGTGCTTTAGATCCTTAGAGTGTCAATTATTACAATTTATACGTCCATCGTTTCCATCAAAAGAAGTATATTTAAATATTATTTTGCGCATTCCTTCATACAATATCATAAACTAAAGGCCACGTAAACAAGCTTAGTATAAAAATCGGAGAGAACCAGTTCATTGGCATCTATTTAGATAAATCACAGGTCACTGGCGGAGGAACGATCTTAAATGCATAATATGCACTCTTTATCATACTTTTCTGCACATTATAACTATTGCTGTGCCAGCTGTGTACATAAAGATAAAAGAAAAACTTTTATCTGAGCATTTATTATTGTCGGTGTCTCTATAAAGTTAAATAATACGCGATTAAGTGATTTATTAATAACCAGTGCTCTATGACTTCCTGGGTAGATGGTTAAGCGTAACAAATTCCGGTTTACATGAAGCGTACTGACCGTGTACTCGCGCATGGTGGGTTGACGTCCGGCAAGTGTGTTGAGGTCGTGTGGGTTCGAATCTGATTAAGTAATGATTTAAATTTATTTTTTAACAGATATCATGTTTGCTTAGCACACAGCGATAAAATTTACTATCGATTTAATATATTTAACTGATATATTGCGTAAACGTTAAAATGTCACTATCCAGAATGTAAGGGTCATTGGACCGGAGATATTTGTTTATAACAAACGAGACAACTCGGACGTTCACCTGATGTTAACTGATAGGCTAGTATTTCCGTATTAAAAAAAAAATAAAAATATGGTACATAGGTAACACGACCTTGATTATTTCATTTTTTATAAATGCCGGAATTCAGAATTCAGAATAAAAAAACTTGATTTTGATCCATTGTACTAATTTTTAAGCTTTTTCGATCACTTAGATGACTTTCATCGTCATCATCAGCCTCTGTCAATCCACTGCTGTACATAGGCCTCCCCTAATGCACGCCTTCTTCGTAAAGGCGTTTTAGACCGTATCCCACCACGCTAGTCCAAAGCGGGTTGGTGGGTGGACCGACTTTTGGCTTTGCAGTTGGAAGATATCTGGACTCAAGTCCCCCAGATCTACTAATTTCATATCTGTGCTTACATCATTGTGACATATCAACAATGAATCATACATACCTCCTTACTAACTGCAGTGTTCAACAGATACCAGCACTGTTTTCCAAAACGGAAAGCAAAACGATAAGTAGACACTAACATAATATCAGATACAAAAGGAAATAGCAGCGCGAAGTCTAAAGTAAAATCATTGCATGATGACTAAACTTCATTTATCACCTTTTTAAGTAAAAGTTACTAGTGCACGGTAAAAGTGCGCATACAACATTGCGTTCGGATTTGAAGAACACTGCAACAAATGTAATTACTAGTAAAATAGAAGAATATCAGATGATATGCAGGCAATAAGCAAATTTACAAAGTGTTAAGCTCAAGTCCTAAGCACAGGGACACACTAGCAAGAACGCTCACTGTCAGGTGAACAATACCTAGGAAAGAACCTATTTTTGGATTTTATTCTTAGTTTACGTCGAAAGCGCACTACAAATGCCTCTCGTTATCTCCGCCATAGCAATTTATTTGGTCATTATCTGTCACAACGTAAATCATTATATAAAAAATACAACACTTGAGATAGTTCCGTTCTAAGTAAATTAAAACACATTCATATTTCAGGACACCCAGTACATAAAAATAGGTTATCATACTGATAATTTATCTAACGTATTTTATTTTTATTATTTAATGATTTAAAAAAAAATAAATGTCATTGTCATTATGATTTAAAATTTTAATATAATATTATAGTAAATCTTTAGTCGCAATTAAAGATTCTAAGTCTGACTAGGATTGTTAGCTAGGATAACGTGATAATTATCACGACCGATTCAAACCACAGTAATTTAATATCATAAACGTAAGACGACGCTAGCTGGTTATCATTATTTTTATACCTTATAATAAAGTATGACTTGTTTATATTCTTCTTGCATTTCTGCGAAAGATATATTACTTATCAAATTGTATGTTAATTTTTTTGGTGGGTGGACCGCCTTTTTCATGCCCATCCGACGCATGGATCATCTTACTTTTCAGACAATTGGGTGATCAGTCCAAATTGTACTATGTGTCTCCGTAGCCTAGTGGTATGGGCGTGTGCTTTAGAAACCGGAGGTCGGGGGTTCGAATCCTGCGGGGACTCAACAAATTTTCATTGTTGTTTCCTAGTTGGTTAGGACAATTTATTTTTTATACCTATAATAATTTAAAATTTGTCTTTACACTTCTTGCATTAACTAAAAAGTTTATGGATCTTCGAGAAGAAGAATTGCAGATCTATTTCTTATCGAATAGCATATTAATTTTTCATTTCTGTATAAACAAAGGTAAGGCATTTTTTTTTTCGTCTTGATTTTGAAAAAAATCATTATCAACAAATTTTTGTCGTTATTAGCCTATATCGATTAGCCAAAATAAACGATTACAAAAATCAGCTAGATTATTTTGACTTCCGTTAGCGTTTCAAACGTATATTTTATTTGATTATTTATTTAACTTGTAGTTGCACCAAAAAAGCAAAACTATTAACTTACACTTACACTAATTATAACTATATTAGTGTTATAACTGTACTATTGTATATGCACTGAAGTTATGTAGTCAAACGTTTATATCGTAAAAGGCTGAAAAGGCTAAAAAATTAACAGAAATGCCATTTAAAATTATTAAAAGCGTAGGCGTAACTAAAAAATTTTGACTAATAAGGTCATATGAAAAAATAGAAAGGAAAGTGTTACAATATAGGAAATGTCAGTAAGTTTTAGAAAAAATGCCATCAAAAATTTAATGTAACATATTCAAACATGAATTTGAACACTTTAAATCTTTGACCAGGAAATTCTGAAACCCCGGAAGTCAAAAACCAAAATCAAAAACGATAAACAACATGCAAAGCAGTTTTTTTCTTTACCAGTCGCATAAATTAAAAAAAAATAATTAACTTATTGCGAAGTTAGATACGTGACTGTTTGTAATAAATGTCTAATAAAATGGAGACTAGAACATCGGGTATGAATTTGAGTTGACAAATTTTAAGTTTAATTATTGATTAAATTACTGCATTATACGAAAATTTATTTGAAAGTTTCTGATTCGAATTTATTATTCGTGTTCCAAGCACAAAGTAAATATCATAAGAGATTGTCTTTCAGTTCAAATAGAGATATACCTATTCTGTCTTCCGAGATTGTTCTAGGTACTTTTGTAATACAACCAGAGACATCTAAGATATTATGATATAGACCTCTACGACCAAAAGAAACTAACTTCATTTATTTATCGTTTATCGGAAAAAATGTCTTATTGCAATTGTTGAAAAGGCTCCTGGCCATCGGAAGTGTTTAAATTTAGGCCGTCTTATGATTTAGCTTATTGTTAAGTATACAATGAAATAATGACGTTTTTTCTAAATTATAAATCCCAAAAATATTTAAAAATTTTGAGTTGAATAATTATATCATCATAACTGGTCTTATGACGTTAAAAGTAAAAACCCGTTACAGTTTTTATGCAAAACAAATATCATCTGTTCTCCGCAGTTCAAAATCATTAATCTGTATTCTAAGACTGGATTAAATAAATTAATTAACCTTTCTCGATAATAACACAATGCCTTCCGACCTGAATGAATTGATTTAGCAGGTTTTAATTAATCCATAAACCTATTTCGATTCGTATAGATACACGTATTATGCACTATATTTATAATACGTTATATCATACATATACATACACACACACGAAAAACCATATTTATAGCAAATGATAATTTTACCGTAAATAATCACTTTGGCAGAAAAGTCGGGCCATTACGCCAAGCAGGTCGTCAAAAGATGGTACAAGATTTTAAAACTCAAACCACCATCATTACAAATTCCCTTCCGCATAGGTGACAACATCTTTTATCTCAAAGAAATACTTAAACAGTGTTCCGTTACCAAAAGGAATTCAAAAAGCGAATTAGGTAGTGTGTTAGCATGAAATTACTCTTAACTTGTTTAATTAGCTTAACAATATACAAAACCTCGCTAGACTATATCCGCGTCAAACAAAAAACCAGTACAGCTATGAGCTGGCCATGCATTCGAAATAGGGTCACGTTCAAACCAATATTTGTTGGTACGCGGTACCTCTATCAATATAATCTATCGTCGATATTTATATATTGAAATTAAACATTGAAAACCACACTTTAAACTTTACCACATTATAAAACTACAAAGGGAAAACTTTACGGTAAATAATATGTTTTGTTACTCATTCAAGTGTATAACGATTTGCTTATTTGGTGATTTTAAGAACGTGGTGGGAATGAAACCAATAGAACGTAGGCAATATTTTTTTATTAAAAATGAACTGCCGAAGCAAAATAGTCAGGAAAAGTTAACATTACACAAGGTATTATTAATTTTTATTTCAGCTTTTAACTAAATTAACAAATTACATCAATTTTAATAATGTTTAGTCTATACCGACAAGCCCGCATTTACACCTAAACGTTATTGCAAAAAAGTAAATGTTACTAGTTATTCTGCCGCAAATGCCCTCGAAATATTTATACATAATTGCCTAGCTGATCGTTTTACAATGTTTTCCTTTAACGTAGGTACACGCTAGGAATTAATAATTATCATACTTGGATCACAATTAAATACGTTATCAATATCATCACCGGTTGTTACAACTTGAAATATATGTTATTTTAAATTTATTTTACTAATTATCGAGCGAGAAATACTTAACTAACTGTTCATTAATTCTGAAGTAAGAAAATTAAATCAGTATGTGATGTGAATGACAAAGTTAACTAAATAAAATTCGATACTTTAAAAAGTGGTCGCTAACAAACCATTAAATTATTTCACGTTAGTCTTCAAAGCAAATATTCAATGCAAATATATTTTGATGTTGTATGTCTAATAATATAACTTGTCATATTATACAGAATTTGCTTGTGGTAACGGTGTGGGAAAGTACGCAGTTACAAGAGACTATGTTAACTAATTTTAAATTAAAACATTATAGAACAGTGAATAATATATGAAGACAATTAATAATACCATCATCATCATCATCATCGGCCTGTGTTAGTCCACTTCCGGACATAAGCGTCTCCTAATGCACGCCTTCTCCATACGAGGGTTTTTGGACCGTATCCCACAACGCTGGTCCAATGCAGGGTGGTGGGTGGACTGACTTTTTACTTGCCCATCCAACGCATGGATCATTTTACTTTTCAGAAAATTGGATGACTTGCCCAAATTGCCTTAACCAACAAAAAACAACGATGACACAAAGTTGATTCCCCGCGGATCCGAACCCACGACCTCTGGTTTATAAAGGAGGGGCAGTATCGCTGTACCATATAGGCGGTTAAGAATAATATACATTAATAAAATATTAATGATACAAACAATGCTATGAGAATTAGAAGTACTTTTTCCTAATAAGGTCATAAAACAATGTCGCTGTGTTTTATGTTGTTTATCCAATATTTACGCTATACGCGCTGCCTTCCAAACCATAACGCAGTGATGGTTGCACACTAACACGATGTGGCTGAAAAAGTTAGATCGGTAATACCTTATGTCTATGACTTCAGTGGCGGTTAAAAATAAAGCACAAAAACCAGGTTAAGTCCTTAATGCCATCATTTATTACATCTAAAACTGTATGTTTTCTAAACTTATCTTTTATTTATTATTTCCTTTTAATGTATTTTTTATTAATTAATATAAAAATGTAATTGCATTCGGCAACGCTACCGGAATCATATTCAACAGAATAATAGTTTAACCCATTAACAGGTTATTGTGGATTTTCCGATAGATAAATCTAAATCGTTACGTATGCCTGTATGATAATTTCCAGTGTATAACAGAGTGTACGTTTACGTCATTGATTAGAAAAAAAACCGCCAACCTTAATACAAAACATGTTTGCATTTGGCCAATCGAATCAATATAATACTCCTAAAGTCACTAAAATGTACCTGAATATGAATATTAAGTATTATTTATTGCATTTATTATTAGCATTAATCTCATTACTTTAATTAATTTCAAATATTTTAGCAGATTTGTTTCGTTTCATTTGCATAAATGTAGAACTAGACTGCGTCAATTAAATGAAAAATGTAAGCAAACAGATTTATAATCCGAGGCGATAATTGCTGGTAATGCTTTTGCATTTCAAGACTAAAACACGATTCATACAACATGTTATTATGATCATTACTATGATAAATACACCAGTTCAATTACGATGTGTGTAATTGATTGATCGGGCTATTTGTTTCCATAGTCATGTAACACAAATGACGCCATAAGAATTGCTAAAAAATCAAATGTGTGATGTTCACATACAATATTTAAATTATTTAAGCTATTTTTATGAAGAAAACATTATATGAATTATTTAAAATATTGTCACTGATGTACGCAGCTTCGACTCACTTTACATAAAGTTATTTTAAAAAATTGTAAGGAAAAACTTTTTGCGCGTTATTACCCGAATGCATATTTTGTTTGACAAAAACCTGCTATTGTAGTAAATTCCAGGTAATCTGTCTACTGGATTTTCCCTCTTCCTTTTAATAAGGTAGATAGGTGATATAAACGATGCTCGTGAAAGTTTGTAAAGGAAAATATTGTATAGTCACAGTGATAATTAAAATTAATTGAATCCCGTTTATTTTACTTTTCTTCTCATCTCCCGTGTTAAAGTCTTTTTATCCGATTAGTATAGATAATCGTTACCTTTTTTTGGAAAAAGAATATCAATATTAACGATCCCGGCCACATAAAGTTTTTCGACATTAGCCGATTTATCTCGCAGCGCAAAACAGGGGTGTAAGTAAATGCCTTCTGCAGCCGTTCTGTGAACAAATCACTGTTACTATGACGTATTAACATTGCAAATTAATGATTACTAAAAGTAAGTATCAATATTCATTATCGAATTCCTTTATGCCAATATAGCGGCAGAATGCGCATACCTTTATTAATACTTTACTTTTAAAATAATTGCAATGTTTTAAACAGGCATTTACACTTGTTGTTGGGTCAGAATCCTTAACGAAACAGCTTATCACCCTGCCATTAAGCAAGAAGCGTATTAGATACAATCCATAATAAAAAAGTATTTACGAATTACTGCTGAGGTGCAAAAAACCGGTGGTAGGCCCCCTTATTACAAGGGATCATTTGGGTGGGTACTACCGTGGTAGACATTAATAATTGGAAAAATGTCGATTTCATCTTAGTGGTTTTAAATATTGTTTGACAAATGTAAAACTTTAAACAGTAATTATACTTCTTAGACGTTTCGAGTAAACTTAGTACACTATATTAAAATTTTACTGAACTTTTAGGTATGAATATAGTATTAGGACAATCACATTTTTTTAATACACTAATCTTGCTAAAGATAGAACACCAAGTTTACTTGAACAAATTAGATCTAGTCTCGGTTGAATCGAACCTGTATTACTTAGAAACCGCTGGTAGGTCCCCTTTTTTACCGGTGGTAGGTCCCCTTTTTACAAGGGACCGTCTGGGTGGGTACCACCACGGTACCGTAAAGCAGTAGTGTAAAAATACTACTGTGTTCTGGTTTGAAGGGCACCGTAGCCAGCGAATTTACTGGGCAAACGAGACTCAACATCCTATGTTTCACGGTAAGCAGCGCGTTGGTGATTCCAGTATTACCAATGTCTATGGACATCGGTGACCACTTTCAATCAGGTGGCCCGACTGCCCGTCTGCCTGCGAAGGCAATAAAAAAATAGCGCTCCTGAACCTACTAACCCATATTTATATAATATAGCTACAAATAATAATATTAAGGTTAAATTTATAAATAAATCACGTCTTCCGTATCTATATTGAATTATAAATACCGACATTTCGGAAAAAGAATGTAAAATAATAACCATGACACTGAAATTACAAAAAATGTTTTCCAGCCATGGGATAGATACAGTTACACAATATGTTTGTAAACTCAAAACTGTCATGATTGATAAATACACCACTTCAAAACAGTACACCAAATGACAAGTTTAAATAGAGAGCAATAAAATTATCTGCTTGAATTCTTTAAAATTTCTTGCACAATGATTATAACACATACTTAACCTTACATGCTTAAACGTATCTTACAAATTTTGAAAAAAAAATGGTTTGACCATGTATTTGCGAAAAGCGAAAACACGAGTCGAGCAGGACGTCCGCCTGCCCAAAAGAATGCCGTGTGAATCGCACCACAATTCCGGTAGTCACCTTGATGCCTGGAATGTTACGTCTCGTTTACCGCTTCAAACACTGGCTTCAATTAGCGACGAAGTACTGACACTATCTATTAAAGTATGTATCAAATCCACTAATTTACGGATTAGCGTTAGTTATACTGACTAAGTTGGTATATGTCGGTATCTCAATGTTTGGAATTCCAAACATTGAGATAGTCTGCACGTGATCATGGATGCTGGAAAGAATCCGAAACGTCGGGAATAAATATATATAATTAACGCGAAAGATCCGTAAATTAGTGGATTTGATATGTATAATTATCGCGTAAATAAAAGAAATAATTATGTAAAAGTATCTTCATAATATAAAATATATACTACACTAAAGCCAAATGAACAAAATATAAAAGCGATGCGAAGATTTATCCCATGGCAATATTCGTAGGATTCTATTAGGAGATTGACATCTCAGTGTCGGTCTCTGAGCGACTATCACCTTATAACAACGCTGTATGTACGATACCGCTAAGTTGCTATGGGTGGTAATGATCACAAAGATTTCACATCTAAATTCTACGTACGATTTAATTTTGCATGAATGTTGTATTTTGTTTTTTAGAAAAGGAAATACTATGATATTTATTACATTTTTTATTATCATTTAAAAGCCAAAGCAAAATATTGAAATAAAGTCGATGGTAACGACTTCTCAAAAAGTTTGTAGTTTGTATAAAGCCGGTCCAAGTTGTACTAAGCTCTCAAAACGGTAGTTAAACGTAAGAACATTTCATAGATAAGCCGTGACCGATTTTTATATTACGGTTGTATTGCTTACCATTTCACTCACTATGTTCATGTCAAAATATTGTAGAGTTATAACCGAGGTTAATGGCCATATTATAGCTCTCGGCAACTGATAAAAAGACGGTATCTACAAAAGTATATAGGTTACAGTCGTGATCATATTTTCATTTACTTCGATCATAAATAATATCTTTTAATTATATTCTTATAAAAAATACTTTAAATACATATACATAGAAATAACTATTGAGAAAATACATTAATCGATAACTGCATCACATAATAATCACTGGTAACTTTGATGACTTTTTATTAATTATTACAATTTTGTGAATGCAACTGATTGTACATCCAGGCAGGTTCTTATTTAGATTTTACCTGGATTTGTATAAAGAGAACAATTTTTAAATATAGTATGAGTAGTTGAGTACTAGGTGCAAATCAGGTAATTTTATTTTAAGAAAAATAACAAAACAGTAAATATTTTAAGTTACAATTATAAATTACTTAAAAATATTATTTGAAGACATACAGCTTATAAATAATTTTTTAAGCTACTTAAATTTAAATAAGTTACTTAATTTTTATTAACTAAATAAAAAGGAACGTTAAAAAACAAATTCCTAATTTGCAATATATGCTCATTTACTACTATTACTCCCAAATGCTTCCAAGTAGTTATTTAGTTGAGTTTTAAAATAAAAAATAATAAGCTATTATTGTGTTTATTTATTATTTCTAACTAATATACGATAAGACTTCAACGATTTGTTTTCTATATTTTGACGTAAAGGGTACTTAAAGTCGGAAGTCTACACAAACTCAGATCAAAACTTTCGCAAAAAATATAAAGGAACGTTGATAATGCAAATGAAAAATTAGTTTAAAAAACTTAATACAAACCGGGCGAATACCTATGTTGTGCGTTGTTCAATGGCAAGGTGTTTTGTGTTACGACATATCGACAGTACAGAATTACAATAAGTACGAACGTCACGTTATTCGGGTCAGACGACGGATATCACTTCAATAGCTTAATTTCCATATTTCTTAAAGTAAATTTACATCAAATATGTTTATTGAATAAAAGAGCTGATTGGAAAACATGCTAACACTGATTTGGATTCTGACCTAAGGGGAATCGGTGAAAGAATCTTAGTAAGTTTTTCTCTCATCATTTGCAATATATTCCTACAATTTTTCTTTTCTCAGCCACCATCGTGGTGTTCTTGGTGGTGGCTTGTTTTTTGAACTGTATATCTTGGGCTACCCTCTCAAGATTTTGTGATATCGATCTTTCCTGGTCAGAGAGGTCCGAAATGAAAATGAAAATTATCCTGTATAATGTAAGGCATGTCAATAATGGTAACAAACCAGCTTTTCTATTCTAAACCTTCTGTGACTGCAGCTCTGCGTCAATACTGTTATTTACATCATACGAGTGGTTGATTGCTGATTTCATAAATAAATAATATGCCTATGTGTAATATGGGCAGACAGCGACGGACATTTGACTATAATATCCCATTTATGCTCATATTTGAGCTGAATGGCATCAATTAGAGTATTAAAAGCTAACTAGTCTTTAAACGTGTTTTTTAGTCCGGTGCCTCGACATTGACATGATCTCTTAATTAAGAACAGTAACAGTCATTTGTTCTCGTTGCGGTTTCCAACCTCTGGCTATAACAAATCCATAAAGGCCGCTTTTGTACTCTTAGGGTGCGGAGACACTAGTTTAATTTACAGTAAACTTAATGATTTATGATCGCAGCTAAGAAAATAACCAGGTAAACGAGATGTAACAGAGATAAGAATGTATTAAATTGACATGCGGAATTCTATCGTTATTAAAGCAGTGCTTTTAGATTAAGAAGCGCGTGTTACAAATTTTAATTTATAGGCTTATGACCGTGACGGTTCCATTATTCATATACTAATATTAATAAAACGAAAGACCAGATTTTAATGTAACAAATAAACTTAAAAACTACTAGACCAACATAATTTTTTTTTACATTACTAATCTAAGAAAAAACTTGAAAAATCATTAGAAATCTACATGTAGGGCATTAAATGGCATTTAACTCATTTTATTATTGTTATATAAAAGTGGAATAGTCCACCCGTACGAAGCCAGGACAGACACTTAGTCGTATGCAGATATCAATGTTAGTTGCTGACTGAAACGTCAGTCTCGGTTTCAGTCGCAGTTTCGGCTTCGGTCGAATTTGGTCGAAAGTTATGCCTAAACCAAAACTGATTTTAGAAATTGTCGTATTATAATACTTAAACGATTTCAAAAGTAAAGGTTATATATGTGTAATATACTGCCTCAATTGGGTGAAAAAAACAATTGGGTGATCGGCCCAAATTGCCCTAAGCAACTAGGACAACAATGAAAATTTGTTGAGTCCCCGCAGGATTTGAACCCAAGACCTCCGGTTTCTAAAGCAAACGCCTAAACCACTAGGCTACGGAGGCGGAGTTTAATATATTGATATATGTTATATGATAGCGATAGATGTGGGTCGCTAATAATGAGTAAAATGCATCTAATTTTAGTATTCTAAAGGAATTTTATACTTAACCACGTGAGTTTAGAGTGAACTGACCTGAAGCAACGGCTGAATCTTCTCGGTTTCGGTGTCGGGCGAAAAACCAGTTTCGGCCGGACCCTAATAATATATTGCAAAAAAAATTATATCGAGTAAACTGTTTATTTTAAAATTAGTCCAGAACTTTACATAAAAACATTATATGAATATTAAAAAAACGATAGATTTACTTTTCGAATTACACATTGTGTTCCGGTTTTAAAGGCCCTATAAAGTCAGATTATTAAACGATGTTACTGTTTAAAAATACATCGTAATGAATATAAATATAGAGCTTTTCTTTTCATTATAGAATGTATAAAGTCATACACATCAGTTCTGTAATTGATTCTTTTCCAAGGTTGGAAAGGGAAAATACTTAACTTAATTTTACTAAACGTTACTTAACTTTGTTGAATATGTTGAATAGAATAATAAAGTAGAATATTCGTAGCATAAATAGAACAGTTGTCTTCTGTGAAAAATGATGATTCAACTAGCCAGTTTTATACTTTTTTGTTAATAGCATTAATTAAAAACTAATTTTATAATACTGAACTCACTATAATTGCTTTTTTCGCGAAAAATGTTCTCAAGCATAATATTGTAATTTTATTTTTAGATAGATTCGTTTTTATTATGACATAAACACTTAATTTAGTTCTATATAGCATAATCAAAAAAAATGTCACCTATTTGTCAAAGAAAAACATTTTAAGTGGCATTGTTATAACCGCATGAAATAATTGTGGTTTTAACTTGACAAACATCATGTCATACTATGTAATGATTCATATATTACGGTTTACCACATAACAGCTTATTCAAATACTGACTTTTGTAAATTAAAACTACGGTTCACTTTTTTTTCTCATATTTTGAAGAGATTACACTGTTATTTACAAATCAGTTCATAAAATAAAGATACGAACGCTAAAACAAAAGGTAAACATTTTGTCTATCACAGAAAGTTCTTTCTTTGGAAAGAATCGAACCCACTACACTAAAGCAACGGTCAAAGCACTTACCACTACGCTAAACGGTTGTCAAGTAGCGTATTTATGTAATAATACTGCGGCATTACGATTCAGTCATAATATTAAGATAACAAGGTTAGTTCAATAAGAAACAAAAGTAATGCATTAAGCATTTTTAATTGTGAAATATGACGATGCAATAAAAAAATAAATTAGTCCTCTCTGGAATTATCTTCTTTTTGTTAACCTAATTCATGTCTAGTCATTATTTGGTAATTAAAAAGGTTCCTTCCTCACAAATACCTGAACCTGTCAAAAATTTCCATTTTCTTAAAGACTGACAAGTGCTTTGAAATAACGCGGTATTTTACCGAATGAAGAATTGAAAAATATTAAACTAAATGTGACAAATTGAATAAATTCAATTGTCATTTTCCTCATAAATTTATATAACTGGGGTAGCCCAACAATAAATTGTGAACATATCTGTATATATTTTATAATGTTGTCATTAACATTTTAAGCAAATAGTATGTCAATTTTTTACATTTTTAAAGAAAATGACAATACAGTAAATTCACTGTGTCCTTTTAGTTTAAAATATCAGAAGGAGTAATTAGCAAAAAAAGTAAAACAAGATAAATCTTATTAGTCTGGTCACCCCTGATGTAGGTACCATCAGGTACTATAATGAAGGGCTATTTTTTAGGTATACCTACAGCTAAAGAGAAAAAAAGTATTTATTACCACAAAACAGATAACACTTTAAAGTCTTAATTTCTCTCTAATTTTTTTTTTTATGCAAAGCACTTCAACATGATGACGCCTTAAAACTTATATTAATATGTCATGTATATTGTTAAATGGTATGTAATAATATAAGAAAAATAGTTCCTAACATTTTACATTTGAGAACAACCGAAAACATGTATTAGTACAGCGGTCACTAATTTAAAAATATATTGCAATAAAGCCAGTTTTTGCATCAGCCAAACGGATCATTTACCTTTACTTTTTATCTAGATAAGCCGTAATATTGACAATGAAAATTGAGTCTGGACCGTGAAGTAGGATAAATAAGTTGTGTAAAAAATCTTAGATTTAAGGAACTTATTGGAAACGTGACTTATCAGTACAGTCGTATCTTAAAATTAACTAAAATTAAATTACAGAGACGATAAAATGAATGAATGATCTAATATAATATATATTAAATCTTATTCTTTAAATTAAACAAGGCATGGATGACCTATGTCTCTCTATCATCATCATCATCATCAGCCTTTGATAGTCTACTGCTCGACATAGGCCTCCCCTAATACACCCCTATCCATTAGGGGGTTTTGGACCGTATCCCACCACGCTGGTCCAATGCGGGTTGGTGAGGGGACCGACTTTTTACATGCCCATCCAACGCATGGATCATCTTACTTTTCAGACAATTGGGTGATCGGCTCAAATCGCCCTAACCAACTAGTAAACAACAATGAAAATTTATTGAGTCCCCGCAGGATTCGAACCACGACCTCCGGTTTCTAAAGCACACGCCTATACCACTAGGCTACGGAGGCAGTCTCTCTATAGTTTCAACTATATCGTTCAGTAAGTGTTTTCTTCCTGCAGCCAGTGCCAGCCGATGAGGTCAGTGCCAGCAGATCAGAGAAACATAGCTGATCATAGCTGACCAATGGTGGCTGCTCCGTAGGCTAGAGAGCCTTGATATAGTAAGAGCAGAAAAAGTGCGGAGTAAAGTAAGTAATAATAACAATAATTAATTCATTTAATCAGTCCAGCGATAAAAATATATAAGTCGTTTCTCTTTTCGCCAAATGAGGCGACCCTGTACGCGGTGTGAAATTTCCGTGGAGCAAGGAAAGATTAAGGAGACAGAGAGTGCGTTAAGGCAAACCCGGAACCTATCAGGTGCCAAGTTGGAACGTGATAGTTTCAGTATTAGCAAATTTGACATAAAATGATCTTCAGTGCATATCGTATACCATTAGTATTTAGTTCTGCTTTCTTGAGCAGAATAGTTAACACCCGATATCAGTTAAGATAAAATTATTTAACACTTAAGTTACAGTAGCAAGCTATAGAGTATTAAAGATTGGGTCCACTTCCATTTTTTATGATTTTCACCTTGTCCAAATAACTATTCGTGTGCATCCACACAAATAGAAAAAATAAACGCCGGTCTGTGATTTCAAGGTGGTTTCGAGGCCTTTTTAAATTTTTCTTTTGTTTAGTCTTTTCGGTCAGTGAACGTCCTGTATAATTATATTTTATTTGTTTGCTTTAATTATATTTTTACCTCTTTATATAAGACTTATACATACTCAGAATGACAGACATTTGTTTTCAATGAGTTTGAAAGTAGTGGTTTTCTTCAATTACGTATTAATTATAATAGTTTAGTTCACTGCTGCCCTAACCAAATAGGAACGATTCACTGTATTATGACGTACAATTATTGCACGGACAATCCAAATCTATGAAACCCTCTACGAATAATTGTACTCATTCAAGTCACGGAAACTATGTATGAAATTATTATCAATGACTTATGCGTGTATTCCTATATTTAAAGTATTCAGTAATGTACATAACAATTATCGCAATTAGAACTGTAACATGAAGACATAGACTCTACTCTTGTTCAAAAGCAATAGCTAGTGTTAATCTATATATTTATAATGAATTGCTGTTCGTTAGTCTCGCTAAAACTCGAGAACAGCTAAACCGATTTGGCTAATTGTGATCTTGAATTATTTGTGGAAGTCCAAAAAGCTTTAAAAGTAAAAAAAATAAATAATTCTCAGAATAAAAAAAAATATATATTTGTTCTTAAAAAGTGAAAAATGAACTTAATTCCGCTTGAGTACAGTTCGTACATTTTTATGAAGATTAGTAAATTTTATATAAAGGCTTAGAACTGGTGAATTAGAAAAGGTGAATGAACCACTTTGTTTAACAATATTTATTTATTCACGCTTGTAGTCTCCTCGGCACTTTACATACTCCCTTGCAGTTATTTCATTCTGTAAAGAAAATAACTGAAACACAAGTAGTTTCGGCGCCGATCTTCTAATAGATTCTTCAAATTTACAGTGCATTCTAAGAACTTGCGTGTTCTTTCCCGGTGGAAAAACTTTAATGAAAAAAAACGACACAACATCTTTCCGTGCCTCTATTATTAATAATATAAGATCCAATTAAAGTACAGTCGAACAAGTTATAGATTTCTTGTAAGAAAATTAAGAGTTTGCGCCAAAACGTACAACGGTGTCATGGGTAATAGTCCCGAATCTGCTTGGAATAGAAACAAAGTATTATACTGCCTCCGTAGCCTAGTGGAATCGTTGTTTCGAATCCTGCGGGGACTCAACAAATTTTCATTTTGGTTTCCTAGTTGGTTAGGGCAATTTCGGCCGATCACCCAATTGTCTGAAAAGTAAGATGATCCATGCGTCGGATGAGCATGTACAATGTCGGTCCACCCACCAACCCGCATTGGACCAGCGTGGTGAGATATGGCCCAAAACCACTTAATGGACAGTGGTGTATTAGGGGAGGCCTATGTTTAGCAGTGGACTATCACAGGCTGATGATGAATGATGACTGAATATATAGCAACGCATATCGACATAGTGGCTTCATATCTATACCGTTATTATTAATAAATTGGCACTGAAACTTTAACTAATAACAACAACACACGTGCCGTTGTTTGTTATTGTGCTTTATTTTATGATATACACTTTTTGTAAAAACGTAGTTACATTAATCACATAAATTGCTATTTGGCTCAATATTTATTATATGTTAAGAAACTTTACTAAAATATCTTTTTCGGCCTAGCACCTACAGTAAATAATTTTTTAATAACTGAACTGAACAAACGCAAATATATTTTTAATAAGCTCAAATATAATTAATAATTTTAAATTAAAACATATAATTCTTTTCGTTAACCATTGTAATGCATAAACATTATATGTGGCGAATGAATGGGTTTTTATTAAACCGCAAAATATTTTGATTTCACGTTGAATGATGAGGAAAACTATAAGGAAATAAACATCTATTCGAAAAAGAAATAATAGCTGGACGATCTATCGTGGGTTCTGTGAAATTGAAAGTATTCAAATACAAATTATTATATGACAAACATTGAAATGAATTATTCATTACTAATTAATCATAAATCAAATTTTTAGATATATATGTAAAAGGTATATGACAAAAATTTTAATTTATTTGATTACGTATGTTGTGATATGTAATCTGAAAAAATGTAGTGATTTCATGTTTTCTGTATGCAAAACGTAGTATATTGTTTTATGTTCCAAAATATTTGAAAATCTCAATTGTAAATGATAATATCTACATTTGTGCTGTTTCTGCTACTTAAATCTTTTTTTTTCAAACTATTAGATAACGTAAATGTCAGATTTTACACAAATCGACTGGTATTTCACTAACACACGCCCATAAAATGAATAATGCTTTGATGGAAATAATTGCACGTAATAGGAGCTTATCAATTTCTTTTCATGTGTTTTTATTTTTTAAATATTTAGTTTAAATGTAAAGACATTGACTGATACTTCGCAAATCCTCATACTTTTGAATACGAATACGTGCTAACGAGACAGAATCGGCCTTTTAAAATGTCTATACATCTTTGGATAAAACGCTTTCTCACTAGAAACCTTACTTGACTTGAAGGAAATTAGGGTTGCCACGATATCACTGTAACACTTTCAAATCTTACATGAAATCAAAATAAAAACCAGTGTCTTAATCTTGTACTGAGCCGTAAAAAGAAATGGGTGTTTCAACTTGTAATGAAACACAAGTTGTAGATTGATAAAAAATCGCTATAGTTGACAACAAGTCAGCGATAGAGTATATTAATACATTTACGGTAACTATTTAGGAAATGGTTTCTTACTGTGTTATTCACGATACTTATGCAGGTCTAATAAAGCAAGAGTAACTGATGTTGAGGTTGTTGGATCAAAGAGGATGACACTAAAGTGGAGGTAATCAGGCGAACAGATAAAGTAATACCCCACCAAATGTAAAAAATCATAAGTCGTCATCACCAAGAAGGAAGGAATTGCCTTTCTTGAAATGCTCACCGATAGCAAAAAAAGATTTGGCTAATGTAGTACCAAAGCATATCTTACCGGCATAAATTGTAACATACAGTAGATATGAATGTCTTATCAATATTTATTCACGAGTATCTTTGCAGCTATCCAGATCAGGCAGACTAAGTTGGTATATGCCTGTATCTGAAGAGATATATAATATAGATAATATATATAGATATTCGGAATACAGACATATACCAACTTAAGTCTCCCGTGATCATGGATGCTGAAAAGAACGAAACGTCGAATAAATATTTGAAATGTAACCGAAAAATCCGTAAATAAGTGGATTTGATATGTATAATCGCGCAAATAAAAGAAATAATTATATATGAGATGATGTTCTACTGTAATGAAAAATGTGATTTACTGGAAATAAAGATAAGTCAATAAAACTGATTTGAATTTAAAAAATGTAAACCATTTTCGTGTTTAACGACATGTTGTTATGATTTTTTCTGCTTTCTTAGTTATAATAATATGAATTCCTGTTCGTTGTTATCTCTTGAGTAACTAGCAAAATAAGGCTATCAATAAGTTTTATGCACTCGTTGCAAGTCCGAGTGTCCAATGACCCCAAAACTTGTTAGCCGATGTTTATTATATAAATCATTAAAAATAACAAAATTGGAAAGACCTTTTTATTTTATTTTTAATCGATATTTTAGAAAATATTAAAATCAATTAAATTCGGTTATCAAGGCATGTTTAAAGAAGAACATGTAAGACACCACGTAAAATATTGTCTAGATCTGCCTCCGTAGCCTAGTGGTAAGGGCGTATGCTTTAGAAACCGGAGGTCGTGGGTTACAATCCTGCGGGGACTCAACAAGTTTTCATTATTGCTTCTCAGTTGGTTGGGGCAATTTAGGCTAATCACCCAATTGTCTGAAAAGTAACATGACCCATGCGTCGGATGGTCTGTACTTTTCAAAGTTCGATCACCCAAATTGACCGTCTGAATACGGTCGAAAAACCCCTAATGGTGAAGGGGAGGCCTATGTCCAGCAGTGGACTTACAAAGGCTGATGATGATGTTGATGATAATAATGATGTCTAGAGCTGCTTACCGTAATCCAGCCATTGTCCATATAGAATCGTAGCGATTTATTTATAGATTATTAGCCTTCAAATTTTACTGACGTTTTAGTCATCCCTTATAAACATTTCAGTCGTTCTGCTTAAAAATTAGGCGATACTGGACAGATTATACGAGAAAGAATTAAAACTGAGAAAATTACTTGGAACAACAAATTGAAAGAGCAGTGAATTTTTTATTCATATAAGACTTGTAGTTTTCTAGTTGTCAGTTTTACACACACTGATATATAATAAGGCTTTTTTTTTAGTAGGAAGGAAAATTAAGTCACAATGAATAATATTTTTCCTCTGGTACATATCAATGCAAATAGATGCCAAGAAGATTATTTCCGATAAAATTGTAGTTTGAATCACACTTTACGCATTAGCATTTAAATAATACACTAAATGCTAATGCATAAGGCGTGATCCAAATTTATCGGAAATAATCTTCTTGTATCTAATCTTTATAGTGACACTATTACATTATTCAATTCATTACTTGCCAATACATAGGAATGCCCGCACATTTAAAAATGACAACATGATGCAGACAAACTCATATAACTTTATATTTTAAACAAAAAATAATCTATTATTAGATAATTATTTCTATTGCTTGCAGAATATTATACATTATTAAATAAAATTCTACGGATTTTATCGCGTTTATTACATTTAAATTCGACGTTTGAACACTTTCCAGCGCCGTGGTACGGTAGACAAAAAAATCTATTATTAGATTATTACCAACCAGAGATAAGGTATTTTTAAAAAGCACGCGTGTGGATCATGATGGGCGTTAAACCCGTTCGCCATATTTACTCGGAAACGAATTAAAATCGAATGTAAAAAAAGTAAAAAGCATCTCTATTGCATACTACTGTATCAAAGGGGGTCTTCGTGATACACAAGGTTAACAAATCACTCGATTTCATATCTGGTTTCAACTGGTTCGATATAACTGACAAGGAAAATAAAAATCGTTACTCGATAACACAGGTAAGCAAACATTTACATAAATCAGCGTGGCGTCTGCTATTACACCGATGGACTTCCCCATGTATAAAGTGAAATCGGTAAGGATAATGCAAAGTAGAGAATGAATAAAATATATTTATTTCATCGTTGCGCGTAATGTGGAATCCCCTCAGTGCATTTGGACACATACACAGTTTAACATATTCCATGAATAAACTTATACTCGTAATTTCACAGAAATCGCGGTACAATAAGATCACAAATAAAATAAAAAAATATTCAAGAATGAGGCATAATGTATTACCAGTTCGGAAACAGAAGCTCCTTATTAAGATGAACGCGCGTAAAAACTCACAAGAAAATTTTCCACTTTTAAGAAATTCCTTGTATTTTATTGCATCAACTATAAAATAGATGATTTAAAAAATATTTGTATCCATTTAAAATTATTCAAAGCTAACAATTCATTACCTATGGTATTCAAATTGAATTAGGCGTTGCTGTCACATTAATGGAACTGTAAAATATTAACGAACGTTTCCAAGGATTATATTGGAAAAGCATATGTGCTTTTTACTCGAGTCCTGTGGCAGGTAGTTTCACCAGCATGGTGGGATACGGTCCAATACTTTCTTGGCGAAGACGGAGAAAGCGTGCATTAGGGGAGGTCTATATCCCACAGTGGAGAAATCACATGCTGTTGATGTACACTCGGTCGTACGTGTGGCGTTGTTATAGTAAACTGTCACTTCGATTTGCATTGTAAAGTGCTTATTGTGTGACGCCATATTGTTTATCAATTTTAAGTCAAAATAAAAGGTAAAATATAAGGTACTTACTATCTTGAACCTCCAGAGGCACTGTGGAGGTGGTAGGTCTTCTTTTTACAGGGATCTGTCTAGGTGGTTCCTATTTCTACTGCCAACAGTAATGTTTTCTCTCTACAGTGTTCCGGTTTAATGAGCACCGTAGCCAACATATTTTCTGGGTAAACTAGACTTAGCATCCTATGTCTCACGTTAGGCAGCGTTGATGATACTACTGGTTTTGCCAATGTCCATGGGTGTCGGCAAACATAACGGGTAGCTCGAATGCACATCTACCTTCGTAGATAGGAGAACAAAATAGATAGCAGTCAAGAACCAGCACCTGGTATGCTTGTCTGAGAAAGTTTTGGACTTTCAGTCAGAACTGTACCAGTTACAGTATTTACAGACTCAATGCTTAGAGCTTTCTTCGGGTATGACAATTAATTTCCACACCTAAAGCCGTCTGGACGGTCAGACACGTTTCGCCCGTAGGCCGTTCTTCTGTGCCCCGGAATCCGCCTGCAGTGGGCTAGTGCGCTAGTTGACTTCCCAACTTTTTCCGTAGGTTCTTTCCGGGCCATTCCGCCCCCGAAGAAAACAATGAGCCCCACGACCCCATACTCCGTACAACGGGGATAGGTAAAAGGTCATGCCGCATGATACTGCGCAGCCCTCGGTGCTTTGGAGAGCTTCACCATGGTGTACATGAGGCAATTTCCAATGGGCTCCCTACACGCCACGTGGTACAGGCATTTTCCGAAAAAGCCATGTCCTGAAAGAACCTGAAGTAAAAAATGAGGAACCCATGTCTCCTTTCAAACGACCACTTTAATATACGTTGTACGATTTCCATTCCCTCACTCCTGCAATGCAAGGGAGCATAGTTCCTCCTAACCAGCCCCGGCATACCCGGGATAACGCCTTCCTGAAGCTAGATATGTAGTCAAGATTTTAGCCTAAAGGCCTAGACGTATTTATAAGCGACAACGGTGCAGCAACGTGTAATTAATCCGATATATATATATATCGGATTACAGTATAACTCTCTACTACGAAACTAATTTGTTATGTCGTTTTCTGATAGGGCGAAATACCGTGTCAAATTATTCGCCTGCAAAAATGTTGCCGAAACCATCTTTACTAATGGTTATTTGATATGAAGTAACTGCTATTCATGTCAGTTTAATTAACTAAAACACGAGATAAAGGTTTAACGCCAATTAATATATCATCTTTAAATTTTTATGTAAAAATAAGCTTTTCTAAAGAGTATTTATAATATTCACGAAATAATAAAATAAGTGTAAAGAACTTAAATTTGATAATGAAAAAGTATCAAGGCGAAAAGAAATTTTACTTATAATAAATTGTTGCCAAAAATTTAAATACCAATTATTATGTGAAAAATTTATTAAGCAGCAGAAGCCTTCATTTTTCTCGCAGTCTGCCTTGCTACTTTCTTCTTCAATAACATCAGCTTCTTCTCCTCCGGTGTCTTCTTAAGACCCTTCATCTTACGAGTCTGTAGTCTATTGATGTCCTGTTTACCCATATGAATGCGACCCAATTTGCTTCCAAATGCATCTCTAGATATATTCTTCTTTGTGATTGGCTTAACTTCTCTTGGTATCCTACATGCTTCTTTATAAAGGTCATCTGATGCCAGTTTAGTCCTTCTTAATTTAAAATCTATTGATGGGCCTAAAATTTAAAAAATTACAATGAATGAAATTAAAATAACATGTAGTTGGCTGATTTTTTTTAATACATATTCTTTGGTAGATATGTATTAAACATAATATGTATTATAATAACCAGGAATAAAACATCTTCTTAATGTAATCCTAAAAGCATTTGCAAAGTGGCCAGTGTGGGTTGGATGAGAATTGCAAAAGATAGGAAGCGGTGGCATGCATTACAGGAGGCCTATGTCTAGCAGCGGACTAACACAGGCTGATGATGATAATGATGATTTATAAAGTAAAAACATAAAAAATATATTTGCTTTTGCATTGCTTTCAATTTGGCTTTTACATTTTTAATTTTAGTTACATAATTATTGAATGTGTTCTAATATTGTAAAATGTTAAAATTTATATTTTATAAAGATACAAGACACAAAGGTGTTTATCAAGAAATGTTATAATATGTAATCATACCAGTTGCCCGTGACTTTATCATTTCTTCAGTTTGTTATATATACTGATTATATATCAGAAAACAGACATTAAAATCTATTTATTTATATACATGAATAAAGTAACTATTTAAAACAACATTTTCCAGATTTTCTTAAATTACTCTTATGCAATAGATAGGTTATTGCATTATTTTGAATTTGTTTTACTAATGTAATAATGATATATTGAATATTCCAGAGTTAAAGAATGCCTTGCATGGTATAAATCAAAGCTTTCACTTTCTGTCCATCCCTATTTAATAAGTTTAAATCTTTAAAACTATGCAACATATTTTGAAATGTTTTTTTTATAATACATAGATTAATTCAAGAGGAAGGTTTTTATGTAAAATAATTGGTTATCAATGATTGGTTACCTATCTCCTCAAGTTCTATTCTTGGTGTTCTCTGGCCACTCTTCTTTAGAACAATTCTATAAGACCTGAAATAAATTAACCCAGTTTCCGTTGCTGTGAAACTTAGTACATGCTCCAGTCCTTGAAGTCTGACACTCTCTACCTGAAATTGTATTAGATTTGCTTGTTATTATCTGTAGGCTAATTTCCTTTTTATTTTAAACCTTATTTATCTCCCAATCAGCATAACCATATGTGTATGCAATACTTTATGAAAGTGATGTTATCATTTTGACCATTCAGGTCAATGATAAATTTCATTAAAATTTACGTTTTTTTCATTTTATATGTATAATTAATATATTAGGCAGTCAAATTTATACTTGGTTGTATGTACACATGAAATTTTTTTTTATATTCCTTAAAAAATACTTCTATAAACAACTATTGTAAAAATAGACAACTCTGATTTTGCTAAACTATTAAAATTAAACAAATTACTAGGTTGAATAAAGTAATAATTTTACATTTGTTCTAATTGTTTTCTTTTTTGATTCCATACTTCAATTTACTATTAAATATAAATTCAACAGATAACATAATTACTAAACCTTCTGTTCTTTCATCTATATCTTTTAGCAAAATGATAATACTAAGATCCCAATTCTATTTACTCTATGTATCTTAAAATTTTTCAACAGCTCACCTTTTCTCTATAAAAGAAATCTGTGAAAAGTGATTTTAATCTTTTCAAATCTTGATTTAAATCCCAAGCAGGACCATTGAATAGAAGGCATGGCTTGAGACCAGCCAACACCTTCATATTGTGAAAGTCAGACATAGCTTTATACTTATCAGCGCCAAGTTCAAACATATCTAAAATTCCATAGTCAAAGGATCTTCCGAGGATAATGTTATGGGGACGTTTTTTACTATGTGATCCTACTCCAAACAAGGCAGCTTCCTTTTTGTAGCACATTCTGAAATGTTACAATAATACTACTTAAAAAACTTTAGTGTTGTATGAACAAACAAAGTTGTGAAATGTAACATAACAATGAAAGTTGGATATGAAAAACATTGCACAGACGAAGTTTAAATTATGTTTATATTTATTATACTCGTAGTAATGGTTCGCATCCATAATTTTATCTTAAGAAATTTAACGTTCAAAATTAAACTTCAGTATGCTATCTCTCTAACAGTAACCAAATATTATGATTGATGATTGATTTCGAATAGTTTGTCTTTAAGTTTGTTTGGTTTTAAACAATTAGTTGGAATATAAACTGAATTATTTCTTACTTTTCTATTAAACTGCTGTCTTCAAACGGTACAAAGTCATTTTTCCGACTCAAATACGCGGCATCTGGTTTTTTCAAGTCATATATGTCCTTTAAAAGTTTTCTTGTACGTTCTGACGGATTCCGTCCTTGCAGAAATATGCATTGCTTTGGCCCTTCAATGGGTTTAGGCTCTTTCGAAAGAAGCACCTTTTTGCCTCTACGTGTGGTAGGTTTCCTGCAAAACAAATAAAAATTGTAAACTATGGCATTCGAATAAAATTTATAACTAATAACAAAATAATAAATATGAATACTTTAAGCGTTGAATAACAGCCATTTTTAATAAAAACACATGTATTATCAAAATCAAAACAAATTAATATCACACCACACGTGTTCGTAATACTGACAGCGAATGCAATGACTTGTGTCACTGTCAATGCACAAAACTTAAGAGTTTGGTTAAGTAAGAGGCAAAAGATGTATTTATTCAGTTATTTTTTCTCTCCACTATATATAAATAAATATGTCTTAGTTTCTATTATTTGCACTGTGCTTAACTAGAACATTTTTGTTGTTATTTATAAATAGTTAGGTGCTTATTTTATATACGTTCGCGATCACGAACGCTGAAAACAGTCGCAAAGTTGGAAAAAATTTAAAGAATAAACGCAATAAGTGGTCTTACAGGTTTACCTATTATAATTATACCTACAAATCACTCTTAGGATAAGTATGAGATACTTATCCTAAATTTTAACTTTCTTAGTCCTAATTAATAGATTTAATAAAATCTTAGAATCGTAGTTGCACACAAATGCAGCCGCATTACGACCACGAGTCAAAGTGCACTGTATAATATGTTTCTTAAAATTTAATTGCTCTAAATATTTCAGTTATAATTCAGTAAACAGGGTGACCTTTTCCGTTAAATCAGTTAATTACATGGCTTCTGCGAAATTATGTTTTAAGATAAAACATTTTATTTAAAATAATAAAAACGTTTTGTTATTTTATACATAATATTTATATTACTTTATTAATAAGTTTATAATATTAATACAAAAACAGTGTAGAATATTAAAAAAACGTTCCATCAATTTAAAAAAATTTTAACATTCATTAACAAGTTACTAGTAGTATCGGAACAATATGAAAAAAAGTATAACCGATTACGTTCAGTTTAAATGCAACAAGATTTATTTTAGGGCTAACTTGGAAATCTATTGTAATACATAAATCTGTAAATATCGGTATCGTCATCTTGGTTTCAGTGCCCGAAGCGCGAGACGAGACTGTTGCGGAACACTTACAACAGCAATTTACCCCTAATGTTAATAACACTGTCATTGTCGCGCATCATAGGTAGGTTCAGAATAATGTACAGGAATTCCTATGGTCCCCAATGCCGGATCCTACCGAAGCCACGTTTTTGTCTGCCGTAGCTTTGCATTACGTAAACATACGTAGAACATGATATGACGATGGCATTCCGTATGCGTTTTTGAAGCAGCTCCCTAGGCGGTTAGTAACGCGCCTGCTCAACGAGATATTAGTACGGAGTATTTTCCGAGGACGTAGAAAACCGGTAAGATCTTTGTGCCGACCGAATGCGTGGAAGTTATCGCATTATTACGTGCTATCAGACGTTTTGGACGGCTGTTGCATCTGAAACTTCCCCTGCACGTTACCTCCTGAGGTGAAAGTCAGTCGACGCGCTGTTTGCCGAGACAGCCTTCTTACACGCGTTTGTTACAGATAGATAATGCTCGATGTACAACTGATCGCTAGCAGAAGACGACAGCGTTTTTCTTACTCCTTACCGGTCGATGCCTTTCTGAATCCGAAAGCAGACCGTCATCTGATGACTCTTGTGAAACTGATCGGCGGTAGCACGCGTTGCCAATCAGGATTTTGCATCTCTTTGCGTTCGGATCGTTGACGCTATGCTTCTTACACCATGACTATGTCAGCCTGGAACGTTAGCTTCCATTAGGGTTGACAAAAGGCCGACTTCTTCGTACGCTGATCGTTGGCGCGCGCTAGTCAGCGTGTTGCATTAAACTCTAACAGTTTGATTTAGCAGTCATGATAAAAATGTTGCTCGACTGGTAGAACAAATAGCGAATCGCTCTTAGCGTCAGAGAGACGACAGCGTTTTATTCATTACCTTACCTTATTTACCAGGTCTGTGCCTTTGCTGGCAATCCGCGAGCAGAGCACCCAACGTGTTGATCATTTGATCAATAGAGCCAGAGTAGCGCACGCGGTTTTACAATCAGTTTTTGCTTCTCATTTGCAGCTTCGAGTATCGTTGCACAAGACGTATGCGCTTCTCCGATTGACCTATGCGGTCATGGCCTGGTACGCATTAGCATTTTCCATTTAGCGGATTTGACTACAAGCCCAGCAAAATTTCTTCGTACGCGTGATCGTTGGCGCCGGGCGCTACGTCAGCAATGATGTAATTGCGAGGAATTTAAAATCGTGACTAAAGCGCTTGTGGTCAGTATGTCACGCGGCATATTTGACCGCGCAGATAACTAACTAACTATCCTAGCTCTGTCCTAACCTCCTGGGCGCCACTTCATGTTACTTTTCATCTCAATCTCGGAGAGGCTCTCCGGGGTTTTCGTATAGAAGCGGACGACCTTAACCGACATCTCGCATCAACGAAGCTACATGTTGCATTTCTCATTTATATGACGATGTGAATATTAGTCACCGTAGAGCATCAAAAAGGACGGTGCCCAGGAGGACCGTGTGCCCTCTGCGATGCAATCCGGGTCTTAGGGGGAGTTCCTAAAACCCGCACCTGCACCTTCCCTGTCTCCAAGGAAGTGTAGGCGACCTTCGCTCGCTTGGGGACTTACCGCAGGTGGGTCGTGACGCCCTTTACTTTTACGGGCCTCGGAACGCGCCACCTGCGGACGCCCATATCATCGTTTGCGGCGTCCGCGTCGACGTCAAGCCGACCATGAAATATCTCGGCCTAGTCCTAGACCGCTGATGGAAGTTTTGCGCCCATTTTGAGCGCCTCGCGCCTAGAGGACCGGAGGACCCAGCAGCTCCTGTCGCCGCCTGTACGCCGGAGTCGTCAGGTCCATGGTCCTGTGCAGGGCACCGTGTGGGCCGACACCTCCAAAAGGAGAGTACTGCTGTACTAAGGAGAACCCAGAGGGTGTTGGCGATCCGGGCCGTAGGGGCTACCGGACCATCTCCGGCGAGGCGGCATGACTGATGGCTGGCTCCTTGCCCTGGGACCAGACGCAGAAATCCTCGCGTCACTCTTCTTCTGGCGCGAGGAGGCGAGGTCTCGGGCTGTACGCCAGCCCCGGAAGAGATAAGGGCGCAGAGATGAACTGCGCCCTTGCAAAACAGGAGTGGGAGCTGCGGCTGGAGCACCCCAGCGCCGGCCGTCGAACAATAGAACCATACGCCCCGTTCTTAAGTGGTGGCTAGAAAGAGGCATGGCTCCTAACGTTCCGCGTGACGCAGGTTCTCTCGGGACACGGCTGTTTCGGAGGTACCTGTGCGCGTGGCCGGTAGGGAGCCTACAGAGGAGTGCCACCACTGTGGCGTATGTGCCGAAGACGGCCCAACACGCGCTGGAAGAGTGCCCAGCTTGGGTCGAGCAGCGCCGAGAGCTGCGTAGTGTCGTGGGCACGACCTTTCGCTTCCTGCCGTAGTGCGCGGATGCTAGAGAGCGAAAGGTCGGAGGCGCCGTCCTCGCTTTCTGCGAGGACGTGATGGCCGAAGGAGGCCGCGGAAAGGGACAGGAGGCCGAGAGCGCCCTGGCTATCCAGAAGAAGGCCAGGGCGCCGGAAGAGTGGCGTACGCGTGCAACCTTCCCCTTGACACTGAGGCCCTGGGCGGCCGGCAAGAGGTGCCCGCCGCCCAGAGAAGGGCTCAGAGGGACGCCGTGCTGTTTGTTCCGGCACGGCGCCCAAAGCTGACGTTCGGTGTCCCAACACACCCGGTGAGAAGAGGCCCAAAGAGGCGAGAACCACGTCGCGCCGGGGTCGCCGAGACTGTCATCAGCGCCCGCGGCCCGGCTATAGCGACAGGTGAAAGGAACAACTCGTTGGTTTTTAGTGTGGTATACCGACCGCTCCATCTTGGTCCGGGAGCCCCACATATCCTCGCTGCCCCTCACTTTGGCGGCGGGAATCCGTAAGCTGGATTTTCCAACGGCCAAAAAAAAAAAAGGTGGGTCGTGGACGGGCCGTGTATAGTCAATCAGTATAGTGCAATTAATATCTCTTCCTGTTGTAAATAACAATGAGCTAGCATCCTCAACGACAGGAAGGGAAAATTTGGTAGTTCTAATCAGTTTATTATGACCAGCATAAGGAAGCAATTATATTTAATAATATTACTGTATTATAGTAAGCAAAGCCTTTTATACTTTTATTCTGTAATATTAACACGGTTGGTTCGACACCACGAAGACTAATTGAGATGATTGCGTAATGGGGTTTAAATATCGGGCATACGATGGCTAGATCAGAAACAGCTGCCAATTAATTTCCTGTTATTTTTTATTATCTTTAAAAAAATATTTGTTATTGCTTAACTCTATTCCTGGATAGTTTCAGTAGCCAGTAGTTTATATTCCATAATAATAGACGTTCATCGCATAATGTTACATTTATATATTGTTCGTAAGCGCTAAAGATGATTTATCGGAGTCGCTTATTTGGGACAGACGGCGAAGGTCAAAGACCAAACAAGATTAGCAACTAGCCAAAATATTGTTTATAAATTTTTTTATAAATGTTTACAAACATTTATGATTTGCTCCGTACTAAAAAAATCTACATGTTTTATAGTTTAATATTAGACGCTGAGAAGTTTGTTTAGTTAAACTTGAATAAAGGTACTCCAATATTACTTTAAGTTTCTGATATAAGTATATTCCCTTTTTATGTATGTACTGACCCCAATTTTCAATCAGTACCGCTGACTTTACACAGAACTTGCCGTTTGCCTAGTTTAGACTGTCTACTTAAAAGCAATTGCTTTGAGGAAAATGTCTAAACGAAATCTGGTATTAGCAAACTCAACTTATCGGCATTCTACAAGATGGCGACTTTAATTAGAAACAAGGAAAAATTGCGAAATAAATAACTAAGATATAACGTATTAGTACATTTAATGAATTGTACATCATTATCGTTTCAGTTTTATTAATTAACTCTAAATAATTATATATTTGTACCACTATTAATTTAAAAGATTTAAAAAAGTTTAATATTATTTTTTTTTTAAATACGTTGTTTCTTAAAACAAGACCGCCAAATAAGTGTAAGGAGATACACCATCTTGTCCATAGAATTCTCCTGGCTCAAAAGACTTCGGAAAAGATGAGGTATGAACTTTATTGCCGAATGTGCTTAAAATTTTCAAAGGGAACCTGTTTCCTAAGAATCCTACGGCGGCCAACACAAAAATTAAGTTGCAAGTGCTCATGATGAGGATGCATACAATAATTATGCATTACCTAGTAATTGTGATCAAATATGGTGACATAAGATGTGTAAAGTTATAATATAGGTGATATTTACATGAAAAAAATATATGTTTCTATTCTATTAATCTTTGGTATACATTCTATACGAGAATGGACCGGAATAACAAGTGCAGGGGAACTCTTCCGTTTAGCGCAAAATAAGACGAAATTTGCAGTACTGACGGCCAACCTCTAGTAATAGAGAGGCACCATAAGATGAAGAAGATACATGATATATGGCTCGTTATATGGCTGTATTAATACAATTACAAACCTTTACTAAAATATAAATAAATATATAACAAACGCGGCAACACTTCCATTATAAACTAAATGACGACCGGTAAACCTGATCTAAACGTAAAACACGACATACTTTTGCATGTAAACAAATTTAGGTTTATCCATATTAGTTCTATTGTTAAACGAGTTTGTAATGACACAGCAGCGTTTGTAATAACAACTGACCTCCGTAGCTAGTGGTATGGGCGTAGCTTTAGAAACCGGAGGTCGTGGGTTCGAATCCTGCGGGACGCAATCAAATTTTCATTGTTGTTTTCATTGGTTAGTAGAATATGGGCAGATCACCCAATTGTCTGAAAAGTAAGATGATCCATGTCGGATGCATAAAAATGAGTCGGTCCACCCACCAACCCGCATTGGACCAACGTGGGATACGTCAAACCCTAATGGATGAAAAAGTGTTAGGTTATCCTATGTCCAGCAGTGTAAACAGTATGATGTGATTGAATACACATATTTATTTGAAATGTTTCCACGGTCTAACGCTTACCTCTTCCCCGCGTGAATATGTTATTTTTGATTAAGTTTAAATTTAACCCGCGACTTCGTTTCAATATACATAGTGACCGCGACATAGAAGGTTCAAATATACGTTTTTAGCAAAAATATGATAAAGGAGGTTATTTTAGAACATTTTTCATTGGAGCACCGATCCTAAATGTACTACTTTAAGTCTTCCATAATAATTAGGCTGCTGGTTGTTGGAATGATTACTTTTGGGTAAGAATTTGGTACAAACAAACTGTTGAGGTTTCTAATTAGTATGGTTATATTTTTTTCAATTTTAGCACAAAATACATAAGGGATTATATATTATATACCATACGGATAACGGAGTAACAACAAACCCTATCATAGTGACAAAGTGCGACCGTGCACTAAGGGCCAATAATTTTTAGCATTACTAAAAAAACATCCATCCATTATTCAAGTAATAAATGCCAAAATTTAAGAAAATAATGCATATAATATTACCATTTGACCCAAACAATATAAGAAATACTCTTCACATCTTATATGATATCGTATATTAGTCTAAATTCATTTAAACAAATCGTATATTAAGTCTTAAAGTGTCAAATCAAATAAATTCAATAAATATAATTCAACAAATCAAACTAATTTTAGGAAAATAGCCTCGATTTCCTCTCTGAATAACTATAAACTGTATAATATTCTATAGAAACTACCATTTCATCTTCTTTGAATTTCCTTCCTCTAAGAAACATTGTACATTTTTTCAACGGACACTTATGGCCTTGATTTCACTATCATTAAAATAAAATTTTAAAAGGACTCATTGTAAATTGACTTAGTTTAAACATTTTGGAGGTTGGAGGTGTCGGTCTAATTTAAGGTATAGACGGTAACTTTATTTCCAAATAATGATGTATGCAGCCACGTGATGTCCGTGGTTATCTATGAAGTGAAAACAAAATTTCTCACCTATGATCTTTAACAGCGTTGATAGGAATTTTAAAGATCAAAGGAGATTAATTTAACGAACATTGAAAACAAAGTATAATGCATAATAATTCATTGACAATCTTTTGATAAAAATAAAGTGATATATTTTGCCTGTACAAAATGCAAAATCCTCTAGCTGCATGTGATGTTTTGTCTCATTTACACAATACATTCGCTGGCTATGATGCCCTTCAAGCCAGAAGATAATAATCTAATATACTACCGCTTAACAACAAAAATAGGCACCGTGGCTGTCCATTCCCCACTTATATCTTTATATAAAGGAGAACTTCAATCCTTATTCCTATTCTTTTGAGGGAATTGAACACATTCGAAAGAAGATGATTGCAGAATACTGTCGTATCTGACGGTATTTCAGGTGCCAGTAACATTTGTTAGCGTGATGATATCCATATCAACCCGTACAATGGCAATATTTTTAAAGATACTATTGCTAGCGACTAAATATAAAAACAAGTTGTACAAGATATTATTAATCAGAGTATTATTAAATTAAAAAAAAGTGCCATACCCATGTCCAATTGTCATGTGAATGTCCGCAGTTAACCATAGAACGTCCAAGCGACTTAATTCTAGTTATTAGTTAAGCATGGACGTTGGAAGTTTTGTTTATTAATGTGTTTAAAGTAATAATTGTTTCGTTAATGGTGTCGCTCTCAATTACTGACCCTCGTTCCAGTTTCCAAATGTCCTTGTAACGTTGATTCACACTCAACTTTGTTATAGAAGTTCCTTGAGAATTCTTTTGTGATAAAGAAATAAAATTACATCGTGAAGAAAACCAGGGATATGGACCAGTGAGGGTTACACAAAATATGTAAGTCAAAGAAGTGATTATTATGAGTGATCTAAGAGGAACAATATAAAGAGCTTAAATCGATTATAAGTAGGACTTGTAATTTTTGTTACGTGTCACAAAGTATTCATGCCATGAACACCAAATTTTTTAATCATAATTTTTCTTCCATACAGTCTATGAAATAGTCAGCATTTGCAACATTATCAAGACCTACAATTGATATGCCACTCTGAAGTGTAATCTGATAAGAGGCACTTAACTGTCACTAAATAATTCTTCCTACTAGTTATCATTAGGTATTTTAAGAAGTCTCAGCTTTGAAATAAAACCGGACAAGGAAAATAAACTTCACTCTAACCAAAACTTATCATAAAATCTTGCTATCATATTGATCAAACATATTAAATCAATGGCTTAAGTATCGTATATTTGATAAAAGATCTTATTCAACATGCAGCTAAAAAATAACAAAAAAATTAATATGTCATGGTACGCAGATATAAAGCTTCTTATGCTTATAATTAAAAAAAAAAGTTATAAATGCAAACAGATTAAGAATGATTGGCAGTATTCGAATGCAACATCCTTAACATTATTGAATCAAATCATTTCTTGGTTAGGTTCTTTTCTACAATGGCAACTTTCGGCTTGGCAAAGATAGACTTGGTGATTTTCATCTTCAAACTGTTTAATGAAGCATTCTTAATAATATTTTACTTAAAAGTTCAGGACAATCAAATCTATTTTGTATATTAAGTAACAATGATCTTACAGTTTTTGCCTTTCTGCTTTTGGTAATATGTGTTTATCTGACAATACTTAACAGTCTTGAACATTCCCTAAATCTTTTATTTCTGCCAGGAAACAGGGTTTTGTTATCTTTTTTTATTGATAAGTTTTATCTATTATTGTTATTTTTCGTGTATATGTTAATAGAACAACACTTAGAGACGTTAAAGCCCAGCTTATTGGTTTATGGCCTAGTCTAAGTACATTATCCTGCATGAGCTTGAAATCATCATGACTTTTTATTTCGATAAAAATTAAAATCGAAGAATAGAAATTATATAGGTTTATTATTAGAAATAATTTATACATTTTCAATAATTCATATGGCCAACATAGGACTTAAGTTATTTTTAACTACACATAACTATCAGTCACTTTTTTGACAGAAATTAAGAATTTTACTTAATTACTGATAAGTTTGCTATAATCCCGTTGAATTACGTTAAAGTAGTTTTATAAGCAACATACTGGGATACGTTTTAGAAGAGGAAAGCCCCTTTTTACAAGGAACCGTCTGGTGCAGTACCTTCACGGTGCCTATTTCTGCCGCAAATCAGTATTGTATAAACACTACTGCCTTCCGGTTTGAAGGGCGAAATTTCCAGCGTTAATGGCTAAACAACACATAACATCTCATGTCTCAGGGCGGTAAACGGATTTGTGGCGTCCTACGCTTCTTTACTAATGGGCAGGGCATCACTTACTGCCAGGTGATAGAACATGCTCGTCCTATCGCTTTAAATAAAAAAAAAAACGTTCTAAACGGTATATCTGAATATACAATTTTTAATAATTGTTGTTTTGTTAAAACAATTACTGGCAAAAATATTGAAATCATAAAACAAAAATTAGCCTCATGTTAGATACATAATTTCAGAATTTCATTTACATAAACTTTTAACAATCTGTACACGACCGAAACATCATTTGTTACAAAAAGCGGCGCGCACAATAAACCCGTTCGAAGTCTTGAAGCATTGCAAAAACGCGGACGGATTTTTCGACTTGTGTTGATTGATACCATCACGAAGATAATTATAATCATAAGTCGCGGTTGTGAATACGCGAGCGTCAATGCTTTTTAGGGTTTTTACGGACTCGGCTGCGTTGCCGGCCTGTATTTATTTAGCGTTGCAATATATACAATGGGCAATGCCGCTGGCCGCTAAAGCGTGTTAGAGCGCAGCGCGGAGTTGTGGCGCACGCTACTGAACTGTCGCAGTACAAAACGGCGCTAAAATTTACATACGTGTCTATTTTACGGATCACACAACAGTAAGTGATGAAATTCTTATATGATATTTCATAGTTTGATATAAACACTTTTTACGAACATGTAACGGTAACTTAATTTTGTTATTGTGATTAAAATATTTTAACTAGTCCCTTATTTATAGTATTTGTTTGATGAATAATGATAGTACGCATCAAACTTTTTTAATTGCATATATTTTTTGGTCTTTGACAGTTCATTATGTCTTGATATGTGCAAATAATGAATAATTTTATTATTTTCTATAATTATTTATGTTATTATCTAGGCGCATTAAATAATGTGCGTTTTTATTTTTCCGACATACCAGCTACATCATAAATCTATAAATATTATTCAGTTTTTTTGCAATACGAGGAAGTCGTCAACGCAATGTTGTATAATTTGTATAAACTATTATTCTATGATGTTTACAAATATTTCATTATATCGTAAAAGGAAACAAAAAAATGTAATCTATTTGCTACACGAGCATTTATCACGTTAAAGTGTTCATTAGGAATATATGAGAGTCCAAGGGTCAAAATCGTGGTTCCAATTTGATTTATTTAAAATAAGTCAAATCATTGTACTTTTCCATAAATATAAATAATCATATTTTAAAAAAGAAACAGTTTTTCCTAACTGTTAAACATCTCCTTATTGCTTAATGAAATGTTAATTTATACATTTATTCAATATTTATTTGTTACTTTTGTATATTATCAACATACAGTGACTGTTTTTTTTGTTTTGTCCAATTTACTTTTTGAACTAAATTATAAAACCATAGTTTTTAATGTTCAAATGTTTTTCATCTCATATAATATACTAAAATATATCATAAACAATTTATGTATTATTAGGTAAGTTATCTGTATTTAGTAAATGCCCTATACGTCGTATTTCTCTAGGATCATTATTTTTTTCTGTTATTACGTTTTTAAGATGATCCAAGATAATTAAAGTGCGGAAATTAAGATCTTTAACCACGTTTTGGACGTTGAATCGTTTTTATCGTTGGCAGAATTTCATAGTTTTCATTATCTTCATTTTGTTACAGCAAATAGTGTCAACTTAAAGATATTTACTTTAATTTGTTTATTTATTCAAATCTCTATCTATTTATTTATAAAATAACCGGCATGATAAATGACTCGTCACATTTATATACTTATTTTAACTTCCTGTGTTGTATTGTAGCAATTATGCTAACCTTTTATTAATTTCCGCTTCCTATAAATATCGGCATCATTTATTACTTGTTACAGGCTGTGTCAATCTTTGTTGGCAATTTCGACGAATAACTATTGTTTCGTTGAACATATTAACTTAATATTAACCTTTTATAAATAGAAGAAAATTAGGATATTTTCGCTGGGTGGCGACCAGTTAGTCATGTTTTCAACTTTAGGTTACTTTTACAAAAATAGTAATAACACAAAAAGGTTTTATATTATTTTAACCGGTACAATATATATTGAAGTTAATGAGTAGTTCAATATACATTGTATTGATTTGGCAAACTAAAAAAAATATTTTGCCAAATAGTCATAAAATACTTAAAACTTCGGATCCCGACCAATTTTTTTTATTTACGGCCACTCTTTGTTAGTTCTAGACTAGAAGAATAACAAGGGTTCTACTAAAAATGATACCCAAAAAGAATACGAATTTATTAGAAAAATAGTTTTGTAACTCATATTAATTTCGTATATAACCAAGAAAATATTTTATATCTTAGTAAATTGACATTCAAAATATTAAACAACAACAGTAAAAGTCTGTACTTTTGGTATATCTTGACTGTACAGATCCTACGTATCCGTTAAATTGATCGCCTTATTCGACCGTTAACTGCCTCCGTAGCCTAGTGGTATGGACGTGTGCTTTAGAAACCGGAGGTCGTGGGTTCGAATCCTGCGGGGACACAACAAATTTTCATAGTTGTTTCCTAGTTGGTTAGGGCAATTTGGGCCGATTTCCCAGTTGACTGAAAAGTAAGATGGGCATGTAATGTGCATGCGTCGGATGCGTCGGATGGGCATGTAAAGTTGGTCTACCCACCAACCCGCATTGGACCAGCGTGGTGGGATACGGTCCAAACCCCCCAATGGAAAGGGGTGTATTAGGGGAGGCCTATGTCCAGCAGTGGACTATCAAATGCTGATGATGATGATGATGATGATGGTTCGACCGTTCCATGATCATATTATTTGATACATAATCGTAGGCATATTCTGACAGCAGCATGACAACCGAATAAGTAAAAAATGTTACACTATATTCTCATATTGCATTGCGAAGATATTGAAAAACATAATTTGATAGATAGAATCCGTAAGTTTTTCAACCAGCCGAGCGTAAATTAAACATTTTCCGTATGCGACCACTCGATTATTTATATATTTATGAATTAATTGAAAAAAAATTTTAATAACTTGTTTTTTAAGAATGTTTTAACAATGTAAACATTTGTAATCCATATATGAATGCCTTAAACAGGTTAAACTTACTCAGTAGGAAATTCCCGCCATGTTACTATTTTTTTTATAAACTCGGTTGCCATCTCCACATAGCTGGCACCCGTAGTAAAAATCAATGGGAATTTTTCGTGAAATGGAAACAATTAAACGGATAAATTAACTATAACTCAACTTAAGTATTACCTATCATTTACAACATGAACTTTCTTTTCAATGCGGAAGATATAACTTTTATTTCGCGTTTTTTTAAAATATAAGTGCTTCATTTGGCCGCTAACCCACGTATGGTCGCCAATCGTCGAATCTACCCTCTATGCCTTTACGGAGGTGTCAAGACATTGTTCTTAAGTTTGTAATAAATAAGTTTAAAAGAAACAATTTTTACAGTTGCTATTATAATACATGACGTGTACCGTGTCAAGGTTATAATTTCACAGTACACAGTCTTTTATAACAAAGAGATAAATGTAATAGCATAAATTATTTAAATGTTCGAATATTAATCTTGGGCAATACGTTATATTATGACAAAAATATATTTTTACTCTTTGAAAAAAATATATTTTTCAAATTATTTATGACTTGTGAAACTTTAACAAAGAAATATGACCGACTTCAAACAAATAATATGCCGGTGACAAAGTGGTTTCCGCCACTGCATTTTAAATCTCTAATATCTTTTGAAGGTATTCATTTAATCAAAAAGTACACGTTTTATGGGCATAGAATAAAGTATTTTTTAAGTCTATCTTTTACGGTTTCGGCAACGTTTGCAATTTAATCGCACGAGGTTGTGATTTTTGTGCCCTAATTTTCTTAATTTCTTTATTACCTATTAAACTACTTTTTGCAAAATTATTTAAAAAATGGGAGTAAATGACAGATAAGACCTATCATTTTAAAAAATAATGAACAAAATCAATAAGGTAACATAATAAGTATATTAAAAAAAACGCACTCTGAATTGAGTACCTCCTTCTTTTGGAGAGTCGGTCAAAAACCGTACAAACGCACTTTATTGATTATAATGACTAGAGTTACTAGGTCGTGGATTCGAATCCTGCGGGACTCACCAATTTTTCATTGTTGTTTCCTAGTTGGTTAGGGCAATTTGGGCCGATCACCCAATTGTCTGAAAAGTAAGATGATCCATGCGTCGGATGGGCATGTAAAAAGTCGGTCCACCCCCAACCCGCATTGGACCAGCGTGGTGGGATACGGTCCAAAACCCCCTAATGGATAGGGGTGTGTTAGGGGAGGCCTATGTCCAGCAGTGGACTATTACAGGCTGATGATGTATGTATGTATGTGTATGTAGAGTTACTAACGAATAGTGATTGGGCTGAATACAGAAAATTCGGCTTCGCTGCGGCAAAAGAGCAATACACACAAACATTCAACATTACAATTACCGAATAATAGATTAGGTACAGGTATGTAAGCCAGTTACAGGCATGTACAGCGATCTCTTATTACACATTATGACATGTTACAATAATTTTGCAAACAACGAACTTAACCTTAGCTTAATTGTTAAAAATACGACATAAAAAAAGAACAACTTAAAGAGAAAAAACGAAACATGACTTAATTATTACAGTGTCTGATCAATTATGAACCAAGAAACTTGAATACTAGTTTGTTTTTTAAAACAGGACACGTGTCGTAAAAAATGTCGATGTCGTCTATTAATGCACATATTTGGTTATATTCGCTACAAATCTTTGATAAGGGGGAATATTTAAGGAGGTTAAATGAGGAGGGAATATTTAAGGAGGTAAATATTTAGCCATCAAAAATGCTTTACATAATATAAATACTATATCATCATAATAACCTTTTACTACAATTTATTTTTCTTTTTCCTTTATGGTGCGAGGTGAATTTCTGAGTTTTTTTCACCAACAAATGCTGAAAAGCTTGTTTTTATAAACCACAAAGTACAATTAACCCTTTTTTACCAAAAGATTGAAATTTTGTAATGAATACATATAATCATGACCAAAATGGTATGTCTATTTTCATGATCCGGTATTTCGTATTCGGCCATACTATTCAGCCCAATACCGAATACTAATAAAAGTGGCCGAATGGACCAAATATGTAATAGTAGCCGAAAATTCGTGTCTTTCTTAATAACGACCACTGATATGGTTTAAGTTTGTTTGAATAAAATTAATCACTATTATTAGGATATACATAAATTTTAACATTTTCAAATGATGATTCATCAACGTTATCATGTAATTATCTAATTGTATTCTCTGTCGCAGAATTATGATAAGTCAGACTTCAACAGAAGACTGCGATGCCGTTTAAACCATATCTTTTGTGGGGTTAGAGTTCAATAAAATGTTAATATATCGTACTGATGGCCACTTATTAATAATTGCATGCAGCTTTTAAAAAAATTAAAAATAGTTTTTTAAATATATTATATTAAACTATTTAAAACTATTAAACTAAATTTAAACTATTTAAACTATTAAATATATTATATGTTTATTGACTACACAATAGACCGAAATGGCGACAAAAATGATGAATAAGCTTTAAAATTATCCCATAGAGTTTTAGTTAAAAAAAAAAATTGTCGTGGAGTTAGGTAATTTAAAAATATAAAAATTATATTAAAAATAGAATAAACATCACAACAAGTTCAACAAAATATTATAGAATCAGTAGGGTAAAGATCATTTCATATTTACCGAATATCACTTTTAGTTAATTATTTAATAACATATTTTTTATTGTAATATGTATTATTTTAAAGGTAATATATTAGATATCTATTTAATGGCGTATACTTTTGAAATAATTCTTAAATATGCTGTGCACGAAGACGTTTTGATAGATTTCCTTAGCGAAACATCTATCAATACAGATTGATTTTCTTAAGGAAATACCACTACGCTATTCCTTCACGTCTTAATAGTTTATATTACATAATTAATTGTAAAACAATCTGCATTAGTACTATCAGATCACGTGTGCTAAACATGCGTACTATTCACCTCTAGTGTTCAGTGAGCGTTCAGTTGGCACATGTATTGTATCCTATTCCGATATGTGATTGCATCGTTCGTAACTGTTTACATGATCCGATAAAAAGGTTTAGACTTCAATATATATAAGTTTCTGCAATAAGTAAAGTAAACTAACAGTCTAATTATATCTTAAATAAGATGCTGTCCGAATAAGTACTTAGTGATTGATTTCAATCACATCATTAATAAGAGAAAATTGGTGTATCCAAAACATGTCGTAGAGTAAGAATTATTTATATGTAAAACTAGGAAATTCCCGCGACATGGTCCGCGTGGTAACGTAAAAAAAACACAGGGTACTTAGGTTACTCCCGGCCAAAACAAACAGTCAGACCGGTGTCTGCCGGTCTGTCTGTTTGTTAGAAAGACCAAATTTTTTAAAAGGCGTTGTTTATATGTACCGGTTACATATTACAAAGAAGTCGTAAAAAGCGGTTATTTTAATGTTAGAAACAGACACTCCTATTCTAATAGGAGTGGAGTTTATTTGTAGAGATATGTAAAACACATTTATAAACTAAATATGTAAGAAACATTTATTTAGACTAGTTAAACAATCTTTGGCGATTAATTTTTAAAATTCTTAACTTGAAATGCTTAAAACCTCTTGCTTTTCTTATGGGCATGGCAAGTATCAATTGCCGCCAGGTGAAAGTCTTTTTATATATAAATTCATCTTATAGCATTAACCAAAAAAAAGTCCACTCGAAAATTTTGTTCACAACAAAAGACATAAAATCCTGTTTTTACGAAAAAAATATTTTATTTACGCAAAACTAACGCACAGATTTTATCGCGTTTATTTACAGTATAAGTTATTTGTGAAATTCTATGTATTATCGTATATTAAAGTAGTCTTTATTAAAAAAACATAGCTACACGAACAAAAACTAAACCTACAAATGTGACGTACTAATTTACATTAACTATATGCATGCGCGGCTGTTGTTTTAGACTCTCGAAATATGTCACGAAACGATTACCTCGGAAGTAGTTATCCAATATCAAGAGAAACATTATTCAATGATGCTATTAGCGAGGGACCCCGGCTGGTTATTGCGTGGGCAGTCTCAAAAGCATTTTTAGACAAACCATTCCGCATTTACATTCGACGCGCCGGCGGTGGCGTGTGTCGAAATTTTTCCGACTATAATTTTATTTCGCTATTTTTAATTTTAATATATTCGTTAGCACTTAACAACCAAGATGGTTTCGGACGAAGAACGTAGAGCGGAAAATATTAATCTCATGGGTGAGTCGTTTATACTTAAAAATTCTGTACGTAATTTATTTTTATATATAGTTTATCTCAAAGGACATTGACCTTAAGGGAGAAAAATCTTTTACTTCTACGCTGTAAGGCGTAGAATTTTGAAAAGTAAAAATTCCTTAAATTTCGATTAAAATCATGGTAATAATTCTATTACTTAGAATTTTTAAAATCTTTACTTTGAGCTTGTTTTGACAACATTATTATAACCAACATGATACAGTAAAATATTATTCAAAACAAGCGTAGCATTATAATAACATTATTAACAAACAGCTTTGAAAACATCAGACGCTATGAATAAATTTATTAATTCCGCCTCATTAACGATGTTTACATGTAAATATTGTCCAGATTTTTCCAGTATTTGAACATTATTATTATATCAAATATTAACATCCACACTTCTCAATTTGTAATCTATCTTCTATATCTATATTTAAAAATAATTAGCTTTTTGTTAGTTTCGCTAAAACTCGAGATCGGTTGAACCGATTTGGCTAATTTTGGTTTTGAACTAATTGTGAAAGTCCAGAGAAGTTTTAAAAGATGAATAAATAATTAATAATAATTAATATAGCAATTCTCGAAATTATAAAAAAATATATATTATTTTAACTACATATTTTCTGTCAATAGGTAAGCTTAACCTAACTGCAGTTCGTAGATTAACTACAGTGCTAACTATCTATTAGATTATTTTAATGTAAATTGATAATCATCATCAGCCTGTGATAGTCCACTGCTGGACATAGGCCTCCCCTAATACACCCCTATACATTAGAGGGTTTTTGGACCGTATCCCACCACGCTGATCCAATGCGGGTTGGTGGTGGACGACTTTTACATGCCCATCCGACGCATGGATATCTTATTCAGACAATTGGTAGATGCCAAGATCCTCTAACCAACTAGGAAACAACAATGAAAATTTGTTGCGTCCCCGCAGGATTCGAACCCACGACCTCCGGTTTCTAAGCCACACGCCTATACCACTAGGCTACGGAGGCAAATTGATAAAACTTATACAAAAGTTTAGATCTTTACCTTATCGATTGAGGTAGAAGTCAGCTGAGTCGGCTAGTATAACATACTTTTCATCCCATTGATAGTTAAGTCTCCGTCATTATTATGATATACTGCTTTAAAAGATTATCATCGCTCAGTATCGGGCTACATGAATAGATTAAATTGCTAAAAGAATTGATTGTATCGATCGATATGATTTCAGTGTTGGAGCATGACGCCAAAGAGTTGGAGAAGCAGAAAGAATCCGAAGACCCTCTGACAAAAGCGATCGGTGCTATAGGAAAATGGCAGATCTGGATATGTTTCGTGGTGTTCCTGGTCAAGTTTCCAGTCGCATGGCACCAGATGAGCATCATATTCCTGGCACCACCAATGAACTTCACCTGTGCAAATACAGACCATGAATATGGCAGTAAATGTCTGAAAGAATTTAGGAATTGCACGGAATTCGATTACGATAGAAGCGTTTTTCGCGAGACAATCATCTCAGAATGGGACCTTGTGTGCGAGAGGGAGTGGTTGAAGAGTTTGACCCAGACGATCTTTATGCTGGGTATACTTGTTGGAAATATGTTGTTTGGGCATTTGTCCGACAGGTAAGTTGTTGCGTGATACACATTGATAATCTATTTTCTAACTTATAAATCATTGCATTTGTAGCGTTTTTCCCGAGTTTTTATACTCATGGGAATCCGATTACCGAAAGTAAAGTCTGTACCAAGACAGAGCTAAATCTGTATTTATTGACAAAGAACAAACTTGATTTGAGTGAGATGTCTGCATATTTTGCTGGTTTATTGGGTATATTTTTATGTAATAATAATATCAGTATTCCTACATATATTACGATACTATTTTTAGAAACAATAACTTTAATCGTAAAAGAATGTCAAAAATATTTAAAATATTTTTTTTTTCTTAATATTAAAAAAACTTATCGTGACGAAATTGCAAAGCAATAAAAATGTATCGTTAATTTTAAGTCTCTCATAAGTTATAAAAAAACTGTGGGAAAACATTTAAGCTCGAAGTCGTTCGCAAATTGGTACATCCTGGGTTTGGTCCAAATACCTAAGATCAACAACTTCGACCGGATGTGAATACTTGCTGCCAATGCTCTTTAATTTGTCAAGACCTATTTTATACGCAAGTCTAGGTAACAAAATTTATTAACTGTAAATAAGTATAACAATTATTAATATTAAAAGAATATTTAAAACAAAAGAAGATATCAAAATCAGTTGATACACAACGGACACAGAAACGGAATACTTTATTAGATTAAACTAAATAATTTCTCAAAATAATTGGATTTAACAGCTACAAAATAAAAATATTACGCCGTATATATTTTTTTTTAATTTTACAAAATAGGTGTATAACCATTCATCTAAAATCGTAATAATGCTGTATAAAAAGTACGAATTATAGGATTTTGTGTAATTTTGCCAAAATTAAAATTTCATTATAAAAACGGTATCAAAAAACAGTAAACAATTATCTATTCCATTATGTGTTTTTATGGGTTAAAATTCATAAAATGCCGGTTTAACGAGATCATCTATAAAAAAAGACAGTGTTTTGTCTGCTTCTTGTGTCCAGTATACCTGTTTGTCGATTCAAACTGATACGACATTATATAATTCATAATTACTAGCATAAAAGTTACTACAATATGCTAAAATAAATCTGTTAGGCTCATTGAAACAATTCTATAACTCTAACACGTTTAATTTCCAAAAAAAATTTTAGACTGTTTGTGTTAAATTATATTTACCTATCATTTGTTGTTTTTCAAAAAACAGCAGCTTTATTTGTCAAAAACAATAGTTTTAATTAACCAAGACTTTATTTCTTTTCAGGTTCGGTAGGCGAAATCCATTCTTAGTAGCGGTAGGTCTACAACTGCTATCAGGGGTAGCCACAGCGTTCTCTGTTAACTGGTATATGTTTACCATCCTTCGTTTCTTGCTAGCTGTAGCTACCGGCGGTACAATGGTCAGCAGTTTCGTCCTCACTATGGAAATCATCGGAGCTAAATACCGTGACACTGTCGGTATAGTATACCAGATACCGTTCAACTTAGGCCACCTGACTCTTCCTCTCTTCGGCTACTTCCTACGTGATTGGAACACATTCCAGTTGGCGATATCCCTACCTTCTGTGTTGTTCTTGAGTTATTACTTCTTGCTACCGGAGTCACCGAGGTGGTTACTGACTACCGGCAGAGCGAAAGAAGCCACGATTATTATGGAAGGCGCTGCTAAAAGGTACGTGTTTAATACCTTACATCGATAGTTATACTGTATAATATTTATTGGGCCGTAACTTTTGATTCTGTTTGTATTAATAATTAAATACTCCAATATTCATTTAAAATATTTGCCGATAAAAAGTCAAGCAGCGTATATGATACTTGCTTTCTCTGATTTACTAACTCTGTCAGTTTGATACCAATGTTTATTGTGACAGTGATTCGATATTAAACTTTGCAACAGATGCCGTTTAGTTGCGGTTGCTTACTAATAAGCTTATACATAGTTATTAAGGCCTTCAGTTGCAAATGCCTTTTTTATGGACAGGCCGCCGTCATTTTCCCCGCGTGATCTTTAAGTAATAAAAACTTCTGACGTTATGGCGCTTATGTGTTATCTGGCGATGGTATACTTTTATGAAACTATTATTAATAATAATTTATTCTAGTTTGCGATATTTATTTACCAACCACTATTTACTGAATTAAAAAAGATATGCTTACCTTCTTACCTGTATTCATGCCTGAAGCAAAGGAAATCTATATACATGAGCAAGCAATTATCGACGCCAAAAATTAAGGCACTATTTATCGTTTATCAGAACCTTACGCTATGTTTTATTTATGCCTATTTCAATTTGTTTATTTTTCTCGTTATAATATTTTAAAGTACCGCCGTAATGGCAGTATTCCACCAGTAAATATACTTTACATAACAGTCAGTTTTTATACTTTTTAAATTTAATTTAGTCTTCGCCATCGAAATGTCTCATTTTGACCATAATATATCTGTTACATTCCAGAAACGGGCTACCAACTGAGAACATAGCGTCATCCACTCAGAAGATCGTGGCAGAACTAAATACTAAACATCAAGAGCATGCCTCTTTCTTAGCGCTATTCAGAACTCCTAAGTTGAGAGCACGCACAATAGCTATATGTTTCAACTGGTTTGTTTGCGGGTTATGTTTCTTCGGCGTGTCGCAGTACATTGGACACGTGTCCGGCGATATTTACTCCAACGTTGCTCTCTCAGCTGCGATACAGGTATTAGTTTAATTCTAAATAAACATTATTTCTCTTCATCATCAGCCTGTTGTTAGTACACTGCTGGACATAGGCCTGCACTCATACACGCCTTCTGTCACGACGCTGGTTTAACACTGTATACATGCCCATCCGAGCATCATCTTAGCTTTTAGACAATTGCTGACTGGCCAAAATTATCCTAACCCAAAAACAACGTAAGCTGTTTTCAGCGGGATTCAAACTCTTCACATCCGCTAGGCCACGGAGGTGGTTATTTCTCCTAGTCTCTTATAAAATTTGTCATGAGGGTCGGCCTTTACTCCACCCAGTTTTAGCAGAATCACTTTTTTTTTGGAAAGGGACTTGTAACTGGTTTTCACCACGCAATGGGTACTCAGCATTTAATGGATGAATTAAATGTTACAAAATTTAAAGCTACTAATGTCGTATATTGATTATCAATTATAAACATTATTAAAAATTATTGTACATTATCGCCGTTTATTTTACATTTTATACGGTCACGGGGTAGACGTTCTACCCCGTGACCACGGCCCTGGAAAGTGTTCGAAAGTCGGGAATTAAAAATGTAAAATAAACGCGATAAATCCGTAAAGTAATTTATTTAATAATGATGTAATCGCGCAAGCAATAAAATAATTAATTATAAACATGACAACTGACAACAGTTTTACATGTCCATTCCAATGCATGGATTATCTTACTTTTTGGACAAATGGGTGATCTGTCTTTATTGCTCTGACCAAGCAGAAAAAAATGTCACACCAGGATTGAGTAGCTAAATTTCCTTAAAAGTACTTAATACTGATATAAGCAGGAAAAAAAACCGTAAAATTAAAAAAATCACCCTTTATAGAAGGCATGTAATGACATAAATAATTTTAAAATGTAAACGCCAGGAAAAGTAAATTACGTAATTATTTAACTACTTATATTACTCAAATAATAAGTATTATATTTTAACAAAGAATTTCTCTTTACCTAACAATACAATATATTTGATTTCTATAGAATTATAAATTAAAAATTATAATTCTCCATAACCAATTATCCTTAATCCTCGAAAAGCGTCCACATAGAATTAGGAGATTATAATAATAAATTGAAATAGAAGATTAAAATATGTTTACCTTATTAATACTAAGATTAGACTTAAACTACAAAAGTCGTCTATTTTCTTTTAAAAACTTTCTCTTCAGATTTATACGCATTTAAAATGCAAACTATGTGCACAAAAGTGATTTGCATTTCTCACTTACATACGAGCTGCAAAATAAACTAGTAATGTAACACATTGGATCGTGCACTGAACTTTAATATTGCTAAGACTAATATTGTTTGGTAAAGTGAAGTTTTATAAATTAAAGACATTTATTTGAGTGACGTTACTTCATAATTACAAGGACATTAGGTTAGTTTTTGGAAACAAACAATAGTTATATCACGTGATAAAGTGTTCATTTCGTTTTTGCATTTTCCAAAATTGGATTAAAAAACATTGCTAACAGCCTGTATTTCATCCAAAACATGTTATTACGCAAAATGGCTTACTTAATTGCTCCTCCAAAATTAAAAGGAGCACACTGCGTACCATCAACAAGATTGGATGTAAGGCTACTGATGGATGTTATATATCAACTGCCAAGAGTGTTCTTGACAATCTTTGGATTAATTTGGTGATCTGCCTGATTTCATTCTAGTTGTTTGCTAGATTTTGAGAGTAATAATAACGCCTTATAACGCTTGTATCACTAAGCCGCATACAGAATTAACTAAATCCATTTTTTTCGCTACCATCTTTATAGTATAGACCTAAAATTTATTTTATAATTTATTTGGAACTTTCTTTTTATACTATGCCAACTGTTCTCTTTATAAACCTTCGTAATTTTACGTTAAAGATAAACAACTCAGCGAGAATTAACTTCTCTTCTAGAGTTTACAGGTTGAACGTTGTCGAGAGATTAAAAATATGGATATTGATGGATAACTTACGAAACTTTTTTTTTTTCAGGTGCCCGGAACACTGATATCGATATACTCTAATCGTGTGTTAGGCAGAAAGGTCACATTGATCAGTTCCAACTGCGTAACAGGTCTCAGCTGCTTATTGATAATGTTTGTTCCCGATTCGGGTGCGAGCCACTTGACCTTAGGCTGCATCGGTTTGTGGGGGATGAGCATTTCCTTCGCAACAGTTTACTTATATGCCGGCGAATTATTCCCAACAGTTGTTAGGAATTCCGGTGTTGGTTTGGCATCGACAGTAGCCAGAATAGGCTCAATGTTAGCGCCGTTTGTGGCTACTTTGAAAACTACATATTTCTGGCTACCCCCTTTAGCGTTTGGTGCCGTGCCACTGATAGGTGCCGCTCTATGTCTAATTTTACCTGATACACGTGGCAAGAAATTACCCGACACCTTGGAAGAGGGCGAAGTGTGAACAAGTATATATTCTTATTTATTTTTAAGTTCGGTAAGGAGATTGTTATGAACTGTATTATAACTTTCGCATATTGACATTTGATAGAATGTTTTCTTTATGTTGTTTCGTATCAACACTGTTTCAATGCGACTTCAGATTTATGATTATATAAGCCTTATAAAATCTATAATCATTTACTGTAACGAACATAGTCAGCAGCTCTCTTTAGATAAGATTAATAGAAAAAAAAAGGCATTCGTGGTTAAGTGATAAATGAGGACCTTCTTTTTTACCTATACTTTTACTCATTATTTTAATTGCTAAAATAGGTCATCTACAAAAATTTAATAATTCGAAAGATTATAAATGAAATCATAAATATTCGTAAAATAGTCGCGCTTTACATACGAGGAGGGTAAAAGGTAGTGTAGGGAGGTGTAGTAGTAACAAAAAGTAATGAACGATATAATTACTACCTATTGATAACCTAATAATCTATTTCTACATAGCCCCAGTGTCACTCTGTGCACCGAGTCCAGTGCTTTTCTAAGGCTTCAATCCATTTTAATTCTGTTAAATGCTATTGTTAACACTCTCTACACCCATCTTGCCGAGACCTTTTTTGTATTCAAAGACAGTTTCAATATGGATTCTTCCATATGAAATGCCCGTTTCGGATGGTAACTTTTTAATCGCCTAATACAATTTTCTCGACATACGCAACATTTTCTTGGGTGACTGACATCGATAGATGGTCGCAACGATGTTCCTTTTAATTTCTCGTTCTCTTCTCGATCTTGCGACATAGTAATACGATGGAGCAGACTCTCCTAATGTTTTCTCCAAATCGTGATGGATGTCTAGCGTAAAACTTTTGAAACAGGCGTAAGGCTCGCTCTCCGCTTTTGTCCTTTTAGAGAAAACGTCCCGACAAGAAGCAAATAATTGACTACATTTAGAAAAAAAAGAGAATCGAAGATGTTTTCCTTATTACTGTTACAATTATCTGAGCTATAAGACATACTGGCAAGGAGGATGTATTTTTTTCTTATCGAGGTATATATATAATTCTAACTATTTGGATCCCTCGTCGTAAACATATTCAAATAGCATCTTCTGCCAGGGATAATTATAGGATGGATATAGGAAAAGGGAGAAACAAAAGTGAAATAAGTCTATTGAATTAGGCTGTGATAAGTTAAGTATACAATATTTATGATATATGTTATGCAATTGTTAAAAGTATTTTTATAAATAATCATACGTTACTCAATATAGCCTATGTTTAACTGTTGTGTTAAGATAGTATTGTATTGTAAATAGAATAATTTTCTAATAAAATTGTTAATACAGCTCTCTAAACCTGTTATTTACCTAATATTTCTGCTATGAAATACACAAAAAAACATACAACTATTTGTGTCTATGTCTACATGAGAATATGTAAGTCGGCTTCATATTGTTGAATGTTGAAGTTTATCTCTTAATCCCATGATATTTGCTGGGGACTTATAAACCGGTCTAAAATTACTTTACAAGCTACTTGCCTACACGCAAATTAGGAACAAACACAGATTTACGCGAACTTTCTTAATTAATGAATCAAATATATGAATTTAAGAATTGGTTTCGAATTTTTCTTTGGTCTATATTCTTTCCACTAGTCATTTTCCCTATTATAATGGAGTCGGCTTCTATCCATCTTCTCATTTTTCACAAAGAGCAGCTGGCATCTTACCTGACCCTTAACAATCCAAAGGGTTAACTGTTATTATTCATCATCAGCCTGTGATAGTCCGCTGCTGGACATAGGCCTCCTCGAATACATCCCTATCCATTAGAGGGTTTTCGGACCGTATCCCACCACGCTGGTCCAATGCGGGTTGGTGGGTGGACCGACTTTTTACATGCACATCCGACGCATGGATCATCTTACTTTTCAGACAATTGGGTGATCGGCCCAAATTGCCCTAACCAACTAGGAAACAACAATGAAAATTAGTTGAGTCCCCGCAGGATTTGAACCCACGACCTCGTTTCTAAAGCACACGCCTATACCACTTGGCTACGGAGGCAGTCTGACTGACAGACTGTTATTATTGCTTGTTATTAATAAATATTCAAAGTATGTCCTCATTAGGGTGGTCGTGAATTTTGAGTCATAGTTTTAGAAAAAGTGCAAAATTCTTCGTGATTTAAGCTTATCTTGAATAATTATGAGGCACGTGTTATCTTGACTTAAAAAAATAAAATAATAAAAGTTTTTCCACTGTTTTTTTCATCAAAAGGAAGCTTTTTAGGGGCGCCTCCAGAAATTTCATTTTTAACGACCACCCTAGTCCTCATACTATGTCCGCCAAAGATAGTCTTGAAAACCGGGGCATATTTATATTTTTGTATGCCTATCCAACGCGTAATTACTTATACTTTTTAGGCCAGGCAATATGAGCAATATTGCCCAATCAATCAAAAAAGGATAAACAAAGTCGCCTACGGTTTATGAAGTAACAGCCAATGCCACCACTGGCTGGTTCCACTGAGACGGTTTGTATATCAAGCCATGAAACGCAAAAATGTAAAACATTGTTACGTTGACTAAAATTTGTTTTTTTTTTCAAAACTTCTAAGCAATTTTAAATAGATAAATTTAGTCCCTTTGTATAAAATTTACCTATAACTAATAGACCACGCCTACTGTATATACATAATATATAATCAAGAAACTAGTCTAAATATCAAAAAAACCTTAAAAAAGGGTAAAGTTATAACATAACGCGTTACTTTAGTTAATAAAGCATTAAAAGTTTATTTATAACACATTATCAAGTTAAATAAGGTAAATTTAAATATTACCAAAAAGAACTGTTGACTACTTCAGGTTTAGTCTTGTCACTTTTTTCTCTCTTCTGACTAGTTCAATTTATCGTGACGGTATGCGAAATTAGATATCCAAAAAAGATCTATGATTTAAGTAATTTACAAACATTTTACAGCAGGCGTTATGTTAATAGTAAATGTCCGGAGATAGTCCGTAATCTTAATAATGCGTTATCTGACAGAAGCATAATAACACAATGCCGGGAGCCAACATAATTAAATTTTATCTCCTACACGACACTTCTGATTGTGGTGGCATGTCTAACATTATACAAACAAATTTCTATAATTGCGGAACTTGTATACGGATCTTCTATTAAAACATAAAAACTCGAAAAAATATATTGTTTATATAAAATTACTATTTAAATTAATGGCATCTTTAATAACAATTCACTTAAACGTTCACTTTATTTGTTTTGTTTGTTAGATAGTGTGTTCTGAAATTTAAATGATTCATTAGCAGTGGGAGATGAGTGAAAGAGTCCGAAGTTAATCTGAGGTTGGAAAGATTACATTTGAAAGTATTTAAAAAATCTTTCAATTTTATAACTAACTCTATATGGGAATAGGTTAGTTGCAACAATGTTGACCGATAAGCTTAATGTTGAAAGAGTTGTCTTACTACTCTGAGAGAAAAAAATATTAAAACGAGCCGACTAGCCGACAAATTGATTCTTAGCTCGAAGGTTATGAGAACAGGAATGCTTATAAATACCCTCTACTACTTTAGTATTTGGATAAAAGAAGAGGGTAGACTTACTTCGTGCAATTAAGAAAAGAACTGATAACTTCGAGAGAGAGTGCCGTTTGCACACGATAACTTGCCTATTCAACAATAACAGTGCAAATGACACGCCATCACTCAAAAATGTTTGAACTTCTTAGAATTGTACAACGAACTAAAAGAAAACTTCACGACGAGGAGTGTTGCAACAAAATTTCAAGAATTTATACCTTATATTATTGCTATATATTTATAAGTCATTGTATATATAGAAAGTAATCCTACGTAGGATGGGCGTGTAAAAGTCGATCTTATATTACAGTCGGTATTATAAGGAATATTCGACAATCTTCCTTATCAAAGCCTTTTATCTAAATGCTGATATATGGCTATTGCGTTTAACAAAGCTGAAATGAAAAGTCATTAATAAAAAGGTACAAAGACCGCAGTCGCATGACAGTAATACCGAAAAAAGCATTCTTAACTAATTTATAGCGCAAATAATGCGTACTAAAAATTTCTTTCTATCCAGTGTTCAAAAATAACTGCTAAACAAAATGACAGAGATAGATTACATAGAGAATATCATAGGAAAGTTTGGTCTATATCAATCGTGGATACTCGTTTTGATCTGGTTGTCGCGTTATCCGACGGAGTTCCAGCTTACGAATGTCGTCTTTATTCTCCCGAGTGTTGATTACGTTTGTTTGGACCAGCAAGCCTTCAATGCCACGAACTATTGTCCCTGTGAAAACCCCGAGTACGACACAAGCGGCATTGTAAGTTCCGTGACCAGTACTTGGGATCTCATCTGCGGTAGAACTCAACTTGCTAGTCTGGCCCAATCCATGCTGCAGATCGGTATTCTAGCTGGGAGTCTTATATATGGCTATATTTCAGACAGGTAATGTCTAAATTTAGTTTTAAAACTTTAAACTTAAATTTCACCAAAAACCTGTTTTAACTTGTATGTTGGTAATATAAACTTTAAATTGCAATAACAACTTAACTGGTGTCTAGCTTGCAAATATTTTTATCGAACGCAGTATTATTTAATATCTTCTTGTAATTCATTTATAATAGATACGAGAAGATAACATTATCTTTGAACTTCAACTAAAACGCAGTTCATAATCGAAATAAACTTCATTGCAAGTTTATTGATAACATGAAAATTATCAAAAAAATTATAAAGAATCAACAGTGAGTTTGTGACAGGTATATTGCATGTGAAATAAAACTAAAAAGATTAATTGTTAACAACAGCTGTCAAATACTGGGCTGTTACAGTTACGTAAAACTTGAATAACCTGTCTTGTTTTCTTAAATAAATGGTATTCCTATTCATCTTTCCTGTCGATGTGTTCTCAGCAAAAAAGTTTCCAGCAATTTCTTGTTCCCATAAAATTTTTCTAAATGCCTTTGTAAAGTAAGGAAATTAGGATATTATTTATTATTTTACTTTCGTAACCTGTATTGCACTGCTTCCAAAGCAGGACAGCAATCTCTAGTGACAAATATTACTAATATGACTGGTTTAACTAAGCGCCTTTGTCACAAATCTGAGCAAAAAGTAACCAACAAATTATATAAATAATTTATCAACATGCTTTTATAGACGTCACGGTGCTAGTTTTTCAAAGAAAATTTAATAAAGGTGAAAGAGAACCTAAAACTATAGCGACAATGATGTTAAAAATAAAAATACTTTTCAGATACGGGCGCAGGATTGCATGCTGCTTAGCATTGACAACCAACGTCATTTTTATAATAATATCGGCGGTCGTACCAGATCTATGGATGTTTCTCGTATGCCGTTTCCTAATAGGAACTGCAGTTGGAGGCACTATGCTGTGCACCTACATATTGGTGATAGAGCTCAGCGGGAAATCATTCAGGCCTTACCTCACAGGATTGTTCGAAATATCATACATCACTGGATACTTTGCTCATCCTATAATAGCATATTTTGTAAGAGAATGGCGGTATTTACAGCTGGTTACTTCCGTTCCTTGGGTCCTGGTTATACTAACATATTGGCTTCTACCAGAATCTCCTAGGTGGTTAATAACAATGGGCAGAAAAAGAGAAGCGGTAGAAATATTATCGAAAATAGCAAAAAGGTAGTATTCCTTAAGAAAAAATTGAAAATGGTAATAAAAAAACGTAACTAACAATTGATTATTTCCTAATTTCAGGAACAATCGAGCAACGGATAACATTGAAGAAATCGTCGATATTATTGAAAAAGAATCTCTGAAAGAAAAGGAACAAGAATATGGATCCTACTTAGATTTGTTTAGAACGTCTAAAATAAGACTTTATTCAATTGTAATAGCCTGCGTTTGGTTCTGCTGTGCCCATACCTTCTTCGGTATAAATCAGTATATAGGGCGTCTCCAAGGGAATTTGTATTTAAACGTAATGCTTTCAGCCGCATGCCTTTTACCTGGCCTAGTATTAGTCGTTCTCGCTTCTTTATACCTAAAGAGAAAAATAGGTGTTATCACCAGCTTTTCGGTAGCGGCTACTGCATTACTAGTATTTATATTCATACCTGATGGTAATGAATCTCTTTCGTTGGCGTTTGCAATATTCGGTCAATTAGGAGCGTACACGGCATTCGTTCAGGTTTATTTATACTCGTCGGAAGTGTTCCCCACGATCATTAGGAATTCGGCAATGGGTTTTGCTTCAATGTTCGCCAGATGCGGCAGTTTTATTGCGCCGTTCGTCGTGAATATTGGCATAGAGTGGGTGTCTATTGTCATTTTTAGCGTATTAGCACTATCCGCTGGACTATTGTGTTTGTTGCTTCCAGAAACAAAAGATACTGTATTGATAAATACTATCCAAGAAGCTGAAAGCTCGAATAATAAAAGTAAACCAATGACGTATTAACGAACTAATGTAAAATGTTATAGAAATAAGAAAATTAAAATTATATTAATTTATGCGATAGTTTTATTTGCATTGTGTAATTAACATTTAGTGTAGAGTACTAAATGTTTGGTATGCTAATTAAAAATACTAATTTAAATATGTCTAATCAAAGAAATGTCATTAAAATCAATGGAGTACCTATGTCGCGTTGATATTAAATAATAAGTCCAGGACTTTAAAAAATGGCGCAAGACGCTAATAATGCCACAGCCACCTAAGACACGAGAAAAACATGATGTGTGGGAATCGAACTCTCACCCTTTGACGGACAGTCTGAGTTGTTAACCACTACGCCAAGCGGGTCGTGTCATAAAAATCAAAGACAATCTTTTTTAAAATTTATCTTGTAATCGGCTTCTCATCCACCCAGCGATCCCATTTTGATGATATTCCTATTTGTTCGATAGTTAAAAGCTGTAATATCGTCCTATTTTTTTTATTTTCATATTAGTAATATTGCTAATATAGATATTGAGGAAATAAAAATTATTACCTCAAAAATAACGACTATATACGTCAAATTGAAATGGCTGACAACTTGGCTGATAACTTCGTCTTCAATTTTACTTCTTGAATCGATGTACAATAAAATCAGTGGACGAATACAGTGGGTATATGTTACAATAACTTGCAATAGCAATGTATAGAAATAAATAAAATTGGAGTGTCTGTTTGTAAATTTTTGTCCGTTCGTTTGTTTTATCTTCGAAGTGGATTAGACGGGAATTTTTCAAAAAAAAAATGATGACAAGGAGTAACTTAGGCTACTTTTGTTAAAAACAAATATTTTTTTATGTCTTAATATAAACACCGTTAAAATATAAACTTAATTTTTAAACGCTGCGGCAGAATTTAGGAGGCAGTGACAGAAATATCTTAACTACTACTAAAATAAGATAGATCCAAATAAAGTTTTACGGAAAATATTTCATTTTGTGGCAAAATGAACAAAACACAGCAACCATTTTAATTAGTGTCCGACCGAACTTTCGGTTTCGGTTTCGTTTCGAGCCGAGTTTCAGCAAAATCAAGTTTCGGCCGCAATTTCGGTTTCGAAACTTTGCCGAAACCGAAACTGGTTTCAGAAGTGTTTTCATTTTCAAAATAGTAGCGAAAGTTAAATGTATCATTGCTACAATCGAGCTCAGATCAGTCGATTTTAGTTCAGACAAACATTCCATGTTTGACAAAAGAAATTGATGATTCTCCTAGAAAGACGAGGAGGAACAAATAGTAGTGAGACAAAATATATACTCTTGGAAACCAAAAATAAATACAAATAATACTGGAAAGTGTAGCTCAGATATTTTTTCTAGTCTCTTTACTTTTTTTCTGAATGTAGTCATTTGTTTGCTATGTGTGGCGAAATGTTCTCGAAAAAAGAGAAAACCCAAGTGCGACCTTGTCATTAAAACCACTGTTATAAAAAGTTAACAACGTAAGAGATTTATTAATATATATTAAAGAATTACCACCTGATACCTAATCCAAGAAACGAGCATTTCATATAGAGGTACTCAACGCATATTGACACACATTTTGAATATGAGAAAAGTCTCCACAAGATGGGTGCCGAGAATCAGAAACAAAATCGTCTTCGAAGGTATCTTTGGACAGGTTTTAAGAAGATTCTAAAAACTTTAAATCTAGTTTTGTGACAGTGGACGAAACACGGGTTTATCCCGAAGGATCTTCATGCCGTGGCCGTGGTATATGGCCTGGCCGGGGTATGGCCTCAATATTTTTGGGCTCAGAAGTGATATTGTTGTTTGATTACATGGAGCATGGAACTATTATTACAGATTATGCAGCTTTAATACCGAGGTTGAGAAATGCCGTCAATGATAAAAAGAGGCAAACTTTGAACTGGCGAGCTGTTTTATCTTAACAACGTACCGGCACATAGGTTGGCATTAGCGATGGCCACCGTTCAGCATGCTAGCGCACAATTACATCCCCTCTCCACCAGACCAGACGCTCAGCTATTTTTCATCTTCTCTCCAAATTGATACAATACTTATGAGAAACATGTGTTAAAACTATATATAACAAGTAAGCTGATACCGTGGTGACCTTTTGCAGGACCAAGACAATCTATTTTTAAAGGAATTGAAGCATTGGAAACTTGAAACGCTGCACTTAATGTGTAGGTGGACTCCGGAGATTATGTAGAAAAATTTATAATTAAGCTATCATAGTCATTATATTCTATCTCATTTTACTTTTGATCCCCCTCGAACTACAAATACAAACCAAAGTATTAATTAGTAAGATTTCAAAATACCAATACTAAGTTTTAAATGCAACAGTCACAATTATTAATTTATTTATTGATAACTCATATTGCTATAAGAAATTTATTTGAAAAAATTAACATATTTTTAATATTTTGTTACATAAAAATATTATTAGCAACTGAAATAAACGATTACACACGTTTAATATACTATCTCCATTCCATGACTAAAATAAAGCAAAACAATAGGCATAAAAGCTCCATATTTTAGTATTTTTCAGAATTTTACTTGATCAGGTGAGTTTCGGTTTCGGTTTCGGTTTCAGCCGAAACCGAAGCTCACGGCCGAACTTTCGGTTTCGGCCGGAAAAACAGTTTCGGTCGGACTCAATTTTAATGTACACAAAATGAGTCAATAAAATAAACAAAATGAGTCGCTTATTAAGCTATTTAAATAATGACAGGAGAAATCCTTATGCGTTATATTACCATTAAAGAATTGTCCATTTTATTTAAGTCCAAACTGAAATTTACAGCCCATAGGAAATTTCTTAAAAGTTATTATAAATTACGTACGGTGAGACCAGACTAGCTGAAGACGCCCAGCTTGGAGGAGGATGCCAAAACAGTTATAACACACAGCTTTATATTGAAGTCAGTAATTTTAGCCAAATTTTACTGGGACCTTACATTTTGCTTGTTGTAAAATTAAAGTTCCGTCTGATTTTAATTTCAGTTTTTTAAAAGAACCGTTTTAACACCTTACAAAATCTACGCATAAGATCACAACGAAACCTACTTAGATCTAACGAGGTTAGTATGTCTTGGTTATATCTTCAACGACTTCAAATGCATCAAGTGTTGTAACAGGTTTATCTAATACCGTTTTAAGAAACCAGATTGATTTATATAGACTATTAAAACACTTATAATTTATCTTAACGCTTTGATAAAACCAACTTCTTATCATACCGGGTAATCATAAAAATATTTATTGAGGCTTAGTCAAACAATGCCTACCACTCGCAGCGTTTTTGTCATTTTCCTGCAAAATGCTTACTGATGACGGTGTTGAGAAAATTATCGGCCGCTTCGGGAGATATCAGACATGGATTTTATTCCTGCTCTCTCTCGGCAGGTACCCGACGGACTTCCAATTGACAAACGTTGTATTCATTCTGCCAAATGTTGAATACGTATGCATGGATGAAGGGTTTAACGAAACTAATTACTGCCCCTGTGAGAACCCTAGTTACGACACGAGCAATATAGTCGACTCAGTAACAAGCACCTGGAACCTCATCTGCAGCAGAACCCAGTATGCCAGCCTGGCTCAATCTATGTTACAGATTGGTATATTAGCTGGCAGCATTTTTTACGGCTATGTATCCGACAGGTAACTTTTACGTTTAAATCTCAGCATTGTTAACTGTACCGATGTGTAACAGTAGCTTGGTTTTTAAAATTATGTTTCTTTTTGTATATTTGTGAACACGCGGGAATGATAATACTGATAATACGCTTATATTTCCTAGGAGATAAACTCTTAAACACATTGAAGTCTTGATTTTGAAAATTCATCATCATCATTATCAGCTCTTTACAGTCCACTGCTAGACATTGGCGTTTTTCTATGAGGGATATAACGGCCGATCCTCTGCTCCGGCAACTGCACGGAAATCGTTATCCCACCTGGTCGGAGGTTGACCAACAGTCTTCCTAAACGCGGCCTCCACTCTAAAACCATAATGGCCCACCGGCAATTAGTTCTTCTGACTACATGACCGGCCCACTGCCATTTTAACCAGCTAATCCTTCGTACTATATCGATGTGATGAATTTTATCCGTCAAAGAAGCTCGGAGCATAGCGTGTGCTAAAATTAGTTATAATTAATTAACATTAATAATATTTATTAAAAATAAAATATCCTTGTTTCAGATATGGTCGCAAGATTTCGATACTAATGGCATATATGAGTAACGTCATCTTCACAATACTCTCCGCATTATCTCCTCAATTCTGGTTTTTCATGGTGTGCCGATTTTTAAGCGGCACCTCTGTTGGAGGGACGATGCTTTGTTTTTACATTCTGATGGTTGAATTGAGTGGTAAATCATTCAGACCATACTTACCAGCCCTAACAGAAATAGCATACGTTTCAGCCTCAATCTTTCACCCAATGATAGCTTACTACGTAAGAGAATGGCGCTACCTACAATTAGTTACATCAGTACCCTGGGTTTTTGTTATGATATATTACTGGCTGATACCAGAATCTCCGCGATGGCTTTTGACAATGGGAAAGAAGAAAGAAGCCATAGATGTTTTGACCAAAATAGCGAAATGGTAATGTTACTTTTACGCCCATTTTTTGCATAAAGACTTTTTTAAAATAAATAATTTATTATTTCAGGAATAGAAGAGAGGTTCAAAGTATTCCAGCTATAATAGAAAGGTTCGAGGAAGAATCTTGTAAACAAAATCAGGAAATCCATGGCTCCTACTTAGACTTGTTTAAAACTCCGAAAGTTAGAATATATACATTGATTACCGCTTTCGTCTGGTTTTGCTGTGGCCATACATTTTTCGGTATTAACCAATACATTGGACGACTTCAGGGGAATTTGTATTTAAACGTAATTCTATCGGCACTTTGTCTAGTGCCTGCAATGATTTTCAATGTTGTTTTTTCTCTGTATCTTCCCAGAAAAGTTGGTGTAATCATAAGTTTCTCAATAGCGGCAGTTTCTCTAATAGTGTTTATTTTCATTCCAAATGGCGTTGATTCTTTGTCCTTGTCTTTTGCGGTTTTCGGTCAGATGGGCGCGTATATGGCGTTCGCGCAGATTTACTTGTACACGTCTGAGGTATTCCCCACCATTGTTAGAAACTCAGCTATGGGATTTGCGTCTATGTTCGCACGGTTGGGTGGTTTCTCTGCACCATTCGTCGTCAATATTGGCATAGAATGGGTCTCGATATCGGTATTTAGTGTTGTCGCATTTATAGCTGCTCTTTTGTGCGTTTTCCTTCCCGCCACAAAAGATACTGTACTGCTTAATACCATTCAACAAACGGAAAATACCAAAAAAATAAAAACATAAAGTATTTTAAATATTTGTATCGAAAGTTATGAGTAGAATAAAGTAAACAAAACATTTCTGTCGTTATTTACTATAGGTATAAAATAATGCGTACTCTTATCTCAGAATTCGTTATCTTAAGTCAGTATATAATATCCAAAAACGAATTTTAACCTACAGCTATTAGGCAAGAAACTTTAGAGCATTTCAAAAAACACTTATGATTTAGACTTTAGGATTGACTTTAATTTTTAATTGTACACTTTAATTAGAAACTATGAAACTTATATAATATCCATTTTAGACATTATGTTCTAATATCGTATAATAAATGTATAGTTATTTTATTGCCGTTGTTTAATATATTTGAATGTTAATATCCTAATTTTTAACAATCGATTTCATCCTACCATTTTGCTGTTTTGTTCGGCGTATTGAATCACAGAGATAGCAGTGAATGAGCGATATCTAAGTAATTTATCGTTTTAAAACTAGCAGCACTATAACAACAATGCAATTTTATAGTACTAATTTGAATAATTAAAGGAAGAAGAATAAAACGGTCAAATCAAAATCTTTTTAAAATCAGCGTAAATGTTGAAAACTAATTTCATAGCAATGAAAATTAGAACTTGAGTTAATTAAGAACGTCCTGTAATAGAAAATTGTGTACTAATATTTAAACACCTTGGTCGACAACTTTTCTCATCACTTTTAAGAGCACAGACAAATTTCTTTTTACGTGGACAGATTATTTTTACGTTTAGCTGTGTTGATAACTTATTACGTAACAAAAAAAAAGATAAATTTCAACTGCCTTTGTGGCCTAGTTTTATTTACTCTTGGTTTCTGAACTGGAAATCTTAGGTATCATATACAAATTACATTTTACATTTATGGATGATAAATGCACGAACGCCTGTGAAGTTTTAATAGACGATCTTCTTTTTAATCAATTTTTTATCTTTAATTTTTAATGATTTTATTGTAGTTAAAAATTTTAAAAAAAAATATAATTGTATAACAGTTGTTTGGATACTTTATTACCTAGTAAATAGATTGAATAAAATTTTTTTTTTACAAGTATTAGATTTAAATTGTAAATGAAATTGTAAATCAAATTATAAACCCAGAAATCCTTTATTTTGATAATTCAGTTTATGATTTTTTAAATACTAAGTTGCTACATGTAGATACATATACATTTATTCAAATATATTTTCACTCTAAAGAATATGTTTTAAAACTCATACCATTGGAAATATAGAAACTATACTAAAATAAGCCCTTAAGAAGCCAATTTTCTTTTCTTAAAGTCAGTCATAATAATAGAAGGTAATTAAAATCAAATACAATCTAATTATTTAATAAAACACACAATAAATTAACTTTATTTGGCATTAATGAGAATTCACAGTCATCGTAAATTATTATTTTTATTATTCGTATACTACTCGTAAGATCACGAATATAATTAATTTACAGAGGCGTTTTTTCTAATATCTTATACTGGATATTCTGAAAACCTCCGAAATACCAAGTTACAAATATAAAAAGAAAGCTATGATACAAAACCCAGAATTGAAACAACATACTGGTGCAAATGGCGTAAATGAAAAATATATCAATAAACGTCCAAAATACAAAACCAAATTTAGCCTTTGTCAAACTTCGTAAATCCTTTTCTCGTGGCACTCCGTTCATTGTCGTGTCTTCAAAAATACCTTAAACATAGAAATAATTATATGTATCTGTATCACGTTGACCTCGCTCAATTTAGATTCGATTTTTAAATTTCCTAGTGTTTCCAAATATACCGAAAATTTAATAACCTTGCAAATTATATGGACCTTCGTTGTTGCCAGTTCTCTGAATATTTTTTTTAATTAACGTTGTCTTACGGCTGCCGAACGAGCGCGAAATCATAAAAAATATTAACATTTTATATTAAAATACAATTATGTTGCATTGTATTAAAAACTGTAAAATGTATCTGTATGAATCATAGCAACTAACCACAAACAAATAATGCTTGTGGTTAAAAATGTGGTCGGGGAATATCTGCTAAATGACATGAACTAATTCTAAATATTTTGACATCGTTACAAAGACATTGTAACTAATGGTATGCTGTATGTATATTATACATACAAGAAATGAATTTAAAACAACTTTACAACTTTAACATATAATGTAGGTATTTATTGTAAGCCCCCTTTCTACAGAGGACTACAGCGGTGCCGGTCTGCCGCTAAGCAGAAGTGTTATAAAACTACTGTGTTACGGTATTTACTGGGTAAGCGAGACTTAACATCCTTTGTCTCGCACCTGGTTCGTGAGGACGTGAGCTTCTCGCGAACTCTGTGTTAGACAAGCTTACTATAGACATGAGTCTGGAGCATAACTTCAGGATAAAAAAAAAAAAAAATATTTGTCTCGCGCTAGAAAGAACTTTGGTGATACAACGGCAATTGCCGATGTCTATGGGCGTCGGTGACCAATTTCCATCAAGTGGCCCGACTGCTCGTCTGCCTAGCACACATATACGCATATGTTTAGGTGACGCATATTTTACAACCTATACTGAACAAGAATTACACAGTTCCATCCGCACTAACCAAATATTTACTAATAAATAATATACATATAATGATGTTGAACTTAATTTATGTGTTATATTAATAAATGATGTCAATTGAAGGAGAGCGACGAAAAAGAAATTTATGTAAACTCAATGTATGCATTTAAAAAAAATATCAATTGTGGACGAATCGGGTTTAATTAGGCTTGTACTTTAATTGCAAAATAATCATTTGTTATCATAGTACTTTGTAACTATACGTGTTTTAAAAAAATTTTGAATAAAATATTTTTCAGATATAGACATAACAAACATTGACATCTATGCGAATATGTTATCACGTTATTGACGATGACAATGTGTAAAAAAAATACAAATGATCCATTGCGCGTCCATTTCTTACGTACTAATTGAAATCTTTATGAATTGACAAAAATGTTATAGTTTTCGGAAAATGTTCTATTTACCCTAAATATTTTGTATACAATGTTTTAAAATGAAGTACAAATATTTATTTTTAATTTATTCGATCGAATTATGACATATTATAGTCTTTGTATTAATTTATTTTACGTAATTACATTTTTTTAACTGTACATATATTTAGGCATACTTTAGTACCTAAGTGTAATACAGGGCAATTTTTATTTTATGAATTTTTATATATATTGTCTTGAATATGTTTATCTTTATGTAACAAACATAGATATACGTTTAGTACAGAGCATAACATATGATGTAAAATGAACACAGTATATGAAATCAACAGAACAATAATTCAAATTCAAATTCAATTCAAATTGACAACAAAAAAAATACCTTCAGAATGGAATTTTCTAAGGATGCACTCTTTTTGGCGCCATCGGTCGTTCAACCAATCTTTAAGAGCGTCTTCGCTCAAAGGAAGGTGCTCAATAGGGTATCTAAAATAATATATTTCTAATAATATATTATCCTTCAAGCTATCTTAAGTTTCTTTTAAAGTTCAAGCCTTCCGGTATAAACAGCTTTCACGTATATATTATCGTTGCCCACTAGAAAACAACGATATAAAGTTGACCCACCTCAGGATTACCAATATTCCTACACCCAATTTTATTACACAGCAGCCACTTTAAAACGTAATTCAAAAAAAAATGCGAAAAGATCACGCGATTGTTTTGCATAAAAACTATTTGCAAACCATCACGTTATGTTATTTCTGATTCAAAATGTAGCTTGACTGGGTCAAGTCGGTATTAGACTGTCATAAACTGGCAAGCTCTGATCGTGAAATTAATATATAAAGAAAAAATTAAAAACGCAATCGAAACTAGACTTGTGGAAACAAAGACTATAAGGAAATATAAAATTGACGACTGGAAACTGTATTGAATATGAGATCATTATAATAGAGGTCAAACGATGTGTAGTCTCCAGTCCAAAGCGAATAAACTTGTAGCATTATACATTAATTTGAACAAATTTTTTTAAAGGTTAAAATTAACAAATATTCGAAACATAATTATATTTTTTTATTTTAAATGACTGTAATATTAATTGCTTTATATATTTTCTTAATAAATGCGAAATATTTTTATAGTTGCTCTATAAAGTAAAATACCATTTAACGTATTTTGATAAAACTTTAAGGCAGAATTACGGACTCTAAAATCTAGAATTTATAAATAAAGAACATAACTAAAAAAACTTGTTGGAACCACCTTTTGAAATGAAAGGAAATTTTCTGAGGCAGAATTCCTTTGATCATATCGATTTCTGTGACGGATTGTCGTATGCCACGGTGACGTCATAAACGGATGTCAAGCCTGCGTCTCGCAGCCGGGAGCATAAAGAGATCCAACCTTTGGTGCGTGGATGAAGAACGTAGTCATATGACTGCAACAGTAAGCATATGTCATTCTCGATCTCATTCCTTTGAGCTGTTTTATCTAAAGTTGGAAGATTGACTGGATATTAACCTGATGCGTACATTTTATTTGTCTTGTCTCAGTGATTGTTACCCTTTAAACCAGAACACAAAAATGACCTTTTAACAAATTTTAAATATTATTTTAAATTTTAAATTTGTTAAAAGGTTTACAATCAATTGCTTGATGGTGTAGGGACGCACGATAACTACTGCTAGTTATACCGTCTGTATGAAATTAGGTCTTAGTATTTCCAAAATAAACTGTTAAGTTCTTAGCTCTTTCTTTTAATATATTAACAAAAAGTTTACCACAAACCCTGGAAATCAACTACGTCTGCAACATCCAAAAAATGAATGTTTATCAGGCTTAACCAGTCTGATCTGATGATGATTCGATACATTTTAAAGACCAACCTGTAATTTATTAGCTTCGGCGAATTTATCACTACGACGTTTATTATCAGCGCTTAAATCAGTACCCTCAGGAAAGAGAACGATACGATTTCTATATTGTAACCTCTTGTAATAATCCACAAACTGAGATAGATTATTCTGATCCTCCAGCCAGTTGCGTTTCACGTAAAGAAAATAATTAAGTTGCATTATCCAACCTGTAATGAACACTACACACTTACTGTAGTATGTTTTTACAAAACATACTGTAACTAATTTAAGAATGTAACTTAAAATTCAAACTTCTATCATTAAGTACATAAGTTTTTCTATTAGTGTTATGTATTGCAACTTTAATACCTACAGAAAGAAGTTTCGATTAAAGTATGTATTGTCGACGACTAGAATAGTAGTACTACCACAGTGCCTATTTCTGCCGCTAAGTAGTATATATGTTGTAAGGAATATTGCATTGCTAATAACCATTTGCTCTTTCCATAACAATGTTATTGCCAGACACTACATCACAGAAAAATAAGCACTGTGGTGGTCCTCCGACTTATAGATCATTATACATATCATTCAAAATTAAATATTCTTTTACCCATTCCCGGTACAGCCTTTATTTCGTCCTTCAAGACGAACTTAATTCGCGATTTCCCTCCGCAGATGTAATCGAAAATATCTCTATGATTCGCATCCGATTCTCTGTAATCTTTGTTTTGCGTAGCATGATACAATGCTATCCATAAATAATTCCAGTCCACTCTGGAACGGTGGTTCATTACAATAATGGTATTTTCACTTGGATCGACATAGTCTCCGTGTAAACTGATTCGAGTTTGATGCAGCCATTGGAATAATGCCTAAAATTTATGTAAATAAAAACGTCAAAATATTATTAAATAAAATTACTTTACGGATTTTATCGCGTTTATTTTACATTTTAAATTCCGACGTTTGGAACACTTTCCAGCGGCCGTGGTCACGGGTAGACTGAGATGTCATGCGTCTTCTTGCCAGTGCTGAAGCGGGGTTTCCAGATCTTAATTTTTATTAATTATTTTTAATCTGTACTCGACCTATGCAAAATGAACTGTTCCTTCACGTGGGTCCTTATTGCTCGAGCAATATAGCTTACATTAAACATAGAAGACCCAACAAGTCGGCAGTGTGTGACCATACATTAAATCACCCAAACCATTACATCAGATTTGATCGACCACAAATCCTCGCTAAAGAACACCGATTCCTACCAAGGATGATCCGTGAGGCTATTGAGATTAAAAAACATCCAAATTTCAATAGAGAAGATGGTTTGGGTTCTACCACCTGCTTGGGATCCCATAATTAATAAATTAAAATTTAAACCCAAGCATAATGCCACTGCCGGCTGTACAGATAAAATCAGTTCATTTTGCATAGGTCGGAGTACAGATTAAAAATAATTAATAAAAATTAAGATCTGAAACCCGCTTCAGCACTGGCAAGAAGACGCATGACATCTCAGTCTACCCCGTGACCACGGCCGCTGGAAAGTGTTCAAAACGTCGGGAATTTAAATGTAAAATAAACGCGATAAAATCCGTAAAGTAATTTTATTTAATAATGTATAATATTCGCGCAAGCAATAGAAATAAAAACGTCAAGATACTTTATACTTACTACGCACATTTGTTACATACGTACAAATATATACGAGAAGCAAATAAGATGGATAAAAATGTCTTAACTGTTTTGCCTTGATAACCGTCAGTCATTGCGTAACATTTAAGCCAATAAGAGAGCCCTACTAGCACACACATGTACAACGATTTTAACCACTACCAGGACAGCGATAGTCTTATTAAGCAAGCGAACTCGTTTTTTTTTAATATCAACGAACAATTAACTATGAAAATTTGGACACATAAGAGGATGAGCACACTTATGATACTATTTAAAAGGTAATTAATTGACTCACCACTGGATATAATTCCCATAAAGAAAATAAAACATCCACAACCTTTCTATACAGTTTATGGTTGAGAAACATTAAATACATAACAGGACAATATAATAGATAAAAACCTGAAAATATAAAAACGAAACTTTAATTTTATCACTATTGAAAGATGTGTATATTTTAACTGTATCTTTTCATACAAAAAATTATTTTGTGAATTTCTATATGCGCAACCGTGGTTATAAAAGTTGCGCTATATCAGATATTTTCGATTCTTCTTTCATTTTGAGAAATATACAAAGTACTTTAACGGATTTTATCACTTTTACTTAAGTGTAATAAATTCTTTTATTCATTTAAAAATAATAAATTCTATTTTAACTCCCAACATTTCGAGCACATCGGTTGTGGTCACAGGACGTACTGCCTATCTATAAAGTTTAACGGATTTTATCAATACGTTAAAGTCCTTTTATTTCGCTTCGTTGCAGGGCTAAATAAATTTATGACAAATAAAAGGCATAAATTGCTTATATTTAGGATATTAAAAACTTATGAAATTATTATGAAATTTTTTTTTTTAGACGACGCCGGGAAACAATAATAAAAATCCATGGGGCAATCGAATGGTACACGTATTTAAAAATAAATCTTTTAGTATAAATGTATAACTTACCAGCAAGAATTGTGTAATACCAGGCAGCGCATATTGCTGCTCCTGCCGTCATGGCGACTCATTCGTACTGAGTTCTTAACGGCCGAGAAACCCTATTGGTGTTAATAAGAAGCCGTACATCACCAGTTAAAGTCAACGGCTCTTTAGGATCTTTGATATGTAATAAAACGTAATTTTTACTTTTTTTAATTTTATTAAGCAAAAGTCTTTATATATTTCATTACAAAAACTTATACCACATACGTATAAACATGCTTGTATTTAAATAAGACATTCGACGTTGCAAAATCTTTACAAATTGATCGCTACGTGACTTCTTCAGGTACTGTGTCATCCTGAGCGTCAACGCGCGCTTTGCCAAGGTTTTCACCTTCCTCTAACGTCATCGGGAGCTCGCAGTCCTTCGTCTCCGGTAGCATTATACAAAGCAGTGCAGAGATAAGTGGAAAGACAGCGAACGCGACAGGTGCACACCATTTTCCGTACGGTCGCATTCCAGCAACGAACGGCGCTATCATTGACCCTACTCGGGCCATCATAGACGAAATACCAATAGCCGCATTACGTACCACTGTAGGAAACATCTCGGAGCAGTACAAATAGATCACAATGAACACCATAAACGTAAAGAATACTCCCAAACAGGCTAAAGCCACCGAATAAGAGCCCTCGGGGACTAAAGCTATCAGGAATATACAAAAGCTGCTAGCCACGCTGGAGAAGATAACAAATGTTTTGCGTTTCAAAACCTTTATGAGAGGTATCGCAACAAAACATGAGCATAGAGATACGCTCCCGCTAGCCACGACGTTCGAGTATATATTTCCTGTCAGATGACTGACGTAATGTGCTACCCCATAGAAACAATAGGTGGAAACTAGCCACAAGAATGCCATTATCAATAAATTCTTGCGCATATTAGGATACCGATACAAGTCTAATATTGAGCCAGCCTTTGTACGCCTCAACCTGTGTTCCATTTGATATAGCTCGATCTGCCTCGGTATATCTTCTACGGGAAGGTTGTTTCTAAAATCAAAGAAATTAAATAATTTTACAATCTTTGCATATCTATTTAAAAAGTTAAAACGGGATGAGAATAAAAGCTTACAATTTCGCTACGCGTTTCATCAAATCAATCGCTTCCGTGGTCCTGTTAACTGCTAGCAGCCATCTTGGCGATTCAGGTAAAATGCAGATGTACAAAAGGAGAACAATATTAATAGCGGAAATCGCCAATTGTAAATACATGTAGTCCCTTATGTAATATCCAAAGAGGGCCAGTGCGATATGACCGATCGTAAAAGGTACATGAAACAAGGCAGACAAAACATCCCTGTACACAATCCCGACGTATTCCATTAGGATTACAAACCCGATCACCATGATGCCACCCACAGAGAAACCTAATACCATCCTCGCTATTGTGAAACTCCAATAGTCTGGAAGAAACGATGCTAGAATACCTGACAGTGATTCAATTATCACGGCGACAATCAACGTTTGTCTTCTGCCATATCTGAAATGTACACGTAAAAGCTAACATTATTATTCAAAATATACTATTCCAATGATAGCTTTATTAATTTAGAACTTCAAGTAAAATTAAAACATAGGATTTCAAAATTTATTCGCGATTCCTTTTGCAGATTTGTGTTACGTAATGATAATGATACGATGAAAATTCTAGAACTTTTTTTTTTCTTTATATTACTACTAGCAACTTTGATAATAATTATGTCTTGAACATACTTTTAGGGCAAAATAAATAGATTAAATAGGTGTACATTTTATTTCAGTATTTTTTGTAATAAGGCACTTCTTTACATTATATTCACTAACTCTCACCACTTTATGTTTTTAAAATGTAATGAAAACATTGAAATAACTGTAAAATGCTAAAAATATTACCTATTTATATTATCACTTACTACTTCAGGATGTGAAAATTACTGCAATACAAGAAAGAAGAGCAATAACTGCTTGCCAACAGTTATTGAATTACTTAAAATGTAGCAGTGACATATAAGTACTTTACAAACAGCATACACGATTTATTTTCAGGCAATTCAAAAAGAGATTGATTAAATTTTCATATATCATAATAAAAGACAAATGAAGTAGGAATTATACAGACATATTAAATCTAAGAATATGGAAACTTACTTAATTACATCACAGAACTACATAATAATTCTACAGAAAGAATGTTGTTAGCAAATAACTTATATAATAACAGTACAATACCTATCTGATGCAGCACCAAACACTAAACTACCTACAAGGACGCCAAATTGAAAGATAGTTTGAGTGAAATCTTTGAGCCATGATTTACTGCATATCAAATTCCATTCGGTGATGATTGTGTTTTTAAATAAACTTGTGTTATAGACAGGATTATCACGGCACGTTTCATTCGTCCCTGGACAAACATACTGGGTTGGAGGAGCCAAGAATATGATGGCCATTTGGTGTAAACCCACGCCGAATTTATTCACAAATATGAGGAAGGTAACCCAAATATGATACTTTCCATAATTGCCGATCAAATTATTTATGAAAACCATACTTTTCCCGTTTAATTTTGAAAGTTTTTGATTGTGTAAATCTAGATGGCTTTTTTATATTTTTTTCTAAAATGATACAACTTCGTAAGTAAACTGATCTACAACATAAAATATCTTTACATTTGAATTCGTTTTAAGTCATTCCAATATAGTTTGGATGTTAAATTAATTGAATTATTTAATAATTATTTAATACACTAGAATTTATTTATTTGATAAATATTAATTTAGTAGGAATTTACCTTTTTTTCAAGTTTATTAAACAATTATTTAGAGCTTAAATGTGATAGAGAAATATGCATCCACTAAAATGGTTTTAATTACAATTACATAAATGCGATGATTTGTATCAATGGACAAAAGTTACTTAGATAACAAAATGACTGCCGAATAGTGAACTTTCCTTTTTCAGTAATATAAACTATATCTCATAGTAAAATAAAAAGATCAATGTATAAATGTATTTACGTAATTTGGTTTCAATATTTAAGTCCACGTAGATGGTATTGCAGCAATGGGTACTTTTATTTATAAATACGGTAAATACGTGAACTTGAAACAATAATTTTTTTTATTGAGGCATTTACCTTATCGTCATAATAAATATAATAAAGAAACTTGCTTATACATCTCTACACTTATTTTAAATTATTGTCCTCGACACATACAACCTTACAATTCGTTTGCAGGCTCACCTTGTAACGCTCATAAAATAATTATTCAAACAAATTCTAAGTTATCTCGTTAACAGAAGCAGAGAATAATGTGTTTTAAACACTTCATAAAATAAACTAGTTGTTGTGTAAAATAACTATTCGATATCAGTCGGTTTTGATTTATTATCGTGTTTCTTCCCGAAGTTTTCGCCCTCGTCTATGGTCGTCGTTAGGGTGCAACCTTTCGTTTCGGGTAAAAGAAAAGTGACCAGTGTCGCTATTAATGGGACAATAGCAAAACCCAATGGTGGTAGCCAACTAGCGATATCACCCATTTCGACAACGAACGGTGCTATCATTGAGCCAACGCGCGCCATCATAGACGAAAAACCAAGCGCCGCGTTTCTAACAACAGTCGGGAATAACTCGGAACAATACAGATAAACAACGACGAAAGCGATAAAACTCGATACAACTCCTATACACGCGCAGACAACAGATCCGATACCCTCGGGCACGAAGCATAACAGTATCAAACAAAGGGCACAGATAAAGTTAAACACTATCACTATTGTCCTCCTTCCCATTATTTTCATCAGCGGTATCGATAGGAAGCTACCGATGAGCGCAACACTAGCGCTCGATGCCACGTTAATAAAAACGTTCCCGCTCAATTGTCCAACATACTGTGATACTCCGTAGAAACAATAACTACAACTCAACCAGTTGAACGCCATACAAATAATGTTCTTTCGCAGGTTCGGCGTCAAAAACAAGTCTAAAACTGTTCCTCGCTTTGTTTGATTTTCTTGAAGGACCTTCTGATATGTTTCCACTTCTTTACGGACATCCACTGTTCGCTTATTTCTAAAAATTTAAAATGTATACAATATTAAATATTAATGCCTGACATAAAAAAATCGAATTAAATAGTTCCATTTGTGTGTAGTGTGACATACATTTAGATGAAGTAACATATAAAAGCACTGAATATAATATTGTCAAGTAACTAAAGGACTAAAGAACTAGCGCACACAATTAAAAGAGATAAATTTTTATTATTCATTATTAACCTTGGAACATTTTAGTTAGATATTACGTAAATTCGTGAGAAGAGACTTATTTGTTTTACTTCTACCACTTTGTATACATATTTTTTCATCGCCAAAAAGTGTCGAAAAGTATCTCCTACTAAAATCTAAGATAATTTGAAAAAGAAAAACTTACACTCTGACCACCTTTTCCAGAACCGTGATCGCCTTCTCGGTTTCGTTGACGGCTATTAGCCAACGCGGGGATTCTGGTATCAGGAAGAAGTAGACCAGCAAAATAATTGTCGGTATAGATATTCCCAATTGGAAATCCGTGAAGTCTCTCAAGTAGTACGACCAAACTGGCAAAAGCACGTGGCCCAGGTTAAACGGTACTTGATATAACGCAGAGAGGACATCCCTATGTTCGGTGCCAACGAATTCCATTATCAGCACAAAAGTAGTCACCATCACGCCACCAACGGAAGCACCAATAAAGAACCGGATAAATGTGAACGTCCAATAATCTGGAGCGTATGCTGCTGCAATCCCCATCACCACTTGCATAAGTACTGATATTTGTAAAGGCAGCCGCCTTCCAAACCTTAAATCATGATAAAATTCAAAAACTAAATGATTTACAAAGACAATTTAAATAAAATAAAGAGTGATGGCGAAGTCTGATGTCGCCACAACATAACCAATACGAGTGCAATACCTTATGTGGTGTGTTTTTTATAAATTAAATGTCTTAAAAACATAAAGTAAGTATAACTGTTTCACAAACATGAGACAAAACCATTTAAATGTAAAATAATTATTAAAAGAAAAAACAACTACGAGCAAAACTGTTCATAAAAAATAAAAACTACATACCTGTCCGATGCCATTCCAAATATAATGCTTCCGAGTAAAGTGCCCAATTGAAAAAGGGTCTGAGTGAAACTCGTTAACCATTTCCGATCGCAGATTAGGTCCCATTCTGTTGTGATAGTGCTATTGAATATTGAGGTGTCATATATTGGATTCGCACAAGGACATGTCTCTGCATTTGTGTCGTTGCAAACATAGCTCACTTTTGGCGACAAAAATATTATGGCCATTTGATGGGAGGCCACGGGAAATTTGGCTATTACTACTAGACATACTAGCCAAAATTGATATTTTCCGAACGAACCGATAATTCTTTGAAAGGTGTCGTTAGTAACCGTGGGTCGACTGCTACCTGAAATGTAGAAATTAATTTGTTTTACTGTTACAATGACCATAGTTTTAACGTAAAATCGCAGTTAAAATTAGACATCTGTTTTAAACTGAATTGATCCAAACATCCATATATATATAATTATTTCTTTTATTTACGTGATTATACATATCAAACACTTATTTACTATTAGCATCATTCAGTCTGCCCGTGATCATGGATGCTGAAAAGAATCCGAAACGTCAGGGAATAAATATATTTAAATAACGTGAAAAATCCGTAAATAAGTGGATTTGATATCCATATAGATAGTTTAACTCTTAAAAGTTGCGTTAGAAGTATTCACACAGATAATTATATCCTACGTTATGTGATATCGTCGTTGTTAACTACAAGTTAACTACTAATATTAATGTCAGTTATAATGATAACAAAAAAATTAAGTATGTCATTTTCTATAACAGTATGCTGACTTTCTATAACATGATACCCGAATCGTACATATTATAGTTTTTTTTATTTTTCAATAGAACTTGATAAATTAAACCTGGGCTAAGCTGTTCAAGAGTTATACCAAATAATGCAAATTTGTATTATGTTTTTATCATAACCTGAAGGATATTAAAACGTTATGACAAGAATGATAATGTGAGATCATTTCGAACTGTGGTTTCTGGTTATAACATACTCTTTATTATGCCTTTACACGGTTCTTTGCTCACAATTATGTAAAGCTAGTGGATATAAATAAAATCGGAAAAAATAAATGATGTCTAAAGTTTTTAAAAATGTTGCAACATATAGTTTGTTGGTAATATTTTTTATTCTTCCGTCGATATCTGGTAATTACCAGAAAATCGATAAAGAACGACGCGTTAAGACGCAATGAAGTTTTACGCATGTTAAGTTATATTGCAAGTTTTTTACACTGATGAGTAAAATAGATATTGTAGGGATAGTCTTGTTTATAACTACGTCGATAAACCAACATTATTAGGCTATGCAAATTTAGTTATCACCACGGATATAAACAATGTATAAATGGCAAGATCAACATTTAATAATGGTATAACTTATACATATGAGTTATTTATAAACAGAGGGATGTTGACGGCCCATTTTGTAATTTATTAAAAAATCAACAATCACTTTCGATAACAAATTCATTACAAAAATATTAAAACATGAAATAATAATAAATTGACATTTGAAATATTTATTTATTTTACATTCTTTGCTTAAGCAGTTTAGTGTAGTAAAATAGCTTTTCGTGCCATAAGTAAATCTAATAATTATTCAAGAATCGAAGTATTTAGTTTGCAGCTATGCATTTGGTACATATTTTCATTTCGCAGTCAAAAAGATGTAAGTTATCAGATAACAAAACGACTCCGTTTCATATTTTGCATACATTTCATGCGTATTTGTTCCACATTGTGACTGGTCAAAATATTAGGAATAAAGAAATAGTATTGTAGGAAGTAAGTAGTGACAATAACTCCAAAAAGGCTAGATATAAATATAGATAGGATAAAAAGGTCAAATTAACAGTAATAAAACGGTTCAAATTAATTTTTTTACTCCTTTGCTTATTACTACAAACTAGAGTACGTCATAACATCTTAATAGATTTTAATTGTTTTTGTTATAAATCTTACAATATATACCTTGCATATTTGAATACACAATTAATAACTACAAAAGAAGTAGCCTTTAATTGCCATACGATACATAAACAATATGTTTTATAAATAAATTTAGCTGATAACATTTATTTTTGTTCAATACAATTTACGACAATCGTTTACTATGAAATATAAATATTGATTTGCGTCACCATGGTTCGTCACTATTTCGGAGTATAAGGTTCCCATAAGCATTGGGCTATTGCTTTATCATACGTTGCAAGGATAGTCTTTTTCAAGTTGGGATTAATATTGAATTATGAAATATAAAATAACGCACGATGGGTCGGCATTTCTCTTAATAGAAACTAACGCTGTAAAGTTGGTGGTTTCCCGCAGGACACTAGTGGTCGTGAGTTTGAATTCCTAAGGCCAAGCCCATAAGCTGTGCAGATTACAGGTAAAAGTATTAAAAAACTCTGTTCTGGTTGGTATTGCTAGGTATGGCAGGGTTTAAATCTTTATTGTCATTATATCTCTATCCTTTTGGTCGCAATTTTTTTTAAATATTCAACATTCCTTTAAAGTTTTATTTGAAAAAGGTTATTAAACCTTAGTATAGTCAACTAAGGTAGCCAGAGAGACTTATAGAAATATTCTTGTAAGAGTCTTTCTTCGTAAGAATGTGTTCGTTACTTAATTGTATATAAATTTGTACTAGCTTTTACCTAGACCATATATTAGGAATAGGTTAGAAAGCTTTTTCTCCTGCACATTTTCTTTTCACTGATAGATACTATCTGTCTCTCATAAATAAGTTATCTCAAAAGAAGATTATGCCTAAAAACGTCAAATCCTATCAGCATCTGTTAAGATAATTTAATGATTACTCGCGGCCTTTGTAAAGATAAACACACATCATGTATCACATTTTACTAAATAGATAAGTCACATACACTGCAGATGAATCTCAATGACATAAACCGTCTGATAAAAACAAAAACTAACTTGTTTATCACTATATTACTTAAGATGAGATACTGAAGATCTAAAAGAGTGTATTTTCCTCTTAAAATTGTTAGAAAAATTAATTCTTCACAATAAAATTCCAGAACCTCTCAACTGGGAGAGGGCCTTGGAGAATAAATGCAATGCCTGTTCCTGCCATAAAATAGCAGATAAACTTAAGTAGTAAATCAATTATAAGCATAGATTATATTAAATATAATTAAAATAATTCTCTTGTAGAGAAGCAACGGCATACACGGATTTCAATGCTACACATTTTATCATTAATTCAAAGGTTTTAGTATGAACATCATAAAGTACAAAAGTAACATTACAACTTTTATGTTAAAACAGTATAATTTACATGCAAGAATCTTAGCCCTCTACGCTGATATTCCTTAGCATTTACTCTAAAAGTACATTTTGCGTTATCTGAGGGACCGATTAAAAGTAGCACTAAGATTTTTATTACTGGCGCAAAGCGGTTGTATACGCCACCTAATGTTTTCCGGTTGCTTGTTGACTACCTAATAGGTAAACAAAAGTAAACTTTCTATGTTTCGTATTTCCAACTATTTACACAACTAGCAGCTGCGCAAACAGCTCTTCTTGTCACTTGTTGCAGAGAAGTATTTGAAAATGATGAAACTTAAAGAATGATCTGCAAAGGAGTTGAGTGGTCGATATATGTAGAACCCTACGTAAGTCCAAAGATCGTAATCAGTGTATAAATATACACAGGCTAAAAATTTCTACAATAATAGGAATAAAAAATGTAACGACGCCGACTATATATGCAAATATTTCGATCGTTCGTAACTTTAACCTAAACAACAATAACACGCCAAATAGAATAGCTCCCACATGACCTGGACATTACAAATTCCTTGTAATATTGCTATAATGATAAAAAGCTTATTATGTGACAATTTTCTTGTATTCTATTACGGATAGGTAGCGTCTAAGTTACACAGATTACGTCTATTAAAGATAATAATGCCGCATTTTTCATAAAAAAATGTGATACATTACTAAAATAACAACAGTTGTAAGCACATAAGAGTATAATTCATACATTCCGCAGTAATTTCCTTTATTAGTACGAAAATGACCGCGGACAAAATGACACAGTAGCATGTAGGTAATTGAATTGATGAAGCATTTCCGTCGCGGAAAGAACCATTTTCATGACATTTTTTGCCACTAATCAATAATATAAATATAATTATGTGTCATTTATTATTGTATATTTTTAAATAAATAAATTTATAGTTTACACCAAGCAGATGCTTATGCCGCAAACAAGTGTAAAAACACTGTTCCGGTTTAAGGCACGTATCATCAAATTAAACATTTCGAGTCTTTCAAAATCGACAAATTTGTCCCTGTGTATTTTGCGTTAAATGCTTTTTTAAAAAGAACAAATGTGAAGTTCCGTACTCCAATACATTGAAATGATTCTATTAGCGAAATAACTTATTTTAAATGCAGATTTTTTGCCGTGACCAATCAATGAATCGTTCATTGAAATTAGTTCATGGTTATTTCTTTTCATCAGGCGTCATCAACGCCAAGATATCAAACAAAAAGTTTCCCAACTATATATTATAACATCACAGGAAAGCAGATTTTTGTCACCACGAAGTGGTGTAGGCAACGTTTTAATCAAAAGTAAGAAAGAGTGGTTAATTGCTAATATAACACCTAAACTGTCTCATGGGTACAGGTTCTATAGCATTATTACTAAAGACAAAAAAATTTACAAAGCTGGTATTTAAATCTCCTGATTCTTAACTTAAACTCAAAACCCAGTAGACCTTTTAAACGAATAAGTGGATATTGATAATTACCTATAGAGAAATTATTAACACAGATAGTCACATGCACATATCATTGAAATAGGATGAGTTGGACATCTCTCTCACTCTTTTATTACAAGGAAGAAACTAGGGAAGTACTCGCCTTTTTTTATTGCTGAAAAACAGTAATGCTATTGCAAAAAATATTACGGTTTGGTAGCTATTGTGGCCAACGACTTTACTAGGTAAAGAAGACTCTAAGAAAGATCATAACATGTCTGGCGACTTTTCGCTTGACGTGCAAGGCGTTACGCGAATCCATCGGATAAACCTGCTCGTGTAATAAATACCTGAATATTAAAATAAAATAACAATAATTCCCTATACTTGTACAAAGCTATGCTTCATAAGATTTTATTTCAAAAGTTTTTATTACCTAATTAATAGGTAATTAGAAATACATTAAATTCTCGCAAATAGCTAATATTCCACAAATTGAGGACATGTAAACAACGTGTATGTGTAAAACAATTAGAAATATCACTTTATCTTAAAGAAGTCGTCATACCTAATTTGGTATTCATCAGTGTACACAGAACAGACATAAAAGATATTTTTTGTTATATCATTCAATAGCCCCAAATTCGGCATGAGCAAAATCTGTGCATTTGAAAATTTCAACAAAATTCCTATGTTTACTAATGTAGCCTTAAAAACAAGGATGTAACCACGGACATACAAGAAATAATGTCGCACAAACCCGTTTTTGGTTTATTTTTATTTACATTCCGACACAAACATAAACAAGATAACAGACTTTTTAATTTACGCAATTTTGTTAACGTTACAAAACAAAACAAGTTTTCTTTATCCTTCTAGTATTTTAAATCGCTATTATGGGTGTTGCAACTTTGTATTTCATTTACCTTATATCTGAAAAGAAATTCTAAGGACAGCTACTTTGTCAACATTGTTTTTTAGTCTTGGTAGATGATTTCATTAATGTTACTATAAAAATAATCATTACGCTACTGTAATATCGTAGTTTATGGGTGTGAAAGTCTTCAGAGCCCAACTAATAGATTTTAAGTTTTATCTCACATTTAAACATGTCTCTGTTAATGAAAACGGCAATTTCGAGGTCAACATACTCCAGTGTTGCACTTTCACTTATCGCCAACTAGTCTTACCGTTTTCGCCATTGCGCTGCTGTAACTCCATAGTGCAGAATTAATATAACACTAAGATCACGTCGCTTTATCGATATTCATTGAAGCCCGTAAGCGACCAGCGACAACGAACGGCAAACAGTGACTGTTTTGCCTCGCCGCCACACTGCGTTGCGATAGAAGTTTTTGTTTTTGAACGTCACCCGCATGCCTTTCGATAAGTGGTGCGTAGGAGCTGGTAAACCCTTTTTAAAGGTAACACACAGGAAACGAATTAAAACCACTTCTATATTTCGAATTTAAATTTATTATACACGTCTGCTCTCAATTATCTGCCTATGTACATAAAATTATTAAAATAAAATAATATTTTCTGTAATGTGAAATAATTCACACATCTAACGTAAGACTATTCAAGTATTTATATATACAAGGAACATTACTTAACAAGACAATCATCAAAAATGATATAACTGTAAGACTTAAAACGCGTGAAATGCACAAAGGATTAACAGGAAAATCAAAATACACAATAAAATAAAAGACAACGCGACCTTTGCAGGTAAGTGAGAAGAATTTTGAAAGTGCCAGAAAAATAAAACATTTATTTAGACATCAGTCATATAATTCCATTAAAAAGGCTATCGAACATAGTAGCAAAGCAAATTATATCATCAAAATCATAATTTTTCCATTTTACATCATAGTTTGTATGTCATGAAAACTTAAAAGTACACCCTAATTAAATCAACGTTATTATTTAATATTTCATCATTTATCACTATAACAGATAACATTTAAATATCACATTATGAAATGTTTAAACATTACAATAAACCCTTGAATGTTACAAATCAAAAGAAATAATACCCAATTAGTGTTTACAAGAAAAAAAATGAAAAATGTCACAAGAACAATAAATGGAACATACAGATTATTGTGATGTAACCTTTACATCTGAATAAAACCGAATAACTGAACACGCCGATGGAACGACAATAGCTGCATTATAAAATAACCGTTAACAAGGTCTCAGCGACGCATTTTGTATTCAGAATACCAATAAAGGTATTTAGTGTTGGCAAAGAAACCAAACACAATGCATTAAATTCAATACGGCCTTGACAATTTAACATCCATGCAAATTAAATGTTTAATACCAGTTGCAATATATATTTCATTAAACAATTTAATAAAAATATAAAAACTGGACATTGTACATGATACTTTTAACTTAACATAAAAATACAAATAATAATAAGAACAACAGTGTTTTAATTTAAAATATTCTCTCAATGTACTTTTCCATCAAAATAATTTCCAGGTTTTGTACGAGTTTCTAATCATCATTCTTATCCAGCCATTATTTTCAGACTAAACTTAGAAATTTAGTAAAGCCATCAATTTAATTCATCCATCGGCCGACAAATATTCAGCAAAAACCATTAATTAATGAACTGTAAATAAAAGCTTCAACATTCATGTGATATGAATCAAAAACATAATGAAATAACCAACTCTTCATTAAATCCTTCAACACTGTTTAATATAAAATATTGCTAAATTAGACTGTTTGTATGTTGTATTCATTACTGTAGTTTTAAGTACACCTAAATATTGGAAGGCACTAAGACCCTAGACTACAATAATTTCTGTACATTACATAAATGATTCATTTGTTAGTCAAACTGATACACTCATCTACACAGTTACAATTTTCCATATAATTATTGCTCAGTATGCAACAAATTAAATTCATTGCAATTTGCAATATATATTATTATCATTTGAGCGAATTATAAATATTAATAAATAAGAGTAATGAATTAGGTTATTTTGCATTTATTAATAAAAAACTGAAAATATTTTTAAATATAATATATACAGTGGTCAAGAGACAATCATACTCAATTTTCGTTATCAAAAAAATTATATATATTTTTATTTAAATGGCAACATCAACATTTCTTGTATTAATATAAAAAAATATTTCGTAAAAAGATCGTATTAGATGACGACTCTCGTCATGCAACGTAATATATCAATTTGTTTGCAGTTTACAATGTTATCATTAACAACATTCTTCTGTGAAACTTGCTTAATAAATATTTACTTTATCTATCAGTGTTTATACAATAATGACCAACATTTTTATAGGAGATAAAAATGATTTACTTTGTAGTTATACAAAAATGAACTTTTTAATTTAGTGTTTGGTAGAATTATGAATAAACAATTCTGGCAAGGAATTAATAGGAATTTATACAAGTAAACTCGGCACAATTTTTATAACCCAAGACTCTCTATAAAACAAAATTCATTTAGGGTAAATATAAATTTTGATTCTTTTAATTTGAGCAAAGGGTATCACAATACAAACTATACATAAAGATAAACCACCAAAGTTCAATATAAATGACCACACCAAACCACAAAATATTGCCAATATTCTATGCAACTGTGTAGACAATTGTACCAAAACCATCAATGGAATGGTATTTAGGCAACATCCTGAACGTACGACTAGCAAATATCATTATCAATACATATATATGTATATACAATAAAAAAAATCCTAACAATAAAGCCAGGGCAATTAACAATTTAATTCTTAGTAGCCTATGTATTATGTAAAATGAGTACGGACTACATTAAATGCATTTTTACTCATTCATAACACTTATTTACATGTGACTATAAAATAATTTACATCTTACAAAAAATATGAAATTGGTGTATTTGTTACCCATACGTGTGCTTTAATATTATCTTCAAGGCTGCTCTTGTATATTGAACCCATAATTTTATGTTAATTCAATATTAACAATAGTTTTGCTGAATTAAACTTGGGACAGATGTAAGCAGAGTAAACTGTAGCAACCAATTTGTGGTACCTATCATTCTTATTGATAATTTGCTAGAGAGATGTCCATCACCAGGTGACAGTCAACTAATAACAATGCCATAAGTACGACTCCCCTTTGTTGCTATGGGTTACCTATTCCAAATCTAATTTAGCTAAACAATAGTTTGTAATGATTGTGTTTTAATCATAGGAAGCCAACACTCTGTGATTCTGAGATTCTGTATGTCAACAGTGTGCACTGTTCTCAATAAGTACTACACTATAAAATTGCGAAAAAATAGTTATAGCACACTATATTACTGTCAATGGTATAAAAAAGGGGAAACATATGGTTTCCAGACTTTGTGAATGATCAATGTTGTGAGGTTAGGCACTGTAATGACGGCGGTTCTTTATTTTCGAAACCAGGTTACATATCTTCAATGCGGGCCTAGTTTCAAACCCATATATTTCATCATCATATCAGAGTTCAATAGTAGGAGCGCTTTGCCGTCTATTTCCTGTAACAAAATAATGTTTTGTTGTCAAATCCTATGTTGTCCTAATAATATACAAAATCTAAGAGTTTAGAAAAGATATACAACAATCTAAGGAGCCCTTATTATGAGTACTGCTTAGAGACACAAAGGGGCGATCCATAAATTACGGCACACTTTAGTTACGTCATGGTTAGGTAAAGGGAGGTGGTCCCTGAAGTGTGATATGTATGGGAGTGTCTAGATTTCGTGACGTCACGGTCTCAAATCTACGTGTAAAATAACAATAATGATTTCGGAACTGCTGTTTAAATTTAATAATTCATAAATGCATATTAGCCAAATATGTGACGTAATTTATGGACGGAACCCATCAATTAATTTGTCTGGTTTTACCAATACGAATAACAACTAGTCGTAATTTCAAATCATTAAAAATTCTGGTGGTAGTAACACTTGTGATAGCATAATCTAATCTCTTTCAACGCCAAATTAAACAAAATCTAAATGCTATTAACGTAAGCAACCTTTATCGGCGCCAAAAAATCGGCGTCTTTTATTGGTTAAAATAACATGGAGTATAAACATGATTTCTGAATGAACGCTTCCGTCGCCATTATCGTTTCTTAGTAGACTTTTAGAATTTTTCTAAATACTTGCCATCTCTCATTAGTCTCATGTATAGTATAATCTATTCATAGTAACAACTCACATGCTTGCGAAACAGATCGGCATGCGCCGCCAACGCTTGGTCAGCAGCTGCTATAAATCCTATGACGTCTTCGACCGACCAATCGGCGGGTGGGGTCGCGGGCGAGGGCGGGGGCGGAGCGCCCGTCGTCGAAGATGCGGGCTCCGGCCGCTCGGGGGACACGCGGGCCATTTTGCAATGGGAACCCTCACCCAAACCATTGAGACCGTTGTCTACTGGCAATTCCTGACAAATGAGACAAAAGGTGATAACTAACTAACTATGGCAAACATGTTTTCACATTCAAATGTTGGTGCTGTTGAATATATAGATTAATAGACTTTATACAATACAAAGACATACATAAAAATTATTATAAAAACCATAATAGGTAAAGAATTTTTAATATAGATTCATAAATTATTAAAAATATGTGTTATTGCGAAATTGTTTGAACTTTGATCATAGTAAACCTTTTCTATTTAAAATACATCTGGTTTTATAATAATTTGTGATCAATGACAGTTGTGATTAATATTGCAATTAATGAATAATTCCAGTTGAGTTTCTTACACCTGTTCTTTTTAGGTTCTATTTCTGAACCGGTACTGCTTTTTTATACAATAAATAAAAAAATTGTTATGCTTTCATGTTGAATAAAGATATTTTACTTTGACTCTATGAAACTGTTTTGTGACCGGCAGAAGATTAACATTTCTGGTAATTAGAATATAATTCTATAGTTTAGTCAAATTAAAGAAAGAATTTACGTAACAAAGTATAACATACAACTCAACTGGTGCTAAATAGTCCAGCACTATTATTGGCTTACATTGAAGAGAAACATTCTAGGTCCCATTTCACTAATAAACAAGCCTTCACACCTGACAAGATTTTCCTTATCTTTTAGATTCTTAACTTAGGTTGCATGTTACATTTAAATATTAATTAACTAACTTTTATTAGTAATCTAGACTCCTATCAATTAACCAAATATTATGATATAACAAAATTGGATAGTTTATTATTAATTTTTCTCTTGAATTATGTTATTTATTATTAAAATTTATTTCGCAATATTGTTTTTTTCTACAAAATAAAATTAACAAAATGCAGTTGCAGACAGTACAGCCATAGCTGTTATCTTAGCATGTACTGCTACACATGTCAATCTTGTTCATATTTACATAGTTTTCTTTAAATTTGCACAAAACAGAAAACAAAAAAATTAAAACATGTGCAGGTTTTATTTCTTTATACAATAAATTAGGAACACCAAAGCCTACTGTTATGTTAAAAAAAAAGACTGTATTTACCACTTTGTAGACCTAAATCCAAAATGGTTTCACCTTTCAGCTATATATACAATGTAAAAATTTAGATGAAATATTGTAACCATCACAATCTTTAATACAATTCTATTAATTTGCAATATTTATGAAAAAAGTATTACCTAATTAATCTAACTAAATAATATATTATTTTTAATGTTGTCCACTTACAATAACAGGTCTCTTGGAAGCAGATGACACACCATTAGATGTTGACTCCCCACAGAGATTACAAGGCCGTCCTGCAGCCTCACCGGTGTCTATCTCAATCATTCCTGCACAGCAACCGAGTCCAACACAAAAGAGTTTCAGCCAATTCTTCAAGTCATCATTGGTGAGATCAGTAGGCACTTTGACTGTGTAAGTTTTACTTCCGGTGGAAACCTATAGTGTTAATTTCATATTATTGTATAGCACCGAGTTTATAATTTAATAAACAATATTTATATTAATGATTATAAATTAACATAAATATTGTTTGAGTAAATTTGGTTGAAAATTTATTACTATGTAGTGTTTTTTTTTAATTATTATAAAACCAGAATGAACTGGCATTTTACTATTTAATGATAGCTTTAAGGCATTGTTAGAAATTTTAAAAAATATTTAAAAGCAACACAAAACAGTCTATAAATCTAATTTATTTAACAATACATACAATCTATGTAAAGACAAAAAATTAACAACCCATTCTTGATTATCAAGTCACATCCATAAAAAATACTGAATACAATTTTTTTTTACGGATGTTACTTATGATGTTACATAAGCAAATATTTACCTGTGCGGTTGTAACATTTGTGTAACTGCTTGAAGCGGTAAGCACAGCCCGTGTTACTCTCTGGGGGTCTGGATGCACACTTAGCAGTTCCTTTGCGAGTGCCTCAGCAGCCCCTGATTGTCCGAGGCCAGACACCATATTAGGCAAGGTCGAGGTACCACCAGAACAACTACCGCGGATGCGCAAATGCACAGTAGGAACTATAGGAGTTGGCATTGAAGGATTGGTGGAGTTTGTACTACCAGTAGATCCACCTTCTGGAAGTGCCGGATTGGGCATTCCTATTGGTCGTAACTTAAATCTGAAATAGCCATTTTGAACAATTAACCAATGAAGGCTGTTTTTGTTGATTCATATATGTGCATAAAGCATTAACTGATAAAAAAAATATGAATGTAATTTTCTATAATGTACAAATAAGTAACATTCAACAAGTATTTATTTTTATAAAAAAAATATTACCTAGATCGGGGCAGTTGCACTCTTTTGCCCAGGTGGTTGCAACGGATGACCAGCTCTCGCGCACCATCCAACAGGAAATATGTCTCTAGAGTCATATCTGCACCAATAATCAAAAGCGCCCCTCCATCCGTCAAAAGTGACATGAATCTGATCACTTTTAACCGCTCCAACTGTGGCACAGCATATTAACTGTGGGTTTTTCTTATCAACTGCCTCCAACTTCTGGCCAACAACAAATGAGTTTGTTTTTGGTGTAGGAGGCTCCGGTTGGAACACTTTAGGAGGAGCCATTTCAGCTCCATTCAAGGTTTTTAGTAAAAACATGGGCCAACTACTGGCATTCATTCTAAATCCTAGGGGAGGTTGTAACATACCATCATTCTTCTCACAATGACCAATAGTATGAATATCTCCAGCATCCACAAGTCTCCAAAAGTCATTTTTATTATCACTGCCGTCCAATCTCAGCCTAAGTCGCGGTCCCAGAACACCGACTACGGTAGCAATGCAAGTAGACGTCAAATTTCGAGGATCGAGAGCTTCCAACTTCATATTCACTTTAAAATCATTGACTGGTGGCACTGGAGCCTGCTTGAAGCATTCCTGTGGTGCCGCGGTACTGTTGGTCTCTTTCATGTACTCGTTCCAATCAAACAATTGGAATAAATCGTAAAATGATCCGGTGGAATTGTTGTTAGAGTGGTTCTCTGATCCGTTTGCGCCATTGCCAGATTGTGGTGATGTCGTCCGTTTCTCATTCTTCTTTTGATACTTGTTGAGACAGTAAGTGGAACAAAAATTCTTACTACTTGAAGGAGCATTACCTCGAATGACATTGTCACAATGAAGACAAGCGCCTTTGCTATAAGCCTGCCTGAATTCTGAAAGACAAGTCTCCGAACAAAACTCTTTTTTACCATTTTCAGTTGGTAATACATACTTTAGTGGCGTTTTACTTTCGGCACACCATGTACAAGTACGTTTTGGTGGTCTTCCAGGCCCACGTATTTTGCCGGGAGCATGCCCCGAGGAGCCGACAGTATTGTTTGACATTGTTCAATCTTCGAAATCTAGTGCATTATATCAAACAGTCATTTTATACACTGCATTAGTAACTTACATTTTACTCACGACACTCTCTATTATAGTTAATATAAGTATAATCGAATATCTTACGCAAATATAAACAACGTCAGAAACTATTTATGACGCCATTCCAACGGCCATATTCTTTTTTTTTGTTTTCTGTGGGGACTGCAAGCGTAATGTTACCCTTTAGTTGTCTCTGCTCATTCTTTATTAGAATTATTTATTATGACGTAATTAATTTTCTTACATGTAACATCTACAAAAAAAGTTAAAAAAAATATTTATTTATTAAAGCTTAATACTAAAACAAAGGCCAAAAGGCATAATCTACCAGTCAACCTTTGGGTGCTACAGAAAAATTAGGTAGGTGCATGAATGAAATAAGGCGAGGTTACGGTTTTTAACAGGTTTAGGGAATGTAAACTATAAATTTACATAAATATGTACTAAGCATTCCCCGCGACAGAATCGTTACTCTCCTAACAGTTTTTTTGAGTAAGTGTTCCTGAGCTAGACTCTCTGCCTTCCCGATCTCAAGAGGTAACACATGCCACAGAAGAACTGACTGAACAAAGAAAAGAGGAATTCATAACATCAGAACTATGTGAAGGACAGGAAAATAGACGTTATTATTTGAGCACGGATGTGTATCGTTAAGTGAACAAAGATACACAAAATGAGAAGTCAAGTAGGAGTAGAAGCAGAATCAAAAAGGCATATAATGTGGTCCGCGCTGTCAATGCCCGCCTTTGGCGTAAAGGTAACCACGAAGGTTTTGAATGATAACACGAAGCGTTATCGTTCAAAACCTTCATCTTACTTAACTAGATTAAAATGAATCGAATGCAATTATTGATTACTCTAATTTATTGAATTGATCTGCATTAAGGTCAAAATAGCAAACGTCATCATAGTCGATTACAGGAAATATTAGGGACTGTACAGGTTTGACTTAGCGGGCAAAAAGTTTTTCAGTCTGTCTTAGCAACATTATGCGTTGCACTCGTAACTTTTTCGCTCACGTCAGAAATTTACCTGTTCCAGCTCAAGGTCTTATTTAACACCAAGCCTAAATTTTCGATTGATTTCATTTATCATCAGTCAGTTTTAGTACACACCTGGACATAGGCCTCTCCTAACGCGCAAGCCATTAGGGGGTTTTGGACCAGATCCCACCACGCTGGTCCAATGCGGGTTGGTGGGTGGACTGATTTTTTACATGTCCATCCGGCGCATGGATCATCTTACTTTTTAGACAATTGGGTGATCAGCCCAAATTGTCCTAACCAATTGGATTGTAAACTTTTAAATAAAATCAATGATGTATTGATTTTTTTGACAAAAATTTCTATTTACATGTCTAAGTAACACACAAGTGAACGTATTAATTAGGAGAATAATATCCCCTGAAGAGCTAATCAGGAATATTTTAAAAGGATGGATGCATAAATCAAAGGTAATTAAGCGCGTCACATCGGGTACAAATTTTAAATTTTATATACACCTAAAGCGATCGATTGACCTGAATCTTTCGAAACAAGTGATTGCAATCGCTAGTGCTTTGACATGATCCGGCCGAATCTTTGGTGACACCTTTATAACCTATGCATGTTATTATGATCGGTGTTGGCCGAATTAATCTTTACCTCGCAAAAATGATTTCCAATATCGCAAAAAATGCTGAAATTGCGGAAAAACGCTTAGCAGAAATTAAAGCTAAGGTTCGTTATCTTACTGTTAACATTGTTTATTACATAGTTGCAAACAAAATAAAGAAAATTGGTTTTTTAGGTTGAGGAAATTAAGAAAATCAAAATAGAAGAAAAAATTAGAGATTTAGTAAAAGAGAACATAAATTTGACAAGAAAAATTGAAGAAGCGAAAAATGAGCTTATTGGTCTCGAAATAGCAAACGGTAAACAGCAATATTCTATTCCTTGTAAAGAAGAAAATGTTACAAAGGCATCAACAAACACTCCAAATGTTAAATTGCCGGAGACTCAAGAAAAAAAAGCTGATGATGCACCGCCTCCTGCAAAAGACAAAAAAGAAAAGAGTATTGTAAAGAAAAACAAGGATAAAGTCACAACTGCTCCCGCTACTGACACCCTGATAGACATTAGAAAATTGGATTTAAGGATTGGCAAAATTGTTGATATAAATAAGCACCCGATGCTGATTCCTTATATGTTGAGAAAATCGACTGTGGTGAGGAAGCTCCAAGAACTGTTGTGTCTGGCTTAGTGAACCATATTCCAATTGATGAAATGAGTGACAAACTAGTAATGGTTCTGTGTAATTTAAAACCTGTTAAGGTAACATAAAGTTATACATTCTTATGTGGTCCATATAAATTATATTTTTATAAAAGCCCTATATTCTTAGCATAATACTTTTTAAATTCTTCTATTATTAATCATCAACATCGGCCTGCATTAGTCCAATGCTGAACATAGGGCTCCCCTAATGTACGCCTTCTCCATTAGGGGATTTTTGGACCATATCCCACCACTCTGGTCCAATGCAGGTAGGTAGGACAGATGTTTTACATGCCCATCTGATGCATGGAGAATCTTACTTTTTAGACAATTGAGTGATTCGCCCAAATTGTCCTAACCATCCATAAAACAACAATAACTCAAAATTGTTTTTAAATTGGGATATAAACCCACAACCTCCTGTTTATAAAGCAAGCGCCAATACACCTACACCATGGAGCCGGTATACAATGGCAATCATTGTTAATGTAATTTATAATATATGACAATTTACAACATGACTTAATAATCTCTGAACATTAATGTCAGATGTTATATTTTGTTTGTCCACTTTGTTGACAGTGTTGACAGTGTCAGTGAAAACATGACAGTGTTGGCACACTCTTGCATCCCTATAGTAATAGGTATATGTGCATGTTATTTTAACAAAAAATAAACTAATATTATTTTTTTATTAAAATTTTACATGTATAATATGATCTTCAGTGAATTATGTTAGTACTTTTATATTAACCAGTTTTTTGTTATTCTATTAACCCTGCAGTAATAGTTACACAGGCTGCAGTTCTCTTGTAGGTCTCTTAGAACTGCATATGTGATAATTCAAGTTCATTCAAAATCCAAGACTAATGAAACCTACACCAACATGATTTTGTTCAACATTATACATCTTTAAAAAAAATGTATAACTTATTTAACTGACAATGTCATCTAATTTCAGATGCGAGGAGTAATCTCTGAGGCCATGGTCATGTGTGCCTCATCGCCTGAGAAAGTTGAAGTTCTTAACCCACCTGCCACTGCCTTGCCCGGTGATCTTGTTTATTGCGAGGGTTACCGAGGGAACCGGAAACCCAACTAAATCCGAAGAAGAAAATTTTTGAAACCTGTGCACCTGACTTGAAAACAAATGAAGACAAAGTTGCATGTTATAAGGGAAGCCCACTGGTGGTCCCTGAAAAGGGTTTATTGTAGCACCTTCTTTAAAGGGGGTCAATGTTAAATAAATTTTAATTTGTATAAAAGTTTTTAATATACAATGTTGCTTGTATAATAATAAATATACCTTTATAATAAAACCTATTGTTTCCTTTTATTGCTTCAAGCTCCTCTTTGAACAGATAGAAACCAAACAATCTTTGGCAGTTAAGAGTCCAACTGTCAAAGATTGTTTTGCACAAATTTTCACAAATTTTTATATTCAGTACAAGTAAAGGTAAGTTTGACCAATACCTGATGTAGTTATTGATTTTTTGAATGCAATAAATGAAGAAACGGTATGAATATCGAGAATTATACAATAGCAGAGTTGCTCCTTTTCCATACGGGAAGTTTTGACCGTATAGATATAGCAGAATAATATATTTCATGGAATGAATAAATGCATTATTTCCTCTATGGCAGTGAAAGTCAGATGATTAAAATTGCATTAAAATGTTTTTGCGTTCAGAAATATCGGTCAATACGCAAATCAATAATAAATTAATTGGACTTCTAGTTGGTACTAGTGTAGAAATAAACGGTGGTCCGCTTATTTCTGTTGAAAACCAATATGTGTTAACATTACTGTCTTCCGGTTTGATAGGCACCGTAGTTGGTGAAATTACTGTGAAACAGAGACCCAACCTCCCATGATCGCAGGGTGAAGAGTGGAGTGAAGTAGCTTGTGGCCATTTACGCTGCTTTTGTATAAGCAGTGCGTAACCCTCACCTCGCCGCTTTAACTAATTAAAAACAACAACTTGGGCTTTAAAAATAAATTAGATACATGAAAGAACTAATAAAGATTGACTGTAGTCATGGCTATAATTTACACTAGTAAAGTAGTCTTTAGCAGAATTAAACAAGTTATTGTAAAACAAGACAACCACTAAAATAATTCAGTGAGGATCAGACTATAAAATGGGATATGCCGAAAATGAAACCACATTTAAAGCAATGTCGATAATATATGTATATATATGTGTATATTAATTTTCTGTAATCAAATACGTATTTTTGCAGTAACAATTTAATGTTAGTACACAATTTGAGAACTATTTCGAAGTTAGAAAAATAGACAGATGTGACAATACAACATTAACATCAACACCGCAATATAATTTCATTCACAATTTCAAATAATTTCTCTGGTCCAGCCTGTAGTAGATATAATAACGTTTAACCAGTTTTATAATATATTATAAGGCTTAGTGTTATAGAAAAATCTACTTAAACATCAACAAATGTGTTTTGTGAGCCAGTAAGAAAATACTTTTATTAGAATTAATTAACAAGTGTGCTAGAAAGCTCTATTAGATAATATTGAACAAGAAACCACAATCATTAAATGTTTTGCGCTAATTTTAACAGTATATTATTTATATCATTTGAATATTTATCACCATACCTTAAACAATACTAAATTTATAATGTTCAATTTCGAATTTCATAGTTATGCAAAAAGATAATATGCGAGGAATGGCTTTTTTTTATATACCATTAACATACATTACAATATCGTAATATAAAAATAATTATATAGCAAGCATATTTTGTAGCACAAGTAATAAAAAATATAACATTTTCTTATGAGTAGACAACATCTCTATGAATTTGAGCACTGGCTCGTGTAAGTAAAAACTAGAATCTCATTGTTTCAACATGCAGTAAAGTGTTTGTTAAATAAACACCAGTAAAAATAAAATATTTATGCCCGAGCCAAATGTGATATGAAAGATCTGTCAATACATAAACAAAATGGCGGCATACGTAACGCGTTCCAATTTGAGGGCAGCCACCTAATAAAAATAACAAAACACGGTATTTTACCAAAAAACGCTATTGATTGGTCTATAGTTTGGCAAAAATAGACTCGAAATTCCTGCATGATTTCGTTATAGCCTAAATTAATAATAAACATCGTTATAATGAGGGATAACATCATATTAGACTTAAATTATTTAAAAAAATAAGTTTGCAATTAAGAATGGAAGGTACTGATATACGTCACTATTTTAGTGCGCGCATTTGATGACGTCACATTATTTAATTCTCACATTTTTTGTTAGTTTCAATTGCAATAAAATCATGGCAGAAACTAAAGACACGTTACCAATATTTTATGTTGAGCAAGAGAAAAATACTGCTAAAAGTACCCTCAATAATGCATTACATCACATTCCAAGCAATACGAAATAATGGAAATAGTGGTGTAAGATGATTAAAAGAGATTGAGACTAAAAAAGCTGAAAGAGAAAGAGAAATTTCTCTTATTGGTTTGCTTTTGTTTTCAAGATTACATAAATGTTGGTATACATATTCAGTTTGGTGCGTGAATTTTCTACATATTTCCTATTTTCGATGCGCCTCATGTTAGTCCTTTGAATAGTAGGATGTGGCCACAAAGCATTCATGAATTCCTAGTCATTTAAGGTATACTGTAGCTTTCATTGTTTACAAACATAAAACATAATTTTATGGCTCAGGCATTATATGTTTTCTGTGGTATTAACATACCAATAGGATGATGATATGATTATACAATTGTAATGACAGTTCATTTAACCCGACAGATATGTTCAATAATTAGATCTACATATATCTACGTTTAAAATATGTCCTACATCTCTCGACCGAATTGTGTTTATAGATATAATTAATTTTTAATTACAATAATAATTATCAATTCCTTCGCTCATACTAATATGCTGGAATATTATGCGGGGGGAGTTTTGGCTTTTTATTATTTTAAATGTTTAATAAATGTACACAGAATCAGGTACTAAAATCGTTTAGTGGTTTGGCATTCCGATTACTACAAAGTAAGTACAATGGCCAACATAAAAAGTTTTTATAATAACCATTTTTGGATAGCACTAACATGATCTTTGGTAAAGTAAAATTCTTATGTACTGAAATGGACATACATAAAAGAACAATTTTTTAACATTTAGTAAATCACAACTACTTTTAATGTGACTAATTAGTTTAATTGTTACTTTTCACAGTTCATATGAAAATACTGTCTTATGCATTATATTTCTTAAATATACATGAAAGAAAAAATACGTTTTTGTGGTGACATGTATGAGCAAAACTTTAATTGTTAAACAATGGTGTACTTTGACAACCTAGTGTATATAAATTTATATTTGTATAGTACAAGAGAGACAAAAAAGTAGATTGATTGATTTAATTAATTTACTAAGAATTTATCAAATGCTAAATAATCTATTGCAATATAGTTAACTTTCACAAGAGTTGAAAGGACGGTTAAAGAATTTCATTAAACATCAGAACACATACAGTATGTTGATTGATTTATTTCAAGTATTGCAACATTCTATTAGTACTGTTTTATCTCATTACATGTCACCACAGAAACTTAAAACTACAAATGTAAAAGTTGTTTCACTTTATCTAATTTAAAGCAGTTAACAAAATAGACATTGTAAGGCTTACAGACTAGATTCTTAGAATAAATGTAGATTTTAGGAGAAAAATAATTTAGGCCTTTATGACACAATAACGTAACGTCAAAAGAAGTACCGTTTATCTGAATTTAATAGTAAGGGTAACTATAAAATTAAAGTTTTGTTTCAATAATAAAAAGAGTATGAAAATACTTTCTCGTAGCACTAAATGTGATAAATTATAAAAGCTAAAAAAAATTTGCTACAACACCTAAATAAATAAATATATAAGAGAAAAGGCCTTCCAAAACTATAATTAGCACGTCTCCATAGCGAGTGTAACTTTACTTTGAAAGCAATGTCTTTTTTTTGTAAATGGCACAGAAGGACTAAATTAAAGAGGTGGGTATAAAATTTCCTTAGAATGAAAAGAATACTTTTTGTTTTCAACATTTTGAAGGAAGACAACTTTCGCATATCCTACAAAGTGTATATTTAATATTTACCCTAAGAAGGAGGTGTCGATGCATTCAACTACTTGTGGTAATATTGGAATGTTTATTTGTAATGTGACACATCCAATAAATGCAATTTGACGCATTAGTTCTGTAAAATGCATTCGCATAACTCCACTTAAACAGGAGAATCGATTAATCGATAACGTAACTTGATAAAATCATAAAAAGTTACTGTTGAAAACGAATAAATAATAATCAATGCTAAATACTTAAAAAAAGTACTTATTCAAAAGTGTCAAAATACGTAATGTTACGTTCATTAAAACGTTTGTTGTGACTTGGAATCAATCGATATAGAGGCAAGGTTTACTTGGCGTTTCCATTAGAGTTGCGTCGGCGGGAATCGACGTTGGGGCTTTATGCGGCGCTGGGCGAGCGTCGACTGAGTCACTGGGCCCAGCATTTGTGGGGCGATCGGAGCGGATGTCATTGCCTGGAGGCACAACATATCATTAATAACGATCTTACTAAATTTACTCTTGAACGTTGCACAGATAAAACCAACGGTATGCCTTGGTCTTTTGAGTAAAAATAATACCTTTTCGCTTCAATGTGGCGTGTTACCCTTTTTAAAGCAGATCTGGTGTTAATTTACGTTACTAATTAGCAGCACGTAAACGCTACTGTCTTCCAGTTTGAAGGGTATCGTAGCCAGTGTAATTAGATAAACAAAACGGAACATCCCATATCTCAGGGTAGCAAGTGTGTAAGTGGCGTCTAATGGGTGCATCACTTCATCATCGGGTGAATGTTCCGCTAGTCTTGCGTCGCTATAAATAATAATAAAAAATACTGATACCGTTTTTTCTGTTATTTCACGAGCCTTTTGTCAGAAAATACATACTTTCAGCGTTTCTTTTAGGCGTATAGCTTTATCGGTGTAACAAATAGAGCAACGTTCAGTAGAGCCACTCGGCACCCATTTCGCAACGCCTATAAGCGCGGTCCACTGGTGACGCCGCGTCGTCAACCAGTGGACCGCACGTGGTTACTGAAGTAATGACTCATACATAAATAATTGAAAATAAATTTTTTGTATGGTTTTAAAATACATGTACAGCGAGAATATTTAAAACCTGATTACAGTGGGCGTATGGCTGACAGGTACCGATATATTCCTTTTTTTCATATGAAAGTAAAAACCGGTATCGCTTAAGGCTTGACCGTGTTTTCTTTGATGGCAGTGGAGACAAAGAAAATATACTATCGTTCAATTTTACTGTCTCATGCCTATAAATTAAGTATCATCACTTATTTATAAACAGCATATTTTGTATATAAAAATAATATATTCAAAATAATTGGTAACTTATTACAAAATAAATAATAATAACACGTAGTTAGTATACACTATATTCAATTGGGAGACGAGGCAAAGGACATTTCTTCACAATTTCTTCTTTTATAATATTAATGTTTTTTTAATTAAGTCAGAAGATAAAAAGAGTTGTCCCGTATCTTGGCGAACATACTTGAAGATAATAGTTTCTGTTGCGAATATTATCTATAGACATAAAAAATTATTTCTGTTCGTTAGTTTTCTCTAGTAAAATTCGAGTAGTTTGTTTACAATTTTCGCCTTACTTAATTTAATATTTAAGAAATCGTAAATTGGCGCTAACCGCGTGCTGACAACGAGAGGACGCCGCGTTAAGGCGGTACGGAGTAGGCGCCGAGTAGCTCTAACGAGCGTTGACCTCTATTCGTCAAACCGATGAAGCCATACGCCCTGCCTATAAGAAACGAAGCTCTTTATTTTATGGCATAAGCAGGCAGACGCGCAGTTGGGCCACGTGATCGGAAGCGGTCACCGAAGCCCATAGACATTGGCAATACCAGTGGTATCGCCAACGCGCTGCGTACCGTGTTAAGTCTCGTTCACCCAGTAAATACGCTGGCTACGGTGCCCTTCGAACCGGAACACTACTGCTTCGCGGCAGAAGTAGGCACCGCGGTGATACCCACCTGGAAGGTGAGGTCGACCGCCCTGCGCAGGTCCTGAATGGGCGGCGCGGGGTGCATGGGCGCGGCGGGCGGCGGCGAGGCGGCGGGCGGCGGCGCGCACAGCCACGGCTCGCGCAGCAGCTCCGAGGCGCGCGGCCGCAGCGCCGGCTCCAGCGTGAGCATGCGCCGCACGCACGCGCGCGCCTCCTCCGACACGCTGCGCCACGCGCCCTCGGTCAGCTCCACCTGGGACGTCGTGGTGGTGGTGGTGGTGAATATGTGTGCAAATATATATAATAATAGATAATAAATAATACACGTGGAATTGGCGTGAACGGATAATGCTATACGATAATCGGTACCATTTTCTGCTGAAAGCGCTAGTGTGAAAATAGTTATGGACTCCGGTTTTAAGAGCGACGTCGACGCAGATTTGTTGGGTAAACGAGACGTAGCATGCAACTTGCATGCTATGTGCGCGTGGTGATAGCCTATATTTTTGTAGACAAAGCGTGTCACTCACTAATCAGAACGAAAACGTCTTGCTCGTTTCATCACTACACCTAATAACATAAAAAATATACAATGGCGATAATAGTAAAAGCGGTCGTAGCAGTGGACTGCCGCCATGTTCGGTACACGCGCATTGTTTGGCCAATAGACGGTAAATAAACGAGTGCCCGACGTATTCGTATCGCTACGTTTACCTTTGAAGTCTGATAAAAGATTTTGCATAATTTCAAAAGGTTTTAAGCTGATATATTTGAACAAGAAAGCGGAACCGCTGGGCATTAGCAATAGAGATCATTAAGTATAGAACTGCCTCCGTAGCCTAGTGGTATGGGCGTGTGCTTTAGAAACCGGAGGTCGTGGGTTCGAATCCTGCGGGGACGCAACAAATTTTCATTGTTGTTTCCTAGTTGGTTAGGGCAATTTGGGCCGATCACCCATTTGTCTGAAAAGTAAGATGATCCATGCGTCGGATGGGCATGTAAAAAAGCCGGTCCACCCACCAACCCGCACTGGACCAGCGTGGTGGGTTACGGTCCAAACCCCCTAATGGATAGGGGTGTATTAGGGGAGGCCTATGTCCAGCAGTGGACTAACAAAGGCTGATGATGTGTGATGTGTGATGTGATGTGTAAGTATAGATTTAACAGTGCATTTACCTTTCCAGACTCAATCCTCGCCAATATAGATTCCGGCGTATCATCGCCTGTAGAAGCGAACGGTGTACGACCGGATAGCATTATGTAAGCCAGAACGCCTAGAACAAGAAAAAGTTATAACTTAAATATATATTATACCACAATAAATATAGTAAAATTAAATCTATTCAACACATCCGTCGTTGCGGGCTTCGATCTTGCGGGGACACGTATGCGTAATCGTTGATTTTGGTTAGCCAGGACAACACGGACTATTGTGCTAAAGTATGAAGTAAGAAAAAAATCAGTCCCAGTTGCAGAAACCACCTCTCGGCTGCAAGAGGTATCAGTACATTAAAATTTTCATTTATCTAATCTATTCGTTTACTATTTGCGTTGTGCCGTTCAGACGCCATTCGCTTGGCTTAAAAAACTGCTACAAGTTGTTCAAACAAATCTGATATCACGAGAAAATGTCTGGGAGAAAGAAAAGTTTAACTAAACAAATATTAACATACCAAGACTCCATATATCGCAGGCGGCGTCATATCCAGCTCGTTTTAACACTTCAGGGGCTACGAAATTAGCAGTGTAGCAAGGCGTCATTAACAGGCCGTTTTCGGCACGAAGCTGCTTCGCTAGGCCGAAATCGACTAGACGAATGTCCTCTGGTCGTCTCTCGGCCGTCGCGAACAAGATGTTCGAAGGCTTTATGTCCCTGGGAAGAAAGATTTTGTTATTTATATCATCATCAGCCTTCGTTAGTCCACTGCTGGACATAGGCCTACCCTAATACATCCCTTTTACATGCCCATCCGATGCATGGATCATCTTACTTTTCAGACAATTGGGTGATCGGCCCAAATAGCCCTAACCAACTAGGAAACAACGATGAAAATTTGTTGCGTCGCCGCAGGATTCGAACCCACGACCTCCGGATCTAAAGCACACGCCCATACCACTAGGCTACGGAGGCAGTCATTGTTATTTATATATGGAGCATTATTTTTCACTTATAAGTGTAAATTAAAACTTACGTGAGACATTGTACTAATAAAGTATTCTGGTCCGATAGGTCCGAAACTAGTCGGCACCAATAACGATTTCACGTGAGTTTCGCCGTTCATAGAATACGTTATTAAATTCATTGAGTGTAAAATTAAATGTGTGTATACTGCGCATTGTTGAAATAGTTTATAATATCTTTATTCTTCTATGATTATTCAATCGTAGAATTATCATGCAGTAACAAAAGTGAATACTATAAAACTACAACAATATTTGTTGTCGTGTCGTATGAAATTTTAAACTCAAATATCTTTATTAAATAAAATTACTTTACGGATTTTATCGCGTTTATTTTACATTTTAAGTCTACCCCGTGACCACAGCCGCTGGAAAGTGTTCGAAACGTCGGAAATTTAAAATGTAAAATAAACGCGATAAGATCCGTAAAGTAGTTTTATTTAATAATGTATAATATTCGCGCAATCAAATATCTTTACTGAACACATAGCAAAGTGTGATGTACACGCTTATTGATTATCAACAATGCCAGCACACACGGTTATATATTATAGGTTAAAATTTTACTTGTATTTTAATACTCTTTACGTAATTTTGTCGGATTTTTGAGCAAATTTCACCACCGTGCACCGGGTTCGAAATAGCGAATTCGTAATAATAAAAATGTTCCAATTCTAAACTTTTGCGGGATTTTCTTTTATAAAAATTTTCTTTAAAAAGACGGATGAGTCCTGTCTTTTACATATAAGCACAGGCAGTCCTGTTACTAACCTAGCATGCGAGGTTCCTGAAATACGCAAAATAAATCGAAACGACGTAAATCGAGACTTTATTTTCCATATGTTTATATGATCATGGGTTAGGATCCGCATTGACTCAAAATAAAAAAATAAAGTGTAATTATAATAAAGGATCTACATAGTTTATTATCAAAAGTAATTTAATAATAGTTGTTCAAATAATTGAACGCCGAATATCGTAATAAATGACGTATGCTTGAGGAAAAGTCAAAAAAATCTTCGACGTAACTTGACACTTACGCAAAGCGAGGATTGTCTGTACTTATGTCTGTTCGACCTACAGTCGCTATAACTGTCAGTTACTATCAAACACATACGCACATTCAATAGTCTCTAAATCTCTTCGAGTATTTTTCTAATTTCTGCTTATACATACCTGTGTACGACCGTGTGCCGATGCAAATAGTGAACCGCCTGCAGCACGTTCCTCAATAGAGGTGCGGCTTCATGCTCCGGCAGATGGCGCCGCTGCGTTATATACTCCAGAAGTTCACCGCCACGGCACAGCTCCGTCACGGCCAATATACGACCGCCCTCCTCGTACACGCCGCGTAAGGTCACTATGTGCGGGTGCTGGCTGTACCTGATTCACGATACAACATCGTTATTTATAGCAATATTATGAAGAAGGAACAATTGTATTTATCTTATAATTATATTTGGTAAAGAATAAAATTCTTTCACATTACTACAGAGCAACAAGGGATACTATTATAAAATATTTAGAAATACCTACAAAAATCTACTCAAGGATTGTAAAAAATTGCCATACAACGGTCTTTACTCTCATTAAAATATCTTTTATTAAACCTTTAAAATTTGTGTGTTTAGAATTTTTGCCTATTTTGAATTATTGTCTGTCTAAACAAGCGCAGGCTCTGTCAAAATTTAAAACCATAGAGAATATATTTAATGTATCATTTATTCTGTGGTCTGCAAAAGATCATTTATAAAATAAGTATAAGCGTGATTTAAATAAGTTTATTGAACGTGCCTTAATAAAATTTCGATCTCTTCGCGCGGGTCATATTGCAACTTGTCCATGATCTTAACGGCATATTGTACTCTGGACGTTTTGTGCTCGCAAAGTCGAACCACTGAGAAGGAACCAGTGCCGAGTTCACCCATTAATCTATAAAGAAAATAAGTTATTTTTATAAAACACCATTATAACATTATGATTAAATTGCACACTTAATTAAAGATTTGATAAATACATAAAATTACTTATCTCTTGTAATATAAATACATAATATATTAACACAAGTACAGAAACGAGATACTATGAGACAATACACGAGACACTATTTGACATATCAAACACACAATATGCTTCCTTTGATGGGAATCAAACCCACACCCTTTTGCGCAATCGATATGATTAATAACCACTGCGCCATATAGGTAATCAAGATGCTTTAGTATTGCCGTACGCAATCAAAGCAGTTGGTGCTTTGTAAGGGTACATAGTTGTCTTCCAGTATAATTCCAACTGACCACCAGAACGAAATAAATACTGTATAATACTATCCGATCTTGAAAATCTCGAAAAGTAAATAAACAAAAAAGCTAGTAAAGTAAAAAATGTAGCATTATTGAACAATGATACCAATACTCAACTTATCAGAACTAAGTTTAACATTTCGGCGATAAGAGAACGCACGTTTGCATTTGTACTTTACAGCGATACCATAATTTATTTAGCAGATAAATTGTGTTAACTCTTAAGTGAACTAAGTGAGGACAAAAAAAATATATCTCACCGGTACTCGTCAAAGAAATTGTTCCTGTTGACGAAGCCGGCCCAAAACTCTTCGGTGGAGGTCTTGGACTGCGGTGCGTGGTTCTCATTGGTGAGGGTCTTGTTGTTTTCGTCGTCGAGTAGGCAAGGTGCGACGAAACTGAATCCCCTAAAACAAGCCAAGTATGTAAGTTTAAGCAGAAAGAGGTTATCATGAATTTAAAAGCGTATGTATGTTTCCTATGGGTGTGTATAGCAGTGGGTATTAAATCAACTTATGGTAATATTAATATATTTTTATTTTATCTTAACAAAGGTTTACAAAGCATGTTAAAAAAGAGAACTAATGTCCTTAGTAAAAGACAGTCGTTGCAATAGGTTCCCATAAGAACCTGTGTTACAAGTAACTAGGTCTCTGTCTCTCCCCATAGGCCATAGTGATTTGCCTAAAATTGTTACATTTTTAATCTTATAAATAAATAATAATGTGTTAGTGTGATGGATGATTTTGTATGCTGGTGCGTATTACAATGTTTTTCAAGATAAACTTTTTCCTAAAATGTATGCGTCCATCCATTTTAGGAAATATAATGATTTTCAAATAGGCATTGAGAAGAAACAGTCATTACGTTGATCGTAGTAAATATCTTTCTCAGTGATCCTTTTGGGGCTCGGGTTATAGCCCGAATAGCTCTCTTTCAAAGTATGTATTATCTGGTATAGTAAGCCGTTAGATTCATTGCAATAATATTAAATTATTTGTATCAGACTAAGTTTCTTGGAAATTTCAATCTAGTTTTAAGATAATAGAATTGTGATCAAGCCGCTTTCGTTGAGTTCCCATACCATGATAATTTTAAGTTTATAATGACAATTTCAAATGCAACAAAGAATAAAATATCCAGTAAGGGAAAAATTTTAAATAGTTTTTCGCGTGACTGAGTACATTGTATTCAATTTTTTTTTAAAAACGCGTGCAGACTTAGACAAAACATATTTAAAATTCAATTTGAGTTAATGAAACTAAATCACGATATTAGTACAGGTAAGTCGTCAAACTTCTTTATTACTTCGATAAATACATGAAAAACGGTCCATGACCCTAAGACAATTGAAATTCAAATGCTTTTCCATTTTATTTATAACATAAATGATTATGGTTCTTTTTATACTATCGAAACACGTACAGCCAGATTATCATAGTCAAAGTAAATTTAAGTTTTAAAAAAATTATACATATACCATAATGTCATTACAAAAAATATAAATACTGTTTCTTTTTTTAGAATGGTACGTATCACAACAGTTGCGTGATATTTTAATGCGCTCTTTAAAACATATAAGCTTGTTTACTGAAATAGCTTCTTAAAATAGAAACACTAATAATATACAAAATAGTTCTATTACGTATCGAATTGAGCGCGACTCAATGGTCACGGAAGGGTTTAGAGTTTAAAAATAACTCACTGTATTGTGACTTGCTTTGCTTCAATGGTTTACGCGATTCCTTGAAAGAGATGCAACATTTGCAAGTAGGTTGCTTATTTATAAATTGTAATTATGTTTGACCTGACAAAACCTTATATTTAATTGCTATTACAATTTAAAGTTGTGTCGTGTTTAAAACTTTAAAACTTGAAGGTCGATTTTAAAATTTGTGCATATTTTCATAAAAAAATTGCATTGAATTGGATGCCGATCATTGTTTTGCGTACCATAAATGGCGACGCGTAAGGTAATTTTATTTAATCCTATTCAATTATAACCTAAAAATCGTACGTGTAACGTTTTTATAGATAAACTAGCGACCCGCCCGGCTACGCACGGGTGCAATATTGATATCTGTAAAATGTATGAAACCATATATAAATTTATCAGCGTTTCTCTACAATGTTATGTATGGATTTAACATATAAACCTCCATCTTTAATAACTATATCTATTTAAAAAACTTCATCAAAATCCGTTAAGTAGTCTTAAAGATTTAAGCATGACATAGAGAAAGCGACTTTGTTTTAAACTATGTAGTGACCGTCATCGAGATGTCCATCAGTGAGTGACAGTTGCCTAAAACAACGACATACGTACAACACCGCTTCGCTGCTATAGGTTACTTTGGTAACGATGATTAAAAATCACGATTGGCTGCACTATGACGTCGAACACTGTTGGTGGTGAAACGTCGGCGTCGTTATTATTGGTAAGAAATTGCGTTTAGATTGAATATGGCAGCGCTTTGGAAATATGAAAGCGATTTCGGCATCGGTAAATTAGATTCCTTATGCTTTTACTACTATAAGGTACAATTCTTCTTCTATGTGTAAAAGTCGTGGTGATATTGCTCTTAATGTACTAAGGTTAACCACTTGCAAGTGCTCGGATATAAAACCTTCGTCGTCGTATTGTAACAAATATCACGTTATCCTTGTAAAGGTATGAAAATAGATATTCCATACTTAAACACTTCCAGTTAAACCTTCGAAACTACTATAAAAACACAAATTATAATGTACGAATTTATTATCGCAATGTATCAACAGTATATGAAATAAATTGATAAATAGATGCAAATTAAAAAAATGTTTAGGCGTTGTGTATAATGCAAAATGTTTAATACATTTTTTATTCCTATTTATGTTTATATCTTATTTCTATTCCATTGTATATGTAACGATATTGAGATATGTGTCCCAGAAGGATTAATATTTTTTTAGTTTTATGCATTGCGGGCTCAAAGCTTGACAAGACAATGTTTCAAAGCATACCTTAGATTATGCAGAGGTTACGACTGGCCGTACGTCGAGACGTACCGTAAAAAAAGAAATTCAGTGAAAAGGTGGATTATCCGTCAAAAACTGTTCAGCTTTTACACTTATACTTTTTTACTTACAATACCATAAAATACCTTAGAGTATTTATTAATATTAAACATAATTGTCAACTGCTACTCTGTACATTAATTATTCTGGTCTTAAACTTTGGGCCTGCAGTGTACCTACTTATTATAAAGCAACGTCAAAAAGTGCGTCATCTGTCTAACTATAATTTGTACTAATATTGCGATCCGTATACGTGATTACGTTTCGCCTTAAAGGATCGAACCATAATAGGTTTTTGACTGGCCCCGTCATAGCACGTTTGTTTTTGCATGACATCTGTAAATATGATTCAATATCTTTTTCTTCATATACTAGGGAAAGTTTTAAAAGCAATTTGGAAAAAAATTTGGAAAGAAATTATTATTTACATTTTATCTACCGACTATTTAAGTTTCTTGAAGCGATCGTTGTCAAAGGACAAACGACAACGTCAAGAAGAGACTTTTATACCCACAACTTTTAAACAACCGATATTTATCAAACAAGTCTAAGAACCGCACGTTCGTAAACGTAAACCTAATTGAAATCGCTTCATCTGTTCGGGTGCTATTATGCTATAGACAGACAGATCCATACACTTTGCATCAGAGGTTAAAAATTGAATTAGACAAATTAAAAATATAAGATCAGTTCGTGATTTGTTCCCATATTTCAAATTCGCCAACGAGCCTTGAGTCACTAAGCAATAATCCATTCATTGCTTCGTGAAGGAAGAGTGATGTTCGTTCGTTTTATGCACAGTTATAAGTATTTTTGTAATATTAGAACCCTGTATATGAAATATGTTTAACAGTTTCTTGTGGTACATTTAAAATAAATACACTACTAAAAAGGTTTATTACAAGAAAAACCGAAGCGTGATTAAACCTACCTACAATTTTATTTCAGCTAAAACTGTAAACTATTACCTGAACAATTCGTGAGCATTGGCAGAGGCAGGAACGCCCGGCGAATCTCGGGGAGTTCGACAAGTGAACTCCGAATCGAAGTAGAAGGCATCGTCCGCCCTAGACACAGCCGGTCTGAACGGAGGTATAACCTGCAGAGGAAAGTTCTTTTTATATAATATAATAAATTTATATAATGACGACCCGCTTGGCGCAGTGGTTAGTGTCCATGTATTGTTGCGCCAAAGGGTGTGGGTTCGATTCCCAACCGTGGAAAAATATTGTTTGATGAACAGAGTCTTTTTCTCGTGTCTGTGTGTTTGTATCTATATAATATGTAATTATTTACAAAAGAAAAGTAAGTCTATGTATTTATCAGTTATCTAGTTTCCATAGTACAAGCTTTGGGAAGATAACGTCGTGTTATTCGTCCAGAAAATAAATAAACACAATAAATGTTTTAGAGTTTCACTACGTTACCAGAGCCGAAATAAATCTCTAAGAAGATTTAGGCAAACACAGTCTTATCGCGACATAATATCATTCTGATCACTTTACGTAACGACGACATGCATTAGCAATATGATTGCCATACGTTTTATTCCTATATGATACTTTGTTTGTATAATATAGTCTAGTAACCGGTTATTATAAGCGAAAGATAGTTTTATCATTATCGGTAACCTAGAAAAACTTTTCCTTGAAATAAAAATAACAGATTTCTTTATACTATTTGCTACCAAAATTATTAAATAGCTGGCCTCCATTTATGATTGTAACCGACGAAAAGACAGACTTACAATACGCGTAGTAAAGCTAAACACAAGTACAGTCACTGCGCTAGGATAAAAAGTTCTTTGTTTCTTCCTGCTAGATATTTTCCCAAGTTCTCGTGGGGAAAGCTTTTAGTCCACCGAACGATTTATCTGAATGACTGTTATTACGCGGAGTTACTGATTATCCGACGGAAAACAAAAACTGGATTTCATGTGTAGACTAGTTGTTAATAAATTTGAACTCACTGACGTCCTATAACGACTTAAAGATTGTCTACCCACCACCCGTATTGGACCAGCGTGGTGGGATACGGTCCAAAAACACACCAATGAATGAATATAAGGGGAAGCCTAAGCCCAGCAGTGGACTATCACAGGCTGATGATGATGAGATGATTAAAGATTGTCTCCACAATGCTCATATGCCCATCTACTACATAGATCATCTTAATTTTCAGATAATTTCGTGATCATCAGAAGGCAGCGATAACACAAAGTTGACTCCGCAGCATTCGAACCCACGACCACTAATTTGCAAAGCAAGCCAATACCACTTCTGTACTAACTGGGATAGGCGGTTACAGTTCATCTCTTCAGTGAATACACTAGCTACGAAACATAACAACATATTTTTTTATTCCGCTTGCCTGTACAGTAGTGGTACTTCCGAATTCACGGAAAAACTCATACCTATAACCATTAGAAACCTAAATAAGTGGAGTGGGCTCGTGGCTCGTACACGATGCCAGAGGTCGTGAATTCTAATCTTGAGGGGACCAAACTACTTTTCTAAATTGTAATAATAGTGATCTAATAACTAGGAAATAGTTGGTTACGGCAATGCGGGCTAATCGATCAAAGATGATCCATGCGACGAATAGGCACATAAAAAGTCGGTGCTATGCCTAACCTCTCTCCTGTCAAGGGAAAATACCTGTATTTACGCGTACACTTGGTTACTATAATATCTCCTGCGTGGTTGGCTGATCTTTAATACAGATTAGCCGCCTTAGTCGTAATCGGCTTGGAAGACATTAAAATGTTATATTTTTGCTATACGATAAACCCACAGGCAAAAAGATCACTTTATAGATCGAAACAAGATATTTAGTGTAACATCATTTGATAGTCTTAGTTAAAACAAAGGACAAAAGTTACAATAGGAAAAATATTTTAAATTTTATACCAGGAACAATACTAACATATTTTATAGAAAAAAACTATTTAACTGTTTGCTTTAAGAGTTATAAACAACGGGACCCATAGCAAGAAAATGGCGCCAAAACGTATGGCTTTCTGTCTTCTATTTTCCTTAATGGTAAAATAGTGGTCGTGTGACGATTATTGGTAAAATATTGCCGACTTAAATTGGGACATTATCAAAACAACAAAACAAAATTAAAGATACACAACAGGTTTTAGTTTTATCGGTCCTTAATAAATATTTTTAACGCGTCCGTAATTTAGAACGCACGCATCAATTTAAACGCAATCATGATTTAATATCATTTTAATGAAACCAACAAAATAAATCATCTTAAAGACTCACAAAGCTAAAGTCCATTATTCAGATGATACAGTAAAAACTTAGTAATTAATAAAAAAAACTATACAAAAATACGAACAAAGCGTAATTAAGAACGCACAAAACCAACCGTTTCCTTGTACCTACGTTTGTAACTGCAAAGTAAAAGAACTACACACTGTTGCCCGAGCATTCGACCTCGTTATAAGCCCTCTCTAATGTCATCTGTTTTGTTTTACACCCGAGATAATGCGCCTTTACAAAAGACTAAAATAGACTAACCTCTTTCTTAAGTAGAGCGTCCCAGTCGATGCTGGCGAAAAACTCGTGGTTCTTTATATCTTCGATGCCGTTGGGACCCGCGCCTAATCTGTTTAGACATTAAATAAAATTAAAAAACAATAAATACGAAAGATATAGACACAGATAAAATCAACAAAAAAATATTAGAACAATTAAAAATAAGCTATACGGCGTGTATGAATGCTATCAGAATTGCACCGACAATTTACTTGGCGCTACGACTTTGTCGTTCACATTTATCTATACACCAAATAAGGCTTTGGGTCAAAATAAACAAAGCCTTATGTCAAACTCAATTGGCGCCAAAACGTCGGTCGATAGAATATGGCCGCGACCCCGCAATAAGGATGTGTTCGCTTTTTGCGCCATTAAAACTTTGTTTACATAAATTCTATCTTTAGTACAGTTTTTATAGCTATCATTTCATATCGGACCAAAAAATTGCTCACACACTTTTTCAGCAATGCACTCCATCAAAGTCCGCTATAAATTGAAAAATGTTACAATACAATATCTATGAAACAATACCTATTCTGTGGGTTCCGTTTGAACAAAGCACGGAGCAGCGATTGGGCTTCTTCGCTCAGGTTTGACGGCATGCCCAATTTAGCCTTCAAAATCTGCGTCATAGTCTCGTGACGCGTAGATCCGTGGAATGGTAAATTTCCTGTTAGCATTTCGAACTGAAAGGATTGCAAAAATCTTGTGAAAGTTTGTAAATGAACATTTCCAAATGTTTAATTCAGTTTCAACTTTTTGGACTCTTATAAACGCCAAATCAAAGATTTAAGCCTCATAAGTAATTTTAAATATGAATTTTACAATAGCAAAGATAGAATACACAAATAATCATACTTTGGAATAACTTAAAGATCATATTGTTACGTGATAAGTAAATTTTACTCCGTGGTCTAGCAGAATTGGCCCTTGCTTTATACACCAGAGGTCGTGGGTTCAAATCCCGTAGGGAAACAACTTTATGTTATCGTTGTTTTCTGGTTGGTTAGGATAATTGGGGCCGATCACCCAATCATCTGAAAAGTAAGATGATCCAAGCGTCGGATGGGCATGTAAAAAGTCGGTCCACCCACCAACCCGCATTGGACCAGCGTGGTGGGATACTGTCCAAAAACCCCCTAATAGGGAAGGCGTGCATTGAGGAGGCCTATGTCCAGTAGTGGACTAATGCAGGCTGATAAAGTAAATTGTAAGACATGACTTCATCCGCCTTCAAAAACCTTATAAAACATAACATAATGAAAACTCACTAAAGGCATACTGCCTACTTTTTGATATCTGTAAAATTTGTATAAGTGCATTTCTTTAAACTTTCAAAGACTATGTATATTGGCCTAGAGAATAAATCAGCCTACTTACCATAAGAACACCAAATGACCACCAGTCCGCAGCAAATGTGTGTCCCCTCCTATTAACAACCTCAGGTGCCATATATTCAACAGTGCCACAAAAACTGTAAGCCTTATCACTACTTGGTGGCAATTTTGATAATCCAAAATCGGTCAGAGCTATATGACCATCAGCATCTAACAATATATTCTCAGGTTTAAGATCCCTGTATATGATCCCCAACTTATGTACATGCTCTAATGCCAATGCAAGTTCGGCAAGATAAAATTTAACATCTTCTTCTGTAAACATTACCTGTTAAAAATATAGGCAGTGAAGTTTTTATTTGTATATGAATGATTAACTATTTATTATGAGACACTGCCTCCATAGCCTAGTAGTATAGGCGTGTGCTTTAGAAATGAGGTGTGGGTTTGAATCCAGCGGGGACTCAACAAGTTTTATTGTTGTTTCCTCTTTGATTAGGGTAATTTAGCCCGATCACCCAATTGTGTGAAAAGTAAGATAATCCATGTCGGTCCACCCACCAACCCGCATTGGACCAACGTGGTGGGATACGGTCCAAGACCCCCTAATTGATAGGGGTGTATTAGTAGAGGCCTATGCCCAGCAGTGGACTATCGCAGGCTGATGATGTATGTAAATGTATGTAACTATTTATTGCCTGTATTAACAATAACTAAAAAAAATTCAAAAAAGGTACTTAATACTAATACATAAAGTTTTGGTACTTTAGTTGACATATGTCAATGTTTCATTAAATGGATAAATGATTAAGGCTAATGAAACATACAATAGGAGCCAAATAGCAATAATATATATGAAATTCAGATAATTAATACAATGTCAAAAAGAGGATGTAACATGTGTTAGTTAGTCAATTACAAAAATAGTTTACCTCTTTACTGAGACGGGAAAATAAGTCACCGCCTCTTAGGAAGTCCAGTATTAAATATAGTTTTCCTGCTGTCTGAAAGGCGTAGTGTAATTTAACAATAAACGGATGGCCCATGTCAACTAGAATATTTCTTTCCATTTTCGTCCGCTCTCTATCCCTTACTTTTAATGTAGCTTTTTTAAGCACCTTAAAGAAAAAGTTTCTTTGTAAATAAATTTGTACAAAATATTATTATAATCACAAATTCTCATTAATTGGTTAATAATAAAACAAGTACTATTAAAAATAGGAACTATTCACAAAACTAACAATACGGTTTTAATATGTAGCTAATGCATTTTTATATGTACAATGTTACAAATATAATAAGTTTCTGTAGCATTTCTTTATTTAGCTTTGTGGTTTCCAAATATTGTTATATTATAGGATATATAATATTATATGACAACGGAGTGGTGGGATTCGGTCCCAAAACCACCTAATGGAGAAGGTGTGCATTAGGGGGAGAAGGGGCTTTGTCCAGCAGTTTATCAATTATGATAATATATGACAGAAATTAAATTTTACTACAATTTATCAATACATCAATTACAAGTTAGTCACAAATACAAAATACACTTGCACCAACTTGTTTATTTCCTCTGACTTGACTTTAGGTAGTCAATCAATAATTACAAACAATTTGTTTAAACTTCTGTCTATATTATACATCCAACAAAAAAGAACAAAAAGGGATACTTTATATACAAAATAAAATATTTACCTTCATTGCATATAATGTGCCCGTATCTGCACCGCTTACTTTCCTTACTAAAAACACCTTTCCAAATGAACCTTCACCAAGTACTTTAAGCAACTCAAACTGTGATGGATCAGCTTTCTCATGGCCTTCTTTAATAACATCCTGTAGTTCTACCTCACGCTCATAACTTAAATCTGATGAGTCTTGACTTTCAGTTGTGGAAGCTTGCCTTGATTCAGCTAAATTTTCTACTACCATTGGAAGACTGTTTGGTTGGTTGGTGATTCCTCGCTAAAAATTATGTTATTAAAATTAGTGATATTGTGGTCATGCATTTCATGCAAACAAAATATATAATACAGTTAAAATATAATATATAAACTAAAACAGTTATTAAACAATTAACTCATCTATGATATTAAAAAAAGCTGCTGAGTTAATTTCAAGAATAATAAAGTAAAACATTGGTTAAATTTTGCTTCCTAACATGGCATTCAATAAAATAACAAAAGCAGAAGGTTTGACAATATAAAAACAAATAACAAAACAATTGAACAAAGCCTATAATAAAGAAAACCGTGTCCTTTGTAAACATAAGGATCTAGACAGACTACATTAATGCAATGCATTTTCTTAACTACAGAATAGAGGCACAAAATAATGTGTGTCGTTAATAACTATTATATGAGCGAAGAAATAAACAATCTAGCAAATAGACTAAAACTAAGGTAAATTTAATATTACAAAATTTACTACCAAGTTGTCTCCAACATTTTGCATTCGCCAAGGATCGGAGGAATTCGCCAAAGGCATGATTTTTGTTTTGTCAAAGTAAACATTCAGCAAAAGAATAGAGCCTGATAACAACTTTGGATGATCTGAAAAATTAATACACCTTATTTGTCGTATACGCAGCCTTGGGAGTGTCATAAATAAAATACGGAACTATGATACGATTTTTGTAGGAGGAGACAACTTCATTGTCATTTATACGTCACACACGTGACATTAGGAACTGAAGAGTAAATAAAACATAATTACATTCATACTATGATATAAAAATTATTTCATATATTAAAACATATATTCTTTAAATAATCAAAACGCTAATGAAATGGAATAATAAATAATTAAAGCTCAAAAATTTTTCATACTTGATCTCATTAGTTTGGTATCGTGAATTGTCATTTATAACATTTTAAGCAAAAAGGTTTTTTGCAATGTTATTTGTCACATTATAAGGTCCGAACGGCTCATGTTATATAAAATATTTGGACATACTTTTAACAGTAGAAAGCATTAAAATGTTAAAAGATGAAAACGATTCCTATGCATCCCCGAAAAAATTAAACGTTGACAGCCTAACAAATAAAATAATTGGTGATTTTGGGCGATGGCAATTAAAGATCAGTATTCTTATGTCTTTGTTAAAGTTGCCACTGGCCTGGTATCAGTTAAATATAATTTTCCTGGCACCACCACAACAGTTTTGGTGTGCTAAGCCTAAATCCCTTGAAAAATATACAGACAATGAATGGCGTAAAATTTGTAAGCCTGTAAGTAGCTGAAAATAAAATAACGTTCCTATTATTTTGATTAACTGCAAAGATTTGTTTATAACTTTTTCAAATACAGTTATTTTTCCTTCCTTTTGGGCCGTCTGGGCGCTTAGCTATTTCGCAAACATCATTTTACTTTGTGTCCTTATTCTCTTTCTAGATAAATGGTACGGTCAGTTTCTTATTCATTGTGATTGAACCGAATAATAGTTTTTTTTTCCTTATGCCACTGAACTCGTTGACATCCTTAAACAACAGCCTAAGATCTCAGGGCCAACTTTTTACATGTCAATCTAACTCATGGGTCATCTTACTTTTACGGCGCCTGTAAATGGGACATGTTGCTCTTACCATCCAGAAAACAACGACACAAAATAGCATACATGTATGCAAGGAGACGGCCATGTGTTATTGATTCTATTTTGCACGTTTCTTTAGTGCAGATTTGTTTACATTTATAATAAACCCCGAATGTTTAAAGATATATTATTAAAAGTTTAAAAATTTTGAATACATTATTGGTAATGTTTCACCTTAATTTTTATAATTTAATTATAATGCGTACTGACTTTATAGGTTTTCTTGTAACTAAATAAGAACAAATTAATTGTTCCAGAATGTCATGGAATATCCATGTCTAGTTTTTGACCCCGACATTTTGGCTACAGTCCCGAAAATGGACAGAATGCTGATTCCTCTGGTGACTTGTAAAAACTTCGTGTATGATCACTCTGCGTATAAGCGAACTATAACATCGGACTTCGATTTAGTTTGCGAAAAACATTGGTATATTCACGTACGTATAGCATTAGAACACTACTATAGTATCAAAAACAGTCACTTTATTTTTTCGTTAAAAATTAAAACACCATTTAAATTTGGTCTAAATAAAACCAATAATAGCCGCAGTTTTTTAAACATAAATAGGTTCAAGATAGGGAGGCACTCTCGAAAACAGTGTTACAGTGCCTCTCGCGACATAGAGAAAGTGTGATACATACTTCTCTCTTACTCTTGCGCAGTTGGCCTGCTTAAGTGAAAGAGAGACGGAGAGAAAAAGAAAGAGGGTTTATTCTTCTTCCTACTATACGTATGAATATTCACATTACAATCATTCCACCACTACAAGACGTTGTCACGTACAACTTCCGTTCTTATACCCATTTTACAAGCAACCAATTTTATTTAACATAGTTGAATAAGTGAGGCATTATTAAATGGTCTTCTCTTTTTATACTCTTATATTTTTATTAGGTATCTATTTAACATAAGGAAAAAACGTAAAAATACATTAAAATAAAATTGAAAACTATTCTTCTGTATGCGCCACGTACCGGTAAAAGTATAACTATAAATAAAAGTTCGTGGGGACGGGAGTTTCTCACGATTTCTATGTTAGATGAAGCTTACCAAAGACAAAAGTCTAGAAACGTAGCATCGGTGTCCAAAAGAAAATAAAAGTGTTTAAATTCCAGGTGGCGCAATGTGTTCTTATGACAGGTATTGTTATTGGAGGAATTGTTTTTGGAGCCGTAGCGGATAAGTGCGGTCGCAAGAAGCCATTAATAATATCGCTGTTTATTCAAGCAGCGGGAAGTTTTCTAGTTTCCTTGTCGCGGAGCTTTTGGTTCTTCCTCGTAAACTGGTTTATATTGGCTTTGGGTTGTGGCGGTAGCTCAATAATATCGTTTGTAGTATGCATGGAGGTATATATTTTTATGTTATGTTTATATATTATGCTACCACATCTTTGAATTTTTCTTTAGGCGCGTCAGGGAAAATGATTACAGTAAAGAGCTCCGTGATCTAGCAGTGTTGATCCTTGCTTTATAAACTGGAGGTCGTAGGTTCGAATCCCGCGGCGAAACAAGTTTGTGTTATCGCTGTTTTCTGGTTGGTTAGGACAATTCGGATCACCTAATTGTCTGAAAAGTAAGATGATGCATGCGTCGGATGGGCATGTAAAAAGTCGGTCCATCCACCAACACGCATTGGACCAGCGTGGTGAGATACAGTCCAAAAACTACCTAATGGAGAAGGCGTGTCCAGCAGTGGACTAACACAAGCTGAAGATGGTGAAAATTTAATATACGTGGTGTGCACGGACATCTTAAAACTGCATCATGAAAAACCGACATCTTCAACTTAGATAATGCGATTATAATAGAGCTTTTAATGTATTAAACACCTTTTTTCAATCCAAGTGACGTTTTTTCTGCAAACGCAGGTGAAAGATAGTTTTTAAAAAGACTTCTATTTTTATAGCTTGCGCGAATATTATACATTATTAAATAAAAATTACTTTACGGATTTTATCGCGTTTACCCCGGCGGTCTACCCCGTGACCACGGCCGCTGAAAAGTGTTCGAAACGTCGGGAATTTAAAATGTAAAATAAACGCGATAAAATCCGTAAAGTAATTTTATTTAATAAGACTTCTATTTTGTTACGCCAAAGAAGTATAACGTCTAATGCGTATTATACAAACACAATTTTTAAAATTTTAAATACAGTGTCATTGACGTAATTTTAAAGGTGGTCAGCGGAAAATGGAGGACCATCGTTCCCGTGCTATATCAACTACCGTTCGGTTTTGGGAATGCTGTGTTGGCGCTTTTGGCCTATTGGCTGAGAGATTGGACAAAGTTGGAGTTCGCCTTAGCGACGATTTCATCGTTCTTTTACTTTATTGGTTCTGGGTGCCGGAGTCGCCGAGATGGCTTTTGGCCACTGGAAAATTTGACAAAGCTATAGGTAATATAATTAATTTTAATATAATGGGTAAATAAGGCGTGGATGTTTTTAAAAATCAAAATATCTAAAAGTTTAAACGGATTTATACAACTAATTTTACCGTATATGCAAATTGTTTCGTCTTATACGTAAAATTTCATTTGAATAATAAAAAAATACTGTTTGGTTACTTATATTATATTTACATTTAGGGTTTCCATATTTCATATATTAATTTATATGTACATTTCAACACGTTTAACCGCTACTTTTTTTTGTTTAGTTTCGTTTACACAGATTACAGACTTTATTATGGATAATTTACAACATTGAATGTATTCACTTTCTCAGAGGTCCTAGAAAATATTGCAAGGGAAAACAAAATGAATACCAGCGATATTTCAGCTTGGTGTTCGTCATTCATAAGCAAATTAATTGATCAAGAACAAATTTGTATGTTTTATGGATTTAGGTTTCGATATTTTAAGAATTATGAGCATCAACGTTAACTATTTTTGTTAATACAATTATTATGGATAATACAAACATTGAATTACACTTTTCAGGTTAATAATTTTCACCAAGAAACAATGAAACAGCTATATTTCAGCTTGTTCTTAAAATCAAAATGATGAGCAAATTATATTTTATGGTTTGGTGATATAAGATATGGAAACTTCTCTACAAATTTATAAACTTTATACTAATTTGTTAACTTTATTATTCTACCATAGCTCAGTTTAAAATGAAATATTATCGTTGTTTTGATTAGAATAAGCCGACACACTGAATTAGTATTGATATGAGTACTTATATTCAAATAAGACATGGAACCAAGTAAGCCTCATGTCAAAATCTAGTTGTCAAAGCGTTGTGACGAGTTGCGTTTGGCAACTACCTGACATTATTGTCAGGTCGTTGCCAAACGTCAGTCAGGTAATAGTCCTTATGGACGCGTTCACTATTACCTCAGTTAGTGTTTGACATAAAACTACAAGTTTCTAAACATCTTATAAATCTCTTTTTAAAGAGGACCGACTGGAAAAGTATCACTAAGTTGCCTATTTCTTCCTAGTGTGTAATAGGATACCGTATGCCAGTCTAAAGTACACCGTGGCAAGCAATGAGGCAAGGTAAACGAGATGATTAAGTGGAATGTTGCTGAGTAATTGACATTTCAAAGACAATTCGTTAAAATTAATGCTAGTAATATGAAAACACTCCTATATCCAGACACCTTGTTATAATATTTACCATTAAAACTGAGTAAACGAGTCAAAACATCCGTAGTTTCGAGGTCACTATATTGTAATATTATTGACACATTGTATTTTTAAATAATGTTTAAATGACTCTTTAATTTTAGGTTTTTCACGGGACTTTCGTTTTTTACCTTTTCCCAATACCTCGGTTTGATTGGTGGAAACATATTTCTTAATGTCGCAATGAGCGGCCTAATTTCCATCCCCGGCGGAGTCTGTTGTTTGTTCATTATAGCAAAAGCGGGAAGGAAAACGACGCTGAATGTGTTCCAGATAGTCGCGACCATATGCTTTATGGCTATACTTATTATACCGAAGGAAGACGGTTCAAATGAAAAATTTATATTCGTTTTCGCCGGCTTGGGATTCGCGGCTATGGCGGTAAGATGCTACGGATTGATAGTACAGTCTGCCATACTAATTACGAATTGGTACCTTCGTAACACTGTGTCCAACCAGAGTCCCGGAAGAAATGATGCATTCATATAGTTGGACGACCGTCACAACTACTGTATTTCACTCGTAGTTATATTTACATACATTCCAAATACTAAATGATTATCTAATAACGTTTCTTACACATTACATATGAAACTATCTTTTAATCATTATGTCAGTCATGTCATCCAGTCTTTTTATTCAGTCAAATAAAATCACTCAATCAATATCTAATGTCAAACAGTGATCTGTTTTTGTTACTAAACTGCAACCTTAATCGAGTAGCCCCACACCAATATTATTTACGCTAGTCTGTACTTGGTATAGCATAAGTAGCGCCTAGACAAAAAGACTGAGCAATCTCTACCCTTAGATAATTTTTCCTCTCGCAAGCTTTGAACTGTTTTTTAATCTCAAGATGTTGCATTCTAAAAGAGTCCAATAAGTTATAATTGCCAAGCATTGCTGGTTATAACAGGTTTCTATATTAAAAGGGTATATACTTCTGTATCCAAACGTACTATGAGCATGTTGTCTAGTTTACCACATAGCGGTAATATGGTTCACCTGTTATGCCTATGAAACCGAATAATCCACCAATCTTACGGTGACGAAATGTTTAGTCGCCTATTGGTCGTCTTATGGAAAGAGCCTAATGCTTTCTATCCGCATAGTTGAATTCTCACCAACTATATTTCATCTATTAGGTAAATTACAACAGGGATCTGAATCTGTTCTTTTACTTAGATATACATAAGAAAGTCATCTATTTGCCGAGTTGACTTTATTTAAGATCACCAAGTAAACACATATATAGCATCTATACATCAAAGTTCAAAATTTTTTCATGTTATTTTACGCAAGCAACCGATACATGTAGACATGTTTGTTTATGATCAAAATACTACCGTCTAAACACAAATATTATATTCTAAACAATGATTTAAGAAATTTTGGGATTGTCACCGATTATATTAAACAATCCCACCTCTACTGAATGAGTTCTAATAACAAACTTCCTATAAACTAACATTTAAAGACATTTAAATTTTATTCTATATAAATGTACTACTTTTATGGTAATCAATTAAAATTTTTCAGGGAACCATTCCAGCACTATATCTGTTTTCCGGTGAACTATTTCCCACGGTTGCGCGTAACATAGGCGTTGGTGGTGTCACTACATTCGCTCGGGTCGCTTCAATGATTGCTCCGGCTGTTGTTAATTTGGATGTATTGATGCCTGGATTGCCCATAATTTTACTTATAGCTATTTCTCTAACACAAATGCTTGTCATACTGCCTCTACCTGAAACAATAAATCAACCCCTTCCAGACACTTTGGAAGAAGCTGAGAAATTCACATAACATTTAATGACACATCACTAATCTAACATTGACTTGAATGACATCTAACATTTAGAAAATTGTTAAGATTGACTATTATAGATTGAATAATAAATATATAATTAAAGAGAATAATAATAATGAAGTGTATTTGTTGGGTAGACTATATTTGATTCATGGAAAATTTTGAGCCTTTTGAATACTTGGGTGTCAATTACAAAAAAAAAAATACTACCAATTTTGATTTTTCTTTGATGTATACTCAGCATATACACTTTATAAGATATGGTTTATTCCAAAACATCTAATACTTGTTTCAAGTAGAACTATACATTAATTTTATTATATAATTTTAAGTAAAATACTAACATGTTATACATATGTTTTTATAATAAATTATTTCTCACAAAATAGTTATTTATACTGTGAAAAATATTACCGGAACAAGAGAAAACAATTCAATATTTTGTCTTTAAAACAAAATAACTAAGTGAATGGAATAATAAAAAGTATACATTTAAATGCACTTCCACAATAAACTTGTGCTCTACATTTTATATATAAAACATTAGAAATCTTTAAAAAAAAATACTTGGAACATAGTAATGTGTTAGTAGTACAATAATAAAGTATAGAATTACAAAACATTCTTAAACATATAATATAGTATATTAAAGTTTAGACTAAATTTTACATGAATATAGGAGATCAATATTGTTAACCTATTAGGCTGTATCCATTAAACATGTAAAAAATATTTTGAGCATAATTACAGTTCTAAAATAAGTAAGTTTACTCTAATTTTATTTAAAAAAATGTAGTTCTCAAATTATTCAGATTAACACTGAACACAGCCTGAAAAATAGTTAACATAATAGTGTAAATTCCACAGATACAAAATAAATATAGTTGTACTATTTAAAATGCAATCAAAAGAGCTTGTAGATTAAAACTCATATATCATTTAGTCTTTCTTTTGGTGAGCGGTTTTGTTCTTTATGTTTTCAATTCTATGCAGCAAAGTTGGATGTGAATGGTACCATAATGAATAGAGTTTGTCATATATTGGATAATCCAAATTGTCCTTCCCTAATTTTATAAGTGCAGATCTCAGTTCGGTAGGATAGTTTAAGGAAACAGCAAAGTTGTCTGCCTCAAATTCAAACTTCCTTGAAAGGGCTGTGGCAAAGAACGAAAGCAGAGAGTTGTAAGGGGCTAGGATCATTTGCAGGATGGAGATAAGTCCTATGATAATTGGCTCTTGTCCTACCGGGAAACCTAGAGAGGTGTATAGCGTTGAATACTTAAACAGCAAACCGAATGCAGTAAACAGCAGTAATAGATTAACTTCAGTCAGAGCAATTGACTTGTAGATGTGGTTGCAGTTCCAATGTCCAAGTTCATGCGCAAGTACTCCCAATATCTCATTATTAGTGCAACCGGTGGTCTTCTTCTTTTCCTCATCATATTTTTCCAGTAAAGTATCAAATAGAACAATCCTCTTTGCACCAAAGAGCCCACTGAAGTAAGCATTGCTGTGTGCAGAGCGCTTAGATCCTTCCACTATATAGATTTGTGACAGTGGGAAATTCAGTTTAGATGCCAGATCTTCTATTCCCTTCCTTAGTGGCCCATCAGGAAGAGTGACAAATTTATCAAACAGTGGTGCGATAACTGTTGGATATAGTGTCATAAGTAATAAAGTAGTAACAGTTGTAAAGAGCCACAACCAGACAACAAACATATTGCCTCCGATCATGATGATGTATATTGCTATAGACACTATAGGCAGAGTTATCACAAGGCTTAGAACCAAGGATTTCATTTGATCTTTAATGAAGAAACCAATGGTTTGTTTGTTGAATCCATGACTCTCTTCCAATACAAATGTTTTGTAAATGGTAAACGGCATGTTCACCACAAAATTAAACAAAGTTAACAAGGACATAAATATGCAGCTGATAATAACTTCTTGATCAAGTGATATATTGAAGTACTCTGCAATATCCTCAGAAGCTTCCCAAGCTCCATATACCCATTCGCTAAGAAGGATAAAAGTTGTCAGTAATATGTTAAAGAATTCCTTAGCAATCTTAAACTTGGATTTATCAATTCCATAAAGACGGGCTTTTTCAAAAGTTTCTTCAGTATGCATTTCATTCAAGTCATCTGGTATGATAATGTTATTTTTATATATTTGTAGCTGAAATGCAAATAAAAATTTAAATACTTTGATAAATGTGATGGTGTAAAAACTAATGCATGTGGTGGGTGGTAGGTCCCCTTTTTACAGGGAACCCTCTTAGGGTTGAGTTTTTTTATTACATTTGATAATGCCCGTAAAGATGTCTCTATTTATTTAAGTTATTTAATTTAAAATGCATTATAACCATACTGCAAACTGACTTAACTAAAATAAATTTAATGCAAATTCTTATAACTTAATTTAAAATTATAAGAATTTGCATTACATTTACATAAATCTAATGTAAATCACACATGGGAGGTCGTAGGTCTCCCTTTTCAGGAGTCCGTCTGGGCGGTGCCACCGCAGTGCCTGTTTTTGCCGCAAAGCACTAGTGTGTAAAATACTATTGTGTTCCGGTTTAATGGGCACCGTAGACAGCTTATTTACTGGGTAAACGAGACGGAATGTCATTTCCATCAGGTGGTCCGGCTGCCTTCAGTGGTAATAAAAAAAATAATCGATAAAGTGGCTAAATTGTTAAAAATAATTACCTGCCGCAACGATAAGAACAATTCCCACAAATATTCACACCATGAAAATATTAAAATTACCCTAATGACAAATTCTTCATCTATTTCCATTGTATTAAATTTAAAGATCATTGTGTTAGCCTATACAAGATGAGGTTACTGAAGAACCGCTCGATAGCAATTTTTTGGATGACAACTCACTTCGCAGGCGCAAGGCTAAAGATGTATTCTTAGGGCTTTGTAAATTATCTTAAAAACTTACATCTAAAAATCATTAAACTTTTTATTTTCTGAGAGATATAATTATAATTGTACTTTTTAGAATTTACAAAAATTCAAAAATTTATCATTTGTTTAGTTTGTGTAAACTAAGTTTCTGTTATAACAGCATAACATTCGAAATTGAAGTCCTATTAAATTTTTTTTTAAACTAATTTAGAATTTTAATGTGTTGGTGATTGAACTATCGTCATAGCTTCACAATGGCCTCACAGATTTAGATCCTGTGTGATAGTAACTTCTGTTACTGTTTAGCTTAAAGCACGCAAAGATGCTTAAATACCTTAAAAATAAAGTGGTGTTTTCTGACAAAAACGTCCAGTAGGATATTGTAGGAAATAAATATTTTGCGATTAAAAACAATAAATAAGTAGACAAGTGTACAGCGGAATTTTAAGAACCCTATTTAATTACAGGGTGATGTTATATTCCAGAAGTTCACCGCTGCTTTGGAAAACGGATTAAAACTTTTGGAAAGAACAAGGTATAAACTAGGATGGCGAGTCCATCGTATCAGATTTGCCGACGATATAGTCTTCATGACAGAGTCGCTGGAGGACCTAAAGCTTTGCTCAATGACGTCAACAGCGTCTCTCAACACGTGGGCCTTAGGATGAACGTGGCGAGACGAAAGTCATGTATAACACTCATGTCATGCTTATGCTGATGTTTGTTGGGGGCGCTGTGCTCGAAGTTGTTGACGAATATATTTACCTGGGACAAGTAGTCCGGTAAGGTAATCCCAATTTCGACGCAGAGGTCAATCGCCGACTCCAACTCGGATGGGCAGCTTTCGGGAAGCTTAGACGTTCGTACGATATCTCTCAATGTCTGAAGACTAAAATCTTCAACTAGTGAGTACTGCCAGTGATGATCTATTGCACAGAGACGTGGCTCTTCACCGCTGACCGTATGAGGAAGCTACTAGTCGCTCAGCAAGCAGACATTTGTACTAGAACGATGGTGACCGATGGCAGCTCGCAGAGTTAGCAAGCCAAAGTGGCAATGGCCGGCCAAATAGCTCGTAGAACCGATAATTGATGGGGAAAAAAAATTCTCGAGTGGCAGCCTCGTACTGGCCATCGAAGTGTGGGAAGACCACCCACGAGATGGAGTGACGACCTGTGAAAATGTGCATGAAGTCGTCTGATACAGGTGGAGCAAGATCGTACTTCTTGGCAGCTCATGGGGGAGGCCTATAATGTTGTAAACTTTTCTAGGCTAATATGATGATATGATGGAGAGTTATTATAACCTAAAATTCGATTTTAACAAAGATATTATTTTAATTTATTATGTGCTTTATAACAAATTAAACCCTACCCCTAGGGTGCATCCGGTGAATTCCCGAGTGAAATGGAGTGTAAAAGTAGAGTTAAGGGGTGACAAATGAATCTTCTGGCGAATCACATTCAGCAATAACAGATTTTTGAATATCCTGAAAATTCAGCTTTCTGCTGTCCGTTAATGTAAACAATTACTAATAAAATCATTTAAACATAGACTATCTTTTAAACATACAAATAGTTGCTTAATTGTTAACATTATGATTGCCAACCGTTGCAGGGCATTGCAGTGTTAAAATTACTATACTCACCTTCGTCTCTCGTTTACATGTCATTAAAATTATTCTGCTAATTAATAATTCCATATCAAACTGTTCAGATTGATCTGAACAGTTATGATACGTAAACCACACAATGTTAGATCACTGTTACTATCCGGCAGGTGATGTTAATGTTACATAGTTTTTTCTTGTCGTAATAAGATATTACGGCAGATCTCGACCACTCTTCGTAATAAACCCATTTGCATGAGCTTGCTTGGTCTTGTTGTTGGTACGGTTTGACCAAAACAACGTTACATGCAGTCAAATAAAAAACTGGTGTTTGGGCTCCATCGCCCATAGATGAAAGCTATACGACAGTGAATTGAAGTAGTTTTTATTATTTCCAATTTAGCCTATTTTTGCTTTTATTATTCTTTCCGTCACTTTTTCCCTTTTTGTTTTATTGTCCGCTTATTGAAGTATTGAGTATACAAAAAGACCGCCAGCCTAGCAATTCAAAATTAGTTCACCAAGTAATACCCATTTGTTAACTACCCGCAATCCACGTGATGTGTTGACGGACATTAAGACGGATATTGGGACGATTTGACGTCGCGTTGAGTCGGTGGGGAATGGGTGCCTGGTGGCTGTGAAGACCGTTATAAATCTTTAAAATAGCTACCAACTTATTTGCCAACAATCTATTGGGTTTTATTAAATGAGATAAAAAAAATTGTGTGACGGCATGGCGTCGTATATCATATTACTTAATAATTGACATAGTAATAAGCTTAACGATATGTGATTGATATAACGTATAACGTTCCTAACAATCAGTGTAATTTTTGATTTGGGCTTTGAACTAATTTCTTAGGTAAGTTATGATAAATATTGTTAATATATTTTGTTATATTCCAAAAAAAAAATAATGCGTCCAAAAACAAAACTACAACTACTAATTATTTAAAGGATCCATGTTTCGTTCAGATAATTTTGTGAAAATATATTATAATTTATTAGTATTATACATACATAATAACTTTTGTCTAACTGCTTAAATAATTATGTAATTTTATTAATATAAGGCGGGTTGATCGTAAGTTAAAACTTTTTAATGTGTGAAAAGTTTTAATTAACAGTTCTAATTACATCAATAATTAAGTACCTAGCATTAAACCCATCTAATATCTCTTTTATTTTCTTTAAACCATGGTTATAAGACTAACGAATTGTTTTTAGTATTATCATATGAGGTAACAACAATTATTACAAATCTGCTAGTCTAACTGACTCCGTAATAAGTGTTCACGATTTATTGGGTTTGGTGTACAAATGAAATTGGTGTTTTGTAAGAGTGAAATATTAAGTCATTTAGTTTGTAAAATGTGTCCAATAAATAAAAGTATGGTATCTTTACTGTAAGATCCGTGGACGAGAGAATCAATAAACAATTTAAAGACGGTTCGGATTGCCCTTGTGGTAGTTGTAGTTCATTTAACTTAGTGGTTGCCTTGAAGGAGCTTGTACCCTGCGGTGTTGTGAAGCAGCAGTGGCCTAGAACAATGGACCAATTTCGGTTGCTTAGCAAGTAGTTCTTCCTTCACGGTCACTGTTTCACTGTTCGCTGCAGCTGTAATTGTTAAGAAAACTGTAGTGAACGACATCTGTGCTGGTCCACCAAACACTCAGAAATAACTTTTCATGACTCAGTTTTCGTTTAGAGCAGGACTTAGCAGGGGCTACAGGATACAGCCATTGAACCTTTTCGCATGAGTAACACGGCAGTGCATGCGTGTTACTCGAATAAGTTCAACTTACTCAATTCACCCTTTGTTTAAGTTTTTATATTTACCTGATTTGCTTCAAGTAGATTAATACACTTTTGTCACATACCCCGAAGCCTGCAAGCTCTCCCTGAAGTGCTTTGTGATGGATATGCTTCCACAATAGCCTTTAATTCTTTTATTTTCTACTTAGTCTCTGGCCCTCCACGGGGTTGGTTCTGAAGGTCGAAATTTTTAGAACGGATACGTTGTAACCTTAAATGTTTGTTTCCTTTTTGGACGTCGGCGCCGTACACATCATTAATTCTTCAAGCTGTTTCTGCAGCACTATTGCCACGGTAAAACTAGTACTAGTAAATATACAGATTTTTCATGTCTCTCATTGTGAAAAAATAATTAGGAAAAATACAAATGTACCAGCTAAATAAATTTGAATTTGGAATTTATAACCAAAGAGGAGATATTTTAGATCTAAGTGTCCATTACCAGAAAAAGATAACTTCGCATGTAAGGAACTAATAAATGCAACATTTTGATGTACGTAATGCATTTAAACCGTAAGTGGTTTCGCTAAAATATTCGTTGAAAACATAATATTATATTTCACGAATAAATAACCGAAGCACTGCTGAGAATACTGGTATACTTACTTAAACTACTAGTCACCCGCTGCTCATCAAGAAGGGAAATAGTGTACGGCTAAATATCCATTACTGTTGGAAATATTAACGGGCTTTTTCCTGTAAAGTATATAAAATATTTATTTTTTATCAAACGTATAAAAGCTCCATCAACTGCTCAGATGAACACAGTCGCACTTTGGCTGCCATTACAACATAGTTAAACTTGCTTAAAAATGACATACCAAGGCAGATTTTTCCTTTATGCAGTTTATTTATTCTTGTGTATTATCTATGTTATGGCGGATGAAAATTGTGAAACATTTCCCACAGAAATACATCTAACTAAAGGTCGGTCAAATAATGAAAAATAACCTTTGTCTTACAAAGATTTTTAAATCGTATTAAATTGTCATTGTTTTGCAGAGGAATATGACGAAATAGGATCACTGGTGCGTTCATGCAGCGGGGAAGTTACTGTTAACAGATGCGAAGGCATTTGTAACAGTCAAATTCAGCCATCTGTAGTAACTGCAACAGGTTTCCTTAAGGTATTTTATTTGTAAATATGATGAACAAAGTAATATGAATATTTATATACAAAGTATATGATTGTTAACGCATCGACGACGTACGTAGGTTGGAAATTACTTACAAACTATTTAAGATTTAGGGTTTTAGTAAACATTAGATTAAAATCCTGTGATTTCTAACTGCGGAGTCGAATAAGTGTGCTAAAATTGTCGAGCACTTAAAATTGAGCTCTACTATAACATTGGTATTTCTATTTTAGCAAATACATCTCACTCCTCTCCATTGTTGAAGAAGTACAAATGTGATAATGAATCTGTTGATTTCAGGAATGCTTCTGCTGCCGAGAGAACTATTTGCGAGACCGCGTAGTAACCCTTACTCACTGCTATGATCCTGACGGTGTTAGGCTTGAACACGAAGAGAGTGCCACTATGGAGGTCCGTTTACGTGAACCTGACGAATGCAAATGCCAAAAGTGCGGCGACTTCAGCCGCTAATATGACAAAAACAGCTATATTAATTAAACGGGGAATAATGATTTTTTATGTGAAATAACAAACGCTTTCTACCTGTTAAAGCTTTAGCTATATTACAGTGATAAAACTGGTCCAGGTCTCTTGTCATCTGAATAATCGTCGTTTAGTTATAATGAAATTTGATAAAATTTATTTAAATAAATGCCATTATAAAATACTTGTTCGATTTTCTCTTAAAAGATTTCCATATTCATTAAGCAAACAACCATTTCCTTGATGGTTTTTTTTAGCCTACCTTACAATAACGTTAGGCTAAACTGTAATAAAATCATAAATAAGTAGTAAATTAAATTTATTTTTATCAAGAGAACAATCTAAAAAAACTCAGCATAAGGTAACAAGATCTTATGAGTTGCAATCCAAGCTAGTTTACGCTTAGTTTTATATTTTTGTTTATCTTACCAGAAAAAAAAGAAATCGACCTGTAAATCTTTTATCAGAGATCAGATATTATTGCACATTTTATGTTTAAATTCGTTTAGCAAGAAAATAAAACGAACTAAATTTGATGGAATAACTTTATAGCCTATATTCTAGGCTACGATTAATTTTATGAATGAAGATCATTATGGCAACAGTGTTATCTGTCTAAACTAAACTTAAACTTTGAAAAACAAAACCTTGTCTGTCTGTATGGAAAATGAATTACAACATACCAGGACCATTATAAATTGTAATTTGGGCACAACCTACACTTTTATATTTTGTTCATATAAATCATTTCCGCAAGTAGACATAAGCCATAATATAATTTTGTATTACTTGTTGAATTGTGATTTTAATTTAGTTTGTTAAAGCAGCGGTTTATAATAGTGACATAAGTGAATGATATTTTTATGCAATTAACGAGAAAAGTATTGAGCGACTACCTTTTTGAGTTATAATTATATAGTTTCATCGAATAGGACACGAAAAAAATCATGATCAATGTAATACTTGTTTATACAGGCATTAAGTAGTTCGAGTTTTGTATGAACTAATTAATTTCTATGGTCGCTTAATGGTTATTACCACAAGTTGAAAATATTTATATTCGATTTTTCTTTCTTTCTCCTAGCCATTTCCAAATTTGTCATTGTATCAGCTTCTAATTCATCTACATTAACCGGATTAACAGTTTGATGTATTGCCCCTAAACTCGATGGCACGTCCTATTTCGATTGCCAGAGATGGTCGGGACATGACAACCGCAACCAACTTTTAGAAGCGAGATGACCCAATTCTCCGATGAGATGCTTGAATTATCTCACTCTTTACACAATTGGGCGATCGGCCTATATTTTTCTATCTTACAAGACAATTAAGATAGCATAGATTTGCTAACATGAAGATTTGGAACACTAACCTCCGGTTTGCACAGCAACGAACAATATCATTAGGTCACGGAAGTGGTTTTAATTCGGTATTTTTTTAACGATTTTAAGATGCAATTTCAATATAAAATTTTTCTTTTTTGCGTACTATGACAAAATACATAGAGATAGGATATCTATACAAATGAGGCTCAGAACTTGGTAATGTTAATTGCATTGTTTGTGGCCATCATTATGTCCTGCCGTGAGCACGTCTATTTCTATTAAGTCTTCTAAGTCGGCCATGGTAGCTAAAGTTCAGGAGGCAGGCTCTCAGAAAACGGGACAAAGGTATTAGGGATGGGTGATTGCCTCTAGCTGTTACCAGTTCGGCTGTGAGCGGGAATATGAGACGGGGTGTACGAATGGAGCCTTCACGTGTCATGTATCATTAGACTCCATACATCCGGCGCACACTAGGTAACAGACAGCGAGTTCCGACGTTGCCTGGCCAATCCTTTCACCACGATGACAAAAATAAGAATATGAGATTAATAAAAAGTAAAAAAAAAATATGTAAATTAAGCCTTATGTAACTGAAGACTAATGAGTTAAATGGGTTAAAGGCGTTAGAAATTTTACTAGCTTCGTTAAGATTTGCTATACGAACAAGACTGATGATTTTAGACAATATTTTCAGTGCTATAAATGGCAGTAAACCGGGATTTTGAGGATCATCATAGTCATAATATTTATTTATTTATTTATTTATTCTTTTCGACATTACATATACAAAGGCGGGCTTAATGCCTTAGGCATTATCTAACAGCCAACCTTAGGGAGGTTATGAAAAATTTAGCGTGGGTGCTCTTAAGGTACAATATGAGAATAACAAAGAATCAAAAATAGGTGTAAATTCGAGATAAAATTTTAGTACAAGGTAGCAAATATATTATTTAATAAATAACGATTAATACACTATAGGCATACATAAACATAAATATGTATATATAAATATATGCTTACTTATGCATACATATATAATATAATATATATCAATATATACATATACACAAATATGATTATAAATACATAATTACAAAGTCAGTTGCTTCGCCGATTCTTCGTCCAGTAAATGTTTACGCACTTTTCTTTTAAACTGAAAGACGTTTTAGCCATCCTGATTTCCAAGGGTAGCCATTCCAGAGAAGTATGGATTGAATTTGGAAAGATTTGTGAATGAAATCTGTAGAAGAACGGGACACAGAAGAAGACGGTTGTTTGTAGAACGAAGATCTCTAAGACTAGCGACACTGAGGTATTGGAAATAAGACGACAAATAAGTCGGAGAAGAGGATGATAAAGCAAAGAAATAGTAGTGGTAAGTGCCTTAACGATCGACGATGACGAATCGTAGCCACCGGAGTTGGGATCGGTACGACGACACATGGTCATATTTACGAATATTGAATACGAATCGAATGCAGTGTTTAGAAGCCGGAGGTCGAGTTTATTGAGTTGATCTGCATTCAGGTCAAAGTAGCACACGTCACCATAGTCGATCAAAGGGAAAATTAAGGACTGCACGAGCGTTATTTTTGTTTCGTACAGGAAGCATGTTTTAGACGATAGGAGATCTCAGAACGCTTGTAACTCATAAAAACACTCCTACTTGTTGTTTCCAACTGAGTGTGGAGTCAATCATCAGTCCGAGGTCCTTACACTGTCACTAAGAATTATCTGGGAGTCAAATTTGATTGGTGGGAGATTTTGTAGATCCAATTATTATAATACGATTGCTTCAAATCATAGCCTGGCACTTCTTGATTGTTGGAATATCCTAGTACTATTTATTATATTCTAACACAATAATTATTAAAAAACATAAAACGTATTGATCAGACGAAGAAAAAATATTTGCGTTTGGTTTCAAAAATGTTCTTAGAATTCTTGAAATTTTCTGGCTTAAGTGTAACAACAAACTATCTGCCTTCTGTGACTATGGTAAAAAAGCGCAAACTGGCAGATAGGGTACTTCAAATATAAATAAATTCATGTACTATTATATTTTCGGATTTTCTCTATTTTAGATTTTTCTGTTTTTATATCTCTTTTCAAGCCAGAGGCATTTTGCTCTGGTAGTGGTAGTGTATCTGATAATCAAATAGACCGAAAATGTAAAGCTTCTACAGAGAAAAATGTTAAATTACTAACTTAAAATAATCATACTCCCATCATATATATGTTATATCGCATCATATATTATACTTTGATACAAAGCTGATCAGCTAATTTAATAAATTTTATTGAGTCTCTGCACCAACTGACAGAAGCTTCAAGGTTGTCGATAATTTTATTTTATAGATAAATGCATCGTTTTATTTTTTTATGTGTTTAAAAGTAACGACCGTTAAAAAAAGAACAAACCGTATAGATCTACAATTTACTTACGAAGTGAGAGTCGCAGCGGAACATTAAAGTGACGATGCGATCGTGTTTTTTGTTTCTATTAAAACTGCAAAAAATAAATAAAACAGTATAGTATAATAGTAAAGAAACAGTAATTGAATTAGTTATTTACTTGTATTTCACTTTCATAAGGTATATAAAACTTAGTTATTATGAATCATCCTAAATACGTGGCCTGCTATAAGTCGCAAAATCTACTTTAATGCAGTAACCGTCGTATAGAGGACTGCATTAAAGTAGATTTTGCCGACTTATAGCACTATCATAAAAAAAACCGTACATAGCCGTATCGAGATCATTGAATTATAATAATTTTCATACGAACCTTTTTAGCAAGAGGTCTATTTAGAAACACTATAATTTAGAAAACATGAATGAAAAAATTATAGCCATTGCAAGGGTCTATATACTTAGTACTTTTATAATTTTTATATTATGTTATAAATAAATGTTAGAACATTCGACATTTTTAGAAGTTAGTAGCAACTACTCGATAAGTAGTTCCGGGGCATGGTTTTTCTTAAGTAAGCAAAACGTAAGAAAATTTTGTGTTTTCATTGCGTATCATATTGTTTCAAATGTATGAGAAGCTAGGCCTATAACAATAGAATTTATTGTTCTACGCCCTAAAATAGTCAAGCCTCAATAATATTGGAAACTATGTGTGTCCGTATGTAATATTAAAATAACCGATTTAGATGCTTATATAGTGATATATCACCGGTACTTATAACAAAACTACTTTTTTTCTGTCTTTCTGTCTGTCTGTCTGTTTGTTCTGACATTACTCTGGAATGGCTGAGCCGACTTTAATGGGATCCTTACTGAAAGATCGCTGAGATAAATAAAAGTAACATAGGTTAGATTTTAAAAAAATCCTGTTTATTTATAAATGACCACGCGGATGAATTTGCGGGCAACAGCTAGTAAAATATAAATAGTAAAAAAAACTTTATCATTACTTTATATAATAATATATGTCACGTATAAAAAAGAACGCTTACAAAGGGCATAGGCACGGGCAAAGGCAGTGGGAGTTCTCTTCGTTGCAAAACTAACATGACCAAGAAAATGAGTTTTGATGTCAGAGGGTAGCAACATGTGTTACAACTCAGTGTGGGGTCCTTCCAATGCCTTTATAAAGAAAGCTTTTTCTGAAAGTTTTCATTCCAGCTTCACCCTTCATTCCTGTAACATTATAACTCAAGTAAGCATTAAAAAATATTACAGGAAAATGACATCTTATTTTAAAGCACGTATGATAATTGCTGTTGTATTGATTGTCGTTTTAAAAGAAAACTCCGTTAAGGCTCAAGAAGTTAATCTGCCACCTGGTAAGAAACTGTCCTCTTCAAAATATGTCGGGGCAAATACATATTTTCTATTGCATTAAAATGATTGTACATTTCAGGCCAAGAATGTCTAATGACTCCAGTTATTCACGTATTACAACATGCTGGTTGTGTTCCAAAACCCATACCATCCTATGCTTGCATCGGAAGATGTACCAGCTACGTGCAAGTAAGTACATCTTATAATAACAGTGAATTTTAGGAAACTCGATTTTTCTCTATTGCAATTTATTTTAATAATAATAGATTGTTTATTAAGATTGTTTGCTGATGTTGCGCTATAAATAAATAAAATAGTTGATGATATAAAACAATCTTAAACCTCTTCTATAATTTGGATTTATGGTTTTAAAACGCTCACATTGCTATTAACAAGACTTAAGGTCTGATGAAGATAAAAATATAACTTATGCACACGGGTAAGAATTCATACTTCTTTTCATAAAAAAACCTTTTTTAAAAATTTTACCTTTTGTATTATTCTACGTTTGTAGAAAAAAGATACTGACAATAGTTCTATTATAACGCATTATCTGGTTAAATAAAGTTTATTCAAATATCACAAAAAAAACTAAATGTTGACTTTAGCTAACTTTAGGATGCCGGTTTTTCGTGAAAGTGTCCGCGCGTATCCTAATAATTCACTCTTATAATTTTTCCTTAACGCGCCTGTGCGATATGCGGTGCTTATGAAGTATTTGTTATAAATGCAATTTTTATTTTCATTGCAGGTATCAGGCAGTAAAATTTGGCAAATGGAAAGATCTTGTAACTGTTGTCAAGAATCAGGCGAAAGAGAAGCAACCGTTGTACTATTCTGTCCAAAGGCTAAAAGCGAGGAAAAGAGATTTAGAAAGGTTATTGATATAAATGAATATTAAAACTTAACTAAAAGACGGCTGATTTACATAATTAATCTAACCTTTTATAGTTGATACCTCTAGAGCATTGAATATTTAATTACATAAGATATGTAATCAAAAGTATCTATGTAATATATGTATATATGTAAGTAAAAGTATACGACTCACAAAGGCTTATTTTCAGGTAACAACTAAAGCACCTTTAGAATGTATGTGTCGTCCTTGTGGTACCGTTGAGGAGAGCGCAATAATTCCACAAGAAATTGCTGGCTACGCAGATGAAAGTTTACACAGTCATTTCCGCAAATCTTTTTAAACGCTTAACAACTTTTTTTAATGTTTTAACTACGATTATTCAGTAATGACAAATATAGACTATGGACCAGTATTTTTTTAATTATTTATCATTATTTTGGTCCCCTTTTGTTAACCTAGCTCCTAATATGTGGCTTTTAATACGGTCACATCAGAAGCGCGCTGTGTTCCGCGTCTCTTTAAAGTTTTTTTTGAAATACCTTTATTTGAAGTTAAAACTTTGAAATAGGGTAATTTTTGGTAGAAAAAATATAATAGGTTCGCGTCACCGACATGCTATAATCAGTATTTCTGTTTTTATTCAGTATCAGTGAAATTTAATACGTGAAATAAATAAGCGTAATTGATAGTCTGATGAGTATATTTTGTATATTTTTGAAACAGTGTTTATTTCCTGAATTGTTACTTTTTAAAGAATTACGTTACCAATATTTTATATAGTGTCAAAAGATGTAAAAACTAAGTAGTTCATCATAAAATGTTACAATTTAAGGACCTAATATTGCAATATATTGAGGTCGCAATTTTTTAATATATGTGTGAGGCATCAATAGAAATTTTACCCCTAGTTTGGGTTGCCGCCCTTGCCTTTCAACCGCCAGCTTGGGAAAGGGGTGCAAACACCTTTGTGCGATATGTCGAAAACTGTGAGCCTAACATAATGTCATGGAAAAATAATTTGCGCAAATTGCTTTACCTACAACTATATTGCTATACTTTTGTGCCCTAAATTTAAAATTAATGAATTTATAAGGAAATATGTCAGAAAATATTATAACTTTTTTCTGAACGTTTTCATTAACAACATTTTCAAAATCATCATCATCAGCCTGTGTAAATCCACAGCTGGACATGGGCTCCTCCTAATGCATGCCTTCTCCATTGGCGGTTTTTTGGACTGTATGAGGGATACGCACACGCTGGTCCAATGCGGGTTGTTGGGTGGACCGACTTTGTACATATTTACCTGACGCATGGTTCAACTTACTTTTCAAAAATTTGGGTATGCGGCCCTGAGTAACCAGAAAACAACGATAATACAAAATTGTTTCGCCGTGGATTCGAACCAACGACCACCAAGACGACGATTTATAAAGCAAGGGCAGATACCGCTAGGCCACGGAGGCAAATATTTTACAAAAACATATCATATCTCAGACCAATCATACTAAAAGATACTTTCTCCCTATTATTTTCGATCTAATGCCAAAAAGGTTTTATCAAATCATAAGAGCTGGGAGTAGAACTGTGTCAATCACGATCGATCAAATCACTTCGATTTGATCGCAACCCATACGCAAGCGAACTGGTGCTGGATTTCGAAATTATTCGATTGTTTGTAACCGGGTAATGTAACCCACACTACATATCATACAAAAGTTAACCTTATGCAGTTGGTATAAACCTTATAATTCTAAAACTACCGAGAACACGTAATTTTCTCTTTTTTCTATCCAAAAGAAAGAGACAGAGACTGTGTCGATCGGGTGCCGGGTTGCATGTTTCGTCTGCGGGAGGTATATAAAGGAAACTCAGACAAACGTGACCTGGCGCGTACGCGTATTGTGCATATGTCGAGGCTCGTGCATTTATGATTTAATATTTACTAGCGCGGTCGGTAACCAACGATCCCCAGTTACAATTACGAATTAAGGTGAATTTTTATTAATTTGGTTATTACGTAATTTTTTCTGTAATTTGGTCTAAGTAATAGTATTTATAATAACAGTTGTTTACAATTTGCGTGAAATTGGGAGTTTTGCGAATTGATAATATTTATTTATTAGCTTAAAAAATACGTAAATAGACGAAATATATTGAAGTATAATACATAATAAAAATCAATTGGGAGCTAATGATTTGAGTGTTTAAAATGATGTCTTAGTGAATGTGTTGCGACACAAGCCCCTGCACGTGACGTACAATAACAGCCGCGATAGTATACCAGCACAGCAATGCCGCGAACACGACCCACGACCTGCTAGACGATCGAATCTTTGTAATTAGATCGTCTAGCTAACGGGTTGCAATCGAAATGATCGACCGACACAGCCCTAGCTACAAGCCTAGGTAATTAGCGCGTATAAGATTGCTTCCTCACCTTAATGACTTGTTTCTTACTTGACGAACAGCAAAAGTGATACAAAAAATCATGTTGTAGTTATATTATGCAATGTGATTTATTTGAGTTAGACATAACAGAAAACTTTTTATTTTAACTTTTTATTGATATGTGAATACTAAAAACGGTAAATAAGTCTCTGTAATTTGGCATCACTAGTTAACATGACATTGACATTTAAAGATGATTCTTGGCGGGAATTTGAAAAAGCGCGGTTGCATTTTTTTTCAAATTTAAATTTTAATTAAATTTAAGATTCATTTTTGTAATAAGACATAAAAATTTAAAGATTGTATTTAAATAGAGCGTTTATGTAATAAAAATGGATGGAAATGAGAAGGGTGGGGAAAACCCACCGACCTCCAAAAAGAGACCACGGCGACCTGAAGACGTTCGAGATGTTTCTGGTAACAGCAGCGGAGGCGGTGAGAGAGATCCATACTTACCATATCGTAAACACAATTATATGAGACTTTATCCAGAAAATTCTACTAACTTGGAATATAAGGTTTATGTTGAGAGCAAAAATACACAGGAAAGACTAGGAAATAAAAGTCCTATATACTTAAACCATATATTTACAAATATCAAAGGTGTTGTGGCAATTAGGCGTATTAACGCTAATAAAATTGTTGTGCTCTTCAAACAGCATAATACGGCCAACAATTTTATAAACAACAAAAATTTTCTTGAAAAACATGAACTAAAAGCTTATATACCAGCAGCTCAAATTGAAAAACTGGCATTATCAGATTCGTACCTGGAAACATATCAAACAAAGAGTTATTTACAAAGTTAACATCAACATATGAAATTATAACTGTTAGAAGATTTATGAAAAGAGTTGGTCATGAACTAGTAGGAACACAAACTGTAAGCATTACATTTTGGCAAACTCTTTACCGAGATGTACAATTTGATTTATTTTCATATAGAGTTTTCGAGTATGTTCTCCCTCCAGCAATGTTATAAATGTTTAAATTTAACCATTCCAAAAGATATGTAATGCAAACAGCGATGTTCTATATGTTCTGGTGAACATTTTTATAAGGAATGTACTAAACCGGATGAGATTTGCTGTGTTAACTGCAGTGGACCCCATTTGGCTATTTCTAAATTATGTCCTATCAAAATGAAAAAATCTTAGAAAAGAAAAAATAAAATAACATTTGCAAGTGTTGCCATTACAAAAACTAATAACAATTTCCCTCCTCTGCAGTCAACTGCTATACCTGTAAATAATAATGTAAATACTAAAAGTAAAATAAAACATTAAATGAATCTGTAAATATAAAGCCTGTCTCACAGGCTACAAATATAAATGATATAAAATCACAAATAATTGGTAACAGTGATGTACTTATGGCCCTAGTACAAACATTGGTCCAAATAGGTAATAAAAATGATGACAAACCTATAACTGCATCATTAATCAAAGATATACTAATTAAAAGTCTGTCAGCATAATGGATACACAATGTTCAGAATTACCTTCTATACGGATTGCACAATTTAATGTTCAGGGTGCAAATCATAAAAAATCTCTGCTTACAAAATTTTTATATGAAAATGACATTGATATTTGCCTTTTAAATGAGACATGGTTGAAAGATCACCAATCCTTTTACATTTTTGGTTACAACTTTTATAATAAAAATTCAAAAAACCCTTGTAATGGTGTTGGAATATTAATAAAGCCACACATAAAGCATAATTTAATAAATATTAACTTTTATGAAGATGCACAAGCAATAGCACTAAAATTATACACAGGTCATACTACTTTGTCCATTCTCTGTGTATACTGTCCTCCCTCCAATGGACATATAAAATTAAATAGATTGCAAAATATTATTAAAATACTACCAGAACCTGTTTTTATAAGTGGAGATTTTAATGCACATCATATTGCTTTTGGATGTTTGACCACTAAAAGCAGAGGTCAAAAGTTATTTGATATTATTGACGAATGTGATCTATATATTTTGAATAATGGCAGCTTTACTACTGTAAATTACCCAACTCGCAATCCCTCAGCTTTAGATATTACTTTAGTTAGCCCTATCTTAGCACCATATTGTGACTGGTGTGTACATGATGATTCTATGGGTAGTTACCACTACCCAACTATTACAAACATAAGAATGTGTGTTGAGAGATATGTTATTAAAAAACATGTTGATAGATTTTTATACAGTAAGACTGATTGGACTAAGTATAGAGAACTTTCTCATATAATATTTAATAAAATGGCAGTTAGCAAAGAGAATCCAATAAAGTCTTATGAGGATTTTTACATGGGCTAATAATCTCAAACAAATGGTAGTTCCTAGATTCAATAAAAACAACTTCAGATCTAGACAACCAGCCCCCTGGTGGAATACTACTTGTGAACAAGCAGTTATAAATTCTTACCAAGCTCTAAAAAATTACAGAAAAGATTCTACAATGCAAAATTATATAAACTATAAAAGATTAGATGCTTTAAAAAAACGCACATTATTAGAGCAGAAAAGAATTAGCTGGAAAAACTTTTGCAACACTTTCAATAGAACTACTCCAATCAGTAAAATTTGGAATTTAATAAAAAGGTTTAAAGGTATCCGGCCCAGTAATATGTCACTAAGAGATGAATACATACAACCTCTTTTAGATAGGCTCTCAAGTAATACAAATTTTTCCAACCGGGATTCATTAGAAAAGTATTTCAGCATTAATAATGAAAATCCGCAATCAAAATTTTTATTGGATTCTTTTTCCTGGCTTGAATTTTTAATGACTTTAGAATCAAGAAGAAATACATGTCCTGGTCTTGATGAATTTCCATATATACTTATAAAGCAACTTCCAGAATCAGTACAAAGGCTATTTTTAGACATTATTAATGAACTCTGGGTTAAAAAGTTAATACCAAAGTCATGGAAAAGTCAATGTATAATACCCATCCTTAAAGCAGATAAGCCACCAGATCAGGCTAGATCATATCGTCCCATCTCATTAACATCATGTCTTGGGAAAGTATTTGAACACATGTTAAAGACTCGTCTTGATTGGTATGTAGAATCAAATAGTATTATACCATATGTACAATATGGATTCCGTAGAGGAAGAAGTTGCACTGATAGTTTGACCTTTATAAATGACCGGAAAACAGCAAAAGTCAATAGATTACATAGTGTTTGTGTATTCCTTGATGTGCAAGGTGCATTTGATAATGTTCATCCTGACATACTTGTCAAAGTGTTAAGTAATAATGGTAGACCTGGACAAGTGTGTAAATGGATTTATGATTTTCTTAATAACAGAACTTTGTACATAAGACATAACAATATCTTGCATGGACCTAGAGAAGTGTCAAGGGCATTTTGCAAGGTGCTACATTGTCACCATTATTGTATAACTTGTATACTTGTGAAATAATGTAAATATGTAGATACTAGAAGTGTAAATATTCTTCAATTTGCAGATGATTTAGTGATTTATAGTTCAAACCTGAATGTAACAGTAGCCATAGAAAATGTTAACACTGCTTTAAGGCAATTAAACAAATATTACCAAACTAAATTAAATTTGAAATAAATGCTGCTAAAAGCAGTCTAATGATATTTGGAAAAGATAAACCAGTAATTGATGTTGTTTATAACAATGATGTTATTCAGCAAGTAAATGTTCATAAATTTTAGGTATTATCATTGATCAGTCACTAACATTTGGACCACATATTAAATACATATCTAAAAATGCATTAAGAGTGTTAACATTTTAAGATGCCTAGCAGGTGTTACTTGGGAGCAGATCCTAAAGTTCTTTCAATGTTTTACAAATCCATAGTTAGAAGTCATTTCAACTACAGCGCTTTAGCTTATTTAAATAGTAAACACATGTTAAATTAGATATATTACAGAACAGGGCTTTGAGGATCATATTGGGTGCAATGTGTTCCACTCCCATAAGGGCCATGGAAGTGGAATCAAATATAATGCCATTAATATTGAGACGATTTGTACTTGCAGAAAGATACTGCCTTAAACTAATATCATCTAATAATACCAAAATCATAAAAACAATAATACCTGATCAAATTAATAGAAATGGTCCACTAGGTATATCCAATGATCTTCTACTTGGTATATCTCCAACATTGTGCAAGACCTTTCTTGAAGTACAGAATCGTTATTTAAATATCAAAAAATATTCCCATTGGCCATGTTACACTCATTCATATAGTAGCCTAACACATCCTATTAACATTTTATCAGCAAAAATTAATAACAAAATAGACTTTCTGGCATTCTTAGAAGAAAATAAAAAGTATTATACAATTTACACTGATGGCAGCAAAGGATATGATTATGTAAGAAGTGCTATATATGATCCTCAAAAATGTGATGCTCAAAGCTTTGTTTTAGATAAGCAAAGTTCAATTTTTACAGCAGAGGCATATGCAGTTTTTGAAGCTTTAAAATTAATTGTTAAAGTAAATAATTATAATGATTTTCTTATTTTAACAGACTCTTTAAGTCTCATAAATAGTCTCAAACATTTTAATTTACATTTTAAAACTAATTATATTATTCATTTTATTAAAGATTATATTTTTCGTTTATATAATAAAGGTATAAATGTTGCCTTTATTTGGGTTCCCTCTCATAAAGGTATTGCTGGAAATGAAACAGCTGATAAGACTGCATATGAAGGGATCAATGCTCTTGATGTCCAAAATGTGGTGCGTGTTCCCATGACCGATTATTATAATGATGTAAAAATAACTTTTCAAAAAATATGGTTAGACTTCTGGAAAAATGACCAGGAAAATAAAGGAAGAGGAAAATGGTATGGAAGTATCCAGGAGAATTTACCAATAAAACCATGGTATGATGATCTAAATATAGCTGGACGAGAATTTATCACCACAATTAATCGATTACGTTTTGGCCACAATACTGCACCTGCACACCTTGAGAGACTAAAGATAATAAATAGCAATATTTGCACGTTTTGTAACGACACCGTTGGCGATATGAATCATATTTTCTTCAAATGTCAAAACCCAACATTCGTTTTTCATAGAGTAATATTGGCAAGTGAAATAATAGAAGTCAGTGATACCTCCCGCCGCCAGTTATGTGAATAATTAAAAGCAAGAAGAGTTTTAATGCTTTGTTTAAATATATAAAAAAACTGTGGGGACGATATAATTAATGAAATATAATGTGCGTAAAATAGACAATACAAATAGTTTTGAAGATGTTACAATAAGTCTTGGCTTAAAGGTCTTGTTACCAGGCCATAAAATCTTATTAAAAAAAAAAAAAATTGACATTTAAACTTCTGACATTTATATTACACTGTTTGTTTTGATTAAGTTTTCGCATTCTTCTCCCTACGCTTGGTCTATTTTTCTAACATTGTTTTAAACATTTTATTTTAGAAAAACATTTCAAAAATGAGCCGACGAAAGCGTACTAAGGTTGTCGATATATCTTTAGTTCATTAAATAAAATAACTTACAAATTTTGTGTTTATTAGAATAAAGGTTATGTTTATCGATTATAGGTTGAAAACCGCGAAATTGATGAGAAATTAAAACTAGACGATTCAGAGTCAGATCAGTCTGAAAAAATTAAAATGACGCCAACCAGCCCAACTTTGTTTGGTGCTCGACGGGAATCTTCTACTGCTAGAACGTTAGATGCAAAGGAACCGAAAAAAGATGAGAAAGCTATAATAATAGAAGAAGTTAAACCTGATGACATTGAGGAAATAAACTATAAAGAAATGTTAAATAGGTTAGTGCACCTACACATAAAATATATATTTATTTCACATTCCATTAGGTAGTACTATAATGTTCTGTATGTATGTCTGTATATTAACTAAATTACTAGCCAAGTGGAAAAGAATCTTTAAAATTAAAAATTTTAAAAATAAAATGGCTAAGGCATTATGAATTCCTATTAAATAATTTGTTAGTAATATGTTATTCAATTAACATTTATAACTGAATTCTTATAAGCAGATCGCCACCGTGCATCAATTAATATTTGATGCTTTACTTTTGAAAAACATTATGTTTGTAAGGTCTATTGTATTGCTTTTTATTACCCATATTGTTTAATAAGATCAAGGATCTCATTTTGCTTGAGAATAATTTAAGCTGTAATATTTATCCTATTGGTTTTAGGTTTCCTTATTTTAAAAGAATATGTTTCCTTATTCGGTATGTTAAGTCCTAGTCATAAAAATGATTGCTGCAACATATTTAAGACTTTTATTGTAAAACTGGTATGAAGGGAAAAATCATTGTTTGATAAATGATTCTTAAAAATTTTGTCATAATATTTCCTATCAAATACTTTTCTAGAGATTTTAGTTAGAAAATAACCTAATTTAATTTGTCTATTGTGTTATATATTTTTTATTGTAAATACTAGACATTACTGAATTAATAAACAATTGCAAAATTTGTTATTTTATTTTGGCTTCTATTACTTTATTGGATATTCCAGCTTAAGTTATTAAATTATATTTTCTCTTTTTGAGGTCCTAATACATTAGATGTTTTTTCTATTATACACTTGCTATGGTGACTTTTATATCTAAACAAGATATAGTTTTTTCATTCTACATCTTTAAAACCCAGTGGTCAGTTTAAAAAGTGGATCTATCACATAAAACAATAAGAATCATCCACATCATCAGCCTGTGTTAGTCCGCTGCTGCTCATAGGCCTTCCCTAATGCACAACTTCTCCATTTAGGATGATGATGATCCTAAATAGTGATGATCCACAACCGTGACCACCATGCTGATCCAATGTGGGTTGGTGAGTGGACCCACTTTTTACATGCCCATCCGACGCATGGATCATAATATATTTCAGATAATTGGGTGATCAGCCCAGATTGCCCTAACCTACTAGTAAACAACAATGAGAATTTGTTGAGTCCCCACAGGATTCGATCCACAACCTACGGTTTCTAAAGCACACACCCTTACCACTAGGCTACAGTGGCAGGAAACAATAAGAAAATGAAAATTATTTTATTATCTGTACTTATATAATAAGAAGAAAGATTTGTGTTTTTGTGTGTATGTTTGTAATGAATAAACTCAAAAACTACTCCACCAATATAAAAAATTGTTTTACCGCTAGAAAGCTTTATTGTCCTTGAATAACATAGGCTACTTTTTATCTCACAATAATCTATAATAAAAAATGTAAACATGGGCAAAGCTGTGAACATACTGCTAGTATTATAATAATAGAACATTTTATTTGTTACAGTTTGGAAGGTGCAGCCTTTCAATCCAGATTACCCTTTGACAAGATGTCATCATTAGAAGCAGAATGCTTCTCAGATCTGCAGGGTCCATCAAGTCATGCCTTTGTGCAGATAAGAAATCGTATTTTGAAGCTTTGGTTTGAAGATCCAAAGAAACAATTGACACATGAGGCTTGTGTGCAAAAAATGGAAGTTAGTTGAAGATTTTTACTTATACAGTAATACCAAATTTAAACACTACCTTAACTTAAAGCCTTTGTGGGGAAATTATCTCATGATGCCCATTTGATTTCTTTTTATTTGTTGTTTTTGATGGATGGAACAATCTGTTCTCTTTATCTCTTTCTTTCAATTCAAATTCTTCTCTTCTCAATCTTGTTATCATCTTTCTTATTGCACTTTCAATAATCAAACAATTTAATTAGTGTTATTGCAAATTACATTCTCAAAAAAGTTCTCATTAATTGTGTGATCACACATCACACACTGCTTGAGCTGATGATAAGCAAAATAAATAGACTGAATGTCAAAAATAAATTATTTCTTTTTTTACTTAATTTTAATACAAGTTTTATGATATTTTTACCATAACTGTGCATAGTGTAGTAAGTTAATATAAAAGAGTAACTCTAAAAGATAAATTGAAATGCTTACAATTAAAACAACCTTTTTATTTACAATTAAATTTTTTCAGCCACCATATAATGCTGATCCGGCTCTCATTATGAGAACTCATGCCTTTTTAGAGCGGCATGGTTTCATAAACTATGGTATCTATGAAAGAATAACCCCTATTCCTAGTCCTCCGAAAGGCAAGCAGAGGCCTAAAGTCATCATTATTGGAGCGGGTAATATTTTTAATTAGATTTTTTTGTTTACTTGTTAATAATGTTCACAATAATTAGTGATGTAACGTATAATTGTTTAGCCGGATACCGATACCGGATATTCGCCTCATCACGCAGAATATCCGGCCGGATAGTAAAATAATGGCCGGATAGGCGGATCCGGAGAGCAACCGGACATCCGTTGCGTCTCTAATAATAATCTCGTTTATTTTGTGCCTATGAAAACATACAGCAATATATAGGTATATATATATATATATATATATATATACCATGCCGCTCTAAAAAGGCATGAGTTCTCATAATGAGAGCTGGATCAGCATTATATGGTGGCTGAAAAAATTTAATTGTAAATATTATTCAGTTGTTTTAATTGCAAGCATTTCAATTTATCTTTTAGAGTTACTCTTTCATATTAACTTACTACACTATGCACAGTTATGGTAAAAATATCATAAAACTTGTATTAAAAATAAGCAAAAAAAGAAATAATTTATTTTTGACATTTAATCTTTTTATTTTGCTTATCAACAGCTCAACCAGTCTGTGATCACAATTAATGGAACTTTTTGAGAATATAATTTGCAATAACATAATCAAATTGTTTGATATATATATAATATATATATATTATATATATATATATATATATATATATATATATATATAGTGAAATGTTTTTATTATTGTAATATTGCAGTAACTTTTAGCATTGTCCTACCAATAACAATTGTTTATGGTTGACATTTAATTTGTTATTTTTATATATATGTAGTGGACGGACTCCATTCCTTATTTAAATAGTTTAATGCTATACTCTGTGTGTTTTCTTTTTGGTACATTTCACATTTATTTTTGGAAAATTATTAAAATAAAGAATGCTGTAGTCATAACAGGCTTCATTTTCTTGAAAGGACTAGAAAGATTGATATTTACTAAATTGCCTTGTTTATATTTGTATAATTAGTGCTAGGAAAAAGAACTTAGATTTTTATGAGTTTATTTATGCCATTTCAGGTGTATCAGGACTGGCAGCTGCCCGTCAGCTACAGTCGTTTGGATGCGATGTTGTCATTTTGGAAGGCAGAGATCGCGTTGGGGGGAGGGTGGTCACATATAGAAAGGGACCTTACGTTGCCGATTTGGGTAAATATTTGTTTTACACCAATGACACTTATACTAGCGTATAATGTGATGTAGATTATTGTTATTGGCGAATTTCCGTTAAAGTTATAACTTCAAAATGTACCTAAATGGTACATGTTGATGTTATATAAGTTAATTCGAAGCAACTTTTCAATATATTCTGGACAAAATCTTTAAGATCTGTGTAAATATGTATTTGTGGTTTTTTATACGCAGGAGCCATGGTGGTAACGGGCCTTGGTGGTAACCCAGTGACTACTCTCTCTGTACAAATGAACATGGAATTGCACAAAATCAAACAGAAGTGTCCACTATATGAAGCCACGGGCAACCAAGTACCCAAACACAAGGACGAAATGGTTAGCCCGTTGCAATCTATACCTGGTTGAATAAAACATGAAATTTACAAAGTCTAGAATTACCCTTAAAATGTGTAGCCCTTTTTTGGCGGAGAATATTTATTGCAACTTTCCATTAATACAAATGTTTTAAAAAAACGTAGAAAGGTACTTTAACAATTGAGCCATTGGTGTTGGTGTTGGACATGAGTGTTTATTTAATCAAATTGCATAAAGTTTTTCGGCTTTGGTATGATGTTGATAGCCTGATGCCAGGTTTTTTATGACGACGATGCAAATTGTAACTGCATCTGACGGTCTGACGGTACTGTTCAAATCAGTAGTGTGTAAACACTATTGTCTTCCGGTTTGAAGGACGTCATAGCCGTAATTATTGGGTAAAGAAGACCTAACATTCCATGTCACAGGGCAGTGAGCGAATTAGTGGCGTCACGCATTGCTATTCTTATGGGCAGGGAGTATTACTTATCGCTTTAGTTAATAAGTCAAGAAACTAAGTCGTTATTGACTTACGGATATTCAGTATATATTTTTGGTTTAGCGGTCAGAGAAATTTAACCTTGAATATTTTTGTTTACCAGATAAATTAGATAGTGCTTTGCAGTGATAAATGGAATCTGGGTGGATCACTAGCACAACACAATTATTTAATTCAACCTCATATCTTCATGTACTAGCTATTTTTGTCCATAATTAAAGTAAAAGTTTTGTGTGAATTTAATTTTTTGACAGTTTGGTGAAATTCATCAATAACGCTAGAATATGAACCCCCTTCGTTGTTAAGGATTTCCAAGTCTTTTTTGGCTGTTGTAATACTAAACATTTATTAATTGCAGGTCGAGAGGGAATTCAATCGCTTATTGGACGCTACTTCGTATCTCTCCCATCAAGTGGACTTCAACTATTACAACGACACGCCTGTATCGCTGGGCCAAGCGTTGGAATGGGTGATTAAGTTGCAACAGAAGAATGTCAAACACAAACAGGTGATGTTTCTTTCATGAAACATTATGTATAGCTTTGTAATACAACCGAAAAATTGTATGAGACGTAACAAAGTCACGGAATTTATTCGAATGAAGTCTACTGTACCATAATTTTAAGTCAAATGTACCATAATTTGACCAATAATACACTTTTGATTTACGCTTTGTGCGCATATATCCTAGATGTAATTTAGCAGTGGTATACATCAGTTTTTATACAGAAAACAAGCCTCAGATTATTGGATTAACTTTGCCTTTTTTGGGGTCAGTCAAAAACAATTGAGTTATAAGTCGCTATTACCAAAAGTAATCGGGGAATTAGAATTTACAGGATTTTTTTCAGTAACTAGGACAGATATTTTTTTTTGAATACGCAAATCTTTGGAAAGAGAGTTAATAAGTGATATAAAATTAGCTATTGCCTTTTATAAAAATGTTTATTTTATATAAAGCAAAAACAAATTAAATCTGTCTATTCTTTTCAGATACAACATTTGAAGGCTGTTATAACTTTGCAAGAGAAACTTAAAGCGAACATTAATAAGTAAGTTACAAATTTTATTATATATATATATGTATGTATATTATGAAATATTTTACACATGAGTAGACTTCTTTGTTAGTTTTGGGACGAGACAAGTAACTACAGTGCCCGTCAAACTAGAATACAGAAGTGTTTTCACGCTTCTTTTATACGACAGATTATCCCCTGTTTAAGGGGATCTACCTCTTTTTATAGTAGAAAAATTTTAATGGTTAATGCTAGGCGTGCTCATAAAACACGCTGACATACAACATTTTAGATAAACTAGGTGTTTACTTCTACTGCAGAACAGTAGTATGAAAACACTATCGTGTTCTAGTGTCAAGGGCACCGTAGCCAGCGTATTTACTGGGCAAACGAGACGTAACATCCTATATCTCACGGTAGGCAGCGCGTTGGTGATATACCTGGTATGTACGATGTCTAAGGACGTCGGTGACCACGTCACAATAAATAAATCTAGTAATTACACTACCTACGCATCAGATCAGAACGTTTTGTGTTTTTTAGTAGTTATACTAGCTACGGTGCAATACGAAGCGGAGAAACAAATAATTACCTCGGATGGTACCATGTCATTCTTCCAAATTTAATTCTTAAAAAAATAAATCAACTTTTATTTTTATTGCCCATGCTTGTTTTGATTGACTTATCTTTGATTACGAAATATTTATCGATACATGAGCCATTAAAATGTATTGTTTCATTGTGATGTTTAAAAAAAACTTTGTTAATTCATAAAATTTGTATAATAATTATCAGTTGTAACGTTAGTTTATTTTATTCCAGAATGACGGATGTACAAGAGTTGTTAAAGTCCATGAAGACGGAAAAGGAGAACCTTATATCAAGTAAAGGAAAGAATACACAGAGCGAGGTGAGTTTATAATTCAATTCATTTTACTACGGAGGCAGACATTACATGTACGATATTGCTTGTAAACTTATATTGCATATTATTAATTAGATCAGGAAATATGTATTAAGCATACAGAAATCAACTGCCTCCGTAGCCTAGTGGTATAGGCGTTTGCTTTAAAATCCGGAGGTCGTGGGTTCGAATCCTCCGGGGACTCAACAAATTTTCATTGTTGTTTCCTAGTTGGTTAGGGCAATTTGGGCCGATCACCCATTTGTCTGAAAAGTAAGATGATCCATGCGTCGGATGGGCATGTAAAAAGTCGGTCCACCCACCAACCCGCATTGGACCAGCGTGGTGGGATACGGTCCAAAAAACGCCATAATGGATAGAGGTGTATTAGGGGAGGCTTATGTCCAGCAGTGGACTATCAAAGGCTGATGATGATGATACAGAAATGTTAAATATTTACTTGTAATAGAATAATACGCTTTACCCACGATTCTGTCTTTATAGTCCGAGTAGGCCTAGTAATCATTGAACCTCTCCTTGTATAATTAGTTCTGGTGTCTTTGTTGTTTCGTTGAAATAAAATTACTTTATTTTATTATAAAATATATATCAAATAATAAAAAAAGATATTAAATATAAACACAGACGTAAATAATTATAGTTTAATTTATTCTTTAGCTATATTTCCAATGCTATGACATTAAAGAACTCAATATTTTTATCTACATAATATTTATGACGTCTTTTAAGACGACTTTCCTCATTTAATGAACGTTCTTTTCGCGCTTAATCATATATTTTAATCCCGACGTTTCGGCCTTTTTCAGCGTCCATGATCACGGGCAGTTAGCCCGAAACCAAGATCTGTAAAAAGTGCATCTAATATGTATATCATCATCATCAGCCTGTGATAGTCCACTGCTGGACATAGGCCTCTTCTAATACACCCCTATCCATTAGGAATTTTAGACCGTATCCCACAACGCTGGTCAAATGCGGGTTGGTGGGTGGACCGACTTTTTACATTCCCATCCGACGCAAGGATTTTTAAGTCTTACTTCAATTGCATTGGGAATAATAATTGTTCGAATATTTTACGAAATTACAAACAAACTGAATGAATTGCTGTAAGTGTATATAAACCAAAATTTAACAGAATTGTTTTTTTATTGAATCAGGGTCCGGACGCGGGCGTGCTTTACGAGTTCAATTTACGACGCTTGAACAGAGAGATGAATCTCCTTTGCAATGAATACGAAACCCTCGTCTCGCAGAACAGTACTATCGAGGATAAACTCGCCCAGTTAGAGACTAATCCACCGAGGTATGTATATTTATTTATTAGCACTTTATGTACGCAAACAAATGGTACAAAGGCGGCTTGATGCCAAAAGCATTGTCTCCCAGTCAACCTTTGGATGGTTAAGAGAACATAAGGTAGGCGTACACATATATACGTTTGTATTGCCTACAAAGGCAGACAATAAATTGGGCCACCTGATGGAAAGTGGTCACCGACGCCCGTGGACATCGGCTATACCAGGGGTATCATCATTCCGCTGTCTACTGTAAGACATAAAAGGTTGCGTCACGTTTATCCAGTAAATACTCTGGCCACGGTGCCCTTTAAACCGGAACACGGTAGTGTTTTGACACTACTGCAAAAATAGGAACCGCCCTTGTAAAATCACCATTATAATCTATCACCCGACTATAACCGTTAAAAATCATTTAAATAGAGGTCGTTGATTAAAAAGTGTGAAACAACAGTATGAATTTTATCTGACGGTAAGCTATGTGCTCTGCTTATAAAAATGCACCTTATGACGCCAAGAGTCAGCCTGCCGCCTTTGAATTATGCATCTCATTCACAAAGTTATTACACTAGCAACGGTACTATCGAAGCCGGAATACAGTAGTGTTTTCGCAATATTATTGTGGGTCACGTGAAGTGCTTAAAGATAGAGAGCAAGCAATGTTTAGTTGTAAGCAGTACCGCCTTATTTTAGTTAATATAGATTAGGTGTCAGTTAATTGACTTTAAAAAAGACTTCAGGTCATCCCAAACACCCACATTATAGGCTGAGGAGTCTTAGCCATAGCTTGGAATGTACTGCCGGTATTAAAAATAACAAGGAGACAAGCGAAACTATAATGTTTCAATACGTCTATACATATCTTACTGTATATACGACATGATCGCTTAAAATACATACATAAATCATCAGCCTGTGTTGGTCAACTGCTGGACATACGCTTCCCCTAACGCACGCCTCCACCATTAAGGGGTTTTTGACCGTATTCCACCACGCTGGGCCAATGCGGCTTGGTGGTTGCACCTACTTTTTACATGCTAATCCGACGCATGGATCATCTTACTTTTCTGATAACCGGCCTAAATTGCCCTAACCAACTAGGAAACAATAATGAAAATTTGCTCAGTCCCTGCAGGATTCCAACCCTCGACCGCCGGTTTCTAAATGGCACGCAGGCAGATTCCCTTAGTTATAATTTTATCATCGTTCCCTATTGCTGCAACATTCTATCTAAACAGTATATCTAATAGCAATCAAACATTTCGTTATGTACCTACGCATTGATGAACCGTATAAATAGTGTTGATGTACTTTTAAATACGTAAAGATTACATAAAAGATTGTATCCACAGCTCGGTATACCTGTCAGTGCGCGATCGTCAGATACTAGACTGGCACTTCGCCAACTTGGAGTTCGCGAACGCTACGCCACTCGGCAACCTTTCGCTGAAGCACTGGGATCAGGACGACGACTTCGAATTCACTGGCAACCATCTGACAGGTGAGTTTTATTATGTTTTGTCGTATTTATGACCATATATTCACTTTGGTATTACGACTGATTCATATGTTTGCTGAATTAAAATGAGTTATGAATTTTGTTTAGTTTATATTTACATTGGTTTTTGAAGTAATTGTTTAAATGAATGCGGTGTTGTATTGTTAAATTAATTGAAATTATCTTTGTTGTGATGTTAGTTAAATTGCGCGTATTAAAAATGTACTGTAGAAACCTATTCACAATATTTATCTATTTTTTAATGTAGTATAGGCAAACCAACAAAACTTCAAAAGCGTTTTTTTCGTTTCGTTTCATACATCTATTATATTTACGCGTATAGATGAAACTTTGTTTACTGGAATTTTGATGTGTTGTAGACATCAGTTATGCGACGCGTCACCGCTAAACAGACTTTAAATAAGACTGGGACTTTGTCCTTGACGGTCCCAGTAACGCCACCGAGCGATTGCAAGCAACGTGGATCGGTGAAACTAGTTATTGCTCTGTTAGGTACTCTCAAATAAGTGGCCCTCAATTAAAATTCATATATTTTATTCAACATAGAAATTTTACAATAAAGTAAATGTCATTCTTCTATGATCATCAATGAGTGTTGCCACAATGCTAACACCGGTTCGAAATAGTACTCGGTCCAACCTGAGGAAAACCCGCGAAAAATATTATCTGGATCATTATCTTATGTTTAAAATATTAATTCAGTTAACAGTTTACGAGTGGTAGATACCCTTTTTACAGGGAACCGTCTGGGTTGGTACCACCGCGTCGCTATTTCTGCCGCAGAACAGTAGTGTGAAAACATAACTGTGTTCCGGTTTGAAGGGCACCGTAGCCAGCGTATTTACTGGGTAAACGAGACTTAACACCTATGTCTCACGATAGGCAGCGCGTTCGTGATACCACTAGTATTGCCAATGTCCTAGGCGTCGGTGACCACTTACAATCAGGTGTCCCAACTGCTCGTTTGCTTGCGTAGTCAATGAAAAAAAAACAAATAATTAATAATAAACAAATTTATTATGAAAAAATCTGCAAAAAGCATTACATTTCCAGAGTGGGTTATCATACAAAAACTTTGTGTGTAAAAAGTGTGTTAAGCGACCACATGCGTTACAATTTATATTTCCTTGGCGTACCAAGATAAAAATAAACAAGAAATCCTTTTTTTTTTTATTTTACGCCTTATTCTACATTTATAGAAATAAAATTCGTGAATACAGTTGTCAGCTGATTGTGGTTAATTTCAAAGTGTCGGTCTTTGGTGGCAGTGTGCGGGCACAACGTAAAAATTTACTCATAATTTTCCCTTAACGCGCCAAAAGAAGTATAACTTCAAAACTCATTTACAATATAATAATCTTTAAACACAAACGATAATTGACAACTTTTTTTAATAGCGAATACAATCTCTCATAAAACATTTAGCTATTCTTAGTGACTACTAAATAGACTTATTTATCGTTGCCTTTATGAGTCGGTAACGAAGGCAATGTTTTTATTTTTCTTTACTGAGATAGTAAAAAAATGCTTTACTTTCCAAACTATAAAAGATAAATATTCAACATTTAGACAAAAGTTTAACAGAACGGAATGAATTGAAAGCCTGTATAAAATAACATTTAAGAGGATAATTCACAGTCAGTACTTGGTGTTTTTTTTCTCAACAACACCGCTTATGGAGCCGAGAAAATGTGAGCGATATTCCAAGAAAGTACTCAAACAATTGAACCTCTCGCTTGACTTGAGAAAAGGGTATTATTTGTGAGATAATCAGGATTTAGTTTGGAAAGGAATTCATTTTAATATTTGTAAAATCTCGGAGCGTGTTATTATATACGTGGAGAACTTGTTAAACAATGTTTTGTGATTTACTCTTTTATTACTTTTTTGACATTAATTCCACCAGTTTATGTGATTGAAATTGGAGTAGATCGTGTTCATTGACTTTAAATAAGCATAAAAGTTACTTTATGCGTGCTAAACCTTACTAAATACGTAAGTTTTTTTACATAACAAATAATTCTTCAATGTCAACTATTTTCTGTCAAGGTGTAATGATCTCTTTCGTACCATCTCACTAACGGTTAATATATCTAGTTACTTGATGACATTAAGAACATACGCGTAGGTACTTCCATTATGTGCGTGTTGCGTCGGCATATTGCAGCATTAGCAAGTAAATAGGTGACACATGATTACGAACATAAATCATTGTACGCCACGATGGCAATACCGTTTGATAGATGTGACACTGGCATGTGTCGATATCTTGGCGAGTCATTAGTTCGCGAATCCCTATTGCGTACAATCGATACTATATTAGTGCCAAATGAGCTATAGAATGGATGTAAACAGTGTAACCTGTTGCAACAAAATTTCGTACTTTGTTGTGGGTACAGCGTTCTAATTAGACGCTTGTCACTCAATAGTTCAATTTTTAGTGATAATTCGTAATTTCATATCGCGTGCAATTGACGTTAACGTCAATAGCATCATCACTGCTGGAAATAGGCCTCCCCTAATACACCCCTATCCATTAGGGAGTTTGGACCGTATCCCACCACACTGGTCTAATGCGGGTTGGTGGGTGGACCGACTTTTTACATGCGCATGGATCATCTTACCTTTCAGACAATTGGGTGATCGGCCCAAATTGCCCTAACCAACTGGGAAACAACAATGAAAATTAGTTGCGTCCCCGCAGCATTTGAACCCACGACCTCCTGTTTCTAAAGCACATACAACTAGGCTACAGAGGCAGTTAAACCAGATTAAAATAAAGAATAGAACGGATGTAAACAAAGCAACCTTTAACAACGAAGTATCGTATTTATTCGTACGTATGTCGTTCTCATTATTCGATTGTCGCTCAGCGATTGACTTTTGGGTGCGGACAGGTGACAATTCGCGTTGTCCTATCCCGTGCAGCCGACGCTATGTCGGAGTTAAATAAGAATTTAAATTGATATACCTATGTTACCTATAGCAACGAAGTGACATCGTGTGTTTGGCGTTCGTATTAGTCGACTGCCGCTAAACGATTGAAATTTCGGTGACATTTCATTTGTAATAATTCTGGATACATGACGTAGTCCTTGCCATGGGCGCAATGTTTACTTTTATTCCAAGTATTATTTAGACTTAGTGGATATCAGTCGATTTTACTTTAGCAATAAATTATCTTTAAAAACATATGGGTTAGATGGTTTCAATAACATCCGAGTCTTCTTCAGCTCTTGCGTAGATCGTTTATTAGGTCATTAGCTAGATTCGCATAAACTAAGGATCGATGTCCCATTGTGAGCGGTACAATGATACCGACCTGGTTCTGTGTCACTCCTTATAAGGTGTCAGACTTATTTCGCTACCACACCGGGATAACGGACGCCATGCTTGTGGGAATACAATGAGCTGTTATTATTCAACGCGTTTGTTATGTTTCTACGCTATTCGTTTTGTCAATGTCCTGTTGCTACGGTTCCCGCCAAATTTTATTTAAATGATATATATATAAATATATCGTGGACGAAAAATATGTTGAACAACTACATATACCTATAGTCTGTACCGTCACTTCAATAAATATGTAATAACCACTTGCACTTAATTTTAACAGTAACGTCGCCTACTTCTTCAATGATCTTTATTTAAATGCATTTTATTAATATACTTTTTTATTTAATAGAAAATGCAATGTAATTTTTCATTATGTCCTAGTTCAAGTATCAGCCCTTTATATCTATCTGCTAATGTTTATTATTGTATTTTTTTTTTTTAAAAGCTGTAACATTATGGTGAGAAATAAATAATGATGATGATGATTAACCGTTCAATACAATTCTGATTGTGTTAATCTATTTTGGTCATTCATAACGGTGGCGTTTCGTTAATTTGGATTAACCCATCAATAGATACATTTTACCGGTTACATGTTTTAGTTCGTCCGTGCTTCCTTGGATAATGAGATTTAATATCATTCATATTCTTAGCATTAGATGAATCTCTGTGATTAAGTATTTTAGTGCAGTATTTCTCACAGCTTATACAAGTAACACGTCCTAAGGAGCTTTTTTTCCAATTGATCGATGTTCGGAATCTTAAAATCCCGCCACCAGCTCCCAGTTCGTGTCAGTAATCACTGTTATTTCCCACAGCATATTTCCACCTTGGCCGGGCGTTATGTTGGCCACGGCGTTCTGTGAATTGTCATAATGAGCGTTTCACCGATGCCGAGGCTTGTATTTAGCCACTTTGCACATAGGGCTCCGTACAATTTCGAGTTTTGTGTTGCTTGTTAGCTTAATAACGCGTCTCGGGGCAAGAAGTGCTTGGGCCCTCTCCGTGAGGATTCGATCTGTCGGGTCGTTTCAGTGAGTAACATAGTTGCAACTTAATAAGGTCTTCTTTTAAAAGTGAGAAATCGGTACAGGTTTTTGTGTATATAAAAAAGGTTTTTATTATATATATGTCGTCCAATGAAGCATATGTAAAACATTTCTGTTTGCCAATATCATTGCTTAGTTTAAATTGTAAAAGCTTCACCTGTGAAAACAATACCCTCTTATAGGTGAATATTCAAAATAGAATTGCTTTTATTCACACCTTACATCCTGTCTTAAAGGAATGGCCTGTCGTATATTTTGAGTTTAGTTTACAAAATTTAGATTCGTTAAATGCAGTATGTATGTATTGCGAAGTAAACATAATTTTTATCCCGTCATCCGATAAAAAAATACTGTTTCTCTTAAGGGCAGAGACTGAACCACCTGAACTGAATAATATCTTGAATTTTTGTTCAATTTTTATTTTAGTCCTAAGTAGCGAAATGTCAGACATTCTTAGCTGTGTGTAAAATCACGTGAAAATAGACTTTAGACAATTACTTTTTAGTGCCAATTGTTGCACAGATTACAAAGAATCTAGATGTTTTTTGCACAGCCTCTCGCTTACAATAAGTTGACTCGTGTGCGGTGAACAAAAAAGGCGTAAGAAAAAAATCGGAACGATGCGCCGGTTATTCGGTAGATATGTATCGCGACAACCCCGTGTGCGTCGCTGTAAGCCGTCGGCCATAACTCGTGCCGCGTGGGTAGTTGAAAAATGACATCTTGATTGTGTGCGTTACCCTCGCGTGCTCGTGCAATGCGCATTGTGAGCGTTCGGACCAACAAATTGAACGATTGTTAACCGGCCCGCGTTCGAGTTCCCTCATCGTGACGCGACACGGTATTATTGCGTTCGGCGATCGTCGTCGTATCTCGTTATTTTGTTATTGATCGTGTGTGATTTTTCAGTAGGCCGAAATACTGGTAACTGAAGTTATATAAATACATTTTATAGTTCTTTTGATTGTCTCCGTGGCCTAGCGGTATTGGCCCTTGCTTTATAAACATTGTGTGTTCTAATCTGGCGGGGAAACAACTTTGTTTTATCGTTGTTTTCTGATAAGGACAATTTGGGTCGATAACCCAATTGTCTGAAAAGTAAGATGATCCATGCAGTGGACTAACACAGGCTGATGATAGATTTATTTTAAAGACGACAAATTGAATAATGTTTATGATAACATCAATTTCAGTGTTTGCTTTTGCGTAATGTGGGTCCCAGAAGGCCAAGTCAGCGTTACCACCTTGTCATGGGGACATGATCTCACTCTGTTAGCATAGTACCCGCAACTGGTGTTAATCGTGAGAAAGCCAAAAGGAAACTCACCGGCTTAAGTACTAAAGGCCGCCGTAAAAGATGCGCCGTGTAGGGGCGTGGGGTTGAAATTTTCTTATCTTTTGCGAATTAGCGTTGCCACATCACAGATGCAATATAAAGAAGCTGTGCCGTTACCGTTACCGTGTAGTATAAATATTATTTATACTACACGGTATTTTAGTAGGCTTGTTTCTTCTAAAAGAAGTGTTATTCCACCTTTTTTTTACTTATTTTTCTTTGTCCTTTGCTGTATATTTTTGTCGAAAAGGTTCAGAGATAAGAATTGTAAAGTTGTTGTGCTTCGTCTTTTACTGAAAGCTTTAGTAATAACTAAATGAAATCAATTTGCAGTTGATACTCTTTTCGATAATATTACGTTTGTCATCAAGCTATGAATAATATCCGTTGCACATATCTCAACTTTAAATTTTGGGAGTTAATTGATAATTTATGTTAAAATCTTTCCGATCTGCCCAACTGAAAACATTTGCCACTAATACTGACCGTACCTCCTGTACCTCTTCAAGGTTCATCGAATGCAAATCGTCCCAAATCTGGTAACGGTTACATGACGGGCATTCGGGTCGCGTGTGACGTCACCGTTCATGGTGAAAGCATACCGAACAATAAGGTCTTGCGCAAGCCTTCAAGAACAATGGCGGTCTAATAGAGCCATTGCTCAGCTCATTGCATATTCACGCCCCCAACGCCCCCTCAGATGTGATGTCATAGTCTATCCCCATTAACGGTCTACTCAACCCTTGTACCGTAGATCCAGTTCGTTGAAGACATGCAAACGATCTGGTAAGCTTTGGTTTTGCGCTCGCTTGTATTAGAGAAAGCGAAGTGGTGTTTCAGTATGAACATATGAAATGTGATTGAATATGTAAAAACAAAGTAATTTATTGAAGAAAAAAAATTCTTTAATGCAATGTTTTTACAGAATAAAGTGCTTTTGATTGTGCCCTTTCACTATTTCGGAAGCCTGTTTCAATTAGTGGTATATCAAAACTTTTTGTACACTATATTATATTTGCCCAGTCTGGGCTACTTTCGCCCTTTCCGCACTTTCTTATTTTTTGCAAATAAATTTAAGGTTTTTCATACAAACATTATATTATCCAATATATAAAGCAATGAAAGTGACAAGATTTCGGTTCATTCAATACAATTCAAAGTTTGATTTTTATTTATTGTTCACTATAGTGATTTTTTTGTAATATGTAACTATTAGATATTTTATGTACATAACATGGTTCTATGGCAGCCTTTTACATCGTGACATTGAAATTATAATCAAGTTTCCTTTTTATTAATTGTTTAATATTGATGTGCAGTTTATATTCAGTATTAAAACGTACTTCGCATAAATATTCGGCATTTCCAAGAGCTGACGAAACTATTAATTTTTAGTTACGGCTACTAGTACTAATTAAATTAGACTAATGTTGAGTAATGTAATAATATGAAATCCCTGTACTTGTTACTATATATATACAATAAAATTACTTGCGATATGTCTCACTCTTATATAAACTTAAATTATGATCAACACATTACGAATGTTAATACTCAATATACCGACACGATCCGCCGCCTCGTGATGATATTTTCTCGTAGGGAATGATAAATTAAGACATGATTTATCACATTTATTAAAACCATTCGCTTGGCTATCAAAGCTTGTTGCTGCCGCGAATTCAATTGTAAGGGTGCGTATACACTCGCAAGTTTTTAATACAATGCATGTCGGACGGATTAGAATCGGACGATGGTCCAACTCGCAAACCATTAGTTGAGTTGAGGGTTTAAGAAACCTCTTTTTACGAAATGCTTATAATTTATATTCCAGCAATTTTCTACGTGATCAATGGGTTGGCTTTAAATGGTCCTGTAACAAATGAATAACATTTTTGCATTGACTTCTTTCAACGACTGCTAACATCTTTAAAACGGCCAGGCCAGACTTTTCTTACATTCCATGCGACGCATGGATCTTCTCTCTTTCATGCACTTAGACGATTAGCCAATATCGTCTAAATAAATCACAAGTAAAGGGCCAATAAACAGAATCAAATGTCAATTTATACTTAAATCACTTTTATTAGTTATCCGCCAAACAATATGAGAGCCATACGTTTTTTCGCTTCAATAATTCGTCATCAATAAACGATTTTTAAATTTTTGATCGTATTTGGCCTAGTATCATATGTTATTTGAAAGTATAGCTTCGTGTGGTATACACAATTCTAACTGTCCTTTAGTACCGGACGCCACCTTGGAGACTCGTCTAACGCAATTTGTTCTTACTAAACAGCAACATTATTTATGTCATGTGATTAACGCCGTTTTTAGCATTCTTGACATGTGAATGCCTCACTCTAACAACGCAACAAACTTCATTTGTTTTTATCGCAATCCGATGGCATACGTTTATTACGCGGACGATGTATTAATTACTTCATTTTATTTATTATCTTGCAGACTATTGCTTGAGATTTTTTTGTGTTACAAATTGAAGTAATTAAGTCTTAGACGTCGTTTGGATAATGTTGGTATTTTAACTGCTCCTTACTAACTTGTTTGAGGTATGTTAAAAGTTTTTGTTACATGTGTTTACTGATATGACCGAGGCTCGGGTTTTATTCTTGTTACTGGTTAATATGATCTAATTGTTCTGAGACCTTGGGCTTAATGTAATACAACATAAATCCAAGTTATGACAATTAGTGCCCTCAAGTAGTTGTAACGCATTTTTATTAACTGGAATATTGCTCCTCTGCTGTAATTTTGGAGACATTTAAGGACCAAAATATTTTTGCAATAACCACGCAGTGTTCTTCTCAAGTTTGGGGAATTTTATTTTGTTACAATACATACATACATACATACATCATCAGCCTGTGATAGTCCACTGCTAGACCTAGGCCTCTCCTAATACACCCTTATCCATGAGGGGGTTTGGACTGTATCCCACCACGCTGGACTGGTACAATACTCTATTTGAAAAAATGTTTTTAGCAGTAACTTACTCTCATTTGAACATATTTTTATTTGAACTGATGTGTATATTTGTTCGTAGAAATAATTTTATTGAGCTGTTGTTTGCAATTGACACCTTTTATTTATAACTGATAGAAAATCGCACATCATGATTGTATGGTCTTAAAAGACTTTCTTAGCTTTTATTTATTTAAAAAAATGTTAACCAAAGATTTTATTAATCAATCTTTGGTTAACAATGTAATTCAAAAACTATATCCGACAGTCTAAAATTACATTTTTCGTAGTTAAAAAATCAACGTGAAATAACCGTATTCGCTTTAGAATTTCGAGTTATCTGCGGTTTAATCTTTTGTCTCAAAACTTATTTTTACTTTCCATTTTGTAGTGAAAAAAATAATGAATTTCTTTAGAGTTTAAGATTTTATTTTGTAGTAATCCGTTTCTTTAAATAGGGGTACAAAGTTAAGCATTCGTATTATTGTTACAGCGAAGCGGAAAACAGTGCCAGTATTAGTCCTACATTCTCGCTTGCGAGCCCAGTAAATACCAAAGTGTTGGAACAAGCCAACTACAGTGAATTACTTGACGTAATCTGACTTGCTTTATTGCGCCCATAGATCACAGTTACGACTTGGCAATGGTGTAGAATGAGTGCCAATGAGCACAGTTTGTAGTCTATGCCCGGATCCGGATGAAATTTACTTTCCAAATTTCCATTTTACTTTGTTGTTATTTGGGAATATTGTACATATTATTAGAACGCTGTCTTTTGTTTCTACACAGACTATATCTGATTGTAACGAACTGTAAAATGAGTTTGCTCTATTCATATAACGAAAATTATTTACTTAACACTATTTATTATCCGTTAAACTTTCGGATCACGCCCTCACTAGTTTACGAGGGCCCAGTTTAAACTTTTCGTTCATTGTTAAAGTTGTAATCCTCTTTGTGGGCTCTAATTGAATTCACTGTTATGCTAATACTCTGATTTCCCATCTTATTTCGTTAATAGAGGACCGTGGTGAACCAATTAAAGGGAGCGTTTGTGGATTACGAGTGCGCGTGTACAGTTTGCGGTTGCCCTGGTAACTGAAAGTTCATCTAATCCTTTACCGTTTATGTGGTCCGCGTGTATTGCGTAGTTCAGTAATTAAAGGGGCCTGTAGTGTCTAGGTTTGATATATTGGAATTAATATGCAAGTTTCCAGCTGTGCGGTTTCTGAAGTGTCGCGGGACTCGTGCGCGACGGTGCATGTGTCGTTTTATTGCGCATTTCACAGGGGCCCGCATTCCACACTTGGACGTCTGATAGTAGCGTATTGCGGTCTCGCGCCGACCTGAATTACATTCCCCGCGCGGTTCTAATACGTCTAGCGGCCGGCTTCCTTGAGACCGGGCTGGCTTTTGGGTTACAATAAGTTACGATCGTAGACTGTAACGATGTGTTGCAGTTAGGCGGAACCTACATATATTGTAGAACGTTTAAACAAAAAACCGGATTTAGTTTGTAATAGAAACCAGCAGTTATAGTTCTTTTGTACTCTGAAATATATCCACTAGGTGAGAAACGATGGATTCAAGTGTCAAATTCGTTAATTATACAACTATTACACCTATTGGAATTTCGATACCATTGTATGTATCGGTTGAGAAAAATAACTAAACTAAGTAAAATATCATGTAACATTTATGTTAAGTTTATTTACTTTGAGCTCTCATTATATCCAATATTATTTTGTTACATTGTATTAATCTTCTGTTTAAATAAGTATAAAAAAGCAATACTACCTACGAGAGCGTACGTTTCCGTCGTTGAAGACGAAATAACATTTCAATAACACGATTAGAGAGAGCACAAATTGTTTTGTACGTGAAAAATATAAAGTGGCAAGCATTAAGCGAGGATTTACCGTCTGAATTTTAGCAACTTGGGGTTGCAGGGGGCGGTCGGGCGTTAAGGTAATCAGAGAACCGTGAATTGTGGACACTATGCCAGTTTAGTTAAGTCCCTACGCTCTAGTAATACCGGACAGTCGTTCCGCTTACACGGCTAGCGCTTAATCGCTGGCCGTTGCTCGCATCGCTCCGCGTTATTTATGCTACCCTGGTTGTTGCGACTTGCGATTTTCACTAATCTCGACCATGCTCGCTCCTAATCAGCGTGAATGTCTGTTTGTATTGTGTCTCTCGTTTATTATCGCTGTTCTTTAGTCAGTATAAAGAATTCATTGTAAAGTAATGCAATAATTACCCGTTTATTTTTTGATGCCTTCAGAGATTTATTCTTTACTAGAGACCCGCCTCCTGCTTCACACGGGAGCTATGCTGATAGAAAATATACCTACAATATTAAGTATGGTATATTATTACCGGTGGTGGGTCCCCTTTTTACAGGGGACCGTCGCGGTGCCTATTTCTAGTTCTGGTTTGAACGGCACCGTAGCCAGTGTATTTACTGGGTAAACGGGACTTAACATCCTATGTCTCACGGTAGGCAGCGCGTTGGTAATATTAGTATTGACATGGGCGTCGGTGAAACTTTGCATCAGGTGGCCCGACTGCACGTCTGCCTGCGTAGGCAATAAAAAAAAATTGGTAATACATATAAATCTTCTTCTTCAATCACTCTATCTATTAAAAAAATCGCATCGAAATCTGTTGCGTACTTTGAAAAATATATCTTTTAAACTACGAAACAGATTTTATCTTATATCATACATATACTATATATCTTACTAGACTTTTTTTGATAATTCAACTGTAAATCAATGAAAACATACGTATGGCCTTTATAACAAAATAATAATTGGAAATGTTAGTAACGTTCATGTTATTTTAGGCAAACCCATCAAAACTCCGTATTAAATTGAACTTTTAATATTAACTATAATGGGTCTGAAATAATCGTTATGTATACTAAAAAATTAAATTTCTTACATATTTTTGTGGGAAATAATAAAATAATTATTTTACATATATTTCATGTCAATAAAATTACTTCTATCGAAGCATTTGTTTTAAACGTCAAATGTCATAATGTTACATTCAAAAATCAATTCTGTTCAAAGCCCTAAGGTTAGAATATAAAACGAATTCTTAATTTTTTAAAAAGCTGGGATTAAAAATATCATATGTCCGTATATATATAGATATAGATTATATTACCAACACAGGGATATAGGGACAGAAAGCCAATTTTTATATACTATTGTGATAAAATTTTCTAAGTGCGTACTGCAATGAAGAACTGTTTGTAACTAATTATTTCTATTGTTTGCGATATATAATATTAAATAATAATGACTTTGGATTTTATCGCCTTTATTTTCATTTTAAATTCCCGACGTTTGAACACTTTCCAGGCACGAGGGCAAGGTGACATTTTAAAATGTGAAATAAACGGATAAAATCCAATCATTAATAATAATGTGATTTAACGTTGCAACTACTACATACAAATTAGCGATGACGATTGTTCTAGAACTATCTGACTAACTTCAAATATTGTTTTGTATGCATTAGCCGTGGATTTTATAGTTCATATATTTGGGATGTAAATATAAAATTTTGCGAAACATTTTTTTGGAGTGTTAAGCATAAATCACTCTTATACAAGATTAAATGCTTTATTCATTGACACTCATATGAATAACGCGATAACTTAGCTTATTAATTTTGAGATATAAATATTTCTTGCGCCGTTAAAACTGAAAGATAAAATTTTGCGTTGAAAGTTCATAAGTGCTTATTTTTTGAAAATTTATCAATTTAACAATACTTTGCTATATAAAAAGTGGCAAAGACAATTAGACACGTATTCAAAATATTAATAAGTTTAATATTGAGGTCGTTAAGGCAGGCTGGTTCTTGCATTTTAAATCTCATACGATTTTGTACGTTATGTCGATTTTCTGCGACAAAGGAGTTAAAAACAATAATTAAAAATGACAAAGTAATTCTCTATAACTCTATCTATAACTGAACCTTTTCTTTACTTATGTAATTACCGCATTGCATATTTAGTTTTTAAATTTCCATTACATACATTTTAGGTATTTAAGTCTTTATTCAGTATTATCGAGTCTTTTTTATTTATGAACCCTCCCAATCGATAACATGCTTCATGCCTTAAACAAGCCCTATCGAAAAGTAGCAAAAATTCAAGCCTTTAGAGATAATTTTCCAGTCACGCATTAAACGGTCATTAAATTCACAGTTATCCGATGCTGAAAGAGCGCAGATGTCGGTTGTGAGCGCAAAATGAAACACGTTAGCCCGTCTTTTTTGTCGCACCGCCTGCCGGGGGCCATTTATCAACTTTTTGTCTAACACTTGTTTTAATTTATGCTTACACCAACTTCCCCCGTCAAGCTATCTCCGACCTCATTTGCAGTGCTTTGCTTTGTACATTCTGCAGCGACTGGAGCAAGCTGTTGTGCTTTTAGGCTTTTTTTTTTCTGCGTTTTAATTTTAACTTTTATGCTACATATTTTTTTGTATATTTATCTTTTATTTAATTGAGGATGCAGTTATTATTTTTTGAAGCAAACTTTTCTTGGCTTGTTGCTATTGTATTGGCTTTACAATCTTAGGACGCGGGCTCGACTCTTGTTGGCAGACGAGAAGTTTGTTGTTTATTTTTGTTGTTTCTTTGTAAAATAATGAACTTGATAATAACTTGATTATACATCTGATCGGTCTAAGGTTCTGAAGGATATTAGTCCTATACGATTATGATAGTGATGGGATGAGACAAATACTTGTGCTGTATAGACTACATATATAGTCGGCCACCGGCTACTGATCTTTGCATCTCTTCGTAATAGTTGTCTGACTTTAAGTTACGATGTTATCTTAAATGAATGGTAGTTAAACGTAGAGTAAACTATAACGCACCGGGCATAACTTATATTTTAAAATTATCTTATGGCTGTTCAACTGTGATTTAATTAACTCCATTTTAACGCGGACGCAGATGCATATGGTAATTTATTTGTAACTGCCTCCGTAGCCTAGTGGTATTGGATTTTACTTAAGAAGCTGGAGGTCGTGGGTTAAAATCCTCTAAGGACTCTACAACTTTTGGTTGTAGTTTCCTATTTGGTTAGGGGAATACAGGCTGATCACCCTAATTGCCCTGATATCCCGTAAAGTAAGATGATCCATGAGTCGAATGGTCATATAAAAGTAGGTTTGCGCCCGATATCCCTTCGGTCAGTAAGGTTGGTTATCAGTCCTATCCGACTATGAGAGTGAAGGATGAGGAAAAATACCTGTGCTCGCGCACTGTACTGTACTGCACTGTGTACATGTGTACATGTGTACTGCACTGCACTGTGTACATTTGTGTACTGTAAAATCTTCTGCGCTGATTATAGATCGCCATAGTTGGCATAGACTCGCAGGATATTATTATTTTATTTGTGTTATCCAGTAAAGTTGTAATTTGGGTCCTAAGGAAATGCACGCCAATAAATGTCTTCGTTTCTATGTATGAAATATTTTTACTACTTAGAGGTTCCTAACTTAATGGCAAGTCTTCTGTTTTGCTTGCTATAACTTCTTTTATTAAATACCTGTAAGGGCTCTTTGCATATAACCTCATGGTCATCTACTATATTTAATTTCAACTCATATAGATACTTCTTCTTCCAATTGATATACGTAAATCACAGAAGTGGTTAAGACTGGTTTCTGCAAATGCAGTTATATCAGGACAAAAAATAATAAAAGTGATTCATAAGTTGCGCTAAAGAACAGTTATTTTAAATGCAAGCCAGAGAATTTAAGCTTAAAAATATTTACGTCAAACGTTAATGGTTGCAGGATTCAATATGTTTAATCAATAAGAGCACCTAATGTCCGCCGTGGTCTAGCGGTATAGGCCCTTTCTTTATTAACCGGAGGTCGTGTGTTCGAATTCCGCGGGGAAAACAACTTTGTGTTATCGTTGCTTTCTGGTGGGTTAGGACAATTTGGGCCGATCACCCAATTGTCTGAAAAGTAATATGATCCATGCGTCAGATGGACATGTAAAAAGTCGGTCAACCCACCAAACCGCATTGGACCAACGTAGTGGAATACGGTCCAAAACCGCTCCCTAACGGATAGAGGTGTATTAGGGGAGGCCTTTGTCCAGCAGTGGACTATCAGAGGCTGATGATGTGATGTGATGAACTGTGTACTCCATTATATCAGCTATGTTCTGAAGATAGCCCCATCAACCCCTTAATGGAGAAGTCGTGCATTAGGGGAGGCATATGTCCAGCAGTGGACTAACGCAGGATTATGAATGTTATGACGCTCACGACTGTGTCAAGAGTGCATACTTAAATTGCATTTGGCATTTGCCTCGGCTTTAGTGCCTTGATAAAAAATAATTAACTAATATTTACTTTATAGTGTTTTGTTTCACTTGATTGGTTTTTGTTTTAATGCCTTATAAATTGAGAGGTTTTACATTAGAACATACCTACACACGAAATACGCAATCAAGATTCAGATTGACTCTGTATGTTAATTTAATCATACCATACCATAGTTTCCAATCAACATACCTAGTACGTTAACCAATGTGATAAAATAATAATTCGAAATCATCTATATCGAAATATTAAACAGGTCATTACCGAAAAAGGTAAATGTAAATTACCTTTTGAACGTATCGTACATTACAACGCAACTGTAAGTTAGTTCACCCTTTTCCTTAATTGTAATCGATTTTTTACTGTAACGAAGTAATGGCTTTCCAAAAAAAGCACTTACAATACATTCCGCTTTACCGTGCGGTGGAAAATTAAAATGCGATTCGGCGTAATTACTGTGAATGTTTGCCCGAATGCAGATCTGTAAAAAAAAATGGGTAAAAAAAGAAAACAAAACGAATCGGCGGTCAAATTAAATTTCGAATTACTGCATTCCCGTTTTGTTCGCTGACGGAAGTCGCTTTTAAATATATTAAAGCGTTAATTAAGTCCACAAGGCGTATCTTTGGTGTATGTTTGTATGTGTAACATTGGAGTGTTCGCCCCCAATACCATAATATTGCACGCGAAAAGGTTTCAGACCGTGATCATTGATAAGACACCCGTATTACGCGGAGCGAACGTGTTATCTCGACAATTAAGAACATAAAGAGGTAGGAATTAAGTGTAAGAACTTCGATGGTTTTAAAAATAAGGATATAAGTTGCGTGTAAATATTTTTAAAAGGTTCCAATTATGCTTTTAATTTGACGATCAACTCGGCGAAAAGAATATGAAAAGAATGATATCTGTGAAATAGATTTTCAGTTAATATTTTATAAAGAAAAAGTAGTTTTAGTTTTGAACTGTTTTTTAAAACTTGCATTTTTATTTACACACGGCAAGCGGGAATCAGTATACACGTAGGATTATAAAACACCAAGCATATTTGTTATTTTTCTATAACTGATGACTGATAATTTTTTCGTATAAGCAAATGATGTAGGTTTTTAATCTTTATAACATATAATACAATGAACGTCACTTGCGTGATGACTTCTTTCAATATACAAAATCACATGTATTCGTTTTTAAGTTAAGGAATAACCCACTATAAAATATATAAATACGCCACATAATCTGAATTGCTGCATTTATTGCATTAACAATAATTAAAACTCAGCAGCATTCTTATCCGTATCCATTGAAGCTTTATCGTTTATAAACGTTGCCGGCGCATAGCCGCATAATCCGGCAACGGGCTCGCCCTAATGTTTATTTAAGCGAAAAACTTGGGCGATCATTAACCGAATTGGCGTCTAATGAAACGTGGGACTCTTTAATCCGCGCACCCAAGATGATATCGGGCTATTATTTTCGCATCTTATTGAGGTGTCTTTTATTGGGCCGCGGCGTTGGTCCTGATGGTCAGCGGATAAAGTTGACGTTTTATTGACCCATGAAACGAAACAACGCCGTTCGACCCTAAAGGTGCGTATACACTTGCGAGCCTGTAATGCTTCTGGATTTTAGAAAGAAAGAAAGAAAATAAGAAACATTTATTTATCACATAAAAATAAACATTTTATCATAATAAACTACCTCATACTAAATACCACCTACCGGTGGTAGGTCCCCTTTTTACAGGAGACTGCCTGGGTGGGTACCACCAGCGGCGCCTATTTCTGCCGCGAAGCAGTAGTGTGAAAACACTACTGTGTTCCGGTTTGAAGGCACCGTAGCAGCGTTAGGCGATACGTGAGATTGCCAATGTCTCAGTAGGCGTCAGTGATCACTTCCCATCAGGTGTGCTCTGACTACCCGCTCTGTCTGCGTATGCAATAAAAAAATTAAAACATTCTATGTACCAAGGTCGCCACCCAGCATTGCATCACGAAAAGTTTCGCGATTGCTGATTTTTAGTGGAGCCTTCCGATAAAAAGATGAAAATTTTACAATTTTTTTAAGAATTAGTTGACGGCTTTCTGAACATTTAATTTTTGTTAATTGTTTAGGTAATCCACAGCTACATCTATGAAAATTTTACGTATAAGAATAAATGTGTTATAGAACAGAATATTTTTTTTATAGAAATCTAAGTATCTCTTAAACACATAATTGGTAAGAAAATAGTATAGAACTAGAAAATAATTACTTACAGTTTAGGCCAGTTCATTAAGAAGTATGTGGTATGTATATGGATTATTTTTTTTTAAAATATGCTCTAAATACAATTTAATTCATAATGTGTTCATATCATCTTGTTTTATGCTTTTACTTGTGATACGATAGGAGTAATATGTGCAATATTAAGATATTATTTATTTATATAGTAGTTACACTAGCTTAGGTGCTCTTAAAGCTGTGGCAGATTAACACAATGGGTGCTGTGTTCGTACTGCGTGTCTAAGAATACCATAATTTTTTAACAATAACACGACGAATATTTTATTTTCATGTTGCATGGTCCCTAATATTTTTTTTACGATATATGTTTATTCAAATAAGTCACGTTACACTCATGTGAATAGTACCTGCAAATGTTTTATTGATGTCCCCGCGCTAATTAAACTGCAGCCTCAGTCCTTTATTATTATTGCGTTTTTAATAATGTGTATCACGAAACGTCTGAATATGCTAATGTTCTCGGCTCGGTTCGTTAAGTCGAATGACTTTTGTGAAAACACTTTTAGTGTAAAAGATTTTTGCACATAATCGTACTGCGACGTTAATGTTTATTGTTATTTTCTTTTAAAAGATTTTTAAATTTTGTGTCTGAGAAATTGTGATAGTAAGGTTTTGTTACTGTTATAAAGTAAGTATATGTAAGGTAAAGTTTATAATAATCTAATATAATATTCATAGAAATATCATATAATATAAACTGTAACTGTACTTGTAATTGTTGCAATTGTTGCAATGGACCTTAACTTTTGTAGTACATCGCATAACATATTCCTAATGGCTAATATTTGTAAATAATTTTTTTATGGTATTGATTAAGTAATCAAGTTTATTTGTTACGTGAAATATATTTTTATCCATGCCAGTTTTATTTCACTAGTAATTTGCTTTTTTGAATGCGCCGATTCAAGCTATACGCTTACGGTTCTTTATTGAATATTGCAATGGATAGTGGATTTGGCGCGAACTGTCATTAAAGACTTTTTCATGCAACTCACTTCCGCATCCGACGCTGCGATCGTCGGGATCCGAGCGTTATTTTTACCATAACGATGTCTGCAGGCGTCGTCTCGAATAGTTTTAAAGATTTCCGCGTATCGTTTCGTCTTGCACGAAATAAAAAGTGGCCAAGTATGTCCGTAACTTTTACAACTCCATTCGCCCGGGTCGACGAGAAAAAGTCAAGTGTTATTACTGTCTGTACGTATATCGTAAACGTGCCCGGTACATCGGTGTTGCCATGCGTATCTGTAAAATATGCAGCCATAAAGGCGCCACGGACATTGTCCGTACATGTTAGGATTCGTTTATTGTCCGCTGCCCACGTGCCCCGGACGGAGCGATGTACCGAATCTTTATTGCGTTTCAGCTCTTAAATAAAACAAGCGGGACGTTGGTGCGCCGTATGCGCTCGCCATTCCGTCCGTGTACGAAGACACGGGTGACAACTGTAGCAGAAATGCCGAACTTTTGATGGTAAAGGCTTTGTAAAAATACGTCGCACAACGATGTAGCTAACACACGCTAAAATTGAGTATTGCATTTTTTAAAAACACCGATCAGTTTAGGGTCTTTAAACTCGTACGAATAGATATGTCCTGTCTATCGTGAATCCGAAGAACCGTGAAACCGAGAATCGTAAACAAATTTCAATCGTATTTTTTCCTTTTCTAGTGTTTCATAAATGGGTTATAAACATTTGAGTTTTCAAATTCTCGTCAACAAATTATTACAGCAATCGTTCAAAAAAAGGTGCTAGGAAACTTACGTTTCCTCATTCTTAGTCACCAAAGATTTTTTATTTTCCATGTCGCTATTGATCGAATCCTACGGACAATAAACGTGACGAAGGGTGTCATTAATAATATTTTTTAATGATAACAAATTATTACATAAAAAAGGGATAAAGACCTCACATGGCTTCTAAGTAATAACGAAAGCAATCGTCGTTATGGTTTAAAAGGTACCGAAACCAGGAGTTAAGTAAGGCATAATTCATACATTTCAGGATGGCCAATGTATATGTTTATGACAGATATAACGTTATTCTTAAAGACACTTAATTTTCTTACAATGCAAATATGGAGCTCTATTTGAATATATTCTACAAAAAAAAAATACTTTACATAATATTTCGATTATATCAATTTGTAAAATTAATGTTTGAAGTATTCTATTTTTTTAAATTAATATATATATTAAAAAACATTTATTTAAGAAAATAATATTATTAAAACCCAAGAACCACTGTTTGTCTCGTGAAAGTTACTCAGGATTTATTTAAGATGTTAGGGAGTGGGGGGGGGGTTTGTAAGTAACGTGTAACCCATTTGTACTTGTTTATCAGGGAGATAAGTGTCCGTGTGTTCGCCCCGTCGCTTCCTTGCCGGCTCCACTCATTAGTTCGCGGAAAAGATAGCTCGAGTCGGATTCCGGCTTTAATTGCAGAAATATTGCGTCCGAGATTGATTTATACTAGATGTACAGCGCAGTTAATGGTGCTCTCGATATTAGTTACTTACTTGGATTTCTAATTGCTTTTTACTGTATCTTTATGCAAAGCACAATACAATTAAAAAGGGTGTAACTGTTTGTGTGCGTACAAAAAAGATAGCCCAATAACATTAAAGTAATAAAATAAATAAGATATTTCTGAAATTCTTCATTCATTCTAATATTATAAATACGATAGTGACTCTGTCTGTCTGTCTGTCTTTATTGTAAACCATTGAACCGATTTTCATGAAATAAGGTAGGTTGGTACTTAGAATAAATTCCGAGAAAGGAAAAGATATTAATTATAATAATAATAGTGGTCGAAAAGGTTGAAATAGTGGATAAGAGTTTATATGGAAATCGTCTCTGTTGAACTTTAAACGATGACATTTGTGTCTATTAAATGTATTTGTGACCATTTCGTATTTTCAAACTATACGGGGATGAACTCGTGATTAAAATGGGGGTGAAAGTCAATATGGTAATTCATCGTCGTTGAAGCAAAAGCCATAAATTATTCTGTAATAATAGGCATATACGAAAAAAAAACAACTTATTTATATTACATTGTACAGTATTTTTCTAAACACCTTGCGGAAATTTCTCCTATTCCACGTGGACCAAGTTGCGGGTACCAGCTTGTTAGTTAAAATTTATAAAAGTTAAATTTTATTATTACTGTAATGACTACTTGATTGATAGTACACCCTGGTAATGAACAGTTCGCGACAGTATATTTTGAACTGCGAAAATATGATGTTATGTGTTTAATTTTGTAAAATTTATTGAAAAAAGAAAAAAAAAATCAGTCCCGCTGAATTTTTTACGCCGATTCTCAGGTAAAAGGCTTTCAATTCGAACCGATAGTAGTTTGTTTGACAATAGATAAGAAAGAGTAATGCTTCTATTTTCAATAAAGATTTTTGACATTGACTCTCATACTTCAGAGATCGTGGTCGGCTTCACATAACGGTAATCATGGATTTAAATTTCTTCGCGTAAACATCCTAGTTTAGTTCTTGATTCGTAGTAACCTGAATTTTAGTGATACCTCAGTCAATCAAGAGTGTGAAAAGTAGGTCTATGTTGCGGACGCCAGGGCCTATATTTTCCGACATTTGCCTAATACACCCGTTTAATGCACGAAATCTTTTTAAGATGTTGTGGTCAAATGTAATATTTATGTCAGAATACACCATAACAACTTGGGAACGCCTAGAAAGAATTAACTGACGATCTTTGTTTATTTTCTATCAATATTGTATTCAGAGTGTGATCATAATGTAAAGTAACTTCACGGCCTAAAAACATTTGCCAATTCAATTATACTGAAGCGAAAATATGAATATAACATAAACCTAAGATATTCTTAATCTCACTGGTGGCGTGCCTCAAGGCGGTATTCTTTCTCTAATTTTATTTTCTATTTTTATTAATTTAATTACTACTGAACTTCGTAACTACTGATGTTCGTATCATCTTCACGCTGACGATCTGAAATTGTACTATCATGAGTCAGTAGATAGGGTCTCAGATACGATTCATAAATTAAACGATGACCTAGATTAGAGCGTGGTCTCTGAAGTTCGGCTTAACTGTCAATCCCACAAAGTGCTAGGCTATGATTGTGGGGAGCAATCGCATTTTAAGTAAGTTGGATTTACATAAACTCCCACCAATCAAATTTGACAGGCGGAATATTCCTTATAGTGAGGGTGCGAAGAATCTTGGACTGTTGATTGACTCCACACTTATTTCGAAACATCAAATAGCACGTGTTTCGCAGAGAGTTACAAGCATTCTGAGATCCTTCTATCGTCTTAAAAACTTGCTTCCAATAAAAACAAAAGTTACGCTCGTGCAGTCCTTAATTTTTCCTTTGATCGACTATGGTGACGTGTACTACTTTGAACTAAATGCAGATTAACTTACTCAACTCGACCGGCTTCTAAATAACTATATTTGATTCGAAATCGATATTCATAAATGAGACCATGTGTCGTCGTACCGATCCCAAATCCGGTGGCTACCAATTCGTCATCTTTGATCCTCATCGTCCTCCTCACCGACTTATTAGTCGTCTTATTTCCAATACCTCAGTGATGCTAGTCTTAGAGATCTTCGTTTTACGAACAACCGTTTTTTTCTGTGTCCCGCTCATCGTACAGATTTCATTCACGAATCTTACCAAATTCAATCCATTCTCCTGTGGAATGCGCTACCATTCAAAATCAGGATGGCTAACGACGTCATTCAGTTTAAAAGAAAGGTGCGTAAACATTTACTGGAAGAAGAATCGCGAAGCGACCGGCTTTGTGACATGCATTATGTATTTTTAGTCGTATTTGTGTACGTGTATAAATATATATTTATTTATTTTATATATGTATGCATAAGTAAACCTATATTTATATATACATATTTATGTTTATGTATGTGTATAGTTATTGTTATTTATTAAAAAATATATTTCTAAGTTGTACTAAAATTTAATCTCAAAATGAACACCTATTTATAGACTATGTTATTCTTATATTGTACCGTAAGAGCACTCACGCAAATTTTTCATAGCCTCCCTAAGATTGCATTAAGTCCACCTTTGTTTATTTAATTTGCAAAAAGAATGAATAAAATAAATTAATATTCAGTCACATCAATATATTGCATTGTTAATGAGATATTATCGCATTTCTGTAATAATTAATTACAAAGACATATGAATATAATTCGGATGGTAACAAATGAGTGATCCTCGTGATACCAAATTTTGATTTTTTCTTATTTAACATTTATCAGTTGGCCATGAATTATTGCTTCGAACATTAAACATAACAAATGCATTATATCCAAGCGAACGTGTCAAAAAGTCTCTTATCGTGCAACCTACGCAAACCGAAATTATGCGAAACCCTTCAACGAATTTATGTGGGTTTGCACAAAAGAATATGTAAATATGTGCAAAAGCGCAATAAAACCGTGCAAAATAACATTGCACCGACATTGAGAATCAATAAATATTTTTCATTATACGCCGTTTGGAATTGTTTAAGAAACAGCTGTGTTTTATCTTTGTGTTCGAGAAAATATTGGTCCCTAATTTAAAGATATGCTACAAACGATTACTCAAGTCATATTTTTTTTTTATGACTTACGCAGGCAGACGAGCAGTCGGGCCACCTGATGGAAAGTTGTCACCGACACCCATAGACATTGGCAATACCAGTGGTATCGCTAACGCGCTGCCTACCGTGAGACATAGGGTGTTAAGTCTCGTTTACCCAGTAAATACGCTGGCTACGGTGCCCTTCAAACCGGAACACAGCAAAGTTTTTATACTACTGCTTCGCGGCAGAAATAGGCACCGCGGTGGTACCTACCCAGACGGTCCTACCACCGGTAAAATATTTTGACTCTTAGGTAAATGATTACTAACACTTCACAAACAAGCACAATAAATAATCAAGTAGCCTTAACCGGGGTTTTCTTATTTCTATATAAGATTTTATATGATGCTCGCTTACGCTGCTCAAGATAAAATTTCATAAAATTAGAATTTTCTTCGTAGGTACGACAAATTGAATTAAGATTGCTCTTCAGTGCGCATTACCTCGGTAAACTCCTGGATCCCAGTTTACCTAGATTCTGAAATATGAAGTAGATAAGTACTGTAGAGAAGTAAGTACTAATACTAAGTACTGTAACGTAAACGTTGGGAGCATTTTCAGTAGTAAGTTATTGAGTTTGAGTTTTATTAAACCTTTTTTTTTAGATAATCTGGTAGCCGCCCACGAAACAAGTTATTCCAATGTATGTCGTAAACTGTTAACCATTATATTGTGAATAATACCTACTAAGGTTTATTCAACGATCAAGCGTTAAGTCCCTATTTAAAGCGATAAAATTATTATTATTTGCATGGTTCAATCTAAATCAAGAATTAAAAGATTCTTCTTTTAATTCTCGATTTGATCTTTTCAGCAATTGATCTTTTCTTTCTAGGATTTTCTTTAGTATTTTATTATGAAACCATACCATTTATACTATCGAATCAGATGCTGATCTTACTCACTGATCCGATTTCCTACTGATTTAGATTCTATAGCAAGAATGGTTTTGCCTACATCCGTTTGGGTTCCAATCGAAACATGAATAGTCCTTGTAACCTGGTCTAAATAAACTAGAAATGGCCCCAAAACGTATTTCTTTTTTACGAGTGTCACATCTAGCCGTTATTGACCCGATGCGGTTATCCGCCAATAAATATGTACTGATGGTATATTCTGCTTTGGATGATAATGATTCCTTATATTATTTCTTGTACTATCTTGATCGTTGCTGTAATAAGTAAATAGCCGGACAATTTAGAAGATTTTACACGGCTGCTAGCCCTCTCTGCCGAAGTAACTAACTGTATCGAATTATACGCCATGACAAATTTGTTTATGCACAATAAATTTTGTACGTTGGAAAAAGCAGAACAAATTAATAGATAATTCTACTAAATCCTATAAATTTTAATAAATGTTTGTCTAACTTGATTATTATATGGTTATATCCTTTTTTCCATAATATAGAAATATTATAGAAAAAAGGATTTTCAATTATTGTTACAATACATATTAGCTGTTGTTAACTGCTTTAATATTAATTTATTTGATCTTTGTGTCCGAACAAATTATCAGGTTTTCATCAATTTTTGCTACAACAATTAAAAAAATCTTCATTTTATCTCTTTAATACCGTATTTTAGATTTTTCTTGGCTGAAAAGTGTTACGCTTTCGTTTGTTATCTAATGACAAATATAAACACTGAATTATTTCTCGTTCTAAACTTTGGATTTCTAAAACAATAATATTGCGATATAGCAAACATAAATCTAACCCGCTGTTAATTTCAAAAATAAATCTCTCCGTTAAAGGAATTCATATTAGATTCCGTTCAAAGGTAAATAGAATAGAAAGTAAACAAAGAAACACGTTCGCTGCAAAGCGGCCGTGAATAGCCGTGCCGGTTATTTAAGGCACCAGTTGAATTGGAGCTTAGAGAATAAAGAGCTCTTTGGAAAGCTAAACCATTGCAATACCAATTGCCGGTAGTTATATCATGATTGCATCTCGGCCATATAAATTTTACGACGCGAAACATAAATATTATTGTGATTCATTATAAATGGCGCCTCGCGTATCTCCTAAGAAATTCACATTTAATTTGGAGCCAGTCATAAAAGCGATATATCTGTTTCCTTCTTCAATTTTTATCTAATTATGGTAAGCAGACGTGAAACGTTTTTTATGTAATTCTATTGAGTTATTTGAAACGTCGCAACCGGTTCCCTCGCTTGAAAACTAGCCGCGTAAACAACGTTCGCTAAGAATAGGACCGTTGAGTAATATTCGGTGACAGCTTTCAAATTCGTCTAATGAATTCATTAATGGAGTCGGCTGGAACAGCCAAACTGTTTCACGGACATCGGTCGGGATCATAATGTGAATGTTCCGGTTGACAGTTAGCGACGCCCAAGTATGCTAATCTCATTGTGTTCCATGCGTATCTCCGACCGCGCCCTCTAATGGGGTACTGCCTACGCGGCGACAATCTGGGCCGATGAATATTTAAACCGCGACGTTACATTACGGTGCCCATAGGAGCGAGATGTTCCATCGTGGGACCTTTTCGCTCGACTTTGATAGAGCGCTATGGGTGACTCGTAAAAGATACGGTCCCGCTCTCTTTTATCTGACGAATTCGATTAATATAGAAATGAATGTTGCGTATCAGTTACAGTAGTTTAATGAAGTCCGCTTCGATCTATTACATTACTTTGATATGTGTGCAGTATCGATTTAAATCCGCCTACGAAAAAGTCAATGCTCGTGTTTTTATTGCCTATCGTGGATGGTATCGGATGCACTATGAAACTATAAAGTGACGCCGAGTCCTCTTCTGGGCGCATAAAGCCAATTGCCCTCTTTCTAACGATTAGGAATAATTGTAGCGTTTTTTCTTAAAACTGCAACCAAAGCGTTATGTTTACCAAATCAGGGCGATACGGATCTGAACTTCTTTTTAAAAAATTAATGCTTAAATTTTTTAAAAATTAAAACATAGGAGCATCCAGGTAAAACAATTACACTTCACAAACTACAACTCTTACACAATCTATTTTATCCAGTAATTCTAAAATTTTATAACTGTGGCACTTAACTATTACCAATGAACGTATGTTGATATATGTAACTTCTAAGGACTAGCTAATTCATTGTTCTGTACCCTACCAGAAAGGTTATTATTAGTGTCCGACCGAACTTCGGTTTCGGTTTCGGTTTCGCGAGTTTCGGCTCAAAATCAAGTTTCAGAGTTTCGGTTTCGGCAATTGCTGAAACTTTGCCGAAACCGAAACTGGTTTCAGAAATGTTTTCAATTTCAAAATAGTAGCGAAAGTTAAATGCATCATTGCTACAATCGAGCTCAGATCAGTCGATTTTAGTTCAGACAAACATTACAAGTTTGACAAAAGAAATTGATGATTCTTTTAGAAAGATGAGGAGGGAACAAATAGTAGTGAGAACAAAATATATACTCCTTGGTAACCAAAAAATAAATACGAATAATACTGGAAAGTGTAGCTCAGATATTTGTTGTGTTAATAAAAAATCTTTTAGTCTCTTTACTTTTTTTCTGAATGTAGTCATTTGTTTGCTATGTGTGGTAAAATGTTCTCGAAAAAAGAGAAAACCCAAGTGCGACCTTGACATTAAAAACCACTGTTATAAAAAGTTAACAACGCATGAGATTACTGCGGCTCAAAAGCAACACGAGACTGCTCTGTCATAATCAATTGTCAAAGTGGGCTTTAATTTCGAGTAGGAGAACGTACACGGAAGACGAACATAGTTGCAGGCTTGCATCGAGGCCAGTAATCAACAAGAAACAAGTTTGGGTGAGGTGGCGCCTTATAGAATACTGCCTCCCCATCTCTTCCCGTGGGTGTCGTAAGAGACATAAGTAATTAAGAAACCAACGAACCACTGCATCTTTAGCTCTACGTCAATCGTACTGTCTAGGCGGTCCATTGGCTCAAGGGGCTAAGACAAGAGAGTGGGCTTGGTTTGGCAGCTTGTCCACTATAATCAAAATCACGCGCGATGACCTTCGCTATCTTGTTTATTTGGATTCCAAAGATTCAAAGCCCTGCGGCGATCGAGTTCTGGTGGTGGAGTTTCCAATTTAGTGATACTGGTCTCAGTTAGCACTCGGCACGTAGGCGGCTAGACGAGAGTGGTCGCCCATGACCTCGATTCGAGGCGGGGTATGTCGGTCAGCACGTCTAGTGACAAAGCAGACCTATTTAGGAACGATATGCTGCCGAATCCTGGTGCTTTATAGAAGAGATATTAGAAGGCTGGACCCTTCCACCTTAAATGCTTGCGGTCTATTCTTCGACTCAAATGCAGGACCATATATCCAACGCAGAGGTTCTGCGGCGCACTGGCATGCTTGGCATAGCAGCTATGCTAATGAAATGCCAACTTAGAGGGTCTGGGCACGTCCTGCGCATGGATGATCGCCCTTTGCCAAAAGCAGTGTTTTATTCTGAACTTAGTGTTGGAAAAAGGAAACCGGGAGGTCAATTCCTAAGATATGAAGACGTTTTGAAACGCCACTTGAGTCATTGCAAGATCGCACCAGAGAAATGGGAAGAGCTTGCCTATGCGAAGCCGAAATGGCGTGTTGATACTCAGATTGGATTTAAGAAGTTTGAAGAGTCTCGTCTTAAAGATCTGGAAACGAAGCGTGTGCTTCGGAAAACCCGCCCAAAGGTCACCATATACACTTATAATACTTCAGGAGTCCTTTATTGTACGCAGTTTGTTCGCACTTTTAAGAATAAAATCGGATTTGCAAGTCATGTTCGGGCTCATCAAAGAAATAAATAGCAGAGGTCGCCGTTGTCGGATACGACAAGGGCCATCATATGGCCTGGCGGGTATGGCCTCAATATTTTCGGACTCACATGTGATATTCTTGTTTGATTACCTGGAGCATGGAACCATCATTACAGATTATGCAGCTTTAATACCGAGGTTGAGAAATACCGTCAATGATAAAAGCGCAAACTTTGACCGGGCTAGCTGTTTCATCTGCCAACGTACCGGCGCATAGGTTGGCATTAGCGATGGCCACCGTTCAGCATGCTAGGTCAATTTGTTGAGCATCCCCTTCACCAGATCTGGCACCTAGCTTATTTTCATCTTTTCTCCAAATTGATAACAATACTTAAGAGAAAACATGTGTTACAACTATTTATAACAAGTAAACGATCCTGTGGTGACCTTTTGCAGGACCAAGACAATCCTTTTTAAAGGAATTGAAGCATTGGAAACTTGGAACGCTGGACTTGGTGTGTAGGTGGACTCGGAGATTATGTAGAAAAATAAATAATTAAGCTATCATAGTCATTATATTCTATCTCATTTTTACTTTTTGATCCCGCCTCGGAACTACAAATACAAACCAAAGTATTAATTAGTAAGATTTCAAAATACCAATACTTCGTCTTTAATGCAACAGTCACAATTATTAATTTATTTATTAATAACTCATATTGCTATAAGAAATGTATTTAAAATTAAATAAATATATTTTTAATATTTTATTACACAAAAATATTATTAGCAACTGAAATAAACAATTACCACACGTTTAATATACTGTCTCCATTCCATGACTAAAATAAAGCAAAATAATAGGCATAAAAGCTCCATATTTTAGTATTTTAAGAATTTTTATACTTGATCACGTGAGTTTCGGTTTCGGTTTCGTTTCGGCCGAAACTGAAGCCACGGCCGAACTTTCGGTTTCGGTTTCGGTTTCGGCCGGAAAACAGTTTCGGTCGGACTCTAGTTATTATCCTAGTGCAGGGTTCATTGATAAAAAACAAAAAGTGGCTTAAAATGTATGTACGTTCAATGTTATTACATTATATGTATTTGTTATGAATAGTATGTATACGTCTCTTTTACTGTATATACCAAGTAAGTAAGTACTGTTGTTGTATACCGGTAAGTACTGTTCTTTTGTTCAAAATAAAGATTGATATATTAAAAAAATACAAATTCCCCTTAATACTGCCTTAAATGCTAAGAAGAGGACTCCAACAATGTCCAGAGTAAGGTCTAAAAATCTTGGAGTTGCTTAAAAATAGGCCAAGATATAAGGGCTGGATCATTATAATAAAGCGTAATTAGCGTTGTTCTATACCTGTGTTCCATATGCTATTGCATAGTTAAAACTTTGCGCACACGTACTTGTATCGTTGTGCAACTAGTGACTGACGCGTTGTACGCGCGTAGACGCATTAACTAATCCAACAGAACCTTTACACGTTGAAAGTTCACTAGATTGAGCTGTCGCAACGGTGTTGAGCCACAATCACGATTGCGTCATTGGGAGCACGGCTGTTCCTTGTTGGTACCAAAGATCATGCTTCTATATGATGACAATGATTATATAAGTCGCATGTTTAGGATTTTGATTCTTATAATGCTATCTAGTTCTATGTGTAGCCTCTGTGCCTGATTCTTTTAGCACATTACATTGCAGAAAAAATGCATGCGTTGTATTTTAATGTCTTACTTTAAGCTCAGATTTTTATTCGATTCAGAATATTTAAATTTTCCTTCTTGCCTGTTTCCCAAGATATTACGGTGTTGGCGACTAATTAGTAGAGTTTTACCTAAATAAAAGCTCTTTTTTTAAAGCCATTTAAATGTGAGCTCTGCAACCCCAACAGTAACCTTTATGATGTAAAGTAATTTGCCTATTTTTGAGGACTTAAATGAAGATGATCCTAACAATTTAATTTTATAAACGTAAGCGCAATTGTATTCAAATGTATATGGTTTGGTTGCCAGGATTGAAAAAAGACTATCCGCAATTAATTCCATATCATATCGGCGACTTAATTAATTCGATAACACGGGCCAGTATTTCTCTATATAGCAATATGCAAATGTTCCACAATGCTCGCGATAACATTGTGAGCTAAGTATCGCACTCATGCGCGTTGCGTGCTTTATGAAAATGGTAGGTACAAATAAATCCTAATTATGCCACAAAAGATAGATATCGCGCCGGAGTAATGAGTATGGAATATACCGCGGCATGCCCTCGCACGGAATAAATCAGATCTCTGTTTAGGTTTATCGATAGTGGCGCCCTCTTTGGCGTTGCTCTTGTAAAGCCTTTTCTCATGTATTCTCAGTTTACACGAGATAACTGTATTTTATTTTCTCATCTATGAGCTGTTGATGATCGCAAAGGTGACGATCCTATTATGTTTCTATAGTTATCTGTTTACAATTGCGTCAGGTCATAATATAAAATATGTTTTTTGAACGCTTAAATGTTTGAGTTACTTTTATTTTACTTTGATTTACTTAATAATAACAGTAGCTTCGGTGTCCTTTAAACCAGAATAAAACAATGCATGATACGGCCTCTTTTTACAGGGCGCCGACTGGAAAACTTCCATTGGGGTGCCTGTTTCGGTCGTATGGCAGTAATGTGAAAAACACGGTGTTCTGAGTAACTCCCCATCAATACTTGTAATAGACAGACTGCATTCCTACGGGCAAAACGAATCATTTATCAATTAGGTAGATGTCCAGCTCGTCACGTCGCGTTTTTTAATAAGAACAATCCTAGTTAAACGTATCTACGAGGAAATCTACCAATTAAGTAAGATTTTAATTAAATCTACAAATAAAATCGAATTCATAATTGTTTAATAATCAAATAATCTACCTGTAATTGAGTGTAATAGTACTTAGAACGAAACTTTAATAATTTCATCTGTCCACCTGCGTAACATATTACATCCAGCATGCATCACCGCATGGCGGCAATGATCGCGAATGACTTATTAGAAATTCCTTTCGGTCCAACACGATAACCGAAGCTAAGTGACAAGTCTTGTTGTATTATGCAAACAGCGACGTTAAATCAGTACCGAATGGCGAATAGGTGGACATAAAAATAAGTGTGTCGACAATAACAGCGCGTTTCGAGAGGGGACGGAGCTCTCCCGGCCCGTTATCTCTATTGCATCGATAAAGATCTCGACTTATAGTTTTGAGAGGAAATTTACAAGTTTCAACGCTAATAATCGTATATAAAGCGGCCGAGTAGACGTAGACGCTTACGGCCACGGTGAACCGATTTACGATCGTCCCTTTGCAGGACACGCGTTGTTGTTATTCACTTTTTTAATTGACTGGTTCTTGACTACGTTGATGCGCATTGTACGTTGTTATGAGGCCGGTAATGATTAAGATAATATCGATTTATTTGTTCATTACTATAATATCAGGTCTCGTCTAGACGGATATCTGTATAATCTATGTTTTATCTGCAAGGAAAAACGTTCGTTAATACATTTTTAACGAATAATGTCGTCCTTATCGAGTGATAAGTACAGGTTTTGTTTCGCTTATAGTATATTTTAGCTTATATTTATGTTTTGCCTTCGCCAAGTAAAACTTGTATAACTAATATCTATTAGAATTTTTAAAGTGTATAACACAAATGAAAAATAGAGAAGAATAGAGTCTTTCGCAATTCATTTTCGTTCGTAATCTTTATCATGTTCATAATCGTTCAATATTTAACACTCTACCGGCTTGCCCCTGTGTACGGGCCTCCCCTAAGGCACCCTATTAGCCCGTTACTTCCCGCTTCCATTCGCAAAAATAAACGTTGCACGTTACACGATGATGTTACGAACAGAAGAGCAATTTGCATTTTATATAGCACGAGAATTAGGTTTAAGCTGCCCCATCCGGCTCTACCGCACACGGCAAGAATTCGGCTCGGGGCGACTCGGATGTGTATGCATTTATGATTACTGTACATTTTCACATTGCGTGACTTTAATTGCGCGTACCTCATTTCGGACGGTATGTTTTTAAAATAATATCATCTCTGCACCACGAACGTATTCACTTAATGTTTAACGGATGAAAGCTCGCGTGTTTGTGTGAGTTTATCTGTTATCTACTTTTATTTTATAAGATTACGGCCTGTATAAACTTGTTTTTATTACGACCGCTTCATCGAATTGGTCAACATCGTAGAAGAATATAGGCGTGTTCGGTTGGCGAAGTTAATGCGTTTTGAAAATACATATTTTTTTATGTACCATATGTATGACCGTTATATACATACTATCTGTTTGCACCGTAGATTTGTCCAAGTCTAACTTTGATATTATGACATTTCACAAAATGCATATTATTTTTTACTACAAAACATTGCCGCAATTCTTTTCGTTTATTTTTGTATGCGAGAGTAACGTACCATATTTACAAATTAATTATTTAAAAATACCTATTTATATATAGAAGAATTTAGTTTTAATTTTTAGCCTTGGTAATGTATAATTGATATAACCAATATATGTATCTATACTTCTTGAGAACATCCGGCGAGAGCTCGTCCCATGCATCATCCCGTTGTACATGTAGATACAAGGCAATGCATCACGGCCATATGACCCTGGCTTCGCGAGCTATCTTTTATGTGCACCCACCGAATATTAATAACCTTTATATATCATCCGGCACGGCGATACGGCGACGCGAAACTATCTTGACAAGTGGATTAATTTGTTTATTGTCCGTCGCCGGTTTAAAGAATATATTTCGTCTCGATGCGTTCGTGATTCGTCAACGGGACGAGGCAACGACACACGCGAGGGTTAGATGTGATAAATGGGTGCAAAAGTCTCCCGATATCTTCTGCGTCTACGTTTTAAGCGTTTTGTGTTCATTGTTGTGTGTGATAAAAATTTAGGATTTCTTTAAGTTGAAAATTTATATTTATTATTGAACGTAAGCAATAAAACGTATCTTTAACTTATAAACTTAAAATTAATTCTAAATTTGTATTGGTTGATATAATATGTGTAAGCTTTTCGTTTGCTGATTCGGATAACAGTTAATTCTCGTTTTAATTAAGCTACGTTTTGTAAGTCTTGCAATACACTATTGAAAGTAACATGTGAACGTCGTAAGACCAACCGATTATTATATATAGCTGACGAGCTACAAAATATCTCGTTATCAATTCGGTCCGCATTGTCGCCGCACAGGCTTGGCGCCGAATGAATAAATCATAGAAATGCGACCGATAGAGATACGGGTAGGGTAGCTTTTGTGTGGGACGCTTGCTCCGGTGGTCGTTCGCTTTTCGTGTGGCACCTGTGCAATACATTCGTGCCCGCTTCCATAATGAAAACGAGTTAATTAAACAACATTAGCCCGGACATCGGCGCCTGCACACGAAGCGTGATCTGACCGACCGATAGCCGCGCCCTTTCGTAGAATGAGACCTGTATCGCGAATAGATTATTCCCGCTGGAATTCCCGCTCGCCGCTCGGTGCTTTTGAACGTACCCGATAGTTTCGTGTTCCCACCGCGATGAATATAGATATCGAATAGTTTGGCGTCGTTATATGAACCTTATGTCAGCTAATTACTACTTATATCGATATGCTCGGCGTCAGCTCTTTATCGTCACTAATCTATTTCTAAAACTGCTGATGATGAAGAGCTGACTAGACAAATGTCTCATTTACCAAATGGCGCGACCTTTCGTCTTCACTTGTAAATATAAAGTCCTTAGTCTCAGTATCAGATAAGAGCTTAATGGGTCCACATACAGCGATGATACCGTAGGTGTTAGTTTGAGTTTTGATAAAGCTAATTACGACACGGCGCTACGTCGGCCGTAATGAAAATTTACCGTGGCGCGTGCACGACTCGGCGGAGGGCGACTTGATAAGCCTCCGCGAATGCTAATGCCCCTAAATAAAATTTTATCAGCGCCGCGCTCACGATATCGCACTGCGCGCAGTATCGGGCGGGATTGTGGGCATTTGGAGCGGAGGGTGCTATCGCGATTTTTAACTACACGTACGGGCACCGCTCGAGCCAACGGTGACATGTATTAAGGTTGAGACGTGTTGCTGTATTTTAATCGTCTTAAAGCTTCGCTTCATTTGTCTTAGATGCTTGGATTTAAAATTCAATGATTCACGAAGGTCTGGGCCGGAAGAGAGTAGCGGAATAGGTTGAATGAAACTAGAAACCCTGGCTGTCGGGTATCTAAACGGACGCCAAATAGAGAGCTGGAATTGATGTCAAAAAAGACTAATGTCAAAGTTAATTAGCACCAAAAGGTCTGGAACTTCTATAAGTCAAACATCACATAGGTATTTAAAATGGCCGCAGTCGACCTATAAGAACAGGCTTCTGTCCAGATTAGTGTTAAACATTAAGATTTGTTTAAATTATTTAAAGTCTAAAGTGACTTAACTACCATTGAATTGTTCGTTGAGATAGTGTAGAGGATTTACGTACATATATCATTGATCGTGTTGTGAACGCAACCTTTAAATGGTATTTAAAGTATTAATTTGTATTTATGTATTGTTTCAGGTAAGTTCGATGATTGCTATAAGAATCCAACGCTGCATGCGCAACCTCCGCAGCCCGATGTGGCAATCTCTTGAGTTATGCGGTTATTAACATTCATCGTTCGACACGAGCGCCGTTTTTAAGGTGAGAGGGCGTCATTTCTGTTCCGATGAATTACGTGTCAAAGATCACTTGATTAGCCCCGACGTGTTTTTAATCATCTGTTTAGGCATGTGAATGTTTCTTGTTTGTTCAAGAAGCCGTGCTTGATCGGCGTCCAGTCTTTTGTTTCAATTTATATGTCTTTAGTATATTACTGATTACACCTAAGTCTAAATTTGAGAAAAACATTGTAATGAAGTAATATTTACTAGAGTACTGAGTTAAGTTTCTATATCAACGGAGAGTAAAACGCTGCTTTGGTTTTGTTACTGTTATCTAAGTAAATGTAATATTGCTTAAATAACGCCAAGTAATATATGCCAGAATGGCGAATACTATCGTTGCGCTTGCATTTATCTTCTTATAAGTAATGTTTACTTTACGCAACAAAATTGCGAAATACTATTATTGTTAATAAACTTACACATTTTATCTCTTAATAAAGAACGTTTATGTATTGCAAAAGAATAAAAAAACGGCAGTTACGTTAACTTATTACTCCCGAGTAGAGGCAAGATCGGCAGTATTAATGTCGCCGGTTGGTAAATAACGCTGGCCTTTGCCGTGATAAGGCGATCGGTTCGCTCTCATTGTGTTGCCCGTAATCTGGTATCGCTTAGGACCAGTTTCGGAATGCGAGTTTATTTTAATATTTAATAACTCCCCGGCGGGCGGAGATATCGTACCGAGCCTCTGCCTTCGCCTTTTTGTGCGCTATCTCGAACGATGTTGTGTCACGCTTCGTTTTTGGTCGCGTTATCGTCCCTCCGAGAGTCTACTTTCGCGGTAATTGCGAGTTTTCGTATTTATGCTATGGCGGGAATACGGATTTATGTGTCCTGCTGCGGTGTGATGTGGAGTTTTAGTTTTAAATTGGGCAGGCTAATAATTGTGGACAAGTTTGTATGTTTCTTTTCGTTTTGCAGATCATCTGCAGTTGATAAATCCGTAGTATCTTCTCACATTTATTATATGCAAGCAAATTGGAGATTATATTTTTATTTTACTAAACAAATCTGATGTAGGCTGTATAGCCTAAAATCGGAAGCGGCGGTGTACATTAGGAGAGGCGTATGTCCAGCAGTGGACTGACACTGGCTAATTATGATGCAAAAATTGACAAATATGACAAATCCCACTTTTTCACAGGTTTAGTTCAGATCAGAGGTGTCCTTTTCTAAAGCGGTAGTGGCTTTATTGTCAATCAATTAGCAAGAGATGCAACAATGTTAAATTGTTTATAAATATTATATTTGTATATAAATATTAATAGTATACACGCTAAGAAATAACATGCCCAAGACGTGTGTTCCTTTTGTAAAGGCGAGTTAAGATTTATAATTAATATTATGGTGTATGTTGGGCGCTGTGTTGGTGAAATTTGATTTCACCTTATCGCTATCTCACTCTTATAGTAGCACTACTAATTTTAAGATTCAAGAATAAGGGCTGGCGAAATATTAAATTCCCGCGCCGTCTTGCACTATAACTTTCTGCTCTCTCCCTGTGATAAAAGTACCTCGAAATCGGGGCCCTGCTATTAAAATGAGTATAAAGTTCAGCTGGTAAACATAGCAATAGCAAATATTTATTATGTTAAAATTTTTTGAGGTTTTTTCTTAGTCCACATATATCCTAGAAATTATTAGTTATATTTAAAACAATAAAAATTGGACAGTTACTCGTTACCTTACAAGCAGCAAACGAAACATCAATATATATATATATATATATATGCTTAATATAATATATTGGGGTAATAGTCTCCTTAGTACTTATATAAAACGTGAGCTGGAATCAAGACGTCACTTTTGTTTGCTTCTAGAATGTTTGATTAAGATGTAGGAAGAAAACGTCAAGATAGGAGAAGTTTCATTATATTCAACGGAGAGCGTAGCGACTTATCAGAGAGATTTTCGTACAGTGCGGCTACTCGAACCCGATTTGCTTAATTGCCGATAGTGCAGCCGTATTTATACGTCTTGATGACGTGTCCTTACACGTCACTAAGGAAGAAATTTCTTAAACTGAATTTTTATTTCGAATTGTTCGATTACATCGTATTAGCTTTATATTTCTCCAAGTAGATTCTTATATTTCAATAGTCTGGTCGTATTTGCGCAGATATATATAAAAAACGTGCTTTTAATCGAGTACTTACTTACCTTTGGAAGTCGATCAAAAATAGACTTCCACTAAGTTTGATTTGTATCCCGTGAAAGTCGCTCGGAAGGGACTTTTAACCTAACCTAAATATCTCTCCACTCCCGTTGTACTTTCCCTAAATAGGTATTGTTCTTTTCGTTTTTTTCTCTCTCCGAAGCGACTACGTGAACGTGACGCGTGATAGACATAACAAGCGAAAGGCGTACCCGCGAAGCCACTCCGACGCTTTTCGTTCTCCTGAAATGACGTCAACAATTTATTTGCTCTTCACTATTCAACGGTCTATTGGTATTCATAGATCGTGTATAAGAAAAGTCGCCTATAATATTTCTTCTTAGTTACATAATTCATGGGCGACTAGACCGAGGCGGTAGTGTTGGTTATATCTGTTCATATTTTGCGACGGTTCGTAGTCGCTGACTGGAGTGTAGTAACTTGAATTGGTGTATGCCCGAACTATTTAATTATTTATTAAGGTACACTTAAAAAATACTGCTTTTGTTTTTTAAATACCTATGGACTTAAAACAGCGTTAAGCTCGAGTGTGTAAAGTTACATTTTACTTAATAATTTGGTGACCATTAAAAAGTAACTCGGTTTTAAGTGTCTTTAGAATTATGTATTGTATTTACGCCTAGGTATATAGAGAAGAGAGAGAAAGTGTTTAAAAAGAAGTCAAAGCTATCTATAAAAGGTGTCTCGCATAGCTAGTTTTTTCAGATTAAGCAAAATTTGGCCTTGATCGGAATATTTTTATAAAGTTTTTTATTCTTAGTAAGGTGCTTCTTGTATTAATGTCAATTCCATGTTTTTAATTGAATACTCATAAAATAGATTTAGTTATTATTATTTAGTTCAATAATAAAATTAAACCACAATATTTTTATAATAGCGTTGCGGTTTGGCGGACCTTCAATCCTTGCCGCCATTGCCAGGTACTCCAATCACTAAACAGTTCGTGTCATCTCATAATCTCAATGTTGCAGATAAACACGGAAAGCTATTAAACGCTCTAGGACAATAAGATTAAAGTGAACGGCAGCTCCTTTCAATTTCCTTACGCACCGGCCGTCAAACGTTCCGACCTCGGCTCCGTTCGATCATGAAAATATATAGCTTCATTCCGATCGCTATCAGGAAAGCTCCTTAATCGGTTTTCTTTTATATGAAAATGGACTTTCAGATTTATTACGCCATTCCGGTTGCCCTCCAGTAGCTTGATGGCTGATATACGTCTGTTCGCCGTTCAAATTTGCCGGCTAAACAAAAATTGTAACGTGGCGCCATATTTCAGCGGTGCTCCTTATATATTGCCCCTGTGTGGAAACGGTTTGGGGTGAGTGCGGTGTGCGTTGATTTCTTATTTCGTATTCATTTCGCGTTGAAACGGATCGCACAGCGCCAGCGGATCTGGTTGACAGGGACCGAAATGGCTCGATGAATTTATATCGACTCATATGCCTTGCGTAAGGGTAGGGGTGTTTAGTGTTGTTACAGTCGGCGGTCAGTAAATATATATTTTTTTGAGAGAATGTTTCATGTCAGGCTCTAATTTAATCAACTGTACAGTTGATTAAATTAGAGCAATATTAGAGTTAAGGGCCTTGTTAAAAAGTTTTTGCTAGTAATTTTAATTTTTTCCTATTTTATGCTATGTAATATGTACAAAAATATGAAACTGGAAAAGCGATAATAGAATATTAAAAGAAAACAAAACAATTGATTGCAAAAATTATTGACCAGCGGACATTGAATTGTAAACATGTTTACATTTTACTTATAAAATGATTAGCTACCATTTTTTTGTATTTGTACAGTAGTGCGCGTGTGACTATTTGTCTGTATGTTTAAGTATTTATATCGGTATGAGTATAAGCTTAAGTATGGAATTTAACATAATAAAGACATAGTATACAACAAAGTGACAGATTATATTTGGTTAAGTAAATCGCATTTCGATTGTTAAAATGTCGGCTTCTAAGTAATAGTTTGTTAAGTGTGACAACAGTTTGTGTCAAAATTCAATAATATTCTATTTTTTTTACAGTTATCACGTGACGACGGAGATTTTTAAATACTTTTACCTAATAATAATAATTTAGGGTATAATATCAATGATAGTAAATAGTTTTAGGACACGTTTAAAGATACCATGAACATATATAGAACGAGATTTTACACAAAAACCTTTTTAGTAGCACCAAATACATGTTATTACAAATTGACCAAGGGACCCAATAGATTTGGTTCCTTGGCCACCGTCTTCATTAGACGTCATTTATAATTCAGCGGTACCTTTTACCCCGAAAGATGAAACCGCTGTTTGTAAATATTTCAGAAGGCTACTTTAGTCTTCTTGTACCTTTTTCTTGGTACAGATTGCAGGGATTTCAGTATTTTTATGTGAAATATTATTTTTGGTATAGATTTTGAAATTTAAATTTTCATTGTAATGCCCAAATTTGGGTGTTTTTATAGGTGCATATTGAGACCGAAGGTAGAAAAGAGTTATATTTACATTATTTATATTTGGCAATTCGTCAGTTAGTTAAGTCATCAATTTGGATAAGTCTTGTTTACCCAGTAAATACGCTGGCTACGGTGCCCTTCAAACTAGAACACAGTATTGTTATCAAACTACTGCTTTACGGCAGAAATAGGCACTGTCGTGATACCGCCCCTGATGGCCCCCTGCAAAAAGGGACTTGCCACCTTCAAAACTACTAAATTACTGTTTCTGATTTGTTAAAAAAATGGCCTTTTTCAATGAACCCAAAATGCTACTATTCCATGCTACTCGCCGGCATCCTACCTGGTCGACCAACGCTCCGTCTTCCCGAACACGGCCTTCACTCCAGACACCTTTTTGGCTCAACGACCATCGATTCTTCTCATTACGTGACCGTCCACTGCCTTAAACTACTATGCCTTAGTAATCTAACACATAAAATACACGTGTGACATAAGTCTCATGTGTGACCTTTGATGCTAAAGCACTAGTTTGTTGAATATCGTATGATTGACTATGTCGGTTAATACACGGCTTAGTGTTTGTGCGCACTCAGAGTTTGTTATGACATTTTGCTACCATAGATTCCATAAATATTATTTGGCTAGGGTGTAAGCACTGTTAGCCTGTGATAGTATCATGAACCGTTACAAATTGTATAAAGAACGAAGCTCAGTTCGTGTCCTTGTAATTACTAATAGTAACATATTACGGGACGAGTTAGATATCAGTGATGCTTACGTCCAAGGTTGTTGTATGAGTTTGTTTTCTTAAATCTTATGCGCTATTAGAATTATTATACTTTTGCCTATTAATTAAGACATTCGATGTATTAGTAGAGAATGCATGATTATGTTCAATAATTTCGATCTGGCCGATCAAATAAACAACGAGGGCTGTTTATTTACTTGTGTCTTAATTATACACACACAAAATTATGTATTTCACTAGGTATATTTTACATTTTAATTTAGGTTCTTTCCTTTCTTATCACAAATAAATATGCGATAAATGATATAACGATCATTGTTCACTATAACATAATGCATTTCCAAAATTTTGTAAGCTAATACGTTCCATTTGAACTTTAAGGTATCAATTATTGTTCTATTTGTATTTACGAATTGTTCCTTAACACTGACTGACAGATTTCGTCAAATAGTCTATCCAATTTGTATAACAATGAAGAACTCATTACTATTGTGTGTCGATCGTGCAATGCAACGTGCGTGGGCCGCTTTATTTTGGCATTCATCGCCTTTCTATTTTTTGTACCAGTAATCTAATCGTCTAAATTTCAATTGTCCATAATACGTGTAGTGTCCTTTACTAAGTTTTATTCAATTTATTATTTTTTTTATAATATTAAGTTATCGTGGAAGTGTCTTGCGTTAACGCGAAAACAACACTTTATTTAATTATTTCTATTGTTAGGAATATTATACATTATTAAATAAGTATAATAAAGTGTTAAAGTGTTTGAAACGTCGGAATTTAAATGTAAAATAAACGCGATAAAATCTGTAAAGTAATTTTATTTAACACTTTATTTATTATGGATTTTGTCACTTTTTATTTTGTTTACAATATATCCGACATTTCACGTCTTTTGCAGTAATCATACTTAGGAAATATATAAATATTAGTTACATGTTTACTGCCTCCGTAGCCTAGTGGTATAGGCGTTTGCTTTAGAAACCGGAGGTCGTGGGTTCGAATCCTGCGGGGACTCAACAAATTTTCATTGTTGTTTCCTAGTTGGTTAGGACAATTTGGGCCGATCAACCAATTTTCTGAAACTGAAAAGTAAGATGATCCAAGAGTCGGATGGGCATGTAAAAAGTCGGTCCACCCACCAACCCGCATTGGACCATTGGACCGCATGGATAGGGGTGTATTAGGGGAGGCATATGTTACTAGGGACACAGGGACAGGGTTACATAGGGACTATCCAAGGCTGATGATGATGATGATGAGTTACATGTCCATTAGTGTCAAACCAGAAACGTGTTTAAAATAAACAATTAAAAATGCATGCTTTATGGAGTGTTAATCTTGTTTTATTGTATAGATATTGTACGTATCACAATTCTTTCTAAAATGTCTGATAACCCTCTCGATGTTTTGTTTCATGGGCGTCATTTGGTAAATCTAAAATGTTTGATTACATGCTATGCTTTACATGCTCGATTGTGTTTAGATTATCACTTTAAATAGTGTACGAGATATATTAAATGTTTTATATTAAATATATTTTTGGCATCATATTAAAATATTAGAAACTTTAGGAGTGAATTTGACTAATAATAGGTCGACACATTTTTCCCCAAGTTTTTTTATTTTAAATTTTGTATTTAATGGTACATTTCTTTAAGTAAAACCTAATGAGATATGACCTAAAACATTCTTATCTAAATATTTTATCTAACTATGGAATTGCTTTTGATAATCAAGTACTTTTAGGTACCTACAAGAATTCTATTTAATAAAACAGATTATATACCTTTTAATATTAATATCAATTTGAAAGATATTGCGACGAATACAATTGTCCGAATACCGAATTAAAAGCGATCGTAACGCAGCTGCTTTTTTCCTTTTTCATTCATTATTTGTGTTTATGCTTCTTCGTAGATTTCTCCGAACTGCATGAAGGTTGACTGGGAGCTAATGCCTAATACATTAAGACCGCCTTTTGTACAATTTGTGTAAAAATAAATAAATATATCAGCTTACGCGATTCAATCGATGTCTTAAGTTAGCGCGGTTTGTAATAACTCGCTCGGCCGATGGCCTGAGCCCCGTCGTACGTCTCCATAAAGCCGTTCAATTTGGCGACTCGCGGAGTCGATAAGGCGACACGCATGCGGAATTATGTCCCAGTGCGTGTCCGAGGGACGATCGTAAATCACGGAGAATGAGCGCGCGCTCTTAAGCCGATGTACGCTGCGTTGTGTATAATGTGTCGGTTGTGTGCTCTTTTTGGGTTGATACGATCGTTGTCCTTAATCCCTGCTTGTAGCCCCGATGGGACTGTTGGCGTGTCGTGTGCTAACACTGCTGTGTTCTGGTTTGAATGATGTCATAGTGGATGTTGTGATTGGTGCGATGGATAGCCTTTTGTAACAGCGTGTTATTTGTCTTGCTGAGGGTAGTTCGTGTGGCTTACTTTTATTACGCTCTTCACGTATTTTAATGAAATTGTAACATGTATTGTATATTTTGGCTTTATAAAGCCCTTGGGAATTTTTAGGCACTACGTATTAGTGATATTTTTGGTGATTATTTTCACTACTCCTGTTATTTTTTACGCTTTTACTCTTTTTTTCAAATTTGACTTAGTTTAGGTTTCTATCTACAGTTCCCTTTATTTTGTATTTGTAACTGCTTAATGTTACTTAGCAAAGCATAGCACATTATTCTGTTTAAATTGCAAAGATTAGTACTTTACTACTACTTCCTTTATAAGTATTACTAATAGAAATAATACTCTTTACAAAGATTCATTTTTAGGACCTTGTTATAATTTGCTTTATTGAGTGGAGCATAACTTTTAATTTACCAGTATAATCTTATCTTGGAAAATTTCAATTATCGAATCAGTGGCTAGCCTTTCGCCCGTTCATATTCAATTCACGTAGGAATGCCACCTGAACTCGATTTATTTATTACAGTCACCTGTTTCATTTGCTTGCGATAAATTGTATAATTATTCGAATAAAACAAAATACACTGTTTGTAATTTTAAACTGGGACTTGATGACTATTTATTGGTGTTTCAAGTGTCATGTCACTTAACTTCGTACAATCTATAGCAAATTCACTAATTTACGGATTTTTCGAATAACCGTCAGGTTTATTTAAAAAATATTAGTTATTCAAAACATAAAGATAGCAGACATATACCAACTTTGTTCATCCGTGATCATGATGCTAAATAGAATCAAAACGTCGGAATAAATATATTTAAGTAACTGCAAAATCCGTAAATTAGTGGATTTGATAGTGATACATAATCGCTAAATCAAAAGAATAATTTCGTACAATCTGTTAAGGAATTAGGAAAGATGACTGTCAAAACCTTATAACATACATAAAATTACACATAATAGAAATCAAAAGCCCTTTTTTATATATGTATAATAACTAGCAGTTATTATGTTTAAATATAATTTCACGGTCTTGACTTACACATAAGAAGCCCCTATATTGTTTTTTAAAACAAAGCGGATATCTGTGTAATTCTTCAATTAAAATCAAATCGGCTCAGATTTCTTACTTTGATACGGATGTTTATTAAAAAAAAACGGTATTGTTCCGAACTTGTCACTAACTTACCGTTAATGTATTTTATACAAAATTCAAGACATTTTTATAAAAACGTTTTCTTATATAAAAGTTGTCTTAATATTTTTAATTATATACCTTTTTTTAAAGGCTTCAATTTGAAAATCAATTCAAAAGCAATGTAGCACGGCAGCGCTTGCTGCTATTTCTTTCAGTTTTGTTTAGTTTTCTTTAGCACTCTTTTGAGTTCTGCAGAATGAATGCATCAATACACGTATTCGCCCACGTTTCGTGTTACAGTTGCGTGGGACGTATCAATGCGTGTGTCTCACGAAATTTAACTTATCCGCACCGTATACAGGATGATTTTTAATAATATGTGTCGATGCTGAAAATAACAGTGATATAGTGGTTATTATTCGCATACCTCGAGTATCAGATAATCTTATTAGCTGGATATTTTGTTAAAGTGACTTGAACATCCTGTATAATGGCACACCCGTATTTTTATTTCGATACCTTTTTATTAGTCCGTTAACGGTGTGATACGCTCGCATAAATTGACTTTTTTTTTAATTTTTGCTCGTACCTTTTTATTTATTTAAGCGCTATTAAACACGCGCCAGTGCCGTTATTACTTTCTTTAATTTGAAAAAATTACGGAGCCACGTGTTACGTCATCACAACCCTTGGCCCTTCGGCTGATATTACAGCGTCGTGTACCTTAGGGGCCGTTGGTAAAAAGGTCGTAAAGTGGCAATTAATTACCCCGGCGCGCTCATATTTTTATTAAATGCCCGAACTTTATTAGAGCACATTTTAAAATGCTGGTCGCAGCGCCCCCTCGCGCCCTAGTTGGCAACGTGTTGATATTTTATTTACTTAATCGTCCGCCCCGGGTCGGCGTCGCTGTATTCGTAATGAAGCTCAACTCTTTCCGAGATTCTGTGTTGGGGTCAGTAATTAAACACATCTGTTACACGTGCAATTTTGTCTCTCGCTGTGTTTTGCTTTTTTATTACTCTCAATTATATAGTCCCAAGTTTTATGGGCATACACATGTTGTGCCCCCTTTTTTATTGTATCGGACTACAGTACTCGGTTTTATTGTCGCGTAAAGTTTTTTTTGTAATGAATTTTGTAATTAAGTGGATCCTTTTGATATTTAATGTACATATAATGTCTTCGCATTGGTCTGTTAAAGGAGTGGTTAAAAGAAATATGTTTGATATTTGTTTGCTTTTACTCCACTCTGGATCCGCACTAGTTACTTTGTTAAAATTGAGTTGTCTTTTAATAGCCACGTTAACGTTTTTTTTTTACATCAGAGATAAAGCAGTGTTAATCTAGCGTAGTTGGCATTACTTTCATTATAAAGTTATGTCGAGAAATATTTTTTCGGAAAGACTATCAAAAGTTCCATGCAGAGCAATATACGCGATATGCTTATTTAAATTCATATTTATTTTAAAACATAATTACATTGCTTTCTTACAGGAGCGCTGATCTAAGATCTTTTAAAACCCGTCTACTTGCCGTTGCGGTTAACAATTTGCTAGAGAACGTTTCAAAATGCACTTCTCCTTTGTGCTTAAGCTTTAATCAACTCGGCGACGTTCGCACAAGCTCATTAGCGTTGTAAATTGACTTTTCATACTTACTCCGTTCCAACAGAAGCCGCGAACGTTAAACTCTTTATTAGAAATTATAGTCTGAAAGCCGCAACAACTGCACACCGGCTTTTAAACAAACATACCGGTTAAGTTTGTTACCCGCAAGCGCTAAATTGGAATGAGTTGGTACTTAGCTGGTAGGCGCTGCGCTAAAGTGGTTATGCATTGCGGAGATGGGGCCTTGATGGCTTCCTTTGAAGCTATGAGAACGTTACTTGAGTAACGGGTGTTGCTTGAATTATATACGTGCTTACATTACTTTTTTATGTGGCAGGTTTTCCGTTTACGGGTGGTCTATTAGAAAAGAAATCGGGAGGGGTACCTGAACTGCCTCCGGAATCTAGTTGCAAGGGCGTGTGCTTTAGAACCGGTCGTGTGTAATTCTGGACTTAACAAATTTAGGGTTTGGTTAGGACAATTCGGTCCGATCACCCAATTGTCTGTGAAGTAAGATTATTCATGCGTCGGATGGGCATGTAAAAAGTCGAGTGTAAAGGAAACCAGAGTGCACTTGTATTTGCTCGTGTATTTGTGCACTGTAATATATCCAACGCAAACTAGGAGAACATTATTCTGTTATAAGGGAAGTATTACGATGATGTCTTTTTCTGTCGCAAAGCAGTACTGTGCAATCACTATTGTGTTCCGGTTTAAAGAGAACGGCAGTTCAAGTTGCCAGATGGTTTTGTGTTGTTTAATGGACAGATGGAGGCAAATTTTCTGTGACATATACCTTGATGTCACATGACTTATTTACATGAAGAAAATACTCCAATTTCTAATATTCAAGTAGAAAAATTTAAAACTCTAATATAAATAAAATAGTATGACCGATACTTTTGCGTAAGTGAATTTTATGGAGTCTGGATCTTTTTGGTTAAATTAATTACATTTTTAACGACTTTTTCTTGCTCTTTATTTTTGTGTACAAGTGTAACTTTTAACATTTTTATTTATAACAGCGGAAATAATTAGCGTATACAAATAATATATTGCTTAGAGGTTGCGATGCGGACCCATTGCGTAAATAGTTTTGGATTCCTAATGGGCGAGACAAGTTCCTGAAATTGCTTGGAGTGTTGGGCTTTGGAGAAATTTGCCACATAATTGCTATCTGTTTGAACTAGTGTTAAGATGAAGTAATAAATGTTTCAACTAAAATGTGTCGGAAAAATAAAGATCTAATACATATTATGACGAATGTATATTTTTTAGTACGTTTTTATTTATAATTAGCATATTTTATTATCCTCAATGATTGTTAACATATTTTGCTTAAGAACTATGGAGTACGTAGTTAGTATTTTGTTAAGCTGAAATTTGATATTTATGATATTTTATGTATATTATCCATTTATATTTATACTAACCTGTTCATGACATTCTTAGCCTGAAGTAATAAATTTTAATAGATTTAAAAAAAATCATAATTACAATTTGACAAAATAAATTCCTATAGTTGTTTTATAATATAATTGATTCCTTTTTTAAAATTTACACCACTAAAAAAGTTATGCATTGTAAGGCACAATTTATACTGTCTTATTTAAATCGTTTTATTATTTAGTTGTTCGACCTTCCTGTCAGCAAAAGCATCACAATTATATTAGATACATACATACATCATCAGCCTGTGTTAGTCCACTGCTGGACATAGGCCTCCCCTAATACCCCCAAATCCATTACGGGGTTTCTGGTCTAATGCGGGTGGATGGTGGACCGACTTTTTACATGCCCATCCGACACATGGATCATCTTACTTTCAGGGTGATCGGCCCAAACTGCCCTAACCAACTAGGAAACAACAGTAAAAATTTGTTGCGTCCCGCCGGATTCGAACCCACGACCTCCGGTTACTAAAGCTCGCGCCCATAATACTAGGTTACGGAGGCAGTCCAATATATTAGATCAAGTACCTAGAATGTGTTTTAAACTATATGTTCGCCTAATTTCTTTGGAACAAAACCAGTACTTTGACAGTAGATATACCACCATTTATTTTTTAATAACCTTCCTAATGAAACCGGTCAAAATGCCTGGTTAAGGAGATCAAGTGTTAAACCAAAACATCAGACATCCAGACAGATGCACGATAAAAATTAATGTGGACACAGCAACGTAACATTCTGTTGTAATGTAATAGTCGTAACCGTGTACCGTGAAGACACCTCTCACGGGTTTTAAAGATATTGATGGCCCCTTACTGCGTCGTCATTGATTGTTTTAATGCTTCCTACTTACCAAGGTGTCGGGTGTCGCGCGAGATAAACTGCGCGAGTTAGCTTTTCTCGCGAATCACTGAATTATGTGCGTTGTAAAGTGGAGTCAAGCACCCGGGGGGACCACCCGCGTTCACTTGCCACGGACCTCTCTTTGATACATTCGACGGGCTATTGTTCACGTCATTTGCTCTATAAATAATGGAAGACACCGTTTGACGTGGCACGTAAATGTTTATTGGATGAAACACGCATAGTGTTGCACGATTGTAACATGCGTATGATGTGTTGATTAATATTGTGTTATCGTTTTTTTCCGGTTGATAAAGGAGTATCATAGAATTGTTAGAAAAGTAAGGTAAATACCGCAATAGTTATTTAGACCACATTTAGCAGTAGTTATCGGATGACAGACCTTTTCAATTCATCCATAAAAATCATCTTTTGTAAACAACGGCGATGCAGAATTAAAACTATCTTCAATATAGTTGACGGATAAGCAAGTGATTTTGGAAAATAAGAAAAATAATGCTATGCACTTGGAAGAACCCTGATAACTGCGATAGTTGTAATAATTCAGTTTTGCTTATGTAAAAAGCTGAATGGACTAACTAATCGGTGACAGAATTTGTGTTTATAAAATTCTCGATTAGTTCTATATAAATAAAAAGAAACATTATCCAACATAAGAGACAAACTTTAGTTTCTTTTTTTTAACATAAAGAATAAATTAAATAAAAATTGCAAACAGACATGCAGGTTCAGAGAGCATTTGTGTAAATAATTTTCATCGCTATTTTGTGATAGATTAAATACTTAAAAAGAATATATATTGTCATAGCGATGGTTATAAAAATAGAAGTGTTAGTAAATATATATAAATATAAAATAACTTTTGTCTTGCCCCTAAATCCTAAAAATTAAATAATATTTATAATTTTTAGTATAAATATAATTTTTCATAAATACTGTATCTGGCTATAAATAATTACTCAATCAATTGTGTAAAAAATTAATTGATATTTTTGTTATTAAATGTTTCTCTACAGGTTTAGTGTCGTTCGTCGTTAATTTTGTTCCCATACCATAAATCTTTAAACTACGTTTACATACGTCACGTAACGTTTACTTGATATCGTTAACGTATCCTTCTGTGTACTTTTGCCAGTATATGACTTGTTGAAACAACATCACGATGCCGTTTAACATGATTAAAAGTGCACACAAATTGTTATTTAGTGTCGAACGATATGGAGTAATTGATTGCACAAGATATTGCACAACACTGATATTATAATTATTGATCATGTCCTAACTATTATTAAGTACATGATATTATTATAGCTCATAATTTGTTTTTGCACTTTAAAGATCCGTTTTATGATATTTTATATGTATCTATTTGTAGTTAAGGTTTGGGATACGGTCCAAAAACCCTAATGGATAGGGTGTATTAGGGAGGCCTATGTCCAGCAGTGGACTATCACAGGCTGATGATGATGATGATTTGTAGTTAACATATTTGTTACCAAAGTGTTGGTACCTAGCAATGTAAAAGATTCTATATAAAAACCATAATGCTGATAGTATTCAAATTGAAGAAGTCGAAGCACTAGTACCACTACGGATAATAGCAGTTGCGTGATGATAAAGAAAGAATTAAAGTTCTATAACTAAGTGGTTTATTATTTTAAATCATTTATGCGATTTGTTATGAATTTAAATTTTGTGTTAAAAACTATTATGCAACAGGGTTGTTTCAGGTCTATTTACCAGCATTTGATTATAGGAATTAACAAAATAAGAAATGAAAGATAGACTATGTATTTGAAGCAGCAACAATAAAGTTAAATTGTAACCAAATCTGAAAACAGTTTTTAATATAAAATAGGTTTGTCTAATATTTTCATATATTGATTTCATAATAGTCTGATAAAATATTACAGGAACTTAATAACACAATGAATCTATTTTTTTTATGTTATCGTAGATGTGTAGAGAAGGAATCGAAAACATTAACTTCCATTCATTAAAAACCAGTCAAAAACTTTTCTAATCTCGTTTCAAACATTAAAAATTCGTTAAAACGTTGGGCATTTTTAATGATTGGGCCTTAACCAACCGATAACCGAAAAAAAAGCCCTAATCGTTGTGAGTTATTCAATGGGGTGTGGTAACGGTATTTTATACTGTATTCTTTTTAACTGAGTTTTTTGTGGAGAGCTTTTTACCAAAATATAATGACGTGAACATGTGGCGCCACTTTTTCTTCAATATTGTAGACCGTATTTCGATACATTCAAAGAATATTACAAAATTTCTTTACATAATAAGTTTTATATTCGAGATCTATTATCATGCTTCCGTAGCCTAGTGGTTTAAAAACCGGAGGTCCAGGGTTCGAATCCTGCGGGGACGCAACAAATGTTCCTAGTTGGTTAGAGTAATTTGCGCTCATTACCCAATTGTTTGAAAAGTAAGATGATTCATACGTCGGATGGGACATGCCCGGTCCAACCACCAACCCGCATCGGTTCGCCTACCAACCCACATTTGGCCAGCATAGTGGGATACGGTCTAGAAACCCCTAATGGTGGCAGAAGAGGAGGCCATTGTCCAGCAGTGGACTAACGCAGGCTGATAATGTTTTAATGAAAACATTGGCAATGAAGTGACATCATCCATCTCGCTTTCTTATTGATAAATCGTCATCGAGGTGTCCATCAATGAGTGACATTCGACACATGCACAACTTTGATGATATGGGGTAATTCCTTTGTATCTAGAGTCTAATTTGGTAAGACAAAATGATATAGTCCAAAAAAATTATATTAATTTTACAAATACCTGCAGTTTTTAAGTGTCTCAAACTTTAGTAAGTTTTTTGCCTTTAGATTTCAAAGTTAAGTGATAAATCTTTAGAAAAAGGCAGCTTGTATTTGCATGTAGCGTATTTATGCACGACAACGAGTCGCGATTAAGCCGAGCATAGTAAAGGGCTTGTTCGTAAGCACGAATATTCGTGATCCCCAAGTATCTAATAGTGAAACGTTCGGAATACGAAGGTATGATGTAAACGGCCATTTGGCTTTGTGGGACAATTGAAAATGGGGACACATTGTTTTCGGTTCTTAATACGTATCGAGTTACTAAAATTATATGTTTTAGTAGATGTTTATGTGTCGAGCATTATTTTTATTATTTTTTGGCGAGAATGGAACTGTCTTTTTAAACTTCAGCGTTAAAATCAGAAAAAGTCCTTTTATTGATTTATATGTAGTTTTTGCGAAAGAAAAAAAATATATTCTTTCTCATTTTGGTTCCATGTAATATTTTTTTCGAGGACTCTAATAACTTAGAGTGTTATTTTACTTAGCATAGGTTGGTTTTCTAATATTCAAACATTACGACTGTAACGGGGCGATCGATTAACTTCTACCGTATAATTTTCCCTTCGTAACATTTATTTACTCTTTTTTTACGCCACCCATTTCGTAAGTTATGACACGTTCCGTCGGCGCCAGCGTGATTGCTTCCTCAACGAGAGCCCCCTCATTATCTGCCAAGTCGCAGTGACACTGTTTTGACGCTCGGCGAGTGGATTGGACGCCTGCACCTCGTTCGGATATTTTATCGGCACCGTTCCCGTATAAGGTGCTTCGTTTGTCAAATGGCGGCGCATCGCGGCTCGTTAGCGTTCTTGATAGATGACGCACCGCTCGTACGTCGGATTTGTTGTTACGATCGCGGCCGCTTAAGAGCGAACTCTTCGACAACGGTATACAAATGGCCACACCCCTCGGCGGTCTAAGTTAACGAGCCATCGAATAAATTACATCGGCCGACGGAGACGGACGGCCCGTTCCGCGGGATAGAGCCCGCGCGAATTCGATGACCGTATCGCCTTCGGGTTCGGTCGCTTGTGATTGAGGACTGTTGTGTTGACAGTGGTTTGTGTTATCCTGGTACTTGTAGGTTGGAAAGTTGATATTATTTTAGTAAAATTTACTGAATTCATGATATGTAGTTATTCTATGATACTTTGGATACCTTCTGTACTAAGAAAGATGATGTTTGCTCGAATTTGACTTGAGCATCCTATATGTGTTCGGTTTGTTTAATGTACAATTGGTGAGCAGACAGTGGCTTATGTTATCCTGGTACTTACGCGGCTAAAAGTTGTATTCTTGTTGCTAATGGAGTTATTACACACTATAGCATACTTTTTGTTATCGGATGGAGTACTGTTGTGTGACCGCAATGATTTCTAATATCCTAATCGATGTGTTATGGTACTAAGAAGTTGGCATTCAATAAGTTACAGTTGGATCCTAGCCTATAGAGCCAAATAACACTTATAATCTATGTAAACAAACTTAAATTATGCTATCGCTTAATGATATGCCATAAATATTGCAAGGTAAATTTTCGGTGGCGTAAATAAGGTGTAATATTTATTTTGGACTCTGTTACTGTACATCTGCATGACATACATCTCCTAAATATGACGTAAAAGAGGTAATAATAAAGAGCTACAGTCCAATCAGATTTATCAGTCACGTCGTTATGTAGTACCTACGCTATGTTAATTGCGCGACGACTATTCAATGATCGTGACGGTGCCGCCTATAAATTTCACCGCGTCGTTTTTACACTTTAGCACTCGCAGCGCGATGCCGGTGCCTTCCCGCCAAGACAACGGTCGACTATTTTGACGCTCGCCGGTCACGTTTCATCGATACAACGCCATGAGAATATTTGTTTTTTACCGACCGAGCGCACCGGCGTCGGGTGAAAATTGAAGTGTAATTTTACGTTTTAACCGGTGCCTGCCCCCTTTCGTTCCGCTCGCATTGAGTGATGGTTATCGTAATTGGTGTGAGGGTAGACGGGTGGGTGATGCCAGCGCCGCCGGTGCCCGCGATGGATGGGCGGGGACACGTGGCCGAATAATTCCTCATTACTCCTATCAGGTCGACTGTGCTCTCCTCTCACATTTTGCCGGGTAAAGGTTAAGAGTCGAGACTAGGTAGGTGCTCGAGCCAAAGTCGTGAGCCTTTGTTTAGAGGATTCAGTTACTTGAACAAGACTACAAAGTAAATAAATGTTAGCCTAACCCCGGATGCATTAACTCGAACGAATAGAAAGTAAAACGTATTTAGTTCATCACCGTATTGAGTCTAACCTTTGCTGTTACTAGATATTAAATGACTCAGAACGTCTTCATTTTCTATTTTCAAGCATAGCAAGAAATTATTTGTACTTTTCTTTATTTGTTGGTGTTTCTTATCAAGACAGTGCCGCCTTCATTCATAAACACGTATTGCAATGAGAACTATGATGGCCGTCTACAACGGTGCCTATAACTTTTTTATCGTCGAAGAACAGGTGTCCCGTGCTATAGATATCCGATAAGAGGTGTCCGGTATCCGCTCAGGTTATTGATCGTCCGCACAGTGGATTACCATTACTGTTATCAGCGCACATGTTGCGACACGGGGCCGACACAATGGTAAGATTAATAACGCGGACGCGGCGACCAACGGGCGCGGAAGAGATGGCATCGATAAAACATAAGGCTGATAGCAGTACAACGGAGTAACTCTTTACTCGTAAACTCACACGAAAATCCGATGCTGCAGAAAAAGGCTGATACTCGTCTAGGTGTAGTGGTTCCTGAGGCATGAAATTGTCCTGCCGCTTTTTGCACTGTTTGAGTTTTTGAGTAACAAATGCACGTTAAGATGCGTAACAGCATTTGTTAAATTATACTAACATGACACAAACTGAATAAAAGGTCATAATATTAGGCTATATTTTAAAGGCGGAGATGTGTAGTCAAAGGAAATTTCAAGGAGACTTAAAAGCTTAAGCTTTGAATCTTAACTAACACCTACTTACCTTCCGACCTATCGTATAGGGGGAAAGTTTTAAGTTTGTTTTTAAATTAGCTTATCATACCGTAGCCTTAAAATTAGTATTGCCTATCTGATGCACCCATTGCGTGTGAAAAAAATCAGTCGTTCTTGCCGACACCATCAATGGCGGTCGTTATAGAGCGTATACTGACGTGTGTATATCTGTCGACTATATTTAACTTCCCGTGTTCTTTAGTCGGGCTCCGTGTCAATTTTGGTATTAAAGTAGTAAGAAAACCGCTCTAAAATAACTTTGTAAGTTTTTAGTAAAAGAAATCTTTGGTTTGGCGAAAATTAGACTTTGCTCCAATCAGCGTGCGAGATAAGTGCGGTTATGTTTTGCAGATTCGCACCCCGGACTCCCCGCATCGTAACTCAGCGCCGTCGACGTTGAAATTGTTGGTTGCAGAATCGCGTGCCTTATCCGATGCTCGTACATGTTCGCTAATCGATTGCCCTCAACTGCAATTTAGTGGTCGAATGATTTATAGATGCGCGTGGAAAGCGTAATTGTTGATGGTTAAGCTTCGAGAAAAGCCCACACTGTGGATAGGTGCAGTGATTTAAATGACTGTTGATGACGCTATATCTGTTAAGAATAGACAAACAAGAGTTAATTTACCTACGCCATACGATCACCGGTTTTGTTGCATCGTTGGTCTTTACAATTTGAAACCCTGTTGTATTTTCTATTTATTGATCTAAGTCTTATCAAAACCTTAACATTTATATCATAAATAAGCACATTTTAAATTAAAACATTGATATTATAATATTGATACAATGACAAATGATTGAATGATGGAGACTTAAGTCTTTCGATTCCCCCAATGAGGACTAGCTAGGGCTAGATATTTTAAAGATACTTTAAAATATGTACCGTTTTGTTGTCTGCATTTATCTAAGTGCATTCCTTTGGTATAAAATATATTTGTTTAGTAGTTTTTTTTATAAAGCTGCCATGCACTTACTTTATTTAAATTTTCCTACTTGGCGCAGTGTTACCATGTGGTGTTTATTTAGATTCAATGAGGGCTCTTATCCCATTTTCAGTATTCGATGTATACAATATATATTTTTTATGTTTGGTTTGTGGGTAAAACGTAGCAAAAATAAGTGCCCAATGTGTATCTGTTCCTTTGGAAGTTATCGTTGCTCCGTGACTTAGGGCTCGGTTAACAACACGTAAAATAATACTTCAGCATTAGCTACGACGCCGCCGTGACTGGCACGCACGAGGGATGTCTTCACGCGCCCGAACGGAAGTGGTACCAGCAGTGTTATACTTCTTGCCTCGTCGCATGTCAAGAATCCGTTTACATAATTGAATTGCGATGTACTTCTTTTTTAGCCTCTTATCTGAGGTGTAAGATCGTGACGCCTTTTTGTGGGACCACGGTGTTTGATTTGTTGTATAAATCAACTTGATTAATGTGCTGTTGATGGTTAAATTAATGATTTTGTGTTAACAATTTTGTGAAGAATAGTATTATGTAAGTATTAAAATACATGTCTGTGTTTAATTATTATAGAATGCGATTTGTCTGCTTTGTGTGATAATGTCGAGCTCCATTCTTGTATATTTCAATGTTTCATTTGATGTAAACGAATAAAAAAGACAATACGAGCAAGCTTATTCACCGTATTGTGTTCTTTGTATTTGCAAAGCGAGCTTATTGTTTGGGGACACTTACATCTTTACTCACGTATTTGTTAAGAATGTAGTAGCATTGTCATGCTTAATAAGGAATGGCCTGCTGGTGCCACATTAGTTTCATCATTAAAAAAAGTTGCATTCATGTTGTCAAGTTTTTATGAAACTTCTTATATTAATTTACTCATTCATGGTGAATTAAGCTTTAGTTAATTTTAAATAGTCGTAATTACTTTTGATGATTGTAAATAAAACCAGAACTTAACTGAAAATGACTGGCCCGTGACATTTCCCGTTTAGTCCATATATTAAAAATGCGAACTATGTCTGTCCATCAGTGTTTACTGTCTAAACCACTGAACGGATTTCGATGAATTTAGTACATACTTAGAACACATTTCAAGAAAGGACAAAGGTTTTTATTTATGACGATAAAAGATATATTTCGACTAGATAAGGTATGAAATTTTATATGGTAGTCGTCTCTGATGAAATTTTGTGTCTAGATACTCGTAGCCGTAAGTGGTGTTTACCTAGCAATTATGTAATTTCAATATACGGGGATGAACTAGGGGAATAACTTGAAATAGGGACAAAAGTCAATATGGAAATTCGGCATCGTCGAAGCAAAACTCGTAAAACTTTGCGTCTAATGATAGGCATATACAATAAAAACAACTCATTTATATTATATTTTACAATATATTCGCGGACGAAGTCGCGTGTAATGGCTAGTAAATAATTATGTAAAAAAATATTCAATGTACAATAAGCAACTATAAAGGAATGTGTTAAAACTATGTTCGTTTAAAAATTACTGTTTTTACTTTGCAGTGCGTAATATGTTATAATTTATTTTCTTTTCTAATATTTTCTAGGCTTTTAAAACTTTATAAATGTTCTTTTGTCTTAAATACTAGAAAGTTTCATTACCTAGTTGTTTTCACCAGCAGCGTGCCTCGGTGCGTTTTCATTTCCCTGATAATTTAAAAAGTTGGCTTAGCTCAAAAGCCTCGCAGAACGTTATTAATGAAAACTATTTTCACAGATTTACCGCTTTCAATTTTTGAAATTTTACTAATGTTTTAATGAAAAATTACAGTGGATTTTTTTGGAACTAAGATCCCCCTTTTTTTAAAGTTTATAAGACATGAATTTAGAAATTATTGCAGTTAATAATTAATATATTATGCTTATTATACACGTCTGACTCATCGTCTTCATAATAATTTCTGGACATGTCGATGGTTGAAATGCGATTACAGTAAATGCAAATTTCAACTGAACAAAAGATTTTTGTTGTTTATATGTTATACTTGTTTTTAGAGCGTCATTTAAAAATTAGAAGAGTACATTTTTACGATGCGCGTCCACCCTGAAGTTAGCAAAAGGAAACGTTAACTTATCCTGTGATATTTGGATAAACTTTAATTAACTACATTATATCTTATATTAAAATTTTTAATGCATTACATTTTTGTCATTTTTCCACAAAAGTAGAATAAGGTAAAAGACAATTTTTTTTATTGTTTTTTATTGAAACGCTGAAGTAGTATAACTTCTACATGTACACGCGTGTACATCACATACCCACTTTTTATTGTTACTGTAAAATATAGCGATATTTGTGTAAGTATCATCGAGTAAACCTAAGACATCAATCAAATGGATATTTTATTTAAAACTTGATCAAAACGAAACTAAAGACGTTTACACCTTGGCTCACTTAAGTATCACAGTAATACTTCTCTAATTAGTCTCTTTTAGGAAGAGGGTCAAAAATGTAAGCTCGGAACTATTAAAAAAATTGTAATGTACGGGCGTATATGTTTGCTTTAAGAAATTAATTATTGAAAATATATTTGGTATTGTTTTTTTTCTATCGTTACTTGCATAAATGATAAGAAAAAATAATAATAAAAAAGAAAAGCCTAAATATTTTTATTACCGTTGCGACAGAACGTTGATTTACTTTTTAAAAACGTATTCAACTCCCACATTAAAAACACTAACAGCTGGTTGGTTAAGGTCTTATAAATGATGTGCTCCTCTTCTGAAGTTGTAAGAAGTGATGGGTGATTCAAAAAAATAGGGCAGACTTACATGCCGGAATAGGAAGAGTGAACGCTGTTATGACATGTTATAGCTAAAAGCAACGGGAAATGACAAGTAAAGTGTTGCTGAAATCATGAGGCTATCATATGAATTTTTCCGATTATAACATTTCGGCTCATTGCTATACGTAGACTTATCGATTTTTAATTACTATGTTAGTAAATAAAATTACATGAAGGTTATATAGACCTATGTACGTCCTACATGCTCAATAGCGTGTAATGTTTAAGTAAATATTTTTTTGGTCTTATCATAAGTTCGCAAATATTTTTCATCATACATCCCCGTACCACATAGTCATAAACTCGTATTTATTATATAAGGACGATATAGGAGTAATGATAGCGTATTAGAGTGTTTGAACCCGCCAAACGATAAATTCACCGTGCACATCAATAGGCAACGGGTGAGAGTTCTAAACGGGCGTACAGCTGTTGAAATATTTATGCATCCATTGTGAGCGAGTGCAACGGTTAATTGTTTAGTGGCGATGTGCTATAATGTACCGTATAGTGGTGAAAGTGACCCCCTGCCCTTAAGGTGCTAACCAACGAATGTCTTCGAATATATATATATATATATTTAATTTAGTGTAGTGACGAGACTAGCATAACGTTCACCTGATGGCATGCGACACGTCCTGCTCAAGAAATGTAACGCATAATGCCACAATTTGGCCCATGTTTCGTTCGTTCACCCAGTAAATTTGCTTGCTAATATGTCCTTTAAACGGAACATTGTAGTGTTTTTACACTACTACTTTGCGGCAGTAGCCACGCCGCGATGTTATTGCCCCAGATGGCTCCAAAAAAGTACCACTCTAAAAACTACCCTAAAATATCTATTGCCTTCCTTTAATGGTGAAATTCCTGTCGGCTTACAGACCGATGGTTGTATTGTGACACACGCTGACGCCATGTTGCACACGTAAATACCGCCACGTACTATCTTGTTTTTATCGGCACATTGTTAGTTTTTACTTCGTGAGCATATGGTTAACGATTAATTGCAACAGTGGGTAAGCTACTGATATCAAACAGATGGTGAAGACTGGCCCAGTGCCTTACTTGTTTAACGCATCTGCCGTGGTCACGCGAGACTTATCTGGAATTAGTTGGGATTCGACTTGCTTCGAACTGAGCAAACTTAACTCCTCGCAGCGTTGGAGTAACAAATTTTAATCTGGCAACATCTGTTTCGTAAGATTAATTATTTAGCTGCAGTGGCTGCACCGTTTGCCCTGTACTCGAATGCTCTGTGCTGTAATATGATATAATTTATAAAATAAAAATAGTAAACGGAAATCAAATGAAAGTAAAATAATAATTATTGTTTATTATATAATTAATCGTGTGTAAAAAAAGGAATATTTCCCATGCCAATTATTTGTATTAATTTGAAGTGGATAAAAGGTAAAAGTGTTACTGTAAAAGAATTTCAAGAAAAGGTAAAAATCCCCATCACATTATATTTGTATGTCAATATACAATTACAAAAAAATATATTATAAATACGTTTTAGGTTTTACTGATATAATAAAAATAGTAAAAGACATCCAGCATTGCTACGAGAGTAATTAGACATCATTAAAAAAATATTTTGCTAATCGATTGTCTCAACTTGTTTGGTTAGAGGAAAGTGATATTTATGAAAAATATATCGCGTAATAAAGATATTGAGTTCCTCGTGTCAGGGTACTTGGATCTATAAAATATGAATTTATTTAAACAAGAACAAATAAATTTATGTATTTATCACCTTTGCATGTAGTCACCTTTAGCTTTACTTATTTCGGGACTGGATGGTGCTGTGTCATGGTTCAGAAGTATTCATACTTTTTTCTTTATTGTCATACAAACACAAATAAGATGTTATATCGTTTGTACTCTGAACTATACGACTCGGCAGACTACAATTGGACTTAATCCGAAACTTTACGGCCTCTCCCCTCGTATCTCATTTCTTATACAAATATATACAAACAAATTCCCAGGTTCCTATCTTCCGTAAAGTTCTCACATAGCTGTTGGGGAATCCTGAAACTCCCAGTGTGCAACGTGTGTTTATGCCATTTGAATTTACATAGGTTACTGCGCTCTTTGTCGCATGACGTCTACACATGGATATGCTAAGTCACTTAGAATATGGATGTGCAAACTTCCATGACGTCACGAGTAAAGTGACGCAATGAGTATTAAAAGTGAATTTATTGTTATATCGTATATAAGACTGGTAAGCTTAAAATATTATGGAAGTACCAATATGGTACCTATTATTACCATCAAGAAATTCGGTGTTCAGGTGTGAAGGACGCCGTAATTTATGTAATTATAAGTAAATGAAAAACTGCAGTCGATAGGCTGCACCCGCCGTTTACATCCCAAATTTTTATTGGCGGGAACGTGATTTTTACGAGGTGAAGGTACCATTTGTCACACCGCTTTATTTAAAATATATAGAATTGGTACTTAAAAAAAAATATGTTCTATGACGAAATTATCCCTCTGGTGATCGTTCAAAATAGTTGCGAATTTAGCTGAAATTATTGCAGCAGTGTTATCGGCACATGCCCGACAGAGTCATAACATTATTTCAGAACACGTATCGCGTATGGATAATCTAGTTTAGATACGTTTTGACGCATTTATATTGTTCGGAGCATATTTCGTGAAAATGGCAACATCTGTGAATAACAATACAGCATTATCCCGTTGATCTTATTGCTTAGGTATTATAGATTAGATAAGGTCGCAAGCGTACGTTTTGTTACTGCAATAATGCTATAAATTTGCGTATATTTTTACTCTACATAGAAGTATATTCTTCAAGAAAAAGATGTTACATCAAAATTAAAACGTTGGGTCATAACAACGGATGATAAGTCTTGCATTTTTGCTGTTAAAATAAACGCATGACAATACCGCCAAGTCGGACGGTTCACACGTTTAACGGGAGCTGTATTGTTGTTGCCCGTTCGAAAATAAGACGCCATCACCGCGGCCAGTCGAATAAAGTGGACTCCAATTTCAATGGGCCGCGGTTTTGTTCCGCGGAACATTGTCGCCTCGCGTCGGGTGCCAGTACACGCCGGAGGAGGCCCATTCAAATGTCAGTACGCCCCCCTCTCCCCAACCCTCCGCGGCCGCTGAAATGTCACTCGCCATACTACGCAATCAATTTCGCATTTGTATACCCGCCTCAGATAGTGTTCGCAATAGATTTATTGAACCGACGACTCTCGTGTTGCGAGCCGACGTTTATTACCACTGAGCCTAGCGATACACTCATGCGTCAGCGGTAACAAATACATTCTGTGTCGCGATTGATTTAATGACACTTCATTGTATGCAGGATCTATTCAAACACTATGCCAAATAGTGCGTATGACCTGTATATCACAGGTCATACGCATTATGAACATATGTCAGACGTTTGTCAAGTAATTGCTTAGTGTATAGGTATTGTGACGATAAAAGCGTTGCAATACTAGGGAATCATAAAATGCGTAGTATGAAATTACTTCTCTCGAAGTGAGATGTCTTGTCACATTTATTGATACATCATTTCATATGATTTGATGCTTAATTATGACATTTCGGATGGTTTTATCAATTCACATAATCAATCTTTTTTAAAAATAGCTTAAGAATTTTATTTAATTTGAATTATAAAATAAAAAAAGGCTTCATGCAAAAGTTTGGAGAATATACCACGAGATCTGCTATTAAACAATCGTATGAAAAAACAGTAAAGATGGTCAATATGATAAAGCTTTAAAGAAACTTGTTAGTTACTGTATCCAAAATTCACACCATATAAGCAAAGTGTAAGGATGATTCCATTTTTGCAAAAGTGCAGAAGAAAGCGAATATAAACCTCATTATGGCCCTTTTCTGCAAAGCTTGCATCACTTCCCCGACCTATCGAGATGTTTCTTACTCTTTCACGCAAAAAGTTTGGTATTAAATCTTTTTAATAATATATTACGGACATAAATCAAAACAAGATCATTTTATTTTGTTTAAGTTAGTCTCATTGGGTACTGGCATTTAGAATATAAAAATGTTAAGAATTTTTGGACGCAACGATTTTTCAACGCTTAGTTTTGGTTGGTAACTTTTTGCATGACCTCTTTAAGTTATCAAAGTTGGGTTTTTATTAAATATCCACATACCAATACACCGTTTAAGTATTTTTTTATAATGTTATTCAATATCAAACCATAAAAATATTTCAATCTCGAAACTTCATGTTTGTTTAAAATTTATCTGCATTCCATTTCGCAGAATTGCAAGTTTTTTTAGTGACCTGGTTTCCGACTTTTGGATTTAAACAAGTTTATGAATTTAATCAGATCTATATGAATGCCGCATTGCCCATTTTAAACTTATGAGTTTTTGTTTTGTCTGCAGTCAAGTAATGCGCTGTGGATACATTAAATATTTCAAAAGATAAATGGAAAATATTTATAAATATGTTGCATTAGCTTAATTTACATAAAGAATTAGATTGGGGCTTAATCATCATTATTATCGTGATTATTGATATATTACTATATTCAGTATTAAAAGGTACATTCAAATAGGTAAACATTTGTTATTTCCGATTTACTAGATAAATTGTGAATTATCCTGAATTAGTGTAAAATGGGTTGCTTTGATATAAGAAATTATTTAACAAGTCAAGTTCACGTGTTATCTTTTTTTTACTTTGTGTATTATCCTACAATGTAAGTTTATTTGTTTAAGAGAATACAGTATATAATAATGTTTGCTTCGTAAACCTAAGATAGTGCGTTCGGATTCTACTGTGAAAATCTTTCGCGTCGTTATGTGAAAGTGCTCTATGCAATCGATTGACGTGTACAAAGTTTGACTATCTTTATTGATTATTATAGCTATGATGGGGCGTCAGAGTTAATTAATATATCGACGTCTATTCTAACCATCAAAAACAGTTTTATTTAAGTTGGCGCTCTGGAAATCTGGTAATTTTATTACAAATAAACATAGTTCGAAGGTCTCTTAGTATTAAAATGTTTCCAACAATTAGCAGTTCTCTTCTAGTTTGTTCAAACGATTAGATAAAGTTGTTAGTGGTTCAGCGTGTGATAAATGTATGAACATTTAATACTTTGTACGCTCAGTTGAGTGATGTTACTTATTTAGGCCACGCGAGTGGATAATAATTCTATTTCCATTTGACTATTAATTTTCATACATATTAGATTTCTATACTGTCGTAGTCGCCACATGGGCATTCCTTTTACAATTAAGGAACCGTCGGTCCCCAGTCTCATATTGACGCGTTTGCAATTTATTTTGAATTCATACTGTTATTATTGATCATACGTTACGATATATATTTTTATCAGCTATTTTTTACTAAGACTTACTATCGTAAACGAAAGCTTTTTAGACATACTGGAAAATTTTGAATAAGGTGAAGACCATAACATGTTTTTCATACACTAAATCATAATTAAAATTGATCTCCTTTTTAAGGTTTTGATGTGCTCATGTCTATAACATTTGTACATACCGGTTATTAGCTTTATATGGGTCTAGAGTAAATCATTAATCTGCTGAATAAGTATTTCGCTAAGATCGTACGGGGCCCGCCTGCTGCGAATGCGATGCTTCTTAAGTCAAGTTAAACCGCTCCACACGATATGGATCTCACGTTTACCGTCTACTAAATAGCGGATAAATTACTTAACCGAGTTAAATTAGTGCAGCTAGTTAGTTCGAGATGGCTCTAGACTTATTTTAATGTCGCAGTCTGAAGCCGAGTGTTTGCCCGTTTTGGTGCAAAGTTTTACCTCGAACTCGGATGGCTTGCTTTGTCTTAAGCGTTGAGTTCCTTGATTTGATTAAATGTTTGCTTATATATAGTATATTCTTATATGATTAATAGGAAACAGGAGCGATGGTCTGGAATCGGTAATGCATTAAGTGTAGTAGTGTAAAACCTTCTGTTAATGTTGCGCTTTGAATGTATTTTTGTATGAATATTTATTCTGTTAGATATTATTACGTGAAACATTTTTTCGGCACCTAACCACCATGCGTTTCATTTATTTGATTGCACTGTGGTGGATACTTTATGCACGGAAAATATTAAAACGTGTTTTCTTATAAGCCAATGTAATAACATTGGTTTATAAGAAATCGTCTTATAGCACTTGTTTCTTAGGTCTGTAGTCTTAGTTCGGTAAGATAAAAAAAGACTAGCCACATAATATGAAAGTAAAATATTACAGAGATAAGTTTTGCAAAAGATCTTAGACTCGACCGATTATGTTCAATCCCCTACAAGCGCAGAATTTTTTACAATTACATTCCTTTTAATAATTTTGACTTGTTACTGGGAGTTTATGCTAAAATGGTCAAGATAGGTGTTCTTGATTAATGTTGTCAATGAAATATTGTTTTTGACGTAGCAGAAAATTAAAAACAGTTTTCATCTTCTTCCACGTTGCCTTTGATTGCATTTCTTTCAGCATTTCAGCTCAGGAGATGTTGCCTGCAGTTTTATAGAAGAACTCATCGAAGAATACAAAAACTTTTCAGTTGAGAGTGATTAGATTAAACTTCTTTTATCCTTGTAACAAAAAAGCGTTTGATTCCTGTAAAATTGTAACTTGTGTAATTAATGGGTAAACTATTTTTATATTATATTTGATGTTACATTTGTACAGACAAACATGCCATCTACCATCAAGTTGGCATTGTAATCGATTCGTGTTTTCGATTAAAAAAATTAAAAACCTACTTTATATCAATTAACAATTTGGTACTTCTCGATAGACTTATTTCAATATTCGCGAAAGTTGTTGTTTCCTTTTTTTTTATCGAGCGTCATGAGTGTGAGAGAGTTTTTCCCTCGCGCCATTGAAAATTCATGATGGATCGTCGCCGGATCTATGATTGATTCGTGCCGTATTATTCGTAGCTTTCGCGGGGGGGGGAGGGCGCTTCGAACGTTTTCCGCGGCTTTTGCGCCCCCTCGCGGCCATGATTGATTGCTTCGCGGCGAACTTCATATGCTCGGGAGATAATTTCGTATTTCAGACCGTAAACAGATTACGTATGAAAAGAGGCAACGCTCTCTTGGAGCCTCCCTTTAGTACAGTTTAGCGCGGTGTATTCATCGTGACTGTGCATATTTGCCTCTTAAATTAGCTGCGCTGAGGGTTCCGAACACGCTCTTATCGGTTCGAGATTGCTTCCGAACCTCTTGCGTACGTACCTTTTGTATAGAGTATAAGCTTGGTGTGTTAAGCGTTTGATATAGGATTATTATGATGTAGGATCTTGGGTGTATGATTATGTTCGTATGAACTAAAAAGCAATTAAGCATTGTATTACTTCTAATTTCACCATCAATAACATATTTTGTTTTATAAAATATGTAACCAATCATGTAGTTTAAGGAAAACAAACTAAAATATTCTAGATTCTCACATGTATCTGTATTCCACTGTGTTTTATTTATTACGGTACAAATATCTCCCGACTGTCTTCGCATTAACTCATCTAAATTGTTGCGATTTAGATGCTGGTGCGTTATTACATGTGAGTAAACTGTATTTAATTGAGTGAAGACCGTAATAATTACTGTCGTACGTACCGTACGCTTGTAAAAATTTAAATTGGATGCGATTAAGGTTAGCCTCTATAGACACGGCCCATGCGAGAAATGAAAGTAACTAGCTAAGCTAAATCATTTATAAAATGGTGAGCATTTGCATTCACCGTTGTGATATATTGTCGTTGTTGAAAGAAGATGCGAAAGTGAAAGGTGGCGTTGAAATTGAGTTTGCAAATAATTTCTTTTAAATTCGAACAAAAAAATCGAATAATCGTTAACACTAAGTTTTTGTTACTTGTTATAAAAGCGTTCCGTTAATCTTTCCATTTAATGCGAGAGTCAACAAAAAGCCTTAAAAAAAATTACGCAAAATTACAGTCAGTTTAAAATTCAGAGAATGACCATAGTCATACGGTTTAATCTTTGCAATTTAGCATTTCATAAATATGGACTTAGTTCAGTATAAGGAAACTTCAATGGAAATTATGATTCATCGCTGTAAAAATGTTAAGTCATCGACAAATCTATTTATAATAGCTGCGTTTTTCCCGAAAGGTTGCGTTACTCCACTAATTGAGATATGATTGCGACGGTGTCGTTATCTGATGTGCATAATTTAGTCTATTATATCAGTTCAGTCAGAAACTATAATTTCTATATGCGAGAGGCTATATACACACAATGTAGGTCGTATCGTGACTATATTTGCATGAATTCCGATGTTGTGCAAAGATCTTGGTGTCTTAGATGTCTGCTAAATTGAAGACCTGCTCTTTTGTATAACTTTTAAAACTTTGTAAGTTTAAGTATTAAAAAGTAATTGCTGTTTTTAAGGTTTTCTCACATAAAAAAACCGGAATGCTGCATCCTTCGCTAACGCGCTAACTTAAAACTTCAATACTTTTTAATTCTGCATTCCCCTGTTTTTTACCAGCAGGAACTATTACTTTAATTTTGTAAATGCAACTTCGGTAAGTTTTTTGACTATAAAATAGATTTTGAGAAAGAATTACAAACACAAGAATAGTGACGGCCAAGTTGGGGTTTTTCATTACCGTAAATTCAGATAGTTAAATAAATATGAAATACGTACGTATGAGAGTGACATTTTGTTCTCATTTTGTGATAATATTCGGTAATAACAGCTGAATATTACTTTACTTATTTGACCTTTTAGTACGCAAATCCGATAAAACTACTAATAAAAAATAATCAGAAACGGTCAATTCGATCATATGCAGTCACTAAGTGATACCTTTTGTTTGTCATGACGCAGTTAGCCGTCGGCATTGTCCGTGTAACGGCGGCGGCCGGTGGGCGATATTTCGATAAGGCTTGGATATAATCGGGTTAGGCACGCTGTCGCTCACTGGACTAAGTACTAATTGCCACGGTTATGTGTTACGCGAACCGGTCTAATGGGCCCCGGTACTGCCTGTATTTACACCGGGCGCTGGCGCAAAACGCCGCTACTGGGAATTGTATGTGTGCGGTCTATAATATTTGGTTTGAAATTCAAATAATTTTTATACTTATGAAATTAGACTTGAAATAAATGTAAACTAAGTAAACTATAGAAACGAAGCGACATTGTGCGTTTGGTCTTTTATTAGTCCACTGTCACTGAGTGATTGATATCTTGGTGGCAGTGGATATAATAAGAATTGTGTCGCCACTTTGTTTCCGTGGCTTAAAATGTTTATTTAAATCTATTCTGAGTCTGCATTGGCATAGCTACAATGGCATGAACAAGTGGAAGGAGTGTAACTATAATATAATATAAGAATAATTTCAAAGCGAGCAATCAATGATAATAATACAGGCAATAATATTGCGCAATTGTAACACAAAAAAAAAGGAATAAATAGATGATTTTTACAATTAATTATACACCTATACAAACATTGAAAATATCTGAATCACATTTAATACTGCGTTTATGTTAGTCGTTGGTATTACGAAAGCCGGAGTGGAAGTTGACTCTCGTCCTATATTATGATAATATAATCGGTCCGCCGATTGTAAATCATTTTTATTCCTCCCGTTGGCCATTGTGATATTTCCACTAAAGGCCCGATTGCCATGGAAACAATGCGCACGAGCATTGTAACTCACGCGCATGAAACGATATTGTAAACGAAATTGAATTTGGCCCGGCGTGACATTTGCTCGTGTTCGCTGGCATTCGGTGTGTTTCCTTCTTCCCTTTCTCTTTTTATTTAACTGTCCCTAGCTGGAAAGGGACAACGTGGCGTGCATTCCCATCGTGCGACGAGAATCGGCACCGTTTGTGGCTATGCAAATTTTGCTCGTCCTTTTACCATGTTCTCTACGATTATGATGTTGGTAGTGATCCGTGTACGGTTGTTGGATAAGCTTGTCGGCTTTTTAATTACGCGCATGATGCTAAGGTAGTAAGATTGTTTTGGTAATAATTTTTAAGGTGTATTTGCACATTATACAGAGCGTGTACGTTGTCATTTAAGTTGTAACAACAGATCTATTGATATTTTCATATTTTTTTTGCATTAATACACATACTTTCACGATCATTTAGAGGTTGTACCAAAAAAATATTTGCCGTCAAATGTGTCACACTGATCGTATCGAAATGGCTCTATTTATGAAATATAAATGTAATCAATACTATTACAATAAACTAAAATTATTTTATAATCATAGTAAGTATATATCGTTGTTTATTAGTAACACATTCGAAAGTTTAGTGCGGACGGTACAGCGTTGAACGCTGCCCATTCATCTGTATGCGGCGCTGCGTTCGTTTTCAATGTGCAGGCAACCGGATAAATTCGGTTTTGTAGACGCATTGCAACCGTTCAACGTATAGCCAACCTTAATACGGGCACATGTGCGATCTAGCGTAATTGTGCCGTGTAATGTGCTCATTGCTTTACGTGTATTGGTGGTCGATTACAGCGTGCAAGTTTCGGTTCGTACGCGTGGAGTTTGCTTGTGTTTTTTTATAGTTGGGGTTGCGAAGATATATTTCTATAAGCAGGGGCTTATGATGGTAAAAAATTATATCGGAGTCAGTTTTAAAATTTAACGTTACACATTGTCTTTCAATAGTCAATACTTGCTTTTTTGATATCTCTTATTGTAAGTGCAAATTGTTTTTGGAAGACAATATACATATTTTAGAAAGTCGTCAAGATTCAATAAAATATTGTATTCATACAACTTTTGATATCTATTTCAAAAACACTGTTTAAAGATTAAATTACAAAAAACGGTTATATTAAAGGTATATAATAACTGTAAAAAGTTACAAGAACCGTAGCGGCCCAAAAACGAATAACGAGTTAATGCCTCTCATCACTCCATCAGATTCATATTCCGCTCACCATCAACGTTAAATCCTTAAGGAGCTCACCAACGAAGAGTGGAATCAGATTATAATCACGTCCGCACTGCACATACATCGTCCGTATGCGAGTGGTTTTTTTAGTGCGCGGGCTTTTGGTTTTCGCGGCGGCGGTTCAGCGGTGCGACTGATTAAGGCGTATAATCAGGTCGCCGGTTCGAATTTACGACGTGGCCGGGGCCGGTCGCTTATCGGCCCCCCGGATCATCTGCCCTCCCTCCGGCCCCGCTGCGAGCGTGCACTTTTTATTTTGTTCGCGCTACCGTGATGTAATGAGCTGATAAATTGGAGAAAACCACCAATTAGTGTCGATGAATTTATTGTTTCTACTTAAAACGTAGGAGGGCCGTGTTGGTGCTTAATCTTGGTTCTAGATTGGGCTTCGTGGTTTTTTTGCGTTATACCCGGTTCGCAGTCGGCTCGAGTCGAGTCGTTGGAGTTTTGTCTTCGCGTTGACGATTAGATGTTTTATGAAGTGTTGTTTATGTATTGTTTGAGGAATTGTGCATGGTAATTGACAATTAATCTCCGATGAAGATTATTTTTCATTAGTTATGTAATATGAATTTGAACATAATCAAATTGACCTTGGATAATATCAAAAGTCACCTTTAAAAAATCCACGTTGCTCTACATTGTTTTACGAATTTTTTAAAGAGAAATTACCGCAAGGGTTTTAATACATTTAACTAACATAACAATTTACAGATAACTAACTAAATGTTGCAATAACTAACAAAAATCTAGAACTGAACATAACTTATGTTGTAATTCAACTACCAACGATGAAATAAAAATATAAAGGCCGATCAGTTGCCTACTGTTTCGCTCCTATCTGCGCTTTACATCTGGAGTGAGTTCTAATACAGCTTTTGTTCATGTTTATCTCTTTGTTATCTGGTTATTGCGATTTGCCTTTGATTGTATGATTAAGTGACCTACGCGAACTGTGTCTGAATGGAGTTTAATACGAAATAAAAAAATGCCAACCTCGTATTTATCACATAGTATTTAAAATATGCTCCGTTATCTTTGATAATATATCTATATTATAGTGAAAGAAAAATTGAAATTATATCAATCATATAACCCATGGCCATGTCGAGTTGTTCACACATTGTTGCCTGTGAGTTACTTAGTTTATATAAATTCAAAGCATTATTCAATTATCGTGTAGTGGTATGAGCTTGCTTATTGTAACAACAAACAGATGGGATCGATTAATTCAAAGATTCAATTAAATAGGTAAGGTAATACTAATTATGTCACTTGTATTTACCCAAACGAATAGCTAGCCTTGGTGTATCTTTTTTGGGACACAAAAGTGCATTCTTTGCACAATTTTGTGCAATCATAGCAGACGACCAGTGTCCACTAGCCGCTTTAGTTGGAGTCAGCTAGGATAATATTTTAATGTTTAGCTAAAGATTATGCGCTTACTTATATGACGACTTTGTCAATTTTAAATATAGATAATAAGATATATATATATATATAGAAAAGATATAATAGATATAGCAAAATTAATTAATAAAGTCTTTCACCCACTTCCAGCATTGATTCCGGTTAGTGCGCATATTTATAAAGAAGTATTTAAGTGTAAGAAGCTGTAAAAATATAACAGCTTTTTAAAAAAACTTATGCCAAAATTAACCTAGGTAAGAATTTTAAAATGATGTAAAATTAATTACATCTGGAATAACCTAAACATCAAGAAGAATCATATCCTAACAGAATGTTATTCAAAACAAAAAAATCTTACTCAAATTAAATATAAACTTCGGTATTTCTACAATTACCGTTTTTGCTTCAAACTAATACCTATTTTACATTTTATTCATATTGTAAAAAAAGTCTTAACCTGTCCACTCATATTAAGTTTTTAGATTTTTTGGGCCCTTTTCTGTATAATTACAATTCTGTATTTATTACTATATTATTAGTTTTAGTTTTTCTAGAGAAAGTAATCTTTTGATAGATAATAACAATTTACTCCTCAATTAAATTAAATTCACTTTGCTCGAAAAGTAGGAGAAATAGTAATTAATTTGTCCTGATTCACCGTGTCGCGACTTGCTGTGAACACGTAATAATTGTCTCTTTGACTACAGTAAAAAGAATTCGGTATAAAAGATTTCAACGCGTCTTTTTCTTCGTATCATCACGTCATTTTGTTTTTTGCTAAACTTTTTTTTTCATTCTAGCACCTAACTCGTTAACTTAATTTTTTTGCGAAATACCTTCTTTTTGTTACATTCAATTTCCCCTGATGCGCATTCAAGCGTTTGTCGAATTTGAAGTTTGAACCCAAAACCTGAGTAGGCAATTGTGGAGTTCTCCAATTTTGCTGTCAATCCAAAGTTAAAGGTGGTAATGGGCAACGTATCACACTTCAAGTCGTCGCTCGTTCAAAATATTTATTCTCATACACTTGGTAATGTAACCTCATTACCGAGATGGATTTCATATTGAATCACACGCATTGTGGCCGGCGTCGTCTTTAAGCGCTGTCGAATTTGACTACCAAGGTAACGGTCTTGTCATAAGCAAGTATGCCAATTACCTACTATTGTATGGGCAGTATATGAGTGCGTCGGAGTCGAGTGGAATATTTAATGGTCTATTAATACACTGCTTGATGGATGGTATAATTAACGCAATCGCACTGTGTATCTTTGTAATTATCTGAGTTGAGTTTTTTATTTTATTTTATTTAAAATGCCGCCTTCGGTCAAGTGTTTAAGGAGGAATTTGTAGCAGCTCATGATTATTCACGCCAATTTACTTAAGCTGGGATTAATGTTAAAGTGGTTCTTTTATTGTCGCAACGAGAGTTGGTATTTGTTTATGTATTATAAAGTTTTTTGTTTTTTGATGATTTCGAAAACTGTTTATTATAGTGAAGACATATTACGGGAATGAATTAGGGAAGTAACAAAACAAAACAAAGTTCGGCTTTTTTTATCGATTTAAAATGAATTAATTTTTATTTGATTAAATACATAACTGATATAAAAATGTTTTGACATTGGTCAAAGAAAAAATGTGGGATATTGATCTTCATTATTTCTTTATCTTTTCTTATTATTTCTTATGAGTCTCATTTTATTAGAAAAAAGTATACGAAAAATAAAGTAAAGTAAATAAAATTTAGTTTTAACCGTATATGCGAATTAAAAAATTAGGTTACAATATTTGACAATGTCTATCGTTTCATTTGTCTATGTATGTAATTACATCACATCACACCATCAGCCTTTGTTAGTCCACTGCTGGACATAGGCCTCCCCTAATACACCCCTATCCATTAGGGGGTTTGGACCGTATCCCACCACGCTGGTCCAATGCGGGTTGGTGGGTGGACCGACTTTCTTACATGCCCATCCGACGCATGGATCATCTTACTTTTCAGACAATTGGGTGATCGGCCCAAATTGCCCTAACCAACTAGGAAACAACAATGAAAATTTGTTGCGTCCCCGCAGGATTCGAACCCACGACCTCCGGTTTCTAAGGCACACGCCCATACCACTAGGCTACGGAGGCAGTTATGTATGTAATTAATAAAGAATATTGTATAGTGATCAATATTCCTGTATTGATCTTAAGCGATGTATGATATCAAAAAACGAAATAAAAATCTAAGAAAAACTAAATGGTACTTTAAAGTCGATTTACAATTAGGATATTAAAGTAGTGCGATAAACTTCCTTGTTTATTTTTTAAAGGAAACTTACAAGTCCGCTAATTATCAAATGATATCATTAAAGTGCAGAAGTAAGCCTGGATCGAACTTGATTTAGTTTATAAAATATCTACAGAACTACAAAAGTTGGCTAATGTACAAAACAGATTCGTAAAGCGTAAATAGCGGGACTCGATTAGTATTTCAGTTTATAAAGCTATTACCTCTACAGAACATAAACATTCAGGAGATACAGCTACAAGTTAGAGTCTCAGGATAATAAATGATGTATTAAAAGAAAGCGTCGCTCGATTAGTATTCACTTTTGTAAATTGTCTTTATAATCAATATAAGTATATTAAGATAAAAAAGTCTATTTTTTCCGAGGCAGAACTCCTACCTTTACGTTTAAATAGTCTGAAATTAATAATCCAATATATTGAATATTTATGATTGCAAAGACTGTCGGTGGATAAAATTAGAAATTTCCCCTTTGACTAGGTATTTTTTTATCATGCTAAGTATGTTATTATGATTTACTTAATATAATGAAAAGTTTATTTGTTTTGAAGGACATTGATAAACGAAATAGGTTTTACGATTGTCATTTAAATAAGTTCGAAACAGTTCATGAATCCAATTCAGTCTGATATTTTGTTTACTCGGTACGTACGCAGGCTGAATAAAAATTAAAACGAAATGTGTACTCCCATTGCGACTGGCATTTTGTTAACTCTATGCTAATTATGTTTGCATTTATGATTCTGTCACTTTATGTTGTACAATGTTTTGCTGTTGGGGATATATTGCTATTATAAACAACTGGGTTGTGTTGATTGTCATGTTAACATGGAGAGCTAATAAATATTTAAATACTATTAAGTGTTTATCTTTGCTATGTGTTGTTAGTGAAATAATTCAGTAACACAACATTTTTATAAGAATAAATCATGTTGTGGAAGTAAATTTTTGTGTTAAAAGTAAACACTTTCCTAACCTCAGATGTGGTCCTGAAAATTTGGAAGAAAGACACATGTATTTCAGGCATAACATCCAACTAAAAAGCTAGTTGGTATACTGATAAATAACAAATATGTTCCGGTAATATGAAATTGTTGAGATATGTACTTTTAACCATGACATAATCTACTATTATTATATTAGAAAACAAAATCATAACTTACTATTCATGTTTCCTCCTATCGAATCCGCTGTTATATTGTTTTTGCAAACAAAATGTAAACAATGTACATTCGTATTTTTTTGTTTTTGTTCTCATACAACGTAAAGGGCAGCTCAATCGCAATTACCGTTCAACATATGTAAACGGAATAAGTCTGTGGTGTTATAAAAGCGTATTATTGTAACATACTCCGCCATTTTGTGCGCGGGTGGGGTCAAAATGGTACCGCCTCGCATTTCCGCCGCAGGATAATTAGTATGACCCCACCATATTCCCCTTCTTTTCGCGCTCAACATCTGTTCGAAGAGAGTCCCAAGCCTATATTTTAGTAGGAAATTGCTCCTATTGCATTCGCCGGCTATTGTTTGCCTTTTTTATGTGATAATAAGGTTTTCTTTATGCTACGGTGCACCCCCTCCGATCTTTTTATTCGGTAACTTTACGCATATTATTTATATTATAAAGATGTGGCGTTTTTCCCGCAGTGACTTTACCAGTATAAAACATTATACAATATTAATTAAATGGCAACGGAGAAATCGTTTCACCCAAAGTAATAATTTAATTACAGGTACTAGCTTTAACAGCATATAAGTTATGTATTATTTCCGAGAATAAGCGCATTTTTACACACTTCGCTGATATAAATAATAATCTTTTTCATAGATCTCAAATTAGTTTCGGTATTACATCATCATCATCAGCGCGTTTTTAGTCCACTGCTGGACATAGGCCTCCCCTATCCATTAGGGGGTTTGGACCGTATCCCACCACGCTGGTCCAATGCGGGTTGGTGGGTGGACCGACTTTTTACATGCCCATCCGACGCATGGATCATCTTACTTTTCAGACAATTGGGTGATCGGCCCAAATTGCCCTAACCAACTAGGAAACAACAATGAAAATTTGTTGCGTCCCCGCAGGATTCGAACCCACGACCACCGATTTCTAAAGCACACGCCCATACCACTAGGCTACGGAGGCAGTTTCGGTATTATAATATTTTATAGTAATGCTACTTAATTAACCGTAGAAAAAAAAAACATCGTAACTTCTATAATAACAGAATTTAATTGCATTTTCAAGAAAGACTTAAAAAAGCTGAACAATTGACCCTCATAAGAATATAAAATTCTATTCAAGCCCTTCTATTACCTATTAAATAGCTTTAAAATAAGTACTTAAAACCGATATTAAATCCATCTTCCACTATCTGTTTATGATATTTTCTATACAGAGACCGTTAGATTACGGCGAAGGTACATCACCATATTCAATGGCTCGTATAATTCCCATTCGTTTAACGACGTTTTGTAAGTGGATTGCTGGCCACATCAATGCTTACCGTATCCAGAATTCGCTTCAGACATTACGCCAGTCCACATGAAAAGGTTGTAACTTGTATAACGAACGGCATTCAATATCGTGGTAACTTATTCAGCGGCGGAGTTGACGGTAATGTAGGGAATCTTAATTCGTATTGGCATTATACGTCGCTCTCCGCCCGATGGCTTTGTTAGGAAAGTAGTACCTTTTGTGCCGCACTCTGTTGTTAAACTCGTACATATATTATCTTATGAAAACTTTATTTCATATGATGTTCCCGATTTTTGAATTTAGCGGTTTTGTTTACAATTACATATTTCATATTCACAGGCTTTTAGAGCCTCACTTATTAGATATCGATTATTTGATGTTATACTATTATTTGTTTTATTTATAGTTGTTAAATAAGGTTTTGAGTTTAAATAAGTCTATGATTGAGTTTTTTATAATTGGTTTTAAAATGAGAGTTTTAAATTAAATTTAACTGATTTTATAAAACATATATTCTTTCCATTATATATGACGGTTTGAATGTTATCTCTTTAATGCCCATAAAAATATGAATGTATGAAATACAACAAAAGTAGAAGTAAAGTTTATTTAAATATTATATACTAAATAAATCAATATAGAAAACGTAATTTATCTCAATAATGGTACAACAATTGCGGTTCTAGTATATGAGTCAGTTCGAGTTCTATATACGTGATTGTACAAGCGAATCAAAGCAAACAACTGTCCAGCACGTTCCATCAGATAGTTTATAATTACAATTCGTGGATTACCAGTTTGTTGTGCAGTCTGCGATGGCGCGTGCTCCTGATTCATAGCAAATTGAACTGTGGAATTGGCTCCCTCGAGCATCTCATTTGACGCCGCAACGCTTCCAATTGTCTCAGCCTTGGCTGTCTATTGTTCTTGGTCTTATTAATACGAAACTAGACGGTCGGCGAACGTTCTAGTGCAATGGTATTCCTACGCCCGTTGTGTTTAAGTAGGGCAGTGAGGTACGAGACAAGTTTTAAAGGTACGAAAATAGATTGTGAGCGCAGAACGCGCTGTACATTATTGTTACCGGATTAGCGTTTCACGGAGTTGAATAAAATAGCATTAAGTAGTTTGTTGTGTACGGAGATTGAAAGTTTTGTAGAAAATATCTCTTCTTAAAGGGTCCTTCTTTTGGAATGTTCTAAAATTTTATATAGATATCTCCAGTTTTATTATATAATTGACTAAGCACAACGCGTGACAAAAGAAGTGCTGTAGTTTTTAGTTTTAGCACTATACATTGGTCTTGTTAACCAAAAACGTGATTAGAAATTCGCTTATTAGATAGTTATTCATCAGAGCAACAACAACGTACACCATACAATTATTAATAGTGTTGACGTAGATTATATCCTGCAGCAGTGTTCTCGGGTAATTTTAATTGCGCTCCCACGTTTGATTTGAAGCAAATTGAATGCTCTCAGCCGTCTCAATGTCTAGTTGCTCGTTGCCACCTATCAATTAACTGGCATTTGAATTGAGTGTCTCATAGCTCTACTCAAATCCGTAGATACAAAGGTTTATGCCAGCCTGGTAGTCTTGCGTAGATTAAGGTTTTGGTATTTATTTTATTTGTTATTACAAGACGCAAATTGTTGTTTTTTATAGTTAGGTCTAGTACGCGTGTTGAAAATATAAATTAACATTGTCTTTGGTTGTAAATCCGTTTTTAATATTGAAATACATACTAGAAAGTATTCTCAGCGGATAAAATGTCTAGTTGCTCGTTGCCACCTATCAATTAACTGGCATTAGAATTGAGTGTCTCACAGCTCTGCTCAAATCTGAAGATGCTAAGATTTATGCCAGCCTAGTAATCTTGCGTAGACTTAACTTAAGATATTTGCTTACTTTTTTAGTAGAAGATAAATTTTGTATCGCGTAGTTAGATCTTAGACGCGAGTCACGTTTAAAAGTAACATTATTTTATGTTGCAATACGTTTTTAAACTTAAATCTTCAAGTACATTTGAATTGTGCCTAACATGAATTGTTGACTATAAAAATATGTGTTCTACGGTTTGATTTGTACCAAAGCTTCTCCTCGGCAAACAAGACATATCTCCCTAACTATTAGGATCGCTAATCGCTTAAGTTTTGTGATGACTTAAATTACGGTTCTTAAAAGCAAAAAAACTATTGCATCAGGTAAACATCCTGTTCGTCTTTTCGCGGAATTAAAAATAACGATTCTATCTTAAATCCAATCGTATAATTGAGAACCTTGGTTCACCTTACTACAATTGTTTTACTTCTAATTTTAGTTGGCATTCAAGGTAATTTTGTGTGTGCTCACAACATAAAAATGCATATTCAGTTATATTTTTTTATACGTTAATAACACACTGTTAAAACGTTTAATTAGTTACATGGCTTCGCGGCTTACATGTTTCTCACCGGGCACTTGAATAGCTCTGTATTTCTTAATATTTACAGCGCTTTTAAACAATTCCTGTATCATACATATTATTAGCATTAGTATTTTCCGTTTCTCGCATCGTTGCCTAGCAACCAGTTATAACGCCACCGTCCGTCCAATCAATCAAACCATCGTCGCGTGCTCATAAGCAATATCGCTCCGTAAAGTATTCGAGAATTGTGTAATGAACCGTGTCCGAACGCCGTTTATATTCGTTGTTAACCGGCCCGGTTTTCTTGAGCATATCTACCCGGAGTGAGTTATTAACAAGGTGTGTTTTACTTGTGCTTTAGTAGCCGCATAACTATTGTACTGAACAAAATATAATGTTTTGTTGCACCCAAACATTTGGTTCGTTCGTTTTTATAGTAAAATAACGTAGATTAATATCTACGTTATTTTGATCGAAGCAATTTTTATTTTTTCTGTGTATGTATTGTAGGTTTATTTAATGTTTTTTACGTTATAGAAGTATATAGCACTAGACTATTTGATATGTACACGCGTAGGAAGTCACCTTTTTTGCGTAACAACATAATTTTTTTTATTTTATCTCTCGCTTTATTTTACATACGTAGAAGCATAACTTTTGTAAAATGGACTTAAAAAAAAAACAGTGTACAAATTAAACATTGCTGTAAAGAAACGAAAACCTTAAATGAAACATTCATTCTCGTAAGATATATATATCAAATTATGCAATCAAATTTAAATCAAGAAAAACTTTTTAAAATCAGTCAAACGTGAAGATGGCTACATAACCTCTTCCTTTTTTTATTCTAAAAAAATACAAAATATAACGTTGCACCCTGTTTCGTCGTGGCAGGTTTTGTAACACCAGCATTGTTCCTATTGTACGATAGCAAAAAACGAAATCAATTTCGTTTTGTTCCGAATTTCCACCGTCAGAAAGCGGTTCTTTTGGTTGTTCCAGGTCGAATCGATTTCGTCCTACCCTTACTACTACGACACGCGTAACAAAAGCACGCCTAAGGTTAACGAGGACCTCGTTTCTCCTTAGCCTTAACCCACTTCTTAATTGTATGGCAATTGATTTGAGTGTGTCACAGGTATACTCAAACCCATAGATACTAAAATTTATGCCAGCCTGGTACTCTTGCGTATATTGAATTTTAGGTATCAACTTTATTTTTTCATCACACGACGCTAAGGCTAACGAGGAACGAGGCGGGCGTGGACCGTCACGGTAGCACTTTTTGTGGCACCCCTAAATTGCAGCCGGCAGGTTAATTGGTCGGAATCGTAGGATGACTCCGCTATATCGGTCAGTGCGAAGTGCCCGCGACCTAATGACAGGGCGCGGCGTCCGAGGCGATGGCTTTGCGGCGCTGAGTCAGCGCGTTTGAACGCCATCGGCGCCTGACGGTTAGCCCTGGAGTTGATGCCGTTTCCTTCAATGTCGCTGGTAGCGAGTTTTTGACGTTAGGCGGGCGATTCGACTATTGTATTTGTTTGTCCTAGGTTTAGAGGAACTTTTTGTGATAAGGAACCAAACGGAGCGCTCCTTTGGTCCTAATGATACTGGTTTTTTCTTTACAAATGGATGATAGTGGGTTCCAGTTCTGCGAGGTAAGAGTTTTTTTTTCTTTTGCTGTCGGATTTGTTCGTACATTAGGGACTGGTCAAAAAATGACCTGAAAAGTATGATAACCATCTATTTAAAAAATCAGTCTTGGTTTTTAAGACCACATGAGCTATACCTCAATCATAGTCAGACTTCAGTGCCTTAACAATTTCTGTTGTTTCATCGAATTATCGAACGGAATTTACTCTTTAGGGTCGGAAACCAACTCTACGTAACAATTGAAATCAAAAGAATTAAAACCGACTTAAAAAAGGAAGATGACTTGAGAAAACGTTAAAAGAAAGAAGATAAGGAAACACGTAGGAAAGCCCAAAACCAAGCTTCGGTCCAGTGGCTGGCTCATACTTAAAAACCTAACCACAAACTTAAGAAACGGTAATCTATCCGCCAACAGTTTCCATGATGCAGTGAACCTTTAGATACATGACGTCACGTTCACTACAAATGTGCTTGGTCAGTTGCTATAGACCATATTACCACTTTCTCAATGACCTCGGTGCTTTAAACCGTGTTTATGTGTCGTTACTGCGGCAGTTTTGGATTGGCTTTTTTTAAAGGTCACGTGGACCGAATGAATCGTCTTGACTTTAAGCTAATTGTTTATTTACTGAATGTGAACTTAGGTTAGTCCTAACATGACATCAGATAGATGAGACTAACATGTTGTTGTGTGACGCAGACGTAGTTGCCTGCTCAGTCTATACTAGTAACGTATAATGGTTTGTAAGGATGGACTGATGACTGTCTCTTATTTACACAGAAAGTACGAAATGGATTGCTATAAAACTTAATAATGACAATTTATATTAATTTGGTGTCGATTGTTGCATGAAATGATGGTATGCAATGTATCGGTCGACAGTTAATGTTTAATCCAACCCAAAGTACACAGATATCAATCGCCCACGCATCGTGTATTACTTGACAAATAATTTACATTCGTTAATGTAATAATTCACTCCGTTCCGCTCCTACTCTCGGGATAATTCATCGTCGGCATTGTTTTATTTTCGTATCTAACGCATCCGGCGCACTTCTCGTTTGCGCCTTGTCAGCGCCGCTGATTCTATCTGCGGCCCTAATTGCTCATATTTTGTTAGTGATAATATGCCATCGCTGTAACAAGTGGAAAATGTACCCTGGTGGAACTAAGTGACGGTCTCGATTTACATTTTTATTAATATTTCATTTGCACGTGTTACGTGTTGTGTGTTTTGAGGGTGTTCTTAGATTCAAATATTAATATATTCTTTCTTACTTCTTTTAAGTCGTTCTATTATTGGTTAAAGCGATGAAAGGAGCATAACGTTCACCTGATGGTAAGTGTTACGCCTTGCTCAAAAGAGACTGGAACTGTAAGTGGTGCGTTCCCTTTTTACAGGGGGCCGCCTGGGACGATATCATCGCGGTGCCTATTTCTGCCGCAAAGCAGTAGTATGAAAACAGTTCCGTTCAATGTTCCGGTTTGAAGGGTATCGTAGCCAGCGTATGTACTGGGTAAAGGAGACTTAATATCCTATATCCCACGGTAGCCAACGCGTTGGTTGGCCACTGGTATTACCAACGTCAATGAGCGTCGATGACCACTTTCCACCAGGTGGCCCAATTTGTTAATTAGTGTTTTAATTTGTACTAGATGGTGTTTTGTACCTGCGTTGCTTATAAAAAAAAACGCACATCACTTATCCGTTCACTACCCTGAGACATGTTGCGCCGCGATTTTACAGTAATTTTGCTGGCCACGGTATCCTTCAAACCGGAAGACAGTACTGTTTACGCGCAAGTGATTTATGACAAAAATAGACATCCGCGTTAGAACCCTAGACGGTTCCTTGTAAAAAGGAGACCCACCAACTTCTCATTAAAAAGCATATTTTTTATTCGCTCAATTAAATCCTTCGTCCTTGCAATAAAACCTAGCTCTTTAGTAGTGGGCAATTCTGCGACAGAATGTCAAATTGAAATTGTCCGCTAAATTATTTTAGTGTATTAAAATAAATGCGCTCTTTGACATCTCCATTTTATACGAGTTCACACCAGATTGAGTCATGCGCATTTTTACGTGCCCCTGCCTAAGTTCTCACGCGCTCATCAGATTGTCTCGAGAGTGGGCCGAAACGAGATAGACTCGGTTGTGGTCCAAGTCATAAACTGTGACTTGATTATTTACCCTTTGCCTTTAAAATTTACTTCTTTTATAAACCTACATGTATATATTTTTATTACTATGCTATTTCATTTGAAATAGCTAATAATCTTTATTTTGTTTACTTGTCAGTTCTTCATTATTCAACCGATTTACAATGGGTAATATAATACCTTAGACGTCTATTTAGGATAGTCGAAGTTCATCTTCTGAGGTCACCTTACGACCTATGCCCCAATGACCTTTGTTGAGTGCTCAGCCATTGCTCGGTAGCGAGATACATAAACCTAAATGTATTCATATGTACGTTTGTTCATTATGAGGCGCTTATTATTTATATGTATAACACAGCCAATTTATGGCGTAGACTATATGGAAATATTTGTTTCAGATTTATATTAATAATTTCTGTTTTATTCTTTAAAAATTATAAAATGTTTAAAAAATATATCTGCCCGAAAAATTAAGAACGCAGCAATATTGCCCTAGAATAGTCTTGCATAATTTGTTTGAATTAAATGATAACTGTTTTAATGCGGTTAATATATGTTTTTGAATAAAAATATTTTCAATTATGATCGTCGATTGATTAAAGAAAGTTATCAGTGATGGAACATTTAAAAAAACAGATGTCAATTTTTTTATTAGTAAAGTGGTCGTTCACTCTGCAGTGATCGTTTTAGCTCAGTTGCTACTTTATTGTAGTTAAAGTATTGTACGGTTTTTAATTAACCATTGAGCCTAAATTAATTCATGGTGATTAAATGGCGCTATTTAAATGTCACAACTCATATTAAGCGTAGTCGTACATTGTAGTTTAGAATGAAATTAGTGTTCAACTGATAAAATTAACTGCGTCGGCTGGATAATTGTGCACTTACTAGCAATCAGGCTATATTGATTATGTACGGCGTAAAAGCATATAGCATATGTCACTCTATATATTATTTGAACGCTTTATATTTATTGTTCACAATTTATTTATTCTTGTTACGTTGAAATGTATTTAAAAACGTTTTAATATACCTATTTTATTATAATCGAATCTAAAAAGTATATAATATAATTTTTGCCAAATTACGTTGCAGAAATATTAGTTAAAACTGAGAATCATTTATTTAAAAGTTGGTAAAATGGCTTTTTTACTTAACCGTAATAATTATGAATCTTTGACTGTTTTTATGATTTAGCTCGATTAATTAAAGCTATTGAACGAAAAACCTTAATGACATTATTATTTTTGTTTTTTACGTTCATTGCATTGATTACAACGTCCGATTATGTCCCAAAGTACCGTACATCGAATCCCGTAACCACTTATGCCCCTAGTTTGTACTTGTTAGGTATTTGACGGCATTCCCGCCATCAAAAGCCCGTCCGTGGGCCGTCTACGTGTGTAATGACGCGATCGCTGGACGACGATAACAATAGATAAACATTCGTGGCTTGTTTTGAATAAACGATTCGTTGCTTAGGCGTGAATTGTACCCGTTGTCTGAGCGGTTTTTTTTTAATATGGGGTTTTTTGTACCAATTTTTGAGATTTGGATGCTTTTAAATTAGCAATATGTGTCAGTTTTAGTAACAAATGATAACCGTTTGAATAGATTTTCTATTATTTTTAAGTAAGTTTTTTTTGCAGCAAAGGTTCAATCCGATTGATGACTTAAGTTGGTGGTTTTAGTCATCACGGTAATGTCATAGAAATAACGTTAAAAATATTTTGTGAAAGTTAGTAAGTTTTAGTACATGAAGCGTAGTTTTTGTAAAAATCATAATATTGTTTACATATGTTGTGCCAAGCCTGTTACTTACGATAACATTTTAATAAGAAGAAACGAATTGTACATTGTAATCACTGGGGTAAACTTCACACTTTAAAATAAAGAATTTTCTTCAATACGGCGTTTGAAATAGCAAATTTTAAAACAACATTATTATCGGATTGCACTTTGAATCGACTGCTTTTTCCAGTGCACTAAAGTAAAAACAATCGACCGGACGCCATTATCATCCATTACAATTCCTCCATCGCTCACATTGTTAAAATATATTCTCTAAGTTTCCGGCTACGTCTACGGACAAACTTATTATATTGCAAAATGCATTAGACGTGATGTGGTACTGCGTCAAACGCGGCATTCGCATTCTGATTTCAATACGGTCCGCGCTTCGGCTCGCGGCGAATGTATGCGCATGATTTAGAGGCATCGCTTTACCTCGTCCGACGTAAGCAGACTCCGGAGGCACTTAATGTGGGCCTCGTTTAAGTAAACAAGCCCGCGTAGGCTCCGTCTCTCGTTTTTGCCCGTCTCACTGCGCCGCTGCACGCTTGTTATCTTGTTATCCTATCGCGAGATTGTGGCCTTTTTGCCCAGTCTCGCCTCATATATGCACAAATCCTTTTATACGCCGTCCGTATGTACACTTATCGGCACAGACCGCGAACCGAGTCAGTGACGGGGAATTGTATTGATATGTGTCTAATTAAGTTTTGAATGGTTCCAATTGCGTGATGTATTAAAACGTTTGATTGTAAACATCAAATACCATACGTAAATGATATATAATTGCCTTAACAGTATTTTTAAGTTTTGAAATATGTATAAAAATAGTGCTTAGAAACGTTTTCTATAGTAAGCATCTAAGAGCAGGCAGTTTTTGAAGTTGTGCCAAATTTTCGGTAACCTACTTCTAAATTGAATGGAAGTCCAGGTCTTTTTGTGGAGATTCGTTAGTAGTTATTGCAAAGAGTAATTCATAAACTTTGACATAAATTCGTTTTACAAACGTAAGTCGTATTTAACTCGGATAACACTTATAATATCTGCAATAAGAAAAACCTTTGCAGCGGCACTTGAGTGGTGACTGTCGCGACGCTAGCGTCGTTGAATACGAAAATCCTTTCTGGGCGTCGCAGGGCCCGACCATTTTCCGCTAAGTTAGCTTCTCATTACTTTTCTTTGAAAATAAGGTAGCTTTTATAACCGAGCGACCGCCGAGGGAAAATCTGTAACAGTGATGGCTTTTGGCTTTTAACTGTGTTCGGTGTACCGAAGGGAATCTTTAAGCTGCCTCCACTTCTATTCTTCGAAAATTTTTAACGTGCGCTCCCCACTTGGTTGTTCAGCGATCGTAAATGTTTAATGATAATATCTCAGTTATAATTTTAAATGTTGTTATTTTATACGATTACGATAGCGACCGGATTCGTATTTGCGTATTGCAGCCTGAATATTACAATTTTCTTGGGTATATGGCACCACGGCAATGACTTTGCTAGAATTTTTAGCCATCTCATACCCGTTTGACTGTATTCAAGATATTACTTATGATAATCATAACTGTCGAGATGCGATGCGTAAAACGCGTCTTAGTATAAAGGGTACATGCGTAAAGTACCTGATAATAAGAGCAGTATTTAATACGTGAAACAATTAACATAAAAACCGGTTTTGTTACGGTTCAATGTCGGTGAACATTTTGAAAGTACGAATGTATTTCAACCATTTTAACCGATTTGTTATCTTCCACTGGTATGCAAGGAAGATCTTGCATACAGGTAAGCTTTTAAGGTGTAACGGCTCTTTGGGTGTGGCATGAAGTGCGCGTGGCTTCATTTTGCCACTCGCAAGAGGACGCATTGCCTTTTCCGCAAAGCAACATTGTTGAATTATAGTAGTACCAATGCTACCGAAGTTTGCGTGGGAAATCAACTTAATATTGATCACCGTTCATTGGAACAACTGTAGATTGTATCTTGTTTTATGTACTTGTCGTGTGAAGAGGGAGATAGATTAGTTATAACTGATTGCGGCGATTTGCTTCAGATGTTTAGTGCATTTAAATAAGATATTGTTGATCTGTTTAGTTCTCCTGCTGAAAGAAGTGGTTTGAGTGAAATATATCGAGTCAGATGTATTAAAAAGGAATATAAAAAGTCTCATCAAATCAGAATGTTAAGTAGTTGTACAAGTTTATTTTACCACAATATAGAAGAACAAAGATTAAAAAATCGTTGCTTTATAAACCGGAGGTCGTGGGTTCGAATCCCGCGGGGAAACTACGTTAAAAACTGTTTGAATCTGATGTGGAGGTCAGATGCCAGACGCTCCGCGTAAAACAGATGTTCAGATAAATCGGGATGGATTTTTCTGAACATGGACCCCATGATAACTTGGGAAAATGGCTAGGTGAGAGAAATATGTATGGACAAATATATACCCAAAAGGTAAAAGGTTACACTGCACGTCATTCACATCACACATACACACACATCATCAGCCTTTGTTAGTCCACTGCTGGACATAGGCCTCCCTCAATCACCCTATCCATTAGGGGTTTGGACCATCCCACCACGCTGGTCCAATGCGGTTGGTGGGTGGACGACTATTTTACATGCCCATCCGACGATGGATCATCTTACTTTTCAGACAATTGGGTGATCGGCCAAATTGCCTAACCAACTAGGAAACAACAATGAAAATTTGTTGCGTCCAGCAGGATTCGAACCACGACCTCCGGTTTCTAAAGCACACGCCCATACCACTAGGCTACGGAGGCAGTCATTATCTCAATTTAAATCAATTTAGCCCGCTAAAACATAAAATATTTTAAATAAATTAAATTTCCAAAAGGTGCACTCTTATACCATTAAAAATATATATAAAAGTGACTTAACTTCTGGTTAAACGTGGTTTAAACGTTCAATTTAGTAACTTCCAGCGGGGCGTAGTTGGGCCGTGAGTAATGCCCTAGTGACTTTATTGCCCTCGTAAGGTCCAAACTAACTATAAAACTATTCCGCCCATAGAGGCAACTGACCATCCTAATTACCCAACCCGTTCACCCGTCGTGGCTCCAAGCGCAGTTTACAACAAATTTGGTTAATGTATGCGAGTATAAAAGATTAAAAGTGATAAACGACCGAACATAGCTGATAGTTAATGATTATTATTGCTCAATAAACACTTCAAGCTCTCATACAAAGGGACGAGATGTAAGTTCGTTATCAAATGGGAGAGTCTAATGTAAGATAAGAGATCGTTATCGTTATTAAGTTTCCTGTTCGTTTGAATCGTTCACTTACTAAGTACTTTTTGATGGTCGGAATCAGAGGAACTGAAGGTGCGAATTAAGCAAATGTCGAGTAGCAAAAGTTGATTTTCTCAATGTTATGTGATTCCTGTTAGCAAGTAGTAGTATTATCATGATCCTTGTTGACTAAACTCGGCTGTTCTGGTGTGAAGGACGGCAAAGTGTGTTATTAATGTGGCCCTGCGAGGTGTAATTAAAAAAATATGAAGGTTAAATCAGATGCGCTCTTTGGGCAGGTCAAACTGAGCACGTCTATGTGAATTTTTACTTGCTAATAATTTTTTTTAATAAAGAAAAATACATTTCCTATGCCTGTACTTTGCTACCGAAATATATTTATATTCATTTTTGTTTTTTTATACATGCTAGCTGTCTAGCCGTACGCAACTGAGCTTATTGCGGATTTAATTTATTGAACGAGCGATATTATGGAACAGTTTAAATTATGCGTTGACTTTAGTTTATGCATTCCGGTTGCAAACTAGGGTCTACAAAGATAAAAGTGTAGGAAATTTCTTGGGCTTGTTGCTAATATTGCAAATAGTAAAGTTTAACAAGGATCTTTATTGGTAATAGTAGTTGCGGAAAAATTGTGCCTAAGGTAAAAATTATCTCATGTTATCAAGTTGATTGTAGCTTCTACTGGGACGATTTAATAAATGATTTTTTTTAAACGGAGCCAGTAATTTATAAGTTTACTTGTTACTAACATACACACAGAGATACAAATCTTCCCTATTTATCATATTGTTATAATAATATATATTAAGAACATTTCAAATATTCTTATTGCTTATTCTGAAATATAATGATTGTATCTAAAATATTGCCATAGACTATAGAATACCGTAAATTAGTACAAGTTACTTTATGCTGTACAAAAATTACTGCATTGAGTTGCCTAACTTACTTATTTCTTCGACAAATACATAGAATAAATATTATTGATTAGATAAGTCTAATATTTGGACACGGTAAGTTTATTGCTTGTATTTGTATTACTGTTACTGGATCCTTGTTTTTATTTATTAGATATACAATGTCAATAAAAAAAGCAACTAATTTTCATTGCTATGTTGATGACATTATGCTGGGAGATTTATTATTTAAAACATATGTAACAAGCATAATAAAAAACATTATTTCTGAAATGTTAAAAAATTATTATGAATTCATTCAGGTTTAGGTTTTATTGCGTTTATGCATTAATTAAAACCTGCAAATTACTTTATTTATCTATTACTAAACCCGTGGACTTATCTACATCGCCGAGCCTATTCCGATACAAAATTAAACTCGGATAGCTCTATTTTATAAGCTCAAACGAACCATCAACCTGTCACTAACGACAGCCATTCCGCACTGGAAATTGCCCGAGCGGAATTTGCATAGGGCATTCGCTAACAAGACACGTACCTCTACAATTGCGCCCCGCGAAAGAACCCCACTCAAACAACCCATTTCTATTTCAACCCGCCTGCCTCTTGTTTAATGTTCGGCCCGTACGACCGCGTCGGCTAACACTTACGCATTTTGCATACGAATACACCACAACGTATTCGCAGTGTCTCTTGTTATTGCCCCGTCTGTATTCGACCCGCGTAGGGCCGAAGGTCGCCCTTCTGGTCGAGATAACGGGCTGTATTGTTTCTTCTGAAGAAGTGTTCCCCGAAGTGTTAGTGTTTTCGGTTTATAAATCTATCGGTGAGGCGATAAACTTAGTGACGTGCTAGTTTGCGACTCGTCTTTCCATCATCATTTTTTGAAAGGTTCACTATAGCCCTTGTTACTTGATGACGCACAACACTAAATAAAACTATGACATATTTTTTTGATTGCGTGTATTTTGATAGATAATAAAAGTATTTGTATTCGCGTCACGTTTCTTTTCAATTATTTACTTATTTACGTAATTATTTATCAGAATGAAGGAATTGTAATCAATTCATTTAATAACCACCTTGCCTAGCTTAATTTACGGCTCAGTATAAAAAAGTACTGCGAATATATAACCCATACGAAACGACTCACACCATACGCATATTCATCGCGTGAATCGGCCCGAATGCCCCTTAAACTAACCCGGGCCAGCTTTACCGAAATCCGACATCGCCACGGAATAGCTCATAAAAGAGCAACTCAGCTGCTCGTAAATGGTTAGACAAACGACCGCGTTTAATCCGGGAGTTAGAATGTAGACAAGGAACGGGGACGATTAAATGTTGAAAGGAAAAAATAAAGGCGAAGATATCCTCCGCCGCACTTCGCCCCATTAATCCACGTCAAGTTGAATGTATTTATTTTATAACAGGGCCGGCCGCTTAATAAGTCGAGTCACGGTCCGCGATCGAAGCAGCGCCAGTGGAACATCTAATCATTGTGTGGGTTGCCGTAATTGAAGTGGTGGATGGTGCCTTTCGTTTTATCTTAATTTATTCATTCCGAACGCACCGATCGTTAATGCTGCTGTGACCACTTGTCAGTTTCAATAACAAGGCGCGCTTAAACGGGTTGTGGCACCTGTTATTGGTATCACTCGGCGCGATGCGAACAATGACCAATTTACCTGATAAATGCTCTGTGTAATTACGTTATTAGATTCGAATGGCTCTGTATTATCTAGTGAATGGATAAGGATTCGTTTCGCTTTTTTTTCCTTTACAGTTAATGAATTGGTTGATGATTATTTAACGATGCATGTAAGTTGAAGGAAGGCGTGTCAAAATTTTCTATTTGCTGCAAAGGTTAATTATTGCCAATTTATGGATTGTAATTTGCGATGTTTCCCGTTTGCGGTAGTTTAACATTACCATTATACAGAATTTTTTAAAGCAAAGAAAAACGTGCGAGTATTGCTGCGTTCAATTTTTAAGACCTTTACTAATTTATAAACTCATTACAGAAAATTTCATCACAGAAAACAAGTCAATGGTAATCAATCTCCTACCATCAGTTACGTTAGCTTATGTAATAACAACTTTATTAACATTTAAACTTAACCCTTTAGCCCTACAACTTCAATTAACGGCACATCGAAACTCACTAAAATATCAGCTACGAGTGCACGCATTGTTTCTTCATGTTGTAAACGTAACAATTACTTACTTTAGTAAAACCCTTGTTAGCTCCAATATCAATTACTTAACCGAACGCAGACGTTTTGTCGCTGACACAACGTGGGCCCACCTAAAAAATGTTGTCGACTGTCGCGTGACCAATGTCCCGTGATGGATCGCATGACTCAGATAGGATCGCCGGCTACCGGCCGAATTTATGTGATTGTTGTCAAGAAGAGTCGGGGCGTACTATGCGGATAGTCTTTTGAGGGAGTCGTATGCGGAAATGCTTACTGATTTGTTCAGTTAATAGGAAGAATTAATTATTGTCAACTACTATGTTATTAATATATGTTCAATTACTATGGTTAGGCCAAATAAGTCTTGGAATTGATATAAAAAGTGTTACAGATAGCAATCAAGTAGCGTCGCACAGATAGATAGCATTTGTGTTACTTTATGAATTAGAAGACGCACGACGCATTGCCAGTCTTTATGGAAGTTTATGTGATTTTAATGTTTATTGACTGTCAGCTTATTAATATCGTATCTTGCTTATCACTGAATATTCGACGATCACGCGATCATTATATGGTTGGGTTCGACGTAAGTACATCATTCCCATTAGGCATAATTAATTCACAGCATGTTACGATAAAAAGTGTCGGCCATAGGAACCAAATATCATTAATTAATTGAAATGCGACCAAATGTTTGAAACGACTCCATTATAAACATAAAACAAAGGTTAAAGAAATACCTCGTCATTTCTCTCGATACACCGTGATTTAGGTCAGAGTTATGTTGTGCAGTCGTAAAAGATGCTATCGGCTTAAGCAATCGCCTCGGCCGAACGCGAACCGAATTCGCTGATGTAACGGTGCGATATACATATTTCAGACTGAGAAAAATATGTTGTACTGTTATTACTCTCAGTTGCTTATGCGTATACTATATATGAATACTACAAAGTTTGGGGTTTATTGCGCTTATCATCATCAGCCTTTGATAGTCCACTGCTGGACATAGACCTCCCCTAATACACCCCTATCCATTAGGGGGTTTTTTGGACCGTACCCCACCACGCTGGTCCAATGCGGGTTGGTGGGTGGACCGACTTTTTACATGCCCATCCAACGCATGGATCATCTTACTTTTCAGACAATTGGGTGATCGGCCCAAATTGTCCTAACTAACTAGGAAACAACAATGAAAATTTGTTGAGTCCCCGCAGGATTCGAACCCACGACCTCCGGATTCTAAAGCACACGCCTATACCACTAGGCTACGGAGGCAGTCCAATCTGAGCTGATTACCCAATGAGTGGGATAGCTTAATGATTTTAAATTATCATGAAATTAAATTCGACGTTTTAAACGCTTTCCAAGGTTAATTGTCATCATCCTGTATTAGTCCACTTTTGGACATAAGCCTCCCCTAATGCACGCCTACTCCATAAGGGGGTTTTTTGGACCTTTATCCCACCACGCTGGTCCAATGCAGGTTGGTGGGTGGATCGACTTTTTAAATGTCCATCCAACGCATGGTTCATCTAAAATTTTAGACAGTTGGGTGATCGGCTCAAATTGTCCTAACCAACCAAAAAACAACGATAACGCTAAGTTGTTTCTCCGCGGGATTCAAACTCACGACCTTTGGTTTATAAGCAAGAGCCAATAGCGCTAAACCACGGAGGTGACCTATGGTCAATAGTAATTGAAAAGACTGCGATGTTGTACCAAATTTTGGCAACGATTTATTGAAAAAAAATAAAAAACCAGGAGTCCAATCCGCTAAGGTCCGCTAGTTATTCTCAGCTCGGAGGCTTTCATTCCCTAACTGATGGTAGATTAATTGAGGATCTATAAATAAGCTTTTATATTAAAATATCTATTTAACTGGCTATGAATAAGCGTGTCATGTTATACGGCGATGTGCACCAAAGAGTTATTCTTTGCGTCGCGTCCCTATATTTCGCACGGCTCATTGTTATTAAGTTCATAGGTCGCACTGTTTACGAGTTGGCGCTCTCGAATTGTGATACGGTCGTGGAAACAACGCTCAAAGGCCGATGGCATACTATTGATAAGGCGCTTTCGTTTCGGCCGGTGTTTTTTCGTTAATTGTTGCAGTTTGATTGCGATAAGAGTGTTTCTATTTGAGCGAGTTTATAGAGGCCTCCGTGGCTTAACGGTGTTGGCCATTGCTTTATAAACTGGAGGTCGTGGATTCGAATCCCGGGAAAAAAAAATTGTGTTACCGTTGTTTTCTGGTTGGTTAAGACAATTTGGGCTGATTACCCAATTGTCTAAAAAGTAAGATGATCCATGCGTCGGATGGCCGTGGAGTGTGCCTAAGCGTGTAAAAATTGGTATACCCATGGGCTCACATTGGACCAGCGTGGTGGGATACGGTCCAAAATCCCTAAGTGAGAAGGCGTGCATTAGGGGAGGCCTATGTCCAACAGTGGACTAACACAGGCTGATGATGCCTGAGTCGCGTTGAATATTAATTGGTGCCATATGTTTGTATTAATATACTTTTTTCCAACTTGTTCATCGATCTAGTTCCTAAAGTATTCAATTTTGTTGTGCTCCAAACATTCAAAAGAAAGAACGTAGTTAATTTCAAAAAGTTTCTAAATCGAAAATTAAAATCATTGTAATGCTTGTAGACGCAATCTATTTATAGTTTATTTAAGGTTATATCCTGGCCAACGTTAGTAAATCATGGATTCCCTTGAAAGTAAAGGTAAAAATAGTTTTTATAATTTGCTTTTTTAGCGTCTTATTAATATAGCATTTAGTTTTTAACGTAGCACAACGAATAAAATATGGTATTGTTACTTCCTATGGTCTTCTCATTTTCCTCGGCCTTTGACCCATAAATTATCTCAATTTATAGGCAATTGGGTAATGTTAATTATCTCTATGACCTTGAATAGATAACATCTGATTTCTTAGTAAGCAAACTTTGAATGGTGCTTAAACTTAAAGTTATCTTATTCTCTATTACTCTGTTTCAATTTCACGTTGCTATGACAAATATTTTGGGAGGGATAGGGCGTTCCTAATTTCTCTTTTCTTTCTTAAATTTCTCCTATTATGCTTTTGATACAAATAGTTTCTGATGTAAAGGACACGGGACCTTTTGAGTACTAACCTAATGATGTATTAGCAAGTTCTGATGCCACAATGTGATGGAAAAGTAAGACAAACAATAACTTATTTTTCCTCATAATCCTTTTTTAAAGTTATACTTTAGATTGGATATAATTATCAGATGTCTGAACGCCATATACCATTGACGCATGGTTTGTCTTACTTTTAAGGTAATTAGGTGCTATGTTGCCTAGCCAACTAGAAAATAACGAGAACACGGATTCGAACCTCCGAATTGTAATGCAAGGACCGGTACCACCATATCGCGTAGGCGGTTCAATAACTGGTCAGTAGTTAACTAATTCTATTGCATTAGATTCGACTGTCGCAACACTACGTCACGGGTGCAACAATTCACTTTCGACGACCGACAAGCCCATGGCTACGTTTATAAAATTCCTGTTGGACACGTTATCTGATCGTCGTTCGCCATTGTCAGTAGGCGACTTATTGCTGGCCATTTTGTCTTGCGTAATTCAGTTGGTACGAATGACATTTCGCGCGGTCGTAAATTATCTAGCTCCGGCCGCTCCATGATACAGATTGCCTTATTGTTATTACCCGCGTAGTGCGTGTTCGATTCTATTATGCTCGGCCGCATTTTGTGGCTAATTCTGTTTTTTTTTTGCGGTCGCAAGTAGACTTCTCTCGTGTCTGAAAAATGTTATTATGTTAGGTACTAGTTTCTTGCACTTGTTTTGATTTTAGATTTTGTGTTTTACGTATTAATTTGTTTTTTTATATTCGGGTCTGTTCTTTTAGCACGGCCGTTGCAATCATAATACTTTGGTCAACGTAATAAAATAAGTTTTATCAAAAATTGTGCATTCTCGTAAATTCTAGAAATTAATGATCTTATTATTGAGTAACGTTGTATGAGCACGTTTATGCGTTAATTTGAATCGAGTTAGCAGCTAAATGGGCTTGTCTGACCTACTTCCAGAACGATCCATCACTTTGACGTTGGGCGGTGATGTGATCATCTCTTTTGTTTTTCGCCCACAAGTTGTAAAGAACTTTGTGAATTGTGTTCTTGGAAATTGTTTCTAAGTTAATTTGCCACGACATGTTTTCTTGTTCAGTCTCTGAAACAATTAGTACATACACAGTTTATTTAACAACTGGTAGTTATTTTATTAGTCGACAATTTATTTATTTGGCGATCCACTTGGTTAGATATCCTTTTCGATATTTACAACGGAAAGAAAGTTGTGTAATGAACATTTTTTTTACCAAAGAATGGTAAGTAAGCTTATGTATTCGTCAGCTATCTGGTTGCCATAGCAGAAGCTTTGCTATATTTGAGAATAGACGGTGTTGCGTTATTGTCCCAAAATATTTATTAATTTATTAAATACCAATAACAGATACGACGTTATCGATTTTAAAATAAATATTCTACAAATAAAAGTAGTTTGCGGGACGAGCGGAAAGTTTTTGTGTTGATGAGCACTACGCTCTACCCTTCTTATATACGTAGAAGTAGTATGTACAAACAATACTACTTCGAAACAGGAACCCTGCTACTTACTAAATTGTCATTCATCCGTATTTTATGTTCATAAGTTTAAATTATATAGTTTCCTTAACAGCCTTTACTTCAAGCACGTCAGCGTGTCATGTCTGAAAATAACTCCCGCTGCTCCGTTGTGTGGACGTAATAAATAGGCAGCGGCTGATAAGCATCAGTTGGGAGATTTGCAAATTCCTATGTAGCTTGTTAGTTATGATTTCTAGTAAATCGATTCCGCGTGCAGATTACACACGGTGCGGGCGTCCGACAAAAAGCCGGACCCGTCCGTATGGAGTGCGAGTGAAACTTGGCGAGCTATTTATCTTAAACTTATCGGGATACCGGCTGCGTCTCATCGTTTTTCCACCGCGTCCACTTTGTGGCGTATTGTTTTTGTTTACGCGGGTCGTTTTACGCGAACAATGATTGCCGCGTGTACTGGCGCGCGTCGTGTGAAAGGGATGCGTTGATGGTTTCGTATGGTGCCTTGGTAACCGTCAATTTGCGAGGCGCTCTGAACGAGACGTTGGCCGTGGAATGGCACGTCACTCGGCGCTCGGGGCTCGTTTGGCGTCCGAGCTGCTATTCGACGGGTGCCCTTGCTCGTTGGAATAGATTGCTTAACTGTCTGTTGTATAGTTATCACAATTATAATGTAATATTGGTGTGGTCGATTTATGTAATAGTTTGCTTATTGGAACACCTTTGTGTTGACGAGATTTGCTAATATCGGTTGATCAAACCCAGTCCCTAAAATAGGATGATTTTTGGTTAATTTTTCCACCCGAAAGGAACGAATTTATTAAGAATAGTTATCAAGCATTGGTCATGGCATAAATAATTTTGAAGCGAATAATTTTACTAAGCGATGATAAAAATTATATAAAGCATAAATTGCTTATCTACGAGCTACTTGAACTTAAAAGTACAAGCTTCAACTTAAATCGATATAAAAACTTGCATTAAAGCGTAAGATATAGTAAAATAGTATGAAGCATAAACAATTTAACGATTTCATGTTAAATTCAATTTATTGATGTTGGAGTCTGATTGCTACTTGATTTTTTTTATTAGTAAGCTTATAACTTATAATGCTAAGAAAATATTTGAAATCAAATTTGCTTTTTCATATTACATGCGCTCAGAGCACTTTATATCAAGAATGTAAACTTTTTAAAGAAACTATCGTCAGTATCCAGAGTCCGATAAAACTCACGTAACTGTAGATATCAATTAAATAATACCATTTCACCGATTCCCATAGCGAGATAGGGCGGCCGTGTAATCGTTCCGGACCGGCTGCATTGTTTTCGCAAAGAAGGATACCAATATATCGGTATTGGTAACTGCGCACAGCCCGAGCCTCCGATGTGAGTCTTTATCGGATCCAATGACTATTCCTAACAGTTTATGCATTCCTGTTTCGAGCCGTCCGCCGTCTTCTAACCACTTCCTCGATCGTCCGGTTGTTGACTTTCAATTTAATTGCGCTTTATACTTCACTCTTTCGTTGCAGAAAAGTAACCGAGGTACGCTATTTTAAATATTTTATGGAATATAATATATTTGTAATATATTTTGTATGCTTTTTATATTCTTCGCTCGAACTGTCGCGTGATGCTGTATAGTATTTTGCCTTACTGGTTGTGCGAGAAAGACAAACGTTCAAAAACATACCTAAAATTCCAAAGGTTGGCGCATTTATCTTCTACAATATATTTGATAAAACTGCAGCTTTGTATACTTATGAGTATAAATTACAAAGTATTCGTAAAGAGGTAAGTTTTTAATACATTGTCTATTCTATCGTCTCTAGGGTGCAAATCCGTTGTCGTATGTGGTTGCACGGTGTATCGCTAAAGGCTACTACGAATTTGCATCGTAAAACAACGTCCGCGACTGAGGGGCACGTACGGCAAATAGAATAAATACCCTACTTCTCCGCTTATAACCGGCCTAGTATGGGGCAACGTAGCCGCAAATTCGATTTACCCCCATTTGTGTGCGGAACACTTTCGATGTATACTCACTATGATGTTTCTTTTCTGTTTCATGTCCGTTGTTATCATCATATACTTTGATTTTTGATATGTTAGATTAAAACTTTTTAAGGTAATCTTAAACTATCACTAATCTTCATATGTTTGTCTTTTGTTACTTTCTAATAGAAATTTATCTTGCACGTAATTAATATGTATAATTGTATACTAACAATAATATCTGAGATATGTAAATATCAAAAGAAAATAAAGGGTATGATAAGTAAAATTATGAGTAATTCAATAGATAATAAAAGGTAAAGATGTGGTGGCAAATAATTTAACTTCAGGAAAACTGGGATTTTTATCGGAATACGATGACACACGAACTATCAATGAATGATCATATTACATTGTATGCATCAATATGCAATTTTGTTGTTTAGTGTCAATGAATTATGTCTTTGGATAATATAGATATGTATAGGATGCTGAAGTTATTTGGGTTTTTCAAGACAGAACGATATATACAAACATTAGCGAAAAACTACGAAGGAAAATATTTTCTCACTATGTCTACCAGTTTGTTAGCATTGAAAAGGTAAATTTTCTAAACCAAATAATTTTAATAAGTGTTACCAATTTTTATTGTCGTATCAGTCTCCTCGAATTCATTGCCCATCTCTATTACAATCCCTGCTTTCGTCTCTTACAAATATGAAAAATTTCGCTTCCCGCTGCTAGCTAACGACTGCTAGGTAACGAATTGCGATTGCTTGTCTGCTATAGATACTTCAAATTGTGTTACAAAGATCTAACGCAGCCAGCTCTGTCCCAATCAACTCGACGGAACAAGTACCGAGGTCGAACTTGTGAAGTTGAATAAGCCGGCTTAAAATCGAACTCCGATTCGGCGATTACGTGTGGCGTTGACGGATGTCGTCTTAACTTGTCCCCTGTACGGCAGATGGAGACACCTACCGCGCTAATCTCCGTCCATTTCTACCGACACGTGACTCTGAACGCCCAGACAAATGTTATTTACATACTAATCACTTTTGGCTCGATGATCGTGACTGTAATGCGTCGAATGTTATAGCAGAGCTTTTAACGGTGATATTTCATTCGTAAGCGGTCATCGAGGTAACAGATTAGAATGTTTTTGTTTTTTGATTTGGTTATTAACGAGTTGACGGCAAACTTTTATTAGTATTGCTTTTAGTTTATGAAACTATTATATTAAGGTCTTAACTGGTCATGGTTACAATCTACCGCGGTCCAATAAAAGAATTTTAAACATCAATGTAAACTTTACAATATGTAAAATACAGTATGTACGATATCATTCTAGAACAGTTTGATGCGTTAGATCATCTAGGTTTTTTTCAAACCCGTCAGTATCCTTAAACATATTTTACTGCCTACGGTCCCCTAAAAACCTTATGTCGGTGCGTTTTTACTCATTTAGATTGGACTAGTAATAAACTCTGTTTTTGATCAACTTCTTTTGTAAGCGGACCTAATAACCATAAAAGGATTTATCAAACATCAATAATTTTATAAATGTCGAGTATATGCAATGAGTATATTATTTAAAATTATTATTTACAAAGAAATTGCAAAAATCCTTCTGGGTTGATTAATTGCTTATTTAGTTCAATGTTTGGACAAAAAAAAGTAAGTGCCTTGCCATGAATTACTTTTGTTAATGCTTGCGAACGACTTATTGCTACGACCCCGGTTTTTAATCATTTAAACGAATGCAATGCGTTATAGCAGTGGTATTTATACAAAAGTATCTGTTTACTTCGTGTGATAAGCATTACACCGTTTATCACATTTCGGCCGATCACTGCTTGTTATATTAATAACATCAATGTCGCCTGACAGGGGGCTGTGGCGGCCGTTGTTCGAGCATCGCGATAGAATTGTGGGCCCACGGTGTTCATAAGAACAATATTGCCGGCGTCTTGATAAATAGGAACAACTGTTCGAGCAACAATGCAGCCCCGTAAGGCGATACGAGCGCTATCGACCGCTGGATTAATGACCGCCTCACCTAAAAGAATGGGCTATAATATTTATTATCTGATAACCGCACGCTACTGGGCAATTCGTATGTCTCCTTATTGTACGGGGCGCGCCGCAGCGCCTATGCATTACTCATCTTTTGTCGTCCGACCTCTGCGTTTCGTTGTTACTTTTTTAGTATTTTTCTGGAATATTCTTATGGTGTATATCCGACCGGTTGTTTTTGTTTCGTGTTTCGTTATACCGTTTTTATGTATAGTTAAGCATGACGTTCGATATTTCGAAAGGATTTTTTTTATGTTTCCTGTTGCTACTAGTAAGTTATTATTTGCTGCTATATTTTTCCAAATATTTCTATTATATACATATAAGTACATACAATGAAATAATATAGCAGCGTCGGTATTCTGTATCTTGACGAATAGGAATTAAAATAGTTCTTTACGAAGAATCCTTAGAAGCGATTACAATGCTCTTAACTATTAGCTTCGTGTGCACACTCGTAATAAGTAATGAAACGTCCCGCCCACGTTTCGAAATACCCATTGATCTCTAGCACGCTAATGGTCAAGTTATAAGATGTTCTCCTCTAAGCCTCCAAACGTCCCAGCCGATTATAAATTTAAATTCGGCCCATTTCAATAATCACCGTCGCGCTAATCAGTTGAAGTATCCTCGTTAGTTATCTATTCTGAGATCGCATAGTAATCTCCTTTAACGTCAATGAATCACGTTGGCGTGAAATAAATGTCCATTATATCGGAGAATTGGAATATGTATATATGTATATACTTTTGCTTGCGTGACATTTGCTCTTTCACTCCTATAACGAATTCAGAAGTGTGCAGGTCTATATATTTCGCAAAATGTCTCAACTATTTTTAATATAATAGATATTTTTATGCAGGTTATTGGTTGAAGTTTAACCACTAATATGCTAAAATGATACTAATAATACAAGCCTTAAGCTAAAATCGTACATGTTGACTAGCGTGTACTCTTCTAATTAGAGCCTTTTCTCCTTTGACTCTTTTATTTTGCTCTTTAGTTTTATCTATATAAAAAAAACTTCATATGAAATGTTTATTATACGTATGTATATACCCTAACTATCTTCACGAAATTGCCAAGGGAACAGTATTGCATAGCACACGAGCGCGGTCATCTATCTTGCAGTCGACCGTTCACAGATCTTCGAATTAGGTATGCGCACGATTGATGGCCAACACGAATCGATGCCCGACGTATGTGCTTAGATATAAAACAAAAACATGCGCATGTTGTTTATTTATTAAACACCACAGCGGCCATTGTGTGGTCATATGTTTCGACGTGGAACATGCTTGTATGACACGTAACAGTTGTATATATATATATGTAATAAGTATATAACACTATATACCGTATCCCACCACGCTGGTCCAATGCGGGTTGGTGAGTGGACCGACTTTTTTACATGTCCATCCGAAGCATGAGACATCTTACTTTTCAGACATTTGGGTGATCGGTCCATATTGCCCTAACCAACTAGGAAACGACAATTAATATTTGTTGAGTCCCGGCAGGATTTGAAACCTCGACCTCCGGTTTCTAAAGCACACGCCCATACCACTAGGCTACGGAAGCAGTGTATTAGGGGAAGTTTGCTACCAGTTCTTATTTTAAAGGCGTAAATTGTATAGTTTTAAAATATTTTGTCTGCTATTCATTCATAATATTTATAATTAACAGTACTAATGATAAAGTATATCAAAGTTTTTATAGCACTTGCCTTTTATTAAAATTTTAAATCGTGTACATATCAAATAATTTCGGTAAGTAAAGTTTAATGTCTAGTATACATGTCATGATAGTATTTTTTAATTTGTTCAAGACGACTTGATTGGCGTAGGATCAGTAGATAACATTGAGTTCGTGTCTAGATTAAATACATATTCGTTACTATAACAATACAAATTTATATAAAAATGTGTTTGGCTTTCATCATTAGTCAGGAACTAGATGGCGTTGTTACTGGCCTAAAGTAGTTATTTATTTATATTTATTGTTACAATATTTTATCGCACGGCTTCGTATTGTTGTCGGATATGTCCGACGCATTCTTAGATAAGTTCAAAGAATTGTTCATTTGTCATGATGACTGTGGCACTGCGATTGTCGAGTGGTATGGTGGTCTGCTTTCAAATAAATAGTCTAAAGTTTGGTTCCATTTTCTTCCGTGTCGGTTGTATTAAGATCTGTGTTAGTTTGACTTTTTTTTTTATTGCCTTTGCAGGCAGACGAGTAGTTGGGCCACCTGACGGAAAGTGGTCACCGACACCAATAGACATTGGTAATACTGGTATCACCAACGCGCTTCCTACCGTGAGACATAGGATGTTAAGTCTCGTTTACCCAGTAAATACGCTGGCTGCGGTGCCCTTCAAACCGGAATGCAGTAGTGTTTTCACACTACTGCTTTGCGGTATAAATAGGCACCGCGGTGGTACCCACCCATACGGTCCCCTGTAAAAAGGGGACCGACCACCGGTGAAAGTGTGTGTGTGTTGCCGTAATGGCTCGTAGTTAATTTCTACTACTTGACAAAGTATGTTATCAAGGATATATTACTTGTAAAACAATTGTGTTTCTTTTCACGCTCTTTTATATACGATTTCGTTTGAATACTCAATGTAAAAAAAATGCTTCCGTAAAAAATATATTTCCGTTGCATGTTTGAACAAAGAACTTAACTCTATTGTTTTTAGGTATCACAATATATTAAAATACTACTAAATTCGTGGTAAAAACGTTGTGCAACCGCTGCTTTGACTGGCGTGTCGATATTATTTCTGAATGTACCTGTACGGCCAACTGATTTCTGGGCAGACTAGTTTGGCCTAGCTCATGTTCTTCTACGCGATAGATTAACAATAGCCTGTCAAACTATTTGTCCTGCCTGAAGGACTGAAGTTAGATTGGCCAAACTAGTTGTCCTATATCACGCATGGATCTAGGATAAACTGGTATAGCCTAGTCTAAATAGTTTAAACATTTAGCCCGATAGGATAGACCAGTTTAGACCAGCCTAAACTAGTTGATTCTAGTAACCATACGCATACAATAGGATAAACTGGTATGGCCTAGTCTAAACATTAAAGTATATCAAGAAAGTCAAAATAATTAGATACAATAAATAAAATACTCCGTAATTGAAAAATAATATTTTTTATTAAACTATAGGTAATGATTCGTCGTTAAGTGATATTATAAACAACCATACCATAACAAATAATACAGATTTTTATTAAAAAGCAATAATCATGCGAGTTGAGAACATGGTTTGCTTAGGTGGCATTTAGACTATGAGAGTAACTTTCCTTTCTTACACTGGCATCTGTTTGTGGAACAGTTTTTGTTGCAGTTACATCTCACGAAACCTTGACCTGATCCAACTGAATGTTTTGTAGCTACAGTCCTCAACGTTATTTCAGAGTCCTGATTTAAATCTGCTACCTCTAAAAAAGCTTGACTGCAAATACCAAATTCTGACCTGAAAAAAAAAGTTACTAGTATAAGCTACTTTATGATATGTATTAAACCTAAAAAAAAATAAACCTGCAATATAATTTCTGAAGTACACCATGTTTGGTGCAAACTTTGTAAAAACCTTCGTCATTTTTCTGAAGACTGACTCCAATGATGTTTCTGAGATCACCTTTGCCTTTGTCGACATCTGGAATCGGTATAGTCACATTATCTTTAATATTGGTAGGAGGATGAGACTTGTCAGTAGTAGCTTTCGTTTTCTTTTCGTTGCCTTGGGAGAACGCCTAGGACGAACTTGGGCAACGCTATCATCACTGTCTTCTATCAGGTTAACATTGCAATTATCTTCTATTACCTTCCTTAAGTCTTCTTCATCCTAAATATTATGTATGATTTCTTGCGGCAAAGAGGAAGTCGAAAGTCCTACTCTAGGTTCTATTCCAAATAATGCCTTGTATGGCGATTGTTTTATCCCTGAATGGTAGGCGCGGTTTTTTATGAACAGAGCCCTGGCTTTAACTGTGCGTGGGTTTTCTGTGCACAATTTTGAGTTCTGGCCACAAACTGGCAAGTTCACCTATAATATTATTTACAAATTCCCTTCCGTTGTCAGATTGCAGAATGCACAGCGCTCCTATAGTTAAAAATATGTCCAAATGGCAAGCTACCTCTATCGCTGTCTTAGATTGTAGGGCGCGTAGCAGAACAAATTTTGTTAGATGTTCTTGGTTAACCATTATAAAGTTTTCTTTTCATGTCAGACACTACACAAAATACAGGCTTATCATTTCTTTTGTGTTATATTGGCATTTTTTTTTGATGTTTCGGCTAACATCCTGTCACGCCCACCGTGGCTGACAACCACATGAGCTGTGTCAATCACACCATAAAGTTCATCAGAAGGAAGATAGTATTTTATATTACCTGTGCTCCGTGCAATCAGTTTTTTCACGTCCGCAATTTCTAACACAGCAAATCGTTTCAATCTCCTTTGTGGCATGGTGTTATTTTTTCAGATTTTTCTGCATCTTCAATTTGTTCAATGAGTTCCAAGTATTGCTCTGATTTAACATTATTTATACTAGAAGCTACAGTTTATCCATTGATGCATGGATATTAGATCAATAGTTTGGCCTAGTCTAAACTGTCATCCTATCGCTGGACAATTAGTTTGGACTAGGCTATACTGGTTACTCCTATCGCGTGTAGGAAGAACTAGTTGAGCCTAGGCCAAACTAGTCTGTCCTGAAATCAGATTTGGCCGGTAACATACCAATATTACCTGATCATCATAGCTTAGGACCAATCTATATGGTATATGACCTTATAATTGTGATGTTAAATGAATTAAATTGCTATCACTTTACTCATTCTTTTAAATTTTCAGGATTTTTGCGTCTATCATTCCGAAATATTAGCATTCTATACATAAATGCTATAAATTTAGTTTATCACCATTATATTGTGTGTTATCATCATCATCATACACCTGCATAGTCACTGCTGAAATAGCCTCCTATAACCTATCCTACTTATGTTTTGGTGGTTATTTATATATATCCAGGAACAATTCACATTCAGATTGTAATTGCTTAGGAAATTTATATAAGTAAATACATGATATGAGGCTAGGTAGAATGAGGTTGTGGATGATAATGCCATTTTTACCGCTATCAAGTCGACGTTCGCGATAAATTAACGAAAACGCCTCAAACTGTCTGTTTTGTGCAAATTCCATGGATCCATCTCATCAGACCGCGTCTATAGTAGTGGCATGCGAAGGTCGGTCCAATTAGCGTCGATTGGTCGCGCGGCGGATCGGACGCGCACGGCCGCGCTTCCCATAGCCACCTGCGGCCCCCGACTGTCAACGCGGGGCTTAATTAACTTTTTGTCTAGCCCCTGATCTGGGATATAGCTTAGCGGATAGGTGTGACCGTCCTTACATCTCCTCACGGAAATATTCTCTAAAATGGTCAGGAGCGACGTTTCCGATGGCCTTATCCCGGATATGATTGTTGAACAGCTAGTATATTTTTCTTTCATACAATGGAGTCTAAAGTCAGCTCTCGAGTTCAAACCGGAGCGATCGGCACTCGAGCTGCTAACAAGACCGCGTAAGGAATACAGTTTTGCCCGCTGATGACAATTATTTCATTTGTCTTCATGTTGTGATCGTGAGTTACTATTTTGACATCGTTTAGTTAAAAATTAAACGTGAGATTTCATTATGTAATTTAATTCGTTTCGTGCTATTTTTTTGTCTTATATAACAGATGTCTTTGTTATAGACCATTACCGGCAATCATGAATCATGGTAAACTGTTGACAATGTTAGACAAAAAGCGATTAAATCTAAAGTTACATCAAACTATAATGAAGAAGTTTTTAGGCTAGTGTGATTGATCATATTATTACTTTTAACCATTTGTTAGATAATTATAACTACACAAGGTCTGCCTTTTTGGCATTAGCTAGACAGGCCTAAATTACAAATTGTTTAAATAATTAGTACCAGAGTTTTTAATTATTTTTTTAAAGTTCATTTCCTCGGTAGTGATTATTATTTGTTACCGTTATAGATCGTTGTGCACAATAGAGTAAGAAGCAATTATTGGATCTTCGCGATGTTATAAAAAGGGTTTTAAAGTCCGCTCCAAAATCTATACGAGGGCAATAATATTTTACGAAATAGCCGACCGCATTGAAATTGGTTTTCAGGCGGTGACAAGCGTGCTTTTTCTAGAACAAGACAATGAAATATTCAACGCAACGATGGACACGTCCCGTCTGGCTGTCCATTATTGGTGCGTATGTATCGAATAAAATTTAAGTTGATGCCCCATGGCGGAATCGATATCGACAACAGTAACATTCTTATGCAAATGGCCGAGATTGAGGTCGAACAAAAAGGGGGAAGATTAATCGGAGTCAAAAGTGAATTGTGCGTCCGTCGTCAGTCGGGCCCGGTTCGCGCTATGCAACTTTAATTGCTCTTTGATAACCGGTAATAGCTGTATAAATGCAGCCATTACAGTTTCTACCGTTTATATTGATCGTGGTAATGGCGGCCGTGTTTAAAATTTAAACGCCTTTGTGCTGCCCTCGCTGGATGTCTGGCAAAGCAAATGGTACAGGTCTCTGTATGAATGGCCCCTACTCCGCTCGGTTGCGGTGTAATGTGAGAACGCGTGGGTTTTAATTTGAATGACCGACGCATGTCGTTTTATTGTTTGATAGCTTAACGATATTGACACAGTGAGCTGTGCGAGCAAACGTATCGTCTTGTGTTTTCAAACACAAATTACAAATCGGTCCGAGAACTGACGCCTTGTGTTTGTGCATGTAATAGGATAATCTCCGGTATGGTTGGTGGAATATAGAGGTTGTAATATATTTTATGTGGGATCCGATTGAGTATTTACGACTTGCTGCATTTTATACGTTAGTTGCCAGCTTTATGTATATTGATTTACAACTGGATGTTGAGTAATTAATATATGCCTTAGAGATTTTGTCGACTGTCAATCAGACACCATGCGGTTTACTACTTGTGTGACGTAAAGGCAAAGCATACAATCTTTTGTTGAATTGTCATTGAATATTTAATGTTGATAATTGTTAGTCTTAAAGTCAATTTATCAATATTACTTTCGTATGTGCTTCATTAAAATAGTGTAGATAATGTTAGTATTTGTTTTGCAGCCGTTAGATCTTTTGAGTAGATCGATTACGGTACCCTATAAGCCGTAATCGAGTGGTTATTGCAAGTGTTGCTATGTTTCTACCTAGAGGGCATTGTAGAGAGTGTAACGCCACTCGGCGACATTGATGACATGAATCGAGTATCCAGTGATGCATGAATGAAGACATGCCATGTCTCTGGGTATTGAGCGGATACGTGGTTTACCTTTCAGTATATTTGTTTGAAGCATCCATTTTGTTAACCGTCAGTCAAATCAAGCTTTTTTCGACATGTCTTAAAATGTATCTTATCACTTGCCTTTTAGCTATCTATACGATTGTCGTAATTCGGTTTTTGGAGTACATTTTGGTGCGATTTGGATACAAGCTTAACTTTAAGTGTATACATAGTTCTATTTATCATATCTTAGGTAAATATTTAGCTGTAATAATATGAATCGATAGGCTTTAAATAAGTTTAAAACCAGAGCATGCTAGCACTGTGTTTATTTCCCGCTAAAGTCTAGTTACGGTATTATTTTATCATCTCTGTTAGATAGCATCGGGGGGAAATACGTATGAGGCTTTCGTATTTTATGATACGATAAACTTTGTCTCTACGCTCAGATATGTCGCCTGACAATGTTTGGTATTCGTGAACGACTTACAGTGTTGATGTTCCCTGACTCGAATTTGACTTTATGTTATTGTGTAAATTTACGAGGGTAGGTTTTAGCTTCTGCCTTGTTGCTACTACGTTTTATGAGCGCCTTGTTAAATAATGCGCGTTCTTTCTGCATGATACTGGAAACGTGAACTGGGTTGTTATGAATATTTTATGAGATGTATATACGCGTGTTCCTTTTTTTTTTTGAATAGGCTCGTGAGTTTTCCTTCGTTTTATTCGGTGTTCTCTTTATGGAGCATACAGTTATGTCTGTTACATCCTGCGCTGCATGTATTCATCGGAAACTACGTAATTTTAATGAGAGTGCGTTGTGTTTTATGTGATGTAACCAGAAACTATATTAGTTTCCGTTTCTTATTATGAAACCGAGGTTGATATGACATATTTTACATATAAATATATAAATGTTTTTTATGTATCCAACATATTCGACTTACTTGCTTTCTTAGCTCGAGGTCGTTTATTTGTACCAAGGGGTCCCTTTTTCAATCAATCAGGTTAATTTTTGTTTTCATATTTCGTCACCCCTTTGACCATACAGAAATGTGGTCGAACCCTCGAATGGCTATTCAAAAAATACTCCTACGCCTGATTTCTCACCAGTCGTGCCGGTTATCTTTCTTATTTGGCTATAACTATTATTCGGTTTTCTAGTCGATATAGCATATACTATTCTAGGTGTGTTTTAGTTTATTACAAGGGTACCCTTAGAGTATAGGTATAGTCGTGTACAAAAACTAACAGGCGTTCAATTAAAAACAGGCGAATCGAGTTATTCATAGTTTTGAATCGCGATAAAGCAGCATCTGCTAGGAACAGTGCAAGGAACTCTGCCCTTTTTATACCAAAGATTTTTGCAGCCTAGACCGAAACCATACAAGACAATGTATCTGGTGCATTTTCCCAATCTGGCCATCGACACGTGGCACGCGATCAGCATGTTCCACCAGATGTTTTGGATGTCCACTGCGGTCTGCCTCACTCGACGAGCGGCTGACACTTTCGTCTCACTGATTTTGGCACGGTATAGCACTTGATAGTTGAGACCATGTGTTTTGGATAACTTACGACGCTCGCGACATGAGGTTTACTGGTGATACGCTTTTTTTTTAATTTTTGCACCATCTGTGACCGTCAAGTATGGGCCAATTGTGAGTTCAAGCTGTTTGATTTTTTGTTTGTCGCCTAAAGTATTTTTATAACAAGCCTAATTAGGTATGGAATCGATTTAATAAAGCTTAGTGTGACAGAGTTATAAGTATGTTGCCGCCAAAGTATGTCATACTTTTTTTATGTATACGTTTCTTATACTGTCAGAATGCGACGTGGTTATTGACGTGTTGTAACATTAGAAAAGTTTAAAAGTCCTACTGAGGTTCTTTGTGAGGTTCGTGAAAATTGTTTTCGGGTCTAAATTCGCTAAGAATTTAACAACTAAGGAGCAACAGCTTTTTACAGTGTTTTGGTAAACGTATAATGCGATATTTCTAATAATGTATAGTATAATATAATATTAATAATGTATAATAAAACGTTTTTCTTTTCATTGTCAATGTTCGTATCATTGTACCTCTATTTGAAATGGAGTAGCCATTTTTATTTTTGGATCAAAAAGTAGGCAGGTAGATTATTTAATTTTAAAATTGTAATAAAATTATCTATCTTTTGCTTTATGGATTTACAAAAGTAGTTCTTGCAATAATGGCTTTTAAAAAAACCGGTTCACATATAAAAACCGTTCATTCTTATTTAGCCCTATTTTTAAACACGTTGCGGGTACGAATTAAAGTAAATGCATAATCATATAACCATAATCGTAAATCCTTAAAACGAGTTGGAGGAGCTTAATGATGAACATATTTGCTTGCAGCGTCTTCCTTAATTGGTTTAACCTTATTGTTTTTTTATTATGTTGCATCTCAAAGTGTCGGCCCAGTAATTTAATATGGCACTGAGCTTATTAAAACCTCGAAGGTATTTTGTATTGAGCTAGCAGTTTAATAAAATTTCATACTCATACGTCTTAAAGTTTAATCTCGTTAAACCGTTATCGTAGCAAACTTAATCGTGTTGTTGGTCTTTTGCCCATTAACTTACTAGTTGGAGTCAAAAGCTTTTCTTCATAAACTTCTTTCGATATACCTTACGAATATCTATTGATTGAACAAACACTCGAAAATGTCCCCTTTGGCGCAGTTGATCTAAGGCTGTGCGCGTGCATTCACTTCGATGAAACATTACTATTACTGTAACATTACTATTACTATTCTATAAGCTTAAGTGTATAAGTCAAGAACGTAACGTCGTACACCGTGTAAAAAGGCTTACGTGTTACATAGTCTTGCGTTTGTCAAGTTTCGAGGGCGGTGAAGCTATACGGAAAGCGTACCTGAAATTTCAGCGTCCCATATGCAAATGTCAGCCCCGACACTGATTGTGCGAGTGGCACGGGCGAAATACATGGATGCACGTTAAATTTCTACGGAATTGAATCGCATCGTGGCTTATGTACGAGCGTGTTGTGACACGTGTCTCCGATATTTACGATTTTCATCCGCGCGACGGATCACTCGTAAATCGTCGGCGCCACTAATTGGGGCTAGATCTTGGAATGGTTCAATGTCTTGTTTGTTTTATTATTTAATACGGTAATATAACATTATTATACAGTATTATATGGTCTTAGTAAAGTCAGTGGAATGTTTATTTTGGTAGCTGAACAAATAAGATATGCAGTGAGTGTAATATATATATTTTTAGTTCACTTTTAATGTGGCTCTTTGATATGGTGATTATGTTTTTGTTATGTAATAGTTAAAATATTAACTTTGATGAAACCGTGATGTTCTGTGGCTTACTAGTAGTATTTCAAAAGTGAAAAGTTTCATTCTATTCGGTTTGAATTAAAGTTGAATAAATATTGTTGCATAATCGCACAAGCTCTTATTAGGTATGAAACAAATAATACAATTTGACGAATAAGAGCGATGGGTGCATGTATGCATTGCATATTTGCAATGTCAGTAGCAAAATCATAGAAATTTTGCTGTTTGAATATGAATCGATTTAAATATTTTTTTGTTCACGCGATTATAATACATATCAAATCCACAAATTTACGGAATTTTCACGTTATCATATATAATTATGATCTGCCCGTGATCATGGACACCGGAAAGAATCCGAAACGTCGGGAATAAATTTATATCACTAACGCAAAAGATCCGATTTGATATGAATCGATTCTGTTTCATTATTTGCAACATAAAACTATGTTTATTATAAATATCAGTTAATATTTTAATTTTTGTCGGCTTTTCATACTTATTAAAGTTCTGTTTCACAAATATGAATTGAAGATTATACGGGTAGTCAGATTATAAATCTTAATATGCTAATTACCGTCTATTTTAAGTTTGTAAATGTGCACATAAACACTTGTTTAATTTCTATCGATTTTACTAATCGAGTCGGAAAGAGGACTTTCCTCGGTTCTTTATCGTTTCATTAGTATTTCCAACTGTATACCTACTTCCTTTGCCCTTTTCTCATCAAGACTCCAAAACGCAATAACCGCGCACGGCGGATTAACCAATCGAACGATTGTTTACTACGACCATTCGTTCAACTCTGCCGCGTAACAATCTCTCGTATAACGAATGCGGTCTACATTAATTACAGCTTTACTGCCAGTTTTATGGTGGCCACTTTTAACGGTCCGCCTCGGATTACCTGTTCCGCTATTTTAGTCCTGCCTCCTAATGTAGTGATTGTGGCTTTTATTGTGAGAATGCGATAAGCCGCGCTACGGATTTTCCGATGAACTATTCGGGTCCATGCTTAAATTGGTTGTGCGGTGAAATTAATGTTTAATTTATATTTTTCATTTAAAACTGTAACGGTTGATAGCTTAATCTATAGTTCAGTCGATTTTATGAAGTATTTAACATGGAGCGGGTATGTTGTATTCATCAAGTGTTAAATTTGGAGTTTTATATCCTTCATTAAAATTTAACTCACTTGTTGCCATAAGTTTTCTTTGTATGTCTCGAAATATATTTATATAGTTTAGGCTCTACTGAGCACTTATGAACAAACACACATCTCAGTCAATTATTAACCGTTTCATTTACCTTATTTATTCTTTTAAAATTTCGGATAAATAAAATTTATAATATTTGTTACTTGAGATGAGGCTTGAGAACGATAACAAAACAATCTGATGCGGTCAGTGACATTGATACCATAGGCCTTGACCAACTCGAACTGATGTTGTGCCGACCTAGTCGATAAATATTGAGTATACCATTACACTCATTTTCAATACAAATTATAACAGCGTATATATTTTACGTGCATAGCGGTACGCGTCAGAATGTTTGCATCGTTAGATATATTTTTTGCTCTCGCAACAGGCTTATTCACGGTCACTATTTCGTAGTGCAAGTGTGAAATTCAGTTTTTGTCCCGCATTATTATCGTCGGCCAATGAAGCACATAATAGACGTAGGAGTCCGTCCGAATAACGGTGGGAAAGGCGACCGATGAATGTGGAGTTTTTGTCTACTTGTCACTGCGTTTCCGGGCAAGCGGGTCGCACGGCCGCGTGGAGAATCGGCGTACGCGCCGTTGCCGCGTTCACCTGACGGCTGTTCCGCACCAATGGCCCTCGCCTATCGAATGCCCACGGAAAATGAGCCATCACGGTGCGGGCAAGGTGCTTGCGTCAGAGACCCACTGTCCTAAAGTTCGACTTTGTTTTGCTCGTTTTGGAATTCCACCTGCCTGTGTTTCTCAAGCCTGTGTTTTCGACGCCGCTAATGGGAAATTTAACAGTGCATTTCTTACTGGGGTACCTACTTGTGAATTAAACTGCTCGATAATTTGTATGAAATTTACGTAGATGCAATATAAAAATATGAACCAAATTGATACCTTCTCGATTTGTACATTTCTACTATAGTAAATTGTACAATCAAAATATTTGCCGAGCTCGAAAGTATAGATTCTAAGTGCAAATAGTGTAATTAAGTACAAAGTAAAAAAGCTAGAAACTCTTGGTTAGACAAGCCTACACTTTGTTTATGTCAAAATGAGGTTTATTCAAGTTTTTGACCAACCAAGTTGCGCCCGGCATGAATGCCTGCATTCATTACAGTCAAAAGGACATCAGTAGTGATTGCCCCTAGGACTATCACGGCCCCGTTAAGCCGGAGTGCCTCATCACAGCGCTGAGTAAGCACGCTCGGGGGGGCCAGTACGACAAGGAGGCGCAACAGGTGAACTTCCAATTAGCGAAGTCGACTTGAGTGCCGAAACCGCCACTCGCAAAAACATGCCCCATTTCGCCCGACGACGGGAGTGTTTTTTTTATCAATCTCAACCTGTCGAGAAACTCACTTTGTACGTCCGTGAGCGTTAACATCTCATGTGATTAAAAAATAACCACCAAAAGCAATTTTTGGTGCGCTTTGATTCAGTTTATGCTTCAGTCTTGTGAATTGTTACCTATCCTTATATTAGAACGCGCTAAATTGCACGTAAGCTATTAGTTTCATCAGCTAAAGCGTTATTGTCATATCTTAATTTGTATCAGAGCTAAATTTATTTTAGACATCTTTCATTCATCTTTAACGTTTTTACTTATTTTCCATAAGTAATTTATCAAACAACAAAATCTATTCAGTATTACGGTGTAAATATACACTATCGCTTTGCGAAATCATTTGCGTGAAATAAAAAAAATACACAATGCAACAATAAATCAAATTCCATTTAGTCACTTGCGAAATTTAGGGGACACGAAAATTTTAATACTCAATTACGGGCTCGCTGTCCACGTCATATTTATTTTGCGGCGCTAAATTATCGCCGAGAAGCTCTCGCAATAAATTACTTTACACAATCGAAATTAAGATGTAAATTTATACTGAATACCCTGAATCATTTCTACCAAATCCCTTTGGTGGCAAGAATACCGCAACGTTCGGATAAGTTGTGTAAAATTTGTCGTAATATATTGCTCGAAATAAAAAATAGTAGGCACATAATTTATATTTCCGCGCCGCAATTTTTGAAACTAAGTCCATATTAATCCTCTTTAATAATAATAATTTTTTTGTATTACACATTTTTGGCGATATTATGATTGCTAAAAATCCTTCAACGCAGTTTATACACTAGTATTACGGATTATGAAGGAATAACACTATCTTGAAGTCGCAATGATTAAACTAGTAATAATGACTGCTCTAAGATGAAACGTTGCTTGATTCTTCGCTTTTAACTTCTGAATGATATGTATTGTATTTGTTTCTTTAAATCTATAAATAATAAAAGTTTTCTACTATAGCACAAATAATTCGAATTTACGAAGATTCTATACTAATACTCCTCGGCTTAGTGGCCAATATAATTTGCCTAATCTACCCAAAACTTTCAAACCGATAAATTTTTATTCGGTAATGAATATAACCAAAAACAAGTTACAAGATTAGTTTTGACCCAAATGCGAGCAATGAATGAGTGGAGTAATATCTGTAGACTTTAGCTTTGATCCCGGAACGATGCTCTCGGCGGTGCGGTATCAAACGCAATGGACATATCATCGATTTCGTACGCTACTTCTATTTTGATCAACGCCGTGATTACAAAAACGAAGGACGGAACGGATGTTTTGTTTATGTGCTACGATGCCCTGAAATTGAGAGATGTTTGATGTGGTGAGTTTTCGTTGATTTGAGTAATATGTTTAGGTTGCTGTCAGCGTCACCATCGCTTTACATCAAATGAAATTTTGAAGTTTGAATTAAATGACACACATTTTGATATTATCACATTGAATAGTATTGTAATATGACTATGACATGATGTTCAAAATTTTATCTCAATGATATCTTAGAGATAGATCACAATTGTATAAATTACTGTGCGACCGATTTTCGTGTATAATTAAATTTTTTCCTGTAAACAAACATGCTTGTGGCTTTATTGTCGTTAAATTATTTTGAACTATCCATATGAAAATAGTTTCGAAACGAAAGAACTATAAAGTATGTCTTGTTTTGTACAAATTATTCGGTAAAACTATATTACGTAATAATAGTACGTGATATTTTTGTTATGTTATTATCGTAATATTTTTTGATTTTAGACCTTATGTACTACCCTACTTAGAGAATATTACTTCAACACTTTGTAACGGCTGTGTGACAACCCTACCTTGTCCATCAGATTCTACGTTTTATCTGATAAATACCACTGTAATTATTTTTTATCACAATCCGAGTTACATGTTAACTTTCAGCAGGCCTATATTAGTTTTGTGCGAGCTGTAATTTTAATTGGTGTAATTTTTGACAGGGTTTAATTTGCGCCTAACGAGGCGGTAATGATTGAGTGGAGTACGCGTACGTATTTGAACTCGGGGTCGAGCAGGCTTTTTCAATATGATGGACGGGCGTGGGCGACACAACGTGTGCAATTTGGGACGCGTTTGATATGTTTTTTATTAGCCTAGCTGTTAACGTTTAGGAGTGATCGTAGCTAATTTTATATACAGCTAATTTTGTGTTGGCTGTATTATGGAACTATGGCTGGCTATCGATAGTCCAATAGCTTCCTATTTATTCGTAAGACATTGATTTAAATGTAATGCAACCGATATCATTAATTAACACTTTTTACTGTTTAGTAAACTGTATTTGATAGATGGATTACAATGCATTATAGATTATAGAGAGATACTCACCAAAACCTTAGAAGAAACAGTTTTGTTAATTATAAATTGTGTACACGTAATTTTTTTAACACATTTGCAATTTTCGTAGAATTAACTGAACGAAGATAATTTAACTGCAATTGAGTTCATTAGTTTAGTATTGATGTTAGGACTTTATAAAATATATTCTGATGATAGTTTTAAATAGGATTATTTGCATAATGAAACCCTGAGCGAGATAAAAACTCATCACGGCGTCGCGGCCCCAGCTAAACGTCGCCTTATTTACGATCATATCTCCGGGGAATGCCGGCTACTCTTGTCCAATGTCGGCGTCTGCGTGTTTTATGTTGAGGAATCTGAAATTGTTATCTCCGATATTAACATATTGATTATGCTTCCCGTATTGATGTGCGACAGACAAGGCTGTCTGTACGATTTGATCTGGTTCGGTTTTGTATCGTTCTATTTGTGTAACGCGTGTACGTCTGTTTGAAATCTATGTTAGTTATAGTTTTATGTATTAGTAGTGCGTATATAACGTAATATGCGTAACCCTAGTTTGAGTTAAGTGTTCATTAACAGTAATGTCACTTTGAAGATATTCGATTGTCAATATTTATTGTATCGAAAGTCTAGAGTGTTCTTCCAGGAAGTCGTAGTCTATATGATCGCAAACTGTTGTTATTTGAATATGTAATATAAAGCTTACCCGCAAAACATGTTCGTCTTTTTTTTACCATTAATCTTGTTCGTTTTTATATATTCTTCGCTACTGTGTGGTATATCAAAAAAAATACTGATAAACAAGCTATCAAATCTGTTGTCCGTCTTGAAATATAGCCAAATATTAGCACAAATTGTTGAATGATAGTAGGTACTAAATAATATTTCAAATTCACATCCCGACACGGAAGTGACGGTTGCACTACGCCTCTCACATTAACTCGACGAACCCAATCTCGTAATCTACAAATAACGGAGATGCATTAGCCGATATCGGTCCTGTCTCCCCTTCGCGTCAAGAGTTTCGGATACGAGTATATGGAGCGTGAGCAATTTGTCAAGTTCAACGAACGCTACGTTAATGAAGCTCGTAAACGAATTAATATATGTATAATAAATCATACCGTTAAATCACTCCTAAATGCCTGGTAAGGTTTTTTTTCTAATTAGGCATAAAATTTAGGTGTTAAATCTCCTGTCATCTCCGATCGGAATGATAAATATAATGTAAAATAACCGGACAACCGCTAAGGAAACACGTTGGTTATAATTAAAAGTATTAAAGACGGACGAAATTCATCAAACTGTAAGAGTCTAACGACTTTTAAGTCGTATATAGATGTGGTCGTTTCGACTAGTAAGATAATCAAAGAATTGTGTTGACCTTGCCACCTTTTATTGCTGGAATATTTAACGTGGTTTTTTTCTTATTTAGACACCATGAAGTGTTTAATTAGCTGGCAATAAAATGGCCTGAGGCAATTTTAGGATGATGAGATAAAAGGTGAAAAAATTATAAAACATCGTTATTACACCTTATCAAAGATCATAAAATAACTAGCTTATGCGTAAAATAACAAGCTTGTACAAGTTTGTGACTAATTATAAACCATATAGTATTATGGCGTTTGCGCTATAATAGTGTAATGTTTTATCGAAACCCGTTAAGCAGTTTTTTGTCTTATATACGTCCACGCTTCAACAATAAAAATCTGTTGAGTCCCCGCACTGACTAACTTACCACTTAGCTCTGGAGCAGGCATTATATTGATTTAATAAATTTTAATATTAAAGTTCACAATGTCTAAATTTTGTATTTTAATCTAAAGCCGTATTAACTGAAAAATTACTTTTCATTAGCAATATTTCGTTTGTTATCTATTCTCTACCACCGATATGGTGTTGCACGGAACATAAATTAAAAATATTCTAGCGACATACCTAAAGCGTGTCTAGTCAATTAGACTATCCACCACTACATTCCTGTATTTATCACTTATAATTCGTATATCTTGCGTGTTCACAAACAAAGAACAAAAAACAACTTTTTTTTAGCTATATTATTTTACAATTTATTAGTCGTTTCAAAATAAATACTTGGTAAATAATACAGTTACGTATTTTTTCGCGTAAAATTACTTTTATTTAATTTTTTTAGCGTCCATTTTACGGAAGATACTTAAGTCTAATCCGTAACCACGGAGGCCTATAAATAAATATTAAGTAATTAAAAGCAATGGAATCTTTAAAACTGTATTATTTATTATATTGCTATACATAAAAGCAGAAATATATATTAACAACAAGTACGACAGATATTCGATGGTAAAAATCTCACTGCCCAACCCAACGGACGGCGAAAGAATTCCAAATGCTTTTGTCAAGTAAAGTGAATAAAAGTATAGCTTGAGGGAGTGAAACTAATTAAAAGTTCGCTTCTGTACTAATAATTCGTTGACTGTCAGAGTTTTGCGTCGTTAATTTTAATTAAAGAAACGCGGAGCCGGGCTCGTAATATTATTAAAGCTTGGAAATTGGTGATCCGCTAAACTTCGACTGTTGGCGGATGACCGTCCATTCGTTTTAATTAACCCCTTCGAAGGCTCACTCGTTAAATGTCGGTGGATTTAAAAAAAGAAAAACCTCGTCGATAATTGTGATAAATCAATTTAGCGCCGGGGGTAGTGACTTTCAAGCAATAAAGGTGGTGTTTTTCGAGTTAACGATGGTAAAAATTGATCATAAAGCTTTCTAAATATAATATTTTTTTAATATAAACCTGCATAAATAAAATAATGTTCTATAACAGCGCTGTATGATTTTAAAAGAGCGATAAATTTGCACATCTAAACTTCTAAGCTTGTACTAATTAAAAATGTATCTTAAGAACATACGAAGCTATTATTAGAACTTGAACGGTATACAACGATCAAAATTAAAAAATTAACCTTATATATTCACTAAAGAAGAAAATAATTTATCTATAGTTTTCAATTAATTCTGTAAGTCGTTTACTTTTAAGCAGTCACTGTAAGTTCGGTCCTTCTAATTTTTCGATTCTCCCGTTTGTCCTGACATTAATCACGGCCGCTCCTATACGTCTCTGATTAAGGCCTTTCGTGATGGATTTCTTACGGTCTAAACTAATGGAAAGACATGCGTCAAATGGCCACCGTATTTGCTTTGAAACTATCAAAATGAAGTTTTACTTTGCCTTTGTCTTGGTGCTTTATTTAAACCAATTTTATACTACTTTATGCTACTTATGAAAGCAATATGGCATATCTTGTATAAATAGAGATAATTTAAATAAAAATACTTTAGACGTATCATCGCGTTAAGTTTATACTTGTATCCGAAGTGAGAGACCGTTTCTACAGATATGTTTGACTAGCGACTTAGGGTTTAGGGCAGTTATTTTAAATTATAATTGAAATATATAGAACCTGCATGGCAACAGTTAATGTTTTCAGCAGTTAATGCTTTCAGTGAATATTATAACACACATGATGCATCGGGTAAAATATAAATTGAATCGTATCCGTCATATTTAACTAAATCGACAACTATTCCCAGTTCTATTGATTAATATAGATTCTTTAATAGTTTTTGATACCGACGCACAATAAAGAGCTATCCACGTTGTAACTTAACAGGTAATCATTAACCATAACATAAGCCAAAGGAATTTTAACTTCCATCTCAATAGGCAGATCGTTACTAGTGAAGCTTATAAACCTTCGACTAAAAAGAACTCGTAACTGTTATTGAACAAATCAAAAGGCATTTACGCCGCTTTTTTTATTACATATATTAATTAAATAATTTCCATTTTGTCTGTTATGTTTAAGATAGATATCGTGACATGATAAATAATAGAAGATCGTTTTGTTAACCGGCTAACGGATAACTGGCATACGAGCCGACATCTCGTTCGATACATCAATGCGACGTCAGTTTTTGTCTGTTCCCGGCCAGCACAAGCTACGCACGGGACTAGCGTGTGTCATAGTTCACTATTTTAACAACAATTTATCATGTCTTTTGATAGAGCGTTAATTTTCTCTGCGATGAGTACCAATGTTCGGTCCGTTAGGAATTCCGGTGGATTCTGTTTTCTATTTATGTTCTTGCCGTTCGCCTAATGCTGTTGTTGTGTTGTGTTTGTTTGTAAATATTTTTCAAATGAACGCTGTCGATAGACAGTTTGTTTCAATTTCGATTGTAAACAAAATGTTTGCAGTTCTTGTTAACTATATAACTATTTATACACGCTTATGCGCGTTCAGCTTTCTAATTTTTATATTATTACGACCCTAAGGTTGACTAGCAAAAATGCCCCAGGCGTTAGCTTTGCCTCTGCCGGTTTTTCAAGCTTTTACTTTAATAAATAAATTATATTTTACCTTAGTTTCTAAACCAGGTTTTTCTTAGAGGCTTCTCTGTTCGATATATGCATTAGAGATATTTAAATTTAAGTTATTCATCTGGAACACTATCAAACAACGAACAACGTAATATATTGAAAATTTAACACGAAAAGGTTAAACAGCAATATTACCGCATGGTGTTAGAGTTAAGTGCTTTTTCAATTTCAAAGATCAAATAACCGTTCCGGTGTGCCTTGAAATGTATGCGGTTTTAAAGAATAGTCGGTAGTAGCTGTCTCATTACGCGAGATGAATCGCAAAAGAGAAACGGAGAGGTGCCAATACGTACATGGCAATAATAAGACAGATGCAAGTTGATTTATAACTCGGTTACCTTTGGGATGATGATGGAGTTTATTTAGAGAAAGCTATATTTTTAAGTGTTTAATAAGAGATACTACGGCTAAACACCGTACGATTAAATATAGTTGAGGAACCTTTTATTATTCCTTATTTTTTACATTCAGAAATATTTTTTTCAATATTTCAATGTAAAGCTGAGATACATACCTTTTTTAATAAATTGGATTATAAACCATAAAATTATGCTGTGATAACACGAGATCTTTCAACGCGCGTGAAATATGTATAAGTAAAAAAAAAAGTCTTCAAAACTACTATCTCGAATCTTCAAATTGACGTCTTTAAAAACAATTCACGTCTTTACGTGAAGTTGTTTAAAAACTTTGATGTTACAACGTCGCTGTAAAACCTAGCGGTCGTTGTTTCGAAAGATAACCGTTTCTGCTTTTTATTACTTTTACTCAAACTCGTATTCTTATTGGAGGCAACGATGACCAGCGGTTGGCTTGAGACTGCGTCGCCAAATTGAATTTAACTCTAGAGAGTTCATTTATTTCGATTTTCAGCATTGATATAATATGAAAAAGTAATGATATTTTATGATGATTTTAATTTTAATCAATACGTTAAATGATTTTGTAAAATGAATAGTATTGATAAGTTGTTGTCCAGTACACGATTCTCGTAACGATTTCGTCTCGTTCGGAAACACAAGCTCCGAACGTAGCGTTCGTCGATGAATGCCCAGATAAAGGGGTATATTTTACACCGGCGATGCAACAAATTGATATAGTTGCGGTACATCATCCATGTGTGCGTACATTAAAACGGCTATACAACACGTTCACATAGTTTATATAGGCGCAGCGTCACGGCGTGCGGCGATCGTAAATGTCATCCGAAAATTTATATTCATTACGATTAGATAGCAGTGCACAATGGCCGGCCATTGTTGGTCCAGTGTACAGCCTGATCGATGTATGATATTGCCTTTTTATAGTTGACATACAGCCCGTACGCCTCCCATGCTCACGTTTACGAGCCGGTCCTCGCTCGAAACAGTAGGATATGTGTTTTCTATCGTTGCCTCATATTAGGCATTTACGACAGCTTAATTTATACACCGCCCACCTACTTGTACGGGCGACGTACGTTTATACGGGTATAACGTTACGTACGAGCGTCACTATGTAAATACAGACTGTTCACTGCATCTATAACTCTTGTTTATAGTAGTGAAATGTTGAATGAACTATGTAATGTTGTTGAATGAGGTACAGGAAACAGTAATTAGAAAAACTCAAGTTTATTTGTATTATGATTAGTGCGTATATCAAGCGTCGAAGAATCAATTGATTAATTCGATGACGATTTGAGTATTCAGTGAGTTTGTTCGAGATTTATCCATCTTTTTATTGTTTCACAGTATCGGTTTTATGATGCTTCTAGGGAGTGGTATAAAGGCCGGGTCCGCTTGCCGAGTGATCAAGAAACGCGAATGCACGGCGGCGCACGCGCTGCAATTTGCGACTCCCCTCGATAAAGTCGATTTACGAGGAACCATTTTCGATTTTATGAGCGGCTCTATGTATTCGTTTATGCGAGAGCTCCAACTCACCGGTGATTTCTATCACAGGTCTCTCGCCTAGTGTAGATTGTGGGGTTTGAGGTTTATTTTTGTGTGCGAAACTGTGTTCAAATTACTAAAAATTCAAATTAAATTACATACATCATCAGCCTGTGTTAGTCCACTGCTGGACATAGGCCTTCCCTAAGGCACGCCTCCTCCATCAGGGGTATTTTGGACCGTATTTCACCACGCTGGTCCAATGCGGGTTGGTGGGTGGACCGACTTTTCACATGCCCATCCTATGCATGAATCATCTTACTTTTCAGACAATTGGGTGATCGGACTAAATTGTCCTAACTAACAAGGAAACAACAATGAAAATTTGTGTTGATTCCTCGCAGGATTCGAACCTACGACCTCCGGTTTTGTAAAGCACACGCCCTTACCACTAGGCTACGGAGGCAGAATTTAATGTAATTACATTACATTAAATTGTATTAAATATTACACTTGCTTTTTGATCGTACTGTTGCACTGCCTGCGTAGCCTAGTGGTATTGGTCCTTGCTTTATAAGTCGAAGGTCGTGGGTTCGAATGCCGCGGTGAAATAACTTCGTGTATCATTTATTTCTAATCATCATCATCAGCCTTTGATAGTCCAATGCTGGACATAGGCCTCCCTAATACACCCTATCCATTAGGAGGTTTTTGGACCGTATCCCACCACGCTGGTCCAATGCGGGTTGGTGGTGGATCGACTTTATACTCCATCCGACGCATGGATCATCTTACTTTTCAAACAAATGGGTGATCGGGCCCAAATTGCCTAACCAACTAGGCAACAACAATGAAAATTTGTTGAGTCTCCGCAGGATTCGAACCCACGACCTCCGGTTTCTAAAGCACACGCCTATACCATTAGGCTACGGAGGCAGTATTTCTAATTGCTTAGGACTATATGGGCCGATATTTTTTTTTAAAAGGAAGATGACTCATGCGTCGGATGGTCATGTAAAACGGCCCCGGTTGTCAAGTTCATCTTTGGCAGATATTTTGGGATATTATAGCCTTCAAATTCACTGACAATTAATTCATCTACAAAATGTGATTAAACAACCCTTCATTGTTTTTAGTACTAGCACACATAAACGTGTACGTTGAAGACTAAGAACGTTCTATCCAGGGTAAATTATCTTATTGAACCCTGGTAACACTAGGCGCTTGTTAAGTTATACTCCAGCCTATCTTGAGCTAAAACACTGTTATAGCGTAAATCTGTGCATTTCAAATATCTTATTAAAACTGTTGACTCATCGTATTCTACACAGACTAAACAGAATTACTGTGGCCCAAACTAAATTGCTTATCATAGCCTATCACATTGTTCTATCTTTATAGAAATGTTTTTAACAGAATTTAACAAGTTACACCGTGGAATGATGAATTAAAATATTCTAACCTCTTTGAATGTTTGGGGCCGTGCACTGAAAAAAAAAGAAATCTAACATTTCCCTTATCAATGCGGCTGCAGTGAGCCACCGCGATGAATGATTGCGCATGAAACCGGCCCACAATGGCCAATGGCAATGTTTAATGCCCTATTAAATCTTACGCGCCGCACAAAATTCTGCGAGGATTCAATTACTCTTTGTGCCAGATGAAAGGCACCGGGGCTGGTCGTGTAAGCCGAACCGGGGTTCGGCCATACATCCCGACACCTCGCGCTCAATAGGAGCGGCCACAAAGGGGAAACAAAGCTGGTCGTATCGCGCCTGTGCGAGATTGAATAAATGCCAAATTAAATGGCAAAGAGCAAACAAAGCTGCCCATTATTAATAAATGGATCCGCGAATCGTTTTCTCGTTTCTCGCGACAAAGGTGGTGCTCGATTCGTATGTCCCTATAGAGCCACTGGGTGAAATGGTTGCAGGCAACGCCTGCCCCCGCGAATCACTTTTTCGATTTTCAAATGTTCTGGCTGTGGTTTGATTTGTGGTTTTTGAACGCTCTGCCATCTTGCCTTGCCTCATTCTACGATCTGTCGATGTACAATAGCTCACGGAAAGGTTATGGGAAGAATGGGAGTCTTCTCAATAATTACTTTGTACTTTTTTTTTGTAAAAATTAAGTGTCAGTATGATTTTTAATTGCAATGTTATTTAACTGCTTTTTAATGTGTGTGTTTTAACTGCTTTTAGCTTTATTTAGTTTCGGGGAAAAGATTCTGTATAAAGTGAACGTAACGTAATGATATCTTTTATTCTGAAAAACGTTTATATTAAAAATATGTAGATCTACTCTAGCTATATTAACTTTTTATTTTATAAATAATGAAAATACACAAAGTTCGGTATCAAATTAACATCATAGCAAAAAAACCAAACATTTTAATGTACTATGCGTATTGATTAAAAGGTCCTGTTACACGGCTACATTGACTGTCTTCATACACGTGTAATTAATATTTGCTATATTCTAATGTTAACAGATTATTCACAAAACATTTCCCATTCCAAAACCAATTATCATTTACATATCACAAGCAAGGCGCCGACACTGGCACTCACTTGCCAGCTCGCACCTGAGGTCAATACATTTACCCTATCCAGTTAGCGATGATCCGTATTCTTATAGTACATAGAGCCCATTCTTAGGTGATCGGGATTCAACTTAATCTGGACGCCGGATAGATTGGTGGATAGATGCATACGTGAAAGGTATAACTACCAAAACAAGACGGCCAACCAAATCGCTTTTGTTGAGATTTTATCTCGCCGTTAAATACTTCCAGCCATTATAGAGTATAGGTCGTCCCGCTCTACCGCGGCCAATTACTCCCGGCTAATGCCGCTTCGTATAATTTTATTTGGGGAAAAACGTTTAATCCTTTCTGGTGATTGAAGCTCTATCCTTGGGGGACTTGAACAGGATAATGCAATGGCTTTTTTAACATCGGAACGTTACACGGTGAATTTTAATTACGAGTAATAGGGATTATGCTAGATATGGGTTTGATATTGATAAAAACTGACGGTATTAAATTTTTTTTCCGTAATTTTAAAATGCATTTTATGTATTTTTACTTTGATTTATAAGCTTTTAAGAAAGTTTGTTGTTGTCCATACTTTTTTTTTGCTTTATTTTATTTAATATAATACAATACAGAGTGTATTGATTATTTAATAATTAAATAAAATAAGGCTTTATTTGGTACTAATCTACTTTTCCTATTATGGTTAAATTCTTATTTGCCACGTCAATTTAAGTTTTTTTTTAATAATGTGCATCGCCTTTCAATTCATCTTCTGTCCCTGGTTACTTTTTGTTAGAAATCGTGCAACAAATACCCATTTTTTTAAAGTTCACATGCCAAGTAACTCATGCACTTAGTTACTCTCTTATTAAATATTCATCTATCAACATCTAACATTACATCAGCACCTCCAATTTGTGTGAAACGCAAATAAATTGATCGTAAGATAATGACCCTTGTTAACGTTATTGAAATAAGAATCTCATAATCAAATCAATCTCATAGGAGCAACATAATTAATGTGTTGGCTCAAAGCATAGTATAATTTGCCTCGAAATTGTTCCGCCGCAATAAAGATCGTTAGCGTGATGAGTCACCCGCCTGTATTAATGCACGTGGAAATTGTTTGGTTTTATAATGGCGAACCGAAATTACGGGGTTGAGTAACATGTGTTTTGCGCAACTCGTTAAACCGTCTAATGCTCGCGGGGCGTTCGTGAAATTATTTTTATACTATTGAAAATGTTAGGTTAATTTTCTACAAAGTTCAACGGTACTAACCGATAGTTTGAGCAGGCTGTGGTCGTGTGACTATCTATATATATATATGTCAGATTGTATGTCGTAATGTTCCCTAGGAAACTAAATTGTTTGTCTTTATAATAACAATCGCAAATTTTATTGCATCCTATTTTTTGTATTGATGAGTTTCTTTTGTTTTGAACTCAAAGTGCTTGATGTTATGTTTGAGTATTTTCTATCACATGATGATAATCAAACGTGCTCTCGTTGAACTCTTTTGTATACGAATGTCTACGATACGTACAATTTTATCGATGCATCAAGATAAAATTTCGAGAACATCCAAAGTTACAATAGGAAACAACACGCTCCGGGTTATTAAAATTATATGAGACAAATTTATCGCCTCGCCCCGATTATCCGGACGATAAACGCGCAGACCGGTGATTATGATATCTCGATAGTTAAATCGTTCAATCGATACAACACTGGACCAGTGCTAATAAAAAAGAAACTAGTTATGCGCCGGGGCTCGTTCGTCAGTTTCGGAAAATCAACAACGCTCAAGAGGGGCCAACAAACGCGGTGCTTTATCTGGCCCATCGGCCCGAACAATGCGTCGAATGTTTCAATACGAACCGGGACGGCATTTTTAAGGTTTCATCGGTGTCGTTACAATCATATAATAAATATCCGACGCCCTAGTCGAGCTCTGATTAATGTTGTACACAGTGTGGACGTTTCCTCACCTCCGTGTTATACCGTAGTTTAATTTATGTACTGCTCGCGTACGGCATGTGTAGGCCGGTTCGACGTCATTCATATGCCTCGATATCTCTTATGTTGCAGCGTATTATATGAGAGAGTTGTATTTTTGATAATAATCATTTCGTTACATGCTTTTAATTTAAAAGTAAATGAAATGTTTAGATCTTGTGAATTGTGTATATTATTTTGTTATCGCTGGACTAGGTATAATCAGTAATGAAATGTTACTCACATTTAATGTAAAATTTGTGTAATATTTACTATCACCAATAACAAAACTTTTTTTAAGATAATTGAAGTTACGTAGGTATATTATTTGAAATATGTACTTAAATAATTGTAAATGATTGGGAAATTGTTTGTATTTGTGAATGAACGATTCGTATCCGTTTGGAAACATACATGAAACGACCTATACTACTTATCTCGTATGATGTTAATTGTTTTTTTCCTATTTGTATTTATTAATTATAACGATATTATTTTTTAAAATTGGCTGATTAATTTTGATTTGGTTATTTATATTGCATACAACAACAACATTACAGTTATCTGAATGACGAAATAACTATTTAATTTTAAACTTTGTTTATTTTACAAATGGTACTTAAATATTATATTTCTTTCGTTGAAGTTGGTAGATTAAACTTTCATGTGTTTTTAATTGATAAAAATGTTCGAAAAGAGAGATGAGTAATCATAACTTGTAATTTGCCATTATCGTATTTCTTTGAAGGAAAGGGTTATGTAATTATAGTTTATTTTTATGATTTTGGTGTTTTATATTGAAATATGTTTTTCTTTAAGTTTTAATAAAAATATAAGGTTTCTTAAACTACCCAGTACCATTACCCATTTGAAATCACTAGCAAATTGACCAACAGTCTGTTAGTATTATAAAAAAAAATTACTGTAAGGCATCCCTTTGGAGGTAGTAGGTCTCCTTTTTCGCAAGGGGAATTTTGGAAAAGTAGTAGCGTGAAAACACTACCGTGTTCAGGTTTTAACTCACTCACAGGACTCCGAAGTCAGCGTGTTTACTGGGTAAACGAGACCTAACATCCATCTCTTACGGTAGGCAGGCTAGGTTGACACCCCTGGTATTGCCGAAATTTATCGGCGTCGGTGACCAATTTCCATCATGAAATGGCTGCCAGTCTGCTTTCGTAGGCAGTAAAAAACTTTAAATTTACCAATTGATATTTACCAAAACGTTTATCAACTCTGTCTATCCTGTGACCAAGAACGCTGGGCCGGTTTCTAAATGTCTATATCGTTCGACATATAATGTCGATTATTACTAAATGTAATTTAATAATCAAACAGTACATAGATAGGGATAATAAAATAGTGATACAGTAATTTTTATTACAAAATAACCTATCGCAATGCGACTATCGCGATATAATAAAAAAATCCAATTAGTTCCAGTCTGGGAACGCAACAGCGGCCGCGTGTTCTTATGTTTCGCATTAAAGTGGGTGTTAATGGCCATATTAAAATGGCTAACCACACGACAGTCCCGTGCAAAATGCAAAGCCCTCGCTGCAGGCGCCTACACACCAGCGTAATGGCCACATTCGCCCCCGAGCGGCTTATAGCCCGCGACTAGGAGTATATTATGGGGCGTCAAATCCGACGCGGCGATAAATATGTTAACATCTACTTCACAGTTACTTTTATCTAGTGTATAGAAATCTGTGAGAAATCACTTTTTACATCACGTTATTGGAGCATGAGTTGAAGGAAATGCGTCTATCTGGTTGTTTTGTCCAAAAGCGAAGTTTATAGTCCTCTGACAAAAGATCTGGGCATAAAAGCTTTGATCTATTTTTTGCAGTAATAAGAAATGATGTTTAGTTTTTGGGGGAGCGATAAATTATTAACTGTACATACTTTTAATTTCTTTAGTTGGTGCAACTGATCCTAAAAAACGTTCGACAATCTGCCAATCACTCTAAAACAATTTATTAATAATAATTGCATGCCTCATACGCACAATGTATTAGCAGATAAGTAGATTACGATAGATAAACGTTGTTCTATGTGAGCAACGTTTTACTTAACACCAAAAATAAAATTTTTTAAACTTAATATTACACACATTTTTTAGGTTTAGTGAGTTAAATTATGACAACGTAAAAACAAATTAACTCAAAATTATCTTTTGAAGAATAGGAACATTTTTATATAGTAATTACTATAATAAATCTACATTTTTATTTAGATTTCTTTGATTTATTAGAACAATATATGCAACTAAAACGGTTTCACACTCGAAGATATAGTTAAGTGATAGCTAAATGTTAAGTTGTTCGAAATAAAAGTTGATCGGTACGACCTCTCCATACTTGAAAACAGTTAAAAGGAAGTTCAATTTATGCAACAAGGAGTGCATTTATGGTTGAATATATTAGAGATACTTCAAAGGCAGTCCTCATTGACCGCAGAGCGCTTTGCCAGTTTGCGGCCTTAAGAGCATTGGCCTCTAAGATGGATAGCAATGAAGAGCTACGAATGTGCACGAGCACGTACTGCGTATTTCTCAGTTGTTTTGATTTTTTTTAATATTTAAATTTTTGCGTGCTTCTTATTCTTCTTAACAGACGTTTTTTTTTTAATTTAAATAGATTTAGAAATAACTCTTGTTGCTGTATGATAATAAAAAAAGCTATTTAAGAGATTCATCTGTAAGTTGTTAATACATAAAGTATTTTTATGACTTTTAATTTCGTTAAGATTCAAAATTGCGACATAGTACGTATGTTTTAAATTTACTCGTCGTTTATAATATTATAGTAAATTTGTGATGTTGAGCATTTATTACTAGAATTTAATTATTTTTTTAATATTTTTACATAATTTTATGCATCTAATTCTGAAAGCATCAAGCAAGCTAACATCGTGTGTTGTGATATACAAATCAGTATTTATTTTGAAAATAAAGTTGTTTTCTACTATGCCTTATATTCTAACTCAGACAGCAACAAAAACACATTGAACGTTCCAATACTGCAGCAGCGAATGGTATAAAAGCAGTGTGCACATATGTACACATATATAACAGTGCACAATCCTTTTGTTCGCAACTCCGGTTGTTTCACACCTACTTAAGAGCCACAAGCTCGTTACCTTAGATTGAAGGCACGCGGTCGTCGGCCCCAGATCTATCCCAGCCGACCCTACGTGAAAAAACCTGATATGCAATACGCGCTCCTATATGAGGACATGTGCCGGGAGATGTCGATCAAGTTGAATATTTAAATTAGTCAAGCAGTCCACTCTATCTGCGGCCAACCTAGTTTTTGTTAGGATATTACATTTAGTTGGGACAATCGTATGTATTCTTTTGAGTGTCCGCTGAACATTTTTTTATATCTGGATGTAACTTACTAAACATAATAATTGAAAGGCGGCCGTTTTGGATAATTTTGTTTTGAAAATAAGTGAATGTTTGTAGAGATTTTTACTGTTTTGTTTAATATTTAGTGAATAGATTGCTATCCAAACTTGTTTAACAAAATCCATCGTGTCACAATAATGGGTGATTTAATACTAATAATACATAACGTATTTCATTCTAGTGGTTTTATTTCTAAGCCTTTACCAATAATTACAAATAATCCTTTATAATTTATTATCTTTATTAAATAAATCGATTCAAAGTAATATCATTGATAATCAGATTATAGGTATGCATATCTATAAATGTTTTTAAATCCTATTTTCAATAATATTGAAGAGACTAACTAAACGTAGTAATTATATATTGACTGTAAATTACTAAAATATGATTAATAGTGTATGTAATGTTTTTGTAAATGCCCAAGTTATTTCACCATTTCTTTTAATGTTCTAATGCTTATTAGAACTTTTAAGCCGGCTTCATAGTTTGACGTTATTTCGAATAAGATGTATAATTGGGACTACTGTGTATAAAAGAATAAATGTAATAAAACCATATTAGTAGTATTCATTGTTTATTTTTGTATATCACTTTTTGACATGGTCAATTATTAAATTTTTACAATAAATATCAACTCCTTAATCTTGACTAAATTACAAAATATACAAAGATACAATCCTAATTAATAAAAAGCTAACTAAACCTAATTTATCACAGATTTTGGCAGCGCAGCCATTTAACTATTTTACAGAAGATGGCATGGCATTGGCACAACCTTAATGGGCTTTATACCAATAATATAAAACATTTAAACAGATACAGTTAAAAATAGGTGAAAACAATGTTTATAAAATCAATTGAATGGAGCAAAATCTAACTGATAAATTGTGATGATTACAAAAGTAGAGAGAAAATAAATGCAGTTTTCAATATTTATCGACAAACAATGTCTTCACATGAAATATAGGAATTTTATATACAATTACCGTTTATAAGTGATCGGTTCTGATCGATGCAAAAACTATCTTCACAATATAAGCGACGGACTAGCTATCACAATTTACACTCGAGTTTTATTCACTTGTAATGTAACTTCACTTCACTTGGGTTAATGTCGTATAGTACCTTAAACATGAGCCGAGAGAGTGCGTGGCGAGGCTCTCGGAGGTATTTGGTGGGCGGCGTGTGATGGATGCGGTGGCAGCACAGGGTGTGCTCCGTGCACAGGCGGATGCGGCAGCCCGCCAATGTGGGGCCGGGCATGGTGGTGCCGGTGCATAGGCACGGCCCCACCACCACCCGGACTAGGCAGGCCATGACACCGCTGGTTACTCGGAACATCGGGAAGCGCGAACCTCAACTTCTCCCAGAAGGATTTATCACCCCAGTGCAGATACGTATTAGTCTTCAGGTACAACCTCAAGTCGGGATCGAGGTCCTTGGGTGGGACATCGTCTATAAGAACAACTATGAGTCTCCTCCGTCTGTCACGAAGCACTTGTAAATGCGCCGATTTGAATTCAATACTGCTCCACTCAGACTTTATGAAATTCTCACTAAGCACCATTATCGTACGGCGCGATGTCTGCACCGCTCTTGTTAGATTCTCGACAACGTTCCCGCTTACTGCAAAGTCACGGTAAGGCAGGCACAACTTGTAGGAATGATCGCCGTGTTCCAACATAGGCACCAATTCCGACGTAACCCACGCTTCGTCTTTCGAACTGTAGCTGATGAATGCGTCGAACATTTTCTCTCGGTCATCTCTATCGACGTTATTAGCTCGTTGAAACAGACGTACGCCAAACTTTGAATGGAACCATAATTTCATTTCTTGTCTGAATATGAACACCAACAGACTGACAAACAACACTACTACTAAAACACCAAGCGATGCAATAAGTAGAGGTATGTAATCTTGCACTTCCTCGTTTGTTAATATAGTTTTGGTCGCAGTGAGATTACCATTGACACTGTTGTTGATACTGGGTAATCCGGTACATATTGTACCATTTTCCTCCACTATTTTAAAACCTCCGTTGGGATCATTGTATATTTCTTCATTAAATAGGCCTAAATCAGTTGTATTCCCTTTACTATAAATGCACTTAACATCAGCCACATCTATCACAGAGCTCACTCTTTTCACCCATTCCCTAAACATTTCCGTGTATTCGCAATCGCATGACCATGGATTGTACGATAAGGTTATCGTTGTTACAGCTGGATTGATTTGCCACATAGATATAGTGACCAATCGATTATGATCCATGTGTAATATTTTTAAACGTGGCATATTATTTAGCACGTCCTTGCCGATGCTTCGGATGTTATTATTATTAATATAAAGTTCACGTAAATTTTCCAATCCATCGAACTCAGGGCCCTCCAAAGCATTCAAGCTGTTATAATCCAAGTGTAATATCTCAAGCTCCTTCAAACCGTTGAACGTTCGGTTTTGAATTACTTCAATGTGCGACGCGTTTAGATACAATACTTTTAGTCGCTTCCTACCAATAAAAGCGTGGCTTGGAAGAATTTTAATATCGTTCCCATCCAGATATAGTTGTGTGGCTTCCATCGGTATTCTCTCAGGTAAGGAATTTACATAGCTGCGGTTCGAACATTCCACAACATTAGCAGACCAAGACTGATCATGGTAGCACGTGCAGTTATTAGGACAAGTCATTTCACAATCACAAGCGTCAAAGTCGCAACAGTGGCACAGCGCGAAACAGTGAAACTCGTATTTACATAAAAACTGATGAGGTGCCGCTTCCACTAATGGGACATATGAACTTCCACGATTGTAAAGTAATTTACAGTGTATACTGTCCAAATCCATTAGCTTCGGTTGCGTTCTTGCACGGTTGCCAGTGTTGATTTTTTGTAGCCACTCCATTGTGCAATCACACTCCAGCGGGTTGCCTCCTATAAAAAACTCGGGAACTGATTTATCCTGGGGTACAGCGGATATTCTCAAAGAATTCGGGTCTAGACTTGTTATTTTGTTTCCATACAAATCCACTCGCGTCAGATTAGGTTTTTTAAAGAATGTGTATGATTGAACTTTAGATATTAAATTATCGTTCAAATACAACATTTCGACGGAGTTCGGTATGGCGCTGCCGGTAATCTCTGTAAGCCTATTTGAGCTGGCGTCGAAAGTACTCAGCGATAATTGTGACTCGATCTCAAAGTAATTTCCAAGTTCAGCAATTCTGTTTGCATGAATGTCCAACCATTGCAGACCGGTAGGTATCATCGCATAATCAAACCACTCCAAACGGTTATCCGAAATGTTAAGCCATACTAGATTAGGCAATGTAGCAAACAGACCGCCAATGTCCGTTAAATAATTACCATCCAGTCGTATAGCCTGCAAATTGATATTTTTATCGAACGAACCGGCTTCAATTTTGTGAATTTTGTTGCGTGATAAATTTAATATCTTTAGTGAAGTCATTTTATCGAATACTCCTTTGCTTATATTGCCAATGTTATTTTCAGTCAATCTTAGACCGTACATTTGCTGCATCGTCATGAATGAGGCATTTTCAATGCTCACTATTAAATTTTCACCCAAGTCCAAGGTTTTTAATTGAGGTATGTCCTTTAGAGCTATAGGAACTTCGTCCAATCGATTCCCATTAATATGCAGGTCTTGTAGTGTTGAAAATTTCGAAATGCATGCGGGTGTATTTTCGAAATGCGGTTGCTATCTATTGATAAGATTGTTAAGACCGGCATTCCAATAAACGCATAACTCTCAACATTAGTCAGTCTGTTATTAGATAAAATAAGTGTGTGAAGATTGTTTAATGAACTAAATACATTTTCAGGTATATGCTCAATGAAGTTATCTTGCATCTTCAAAATTTGTAAATTATGTAGATCTCTGAATAAAGCTATTTCAATTTTAGATACTCGATTATGTGAGAAATCTAAGTACACAAGCCTCTTCAGGCCCGTAAAAGTGGAAGTGTTAATCCAATCAGAGGTCAATTCGTTGTGGGACAAATCCAGCACGAGAAGTTGAAACAAATCACTGAACAAGCCAGGTGCCAATACCGTAATTGTATTGTTATTGAGGTACACTTTTTCAGTTCCTTAGTATCACTAAACAGTTCCGGCGGTAAACTAGTAAGCTGGTTGTCTGAGAAACGAATAGTTGTTAAGGAAATCAATCCTTCTAAAGCCCTATCCGCTACAGAGTTAAGTCCATTCTCTTGTAGATAAAGCTTTTGCAATCGTTTTAATCCAGAAAGAAGACCTGGTGGCAAAGTATCTATAACATTTTTCGATAAATCCAAAATCAATAGATTATCTCCACATTTCTCTGTAGGATGCCGATGGGCTGTTGAAAATTGAAAATGACTAATATCCCTCATTCTATTATTTGTCATGTTCAAATACTCAAGGTTTCGCAGAGTGCATAAAGCGCCTTCAGGAAAGGTTAACATGTTGTTTTCACTAAGGTCAAGCCTTTCTAAGTTCTGTATATCCCTAGAGAAAGCTGTTGGTGTTATCTCTAACGACATAGTAGCCCACTCCGTGTTGTGTGTTCTAATTGTTAGATTTTTAAGTTCCCGCAATCCGGTGAACGCACCGTCGGATAGGTTTCCTATTTTACAGTATTCTATGGTAAGTTCGCGCAACTCCACTAGCTGACGGAAGCTTCCCGGGGCTAGAGAGCTTTGGAAGAATAGCGCATCGCTGCATTCGAGACGCAGTCGCACTGTGAGGTGTGGTTGTATAGCACTAAAGTTTGTGTTTTCCAATTCGCTGTTGATAGTTCTTAATCGGCACTGTAAAGTGACGCCGGACTCATCGTTGTCAGTGGTCCATCGACACTCGTCGGGAGCCTGATAGCGTGCTCCCGTCGTCGCCGACAAAGAGGCGCCCCACACGGGCGAAGTGGTACTCAACACGAGCAGAGCGCTCGTCAACAACATCATGCACATTGTGGATTCACTAAACTGCACTTATATATTCAATAACGGCATAGTTTCATTTCCTACGCTGTGGCACTGCACGGGCACTCGGGTAACGCATCGTCGACGCGGGTTTATCAATTGGCCGTGTTCACTATTCGAGCCGTCCACTTAACTTGTTACGCGAGCGCACTAATTGGACGGGATCGTGTGTCGGCTGTGTCGAGCGACGTGACGTGCGCCCTCGCTGAGGCTCAGGGTGGAACTGGCTCTAACCTGCGCTCGCGCACAAGGCCGTGCCGGTTCACGCGTTCCAACAGGTAAATCGTGGGCCGGGGTAAAAACGTCCTATCCGCCCAACCCGTCGTATAGCTTTACGACCTTTTGGATTCGAAGCGTCGCTCGTCAGAATAGACTTTACGCACACACGCGCGTTGAAACACAACACATTGAAGCGGAACGGCTTTTTGTGGACCGCTCAAGCTCTCGCTGAGTAAGTTCAAGCGGGACAGAGCTATTGCGGTGTGGATGCGGCATCAAACTAGGTGGGGGTATAACCAGCTGCCCAGGTAGTGCGCTGTCCGACTGCCATACCCGTTGCTTGTTATCACTCCGCGGACAGAATTATTTTGCTCGCAATTAACGAACGCCGAGCTGGATTGGAAAATGAAATAACGTTCGGGCTCGCTTTGTTTTTATTGGACGCTGTATTTGAACGGACAGCTAATGTTTAAAATTTATAAAGAGTTTATGCAAATTTATGCTAAATATGAATATTTATTACATTTTTAATTTATCATCATACCGCACTACGAAAACTTTGATCGTTACTCTTTTCAATTATTGATTAACGTGCTTTGTGTTAAAAAAATATAAAGATTTAAATTTTCAATATAATTTTTAAAATGTATTTTATTGGTTGATACGTTTAGATAGCCAAGCCAATCTAATTAATTGTAATGTAGTCAAAGCTTTATCTAAAATATGTATGTTGAGATTTTTATATCTAAACAGATAATTTACTTGCAATTATTTAAAAAAAACTCCACAAAATTTGTTTTTCTAAAATTTTATTATGTAAAAGTGTTTTGTAAAATTACATTTTTTCTTTTATTTTAAAGCAACTGATTGCAGATTGAATCGGTATATTTTCAAGTTTGCGTTAATATCAACTATAACCCTTCATTATATTAAACGTTCACATATTAAGCGTTTTCCGTAGACTTTAATTTGATTCATACCTTTTGATTTTGATAATTACGGTCTCATACTAATTTCGAACACATTCTGCTACTACTTTTTATTTCTTTTGCGTAAACTAGTTTCTTTTTACACTCGGCTTTGACTAAATTGAAATTTGTATTACCAGTGTATATATAAAAGTTTATTTTACGTATTCTTTTTAAAATATTCAATGTAATATTGCAGTGAGTGATGTGCATTGACGTAAAATAAAAAAATAAAAAACGAGCAACACAAAAACTGACAACTGGCAGTTGATTAGAAAAAAAAAACACACTTAGCTTGTCCGAAATTGACATAGGTCTTGTCGATACATCACTCGGACTTCATTTTGCAATACATCAGTTATAATATTAGTATTTGTATTTCAATATAATTTCGTTGGACGTTATCGGCTTCCTTTCTTCTTATTTTAGCCGTCCATCATATTAAATTAAAATAAAAGACCGAACATCATATGTCATAAGTATCTGAATTACAGAATAAAAGCTTGCATTTCGTACGATGCAGTGCTATTTTTTTTAAATGCTAATAAAGTTACAGAGAGCTGTGCTATAAATCTTTAATTCTTGATTAAAATAGTGTTAGCAATAAAATAAACAGTCGTGATTGTAATTTCCTCGGTGTCCGAATGATGGGTTGGTTAGCGCGTTCGGCGTTAAAGCAAACTCGATCTGGGAATGTTACTTGAGTCTGAATAATATTATATCATATACGGAATAAGGTTAAAGGCAGTTTATAAATCGTATTGTATGAGATGTAACTTTTAGTTATTATTTAACATACAAAAAGACTGCGTAAATATTTTGTTGTATTATTTTTTTTTATTTAAAACACTTCTGCGATATTTATTTCCGACGATCCGCTTGGCGTAGTGGTTAATGATTATCACTATTGTGCTAGAGGATGTGGGCTCGATTCTCAGCATGGAAAGAATATTATGTGATGAACATAGTGTTTTTTCTCGTGTTTGGGTGTTTGTATACATATTTTATGCGTATCTAATTACGGAAGAAGGAGAAAATTACGAAAGAAATAAATGTTTATTACTTATATAGGTGCCACAAGAATTTTGTAATAAATTCTGTAGTTTTATCTTTATATATTTATTATTTTTATACGTAATAAATGTTTTTGCGTACAATTTCTATTATCACGCTCCAGACTGATTCCGATGATATTTCACATTATTCCATCTCCCTTCAAATTGTATAGGTCGTAGTAATATTTCACACTTAAAGCACCATTGTTATCTACGTAACAACTTTGACTCCTGCAATTGCAACGCCTCTGAATGTTGCCGCAAATAAACATTAAATAGCGCGAACGCCTTACAAATTCACATCTATGCTCCACACATCTTCCCACAATGCGTTGGTCCAGATAGATTTAGAAAGGGTCCTTGTACAATGGAGCAGCGGGTGATCTCCTTCGACTTTTTGTTGTGAACGGGGCGTACCTCTCTTGGCCATAAAAGAATAGATTGCCGGTAAATCGTCCGTTATTGTGGCGTTGTTTAATGTGCATCGTATGGCTCGTTATATCACACTGGCCGTATTCAATTTACGATGCAACACGTCGACACGCAACTGTACGGGACGTCCGAGCCGCGTGGGTATATGCTGGGGATGTGGGTCGATTGCTATTATTGTTCGGCTTCGAATAAAACGGAATCGACTGTGGTTAACTTGAGTTGTATCCTTGAGTGGCGCGACTTTGAACTTGCCCGTTTTGTACGATTCTAATTGCGTAGTTTCAATCGCTCGCACTCAATGAATCCACCATTAGTATGAGGTGCAATTAATTCTGTCGTACTAATTAAATTATGCGACAAGTAACTAATAAGTTTACACACGTAAAGCAGTAGTTTGCTCAGTAATTATGGGCGCTAGACAGGTTCCGAAAGGAATGGAATGATAAAATATATACAATAAACTAAACGATTTAATATGCTTTCGTTAGCATATAGTGAACGAGAAATAAAAAGTATATTCTTGCGTGTTGTAAAGTAACCTCAATATAAATAATCGAAGCATTGTTCACTTTCGACATCGATTTCGTTGTTTTATTGTTTTGTTTTTTTTCTCAAATTTCGGTGATCGGAAATTAATCTTGTAGTATCGGCTGGATTCTGACGCGACACTTATCTCGGTGTCGATGGACACGTATAATCCATTAAGTCGTCACTTCCACTCGGCTGGTGATTCTTCAACCGCGCGTCGCCGTGCTTCCAGAGCGACGGACGCCCTATTGTTCGATGGTGCTGCATATCTGTCTCAGTGTGATAAGCTTCGGAATATCGGTTTTGGCGGGAATTTATATGTAGACCGGAAATCGGACCATGGATATGCTTTCTCTTCGATCCGTGTAAAATAATGGACGGATGTTAAACATTAATTTATCATCGTTAATGCGCTTAAAATTTTTAGGTAAGTGTGTTCCGTTCCAACCTATTAACAAACATGACTCATAATTGTATTTCAAACTTCATTTTTACCCTACCTAAATCCTGTAATTTAACACAGTATATACTTTCCGGTTTTTTGTTTCGTATTAAATTAATCTGAATGATAAATAATGCTTTTATAATATTAAACGTGATGAAATCCGTAAAAGTTGTATTATTTGTCATCGTATTCGCGTAAGGAAGAGAAAGTATTACTCCGCTTTAAGCTGTTAAAGATAAAGTTATGAATTAATTATCAACTAATACAATCCTTTTTGTACTCGTATGTTTTCTCAAAGCAAACCCTCTAAGGGTATGGCGTGTAAATTAATAAGATTTCACACGTGAGCGGCACCCCTAAAAGTACTCGAAGATTACGCACGCACAATTTGGCGCACGAGACGCGCTATCGTGTTCATTCTGTATGGCACCTGGTGATTTCGGACCCACCATCTATGCAACATAATGGTGCAGAGACAGCAGTTGGTCTAAATTTTTTTTTACCCTTATAAAGAACTTTTTTGGAGAGGCAAGAAGGCGCGATAAAGGCACAGTGGAGGTCCGACAGCCAACAATGTAGTGTCGATGATTTTTGGCAGATCGCCGAATTTATTGTTCATGGGAGAAGCCATAATGTATATTTTTTTCGTTTCTAAACTTTAATGAAACATATTAAGGAATCGTGAGGCATACTGCAATATATATTTTAATATTGGCTAAAACAACCCATTTTTTCTGATCAAGCACCTCCGTTGGGTCAAAAACTAATTGATCTACACCCATGTTAGGTGAGTAAGCCTTTATCGAAATATATTTTCATACTCTAAGTTCAGTTGGTTCTTATATATAAAATAATTTTCGTGGGAATATCAACTCGCCGGTTCTCCATACTGTAGCCGAGGGCAACAACGTGCCTCCGCATGGGACCGGTTAGATTACGCATTGTGGCGGGCACAATTAGAAACTGTCGCGGTGCCCCGCGCCAACTTTGTTATTTGCAAACAATCGAGGGACATCTGCACCCTATCGCCACCTATACCGGCAGCTGCTAATTGCGCTCCATTCGCCTCGCGTGATACCGGCCGGCTATTTAAGTTAACTTTGGAGAGTAGTCGCTTCAGATTTGTTGCAATATAGAGCGGGGTTGATTGTGAGATGCGTAGTAAAGATCATTTGACATTTTCTGTTGCAAGCTTTGAGTGGATATTATTTCTTCCCTAGTGATAAATAGAGTTAAAATATTTTTTTTACTAGTCTGCCTACTTTTTTCATGGCCATTAGACGCTTTTATTCTTTTAAAATTTAGACAGTTCATTAGACTATAATTCTGTAACTACCTACCACAACACCATTTACCGACACAAATTTTGATTCGTCCGATTTCTTTTTTCGCTAGTGTCATAAGGTGAGATAGAAGTTCAATAATAACGCACGCACGTACAGAACTTACTAGTAATACTTATTTAAATTATATTTATTTACAAGACGTTAGCTTTGCTGCGTGTAACTACGAGCGTGGTAGAAGTTAATTATTCTGTACCATTTATTCTAGTACTTTTTATATGCCAATACAGTTATCTTGTGGTATGTTACTTGCAGTTATGACAGCCCAATGGGTCTTTGTAGAGAACGGAGACTATTTTGACGGTGTCGATGACGTGTAAATAAAAATTGTCCGTTACTTTTGACGGAGCCCTCAATGTTAGACATTTCTGTCATGTCCGCAGAGCCATTTCCTTGATAAGTTGTAGGATATTGACGCCATTGTCTACTATGTATGGATTCGCCGCGGCTTTTGACTAATGATTGATGAATGATTGACTGACTCATTCATATAATAACATTTAACTGTAATCGATAATGTTATGCGCAAAGACTGGCTCTTGTCGTCAATGTTGGGTGTGAATAATTAACGAAAAAAAAAATTTCTTTAAATAGAATGTCAGTGTTGAAAGTATGCATGCTTCAGTGTTTGAATATGTTTTAATGAATAGCGTTTGAATATTTAAAAAAATATTAATCCCGTGTTTTCACTTTTTAACTAAAACATATTAAATGTGTCTTCTTACGATGGTAAAATTTTAGAAAAGTAATTTGACGATGTTATATTGTTAAGTTGATTTTACAAAACACCTGAAAATATGTTATCGTTGAAGCAGTGTGTTTGCTGCAAAGAATTTAGGTATTGATGGGAATATTTCAAACCTTTTCTGCTCCTTAGGGAAATTTTTAGGTCTTTATTCTGTTGTTGCGATGAAATATTTCAGTTATTTTTCACGTACAGCACTAGCCCTGGAGAATTTGTTTTTGTTTTCTATTCTTAGAAGAGTTTTAAAATACTCTTTAAAATTAAACCTTATACATATATATGTTATAACAAGTTTTATACATATATATATATGTTGACGTTGTAGATTTTTACTAAGTATAACGCATATTAAAGTTAAAATTAGGTATAATATATCTTTTTGATAATTGGGCTGTTTTCGACGAAACTGCGCTGAGTCTAATATCGTTATTTAATTGAGACTTCGTACAATATAGCGTTCGAAAACGCAGCTACATTTATAAAGTGAACACATGTACCCGACCGACTGAACCGCAGCGAAACGTCAAAGGAATTCGCGGTCACAGTGGAAAATGGACATATACCGTAACATTGTTTGGGTGTAAATGTACCAATAGTTGTTAGAAATCACGTACAATTACTCTTCTTTGCACATGTACATTCATTTTGACAACGCTTGCGCCAATCGCACAGTGACGGCGTTCCAGAATCGAACCCGTGTCCCCTCGCTCCCCCGCAGCGTAGTGCGTGCCCGAGCGAAAGACGAATGCGAACGGCATCTTGACAATTCCAATTGTAACCTTTGTTACGTTTGCACACCCCGCCCGGGCAATTTGTTCGTCGTGTATGCCGCCAATGAGCGCCCCCAGATATCATCGGCATACCGGCCACTCAGTTGACTCTCCTGATTAAATTCTTTCCACTGTACGTATACGCCTCTCAACGCGAAGTTATTCCTCGATCCCTCATACCCTCCGGCTCATTTTTATTGCGAAGCTATTTTTATTCGTCAAAGAAACGGCGTTTGCTTTTGGGCGGTTGTGTCCGATGCTGGCACGGTCGGAATGCTTCATCGATACTAATATTGATGACGGTCCTTTGTTATCATCTGTTTGATACTCGTGCGTGCTCGTTGGTAATTGGGGCGCCCTGTAATGGTATTCGTTTAATTTTTAGTATCGAACGATGTTTTTAATTATATTTTGCGATGCATGATAGCTATTTAAAATTTTTGTATTTAATAGAAAGCAACGCAATTATTTACGCAACAAAAGGCCATGTCCATAATTTCACGATACGCCTTTACCTTATGCGTCGTTAGAAAGTGCTTATTACCTTAATGTAAAGACGTTCAGTATACGTGTCGTTTCTAGTGTAAATAAAAAAACTCTAGCTACGCTGTACTTCTGACACAGAGCTTTTGGACACAGTGACGTTCGTAGACTATTGCTTTGCAGCAGAAATAGGCACCACGGCGTCTTTTCTCCAAAACGGTCTCTTGCACAGACAACAAAACTACCATTTAAATATTATCATAACATGTAGACGTTGCGAATACAACATTCAAAATATTCGGGTCCGTGTACGGGCGGCTAATAAAAATTTCCGCATGAAAAAAAAAAAACTATTCAATTGAACGCACCAACAACAATTCACGGCACTCGGTGTCAATCATAACTTACCTATGCCGCTATGAATCATGTTATTCTATTAAGCATTATGTTATTCATTGGCCCTATTGCTGTTACCCGGTTCTTCGTAAGCCGCAATGGGCGCAGCTTTTGTATATTTTTTCTAACGTGTCGAATTTGAAACGACGCTTGTGTACAATCCCTACAATTAAGCACGTACTGTGCGCTAGTACGGATTATTTCGCGGGATTTAAAACGACGCTGTTGAATGTTTGAAACGTTTGTAATAATAATGTACTATTATTATTCTCTAGTTTGTTAATTTAACATTTGATTTAATAATAGTTAGTATTGCTCCTACCCCTAAGGAATTAAGTTTAAAAAATTCTGTTACTTCTAAATCGCGTTTAAAATGCTTTTTAAGTATGATTTTAAGTATTTTTTTGTAAATTTTGCGCAAATTTTGAGCTAAAGTGGCGTAAGCTTTGTAATGTAAACAAACAAGCTTCGTAAATTTTGTCTTAAAAGCACAGCAAATAGTTGTGAGTAAATTTACTAATAATTCTCGGCTGATATCTCGTATAACACAGGCTCACGAAGCCTTTCTATACAAAATTGTGCATAGCTCCGATCAAAGCGCTCGGGGTGCTTGTATTGTGTTACTTGCGTTACTCGCATTCTTTGTAATTTGAGACGCGTAGGGATTCTTTTGTTGGACGATTTGAATATCAACTGTAAAAGCGGTTCGCCCGTATTAAATGATAATGGTTGGTACTGAACCACCGTGTGTAGCTTGATACTGCTAGTTAATTGTTTGGTTAGTTTAGTTCGCGTTTATATTTAATTGTGTGCAACCCTTTTTGTATATTAAAGCAAACGAGTTTGGTTCAATATTATATTTTTTATCAGCTTCTCTCTCAGTCTGTTATTTAGAGATAATTTGATTAATATTACTTAACTATTATTCAATGCTTGATGCCAATGATGAATGATGATTGTGATTGGTATAGGTAGTGTTTGTGCTTTCCGTTTTGTCTATTCATTGTCACTTCTATATATGTTTTGATATAGTGCAAACCTTACCTGCATGTCAATGTCAAAGTAATGACTGTTATTTCATTAAGTTTTGTTCCATATTTGCATAGCAAACATATAGCTCTTACAATGTTCGCATCATCCACATTATCCTAAAGTTAAAACGTAACCAAATTAATTAAACGTCTATAGTGAACTGAACAAATTCGCTTCCTTTGTTGTAACAAGTTTCATAATCGAGTCAACGTTCGCCACGCGTTATCCTTACGTTGTATAGAAAACCTTGTTAAAGCAATTAATTAGAGGTTGTTTCGTCGCTGTGGAATTGGGCTGCTCAGTGGACCCCTCTTACAAGTCGCTCCCCGTTTCGGACCTCCATTGGTGGGGAAAATTCAATTTCGCCACGTTGATTATCCTATTTGTTGCAATTTGTTTACTTAACCAATTTGCTTTGGCGTTATTATTAGATTCTGCGACGCGGCACGCTTCCGTTAGTTTGCAGAGTCTTCGGTTTGAAACGCTTCTGAAATGTGAACGTGTTGTACATTTTAAAGTTTAAATCTATATATTTAACTAGGAGTATCTTAGAAAATAGAAACAGATTTATAATTATGTTTTATAAGTAAGACATAATTTGAGGTTCCATAAATTAGTCGGTTTTAGGTTTCATAGTTTACCTAGTTGTCTGCAATTAAGTATCCTTCACAAATTGTAAATATTATGCACATATCATCGTCGAATCATGAATGAATTGCGTAGTAACCGAAACAATATAAATAAACTTAATACCAGTAACAAAAAAAAGCACAATAAATGTTTGATAAAAGATCGCCTCGTGCGAATTATAACTTATGAGCAACATAAAACATCCTCCACGAGACACGGCCACAGTTGGTACATCGAAACACCCACGATTCACGCCATTACCGTACAAGTTAACCGCAATAAAACAATGTTTACAAGCGGGCAAGAATAACGCACGGCCCTCGATGCCGATACGGAAATTGTCCGAGGCCGTGCATAAATATGGTCGCGACAAAGGGATACGAAAAAGCGTTTAAGGCTCGCTCACGGATGCGTATTGCACGGGCCGATATGGTAATATAATTGCGATAAATTAAACGCACGGTATGAAGCTCGGCGGGGCGCCGACTCGCCACTCGGTTCGGCTGCCGCCCGCTCCGCGTTCTTGTACTTTTTGACAAAATGCCACGCGTTATCGAACGGGTGGTGTGTTATTGACGACGCTGCTTCTTCGAATTGCGAAAGTCAACTTATCTTGGCTACTATTTGACCTTTTGTAAGGATGTTTGTAGTTTCGGTGTTGCGTGAGGATTTGTTTACAGATTTTTCTCTTAACTTATTTATCTTTTACTGCAAACTAGATCTAATGATTGTCTTTCTCTAGTGTAGATACAGATTATATTCTAGTTCTACTTTAAGATAGTAAACTTGTAGGCTGCTAGGTGCATCATCATCAAGGCAAGTGATCATCGTGGTTAATTTTGAATGTGGACTTACTGCTTGTAACCGATTAATAGGATATGATGTGAATGTATCTGGTAATGCCCAAATAAAATTTTAGCCGTAGGACTAAAAGTAGTTTGTTTAAATAGACAAAAACGTGATAGGTTTCCTACTGTTCACCATGAAATTATAGCGCAATTTTAATACTTAATAATAGATAATCTATATATATATATATAATAGATAAGTTAAACAGAATGTCTTACGACTATAAAGTCGTAAGCACATTCTGTTTAGCTTACTTACTAATTAAATTATATATTAATTGAAGCGTTATTCGATTATACTCAACGGTTCGTGTACTTGCAAACTAAATCTGTAATATTTTATAAGATGATGATTTTGATACAAAAACATCAACGCCTAGCATCTTGTGATAAATTTATACCTATTGCATCGCCCGTTGAAATTTATTCCGTTCCTGTAGTCCGCACTCGCTGGATGAAGGAGCGCTTCCGCGAATTAGCCAGTCGTCGATTCCGTCGATCATTACGGCCCGTTGCGAGTGTTAATAAAACCTCCCCGGCCCTTTAATCACGAGAACGCTCGAGCGGCGCGATTTCATGGGGGCTTATTTAAATAAATACTTTCGGCCGGCAACTCCGGGTCGCTTTACAGTCTATTTAATTTATAACTGTGTGTTCCTTCTCCACCGCAGTTGTGTACCCACACAATGCAGGGTTCACGCCACACTGGGACGCCCCACCAGGAGGCGGATTACTAAGGTGGATGACGCGACACTATTACGGCCCATCTATTATCTAGCATAATATATCCTTTAATATAAAACCAAGATTGTTTGTTCGACGTCGCTCTGCTATTCGGACGCCGCGGGTGTCCGATGCCCGTCTGCGCTGTGAAAGTGTTTATTGGTTTAGCTAGGTTCGTGTTACCTTTTTACTGTATCAAAATTCGTTCGCTGCCTACTTCTGTGGAGTACTGGTGTGATACTTGACTCTATCGATCGTTCGTATTTGTACTATTCGCTCTGTTATCGGTTTTATTGAACTGGCGCACCCGAATTTATTTCACCTGAACGTTCTGTAGAGCAGTTAACAATATTTCGAGTTATTTTTGAACAGCTGCTTCTCGGTCATGGTTCAAATCCACATCGTATTAAATAAAATCGCTATGAACCAGTACATTGCAGCGCAAAACATAATTACAGAGCATTGCACTGATAAATAAAATAACGAAGCGTTTTGAATGCATCTTTATTAAGTGTGACGTCTCGTTTAGCATATATCATGATTCCTAATCTACTAATAAAGTATAGTCCCTTCTGGTAATAAGGTATTTAAATTAGATGCAAACCCTTTGAAGGTCAGGCGCCTGCTGTTTCGTCAGTTTTTTGTTTTCCTCTTTTTTAGTTATTTAGCGTTTAGTTGATTTTTGCACGGTATCCCATCACGCAGGTCCAATGCAGGTTGGTGGGTGACCATCAACGTCCATTAAGACCATTTTTCGCAGTTATTAATTAACATCTAATCCATCCATTGAATGCAGTTTACCTGTAAGGTTACGCCTGCAAATGTCGATCGCTTTGCGTAAAAGCTTTTTCTGAGGTAAATCTGGACGGATTACCTGCCAACCGCATGATTACTACTCAGTAACCATTCCAATAGCTTGAAGAGAGAAGAACTCGCGCAGCAAATATCTAGTGCATACAATTTAATTCAATGCCAAGTATAAAAATCGATTTGTTAAGTTTGTATGGATATAAGTTTTTATGAAAAGTAACACGCAATATTAACGTAAAGCCTACAATTATTAAATATTTTAATTATTTTACGCGTTTGGAGTCATGTTACGAAAGCTTGTATTTTATTTTACCTGTTCTTTACTACTTACGCCTCTTATTAAAGAAAATATGAAATAGCTACGTATAAAATACCGCGAATTCACCTTCGATGTATATCATAAACATCATTCTCATTGACATCCAACATCGATCGCGGCTACAAAAAGTGGCCAGTGGTATAATTTTTTCCCTCATCACAATCGAAGGGTGTTCGCGAGTCGGTTATTCGTTGCACGTCAATCGTAGCGCACCGCTCGTTTAGTCGCTCAAGTTACCCGCGTTACTCCGCGTCGCCTGATCGCGACCGACGGGCGGCAAATGATGCGTGCGTCTGCTGCCCGCGAGCCCACTTACGTCACACCCGATTACTGAGGAGCCCTGCCGCGGATTGATCATTTCGATAGGCCATCCTTGTAATGCGGGCCTGAGAGATCTGCTCGTATAGTTCTTTTTATGTCAATAGGATGGGGCAGTTTAAAGTTGTGGGTTTAAATTTACGTATTAATTCTCCCTGATAAATTGCAAGCATAGGAGATGGGTTTTTGTATAGATTTGTTCATATTTTTTTAGTCGGTTATATGATGTTCGTTTTTAGCTGATTTGTAGTATGTAAAATGCTTTTATTATTGTTAGACACAACGGTTTATCATAATTGTGAAAGTAAATTTTAATATTTTTTCACAAAGATGTAAACTGATAGTGACATAAAGCAGGGAAAAGAATACGTCTTTCATCCGTCATGTCTGATAAGATGGCCAGGTGAATTAAAATTAAAGCATATAAGAGCAGGTCCCTTGTAACTTTGATCTGGTATCGGTGAAGCTGCTTCAACAAAGGGCGAATAACTCGTAAACAGATTGAAAAGGGGTTATTATAGACTACACAAATTTTTATCTCGCAGCGCCCATCTCTCTGTTGATAAATAGTTTTTTCACGGATTTCGAATCGCGCTCTGTTTAGATAACTCCTCTCTCCCATTGTGGTATAAATGGTTCTTATTTATTTCTCAAAACATGACAGATAATTCACAACGGCTACCGATGGAGACGTCTTTGTTGGGGGAATAAAGGGCGTCGGGTATTGTTGAGAATAATAACACGGCACATTGTTGTATGGTGTTTTGGTTATGAATTTTTCGTTATTATGACAAATGGCCGGGACGCTCGTAATCCTTTCGTTTGTGCAGCATATGTTTTCTTTTCAACTGGGTTTGTTGTTAATCTCGGTGCAACTTGCAATGTATTTCTCTGAAGTAAGACATATATTAATGCAGTACATATGTGTATGAAACTGACGCAGATTAAAGTTAATATTATTTTAAATAGTGTTGTCATATGCAAGCCCTTTAAGACAATAATGTTAATATACCTTTACTTATAAAACGAAAATCGGAAAATTCCTAACTGTAGTAATTTAAAACTTATTCTATACAAATATGAAAACTGTAAACAGTTTCAAAGTTTAATCATTGACCCGGGGCGCGCTTTTCTTCTCCGTTCGCAAGATACACTTTGGGAAAATTCGCAATAGAATTTCAGTGGCAGGGGACCGCGGCTAGGGCCGAGTAAAGAGCATTTTATAAATGTGTTCCCCAGAATGGCGACCGAGACGAACGCACGCCGATGCACCAAGTTTAATGGAAAAGAATTGAAAAGTAGCGCGTCTATATGGTAATAGAAATTGCCCGGAAGAAAGGAACACGGACGACGGAGTGCGACGCTTTGAGTTATGGCTGTTTTCCCTGGAATTGAGCGTTATTGCGTACATTTTCAGCGCGGCATCGGCGACTGAGCGCAGCTAGCTTGTCGTGTATGCCACTTTTATTGTTGCCGGAACGTCAAGCGACGCGAGCGAAAATATGGCCGGGGTATTTTCCTATGTATGTGTCCGGAATGGATTTAATTTTGTGAGGTTCTGTGGGGTGGCTCTTGGCTTTGTCTGTCGCCCCTTTCCTAAATGATGATTGAAAGTTTAATGCCATTAAAGCTGTAGCGATGATCGTTCTAAGGACTTATAAATAAATTTCGAGGCAATAAAACAACGAAATTTTGCCCCTAAATATTATTTACTAAACAAAAAACTTTTTATTAAACAATTCCTTTAAACTGATGAGTATCCAACTATCCCTCTGTCGCAACATTTAAGACGTTTGTCCACCACCATGACGATCGTCGAGATAACATTAAAAGAAAAATCCGCCGTAAAGTGAAAAAAGTTTTTGCGATGAAAATATTTCTAATATGTGGACGAACGAATATCTCTATATATATACGAATAGCTCCTGAGTCATGTCTATGAGTTGTTATCGAAGGTCATCTCGAATCGTCTTGCACGAAAACTCGACGAATCGCAGCCTCGAGAACAGGCCGGGTTTCGGAGGGGTTACAGCACCATAGACCACATCCATACAGTCAGGCAGGTTATACAGAAGACACATGAGTAGAACCAGCCCCTGTGCATGGCATTTGTGGACTATGAGAAGGCTTTTGACTCCATCGAGACCTGGTATTTCCTCGAGTCCTTACAGCAGTGCCAAATTTATTGGCGATATATCGAGATGCTGAGATGTCTGTACAACGCCGCCACTATGTCTGTCGTAGTTCAAAATGGGCAGACTGAGCCTATCCCCTGCACCGCGGTGTGAGACAAGGAGACGTCATGTCTCCGAAATTGTTCACCGCCGCGCTTGAAGACATGTTCAGGACGCTCAACTGGGAAGGACTCGGCATAAATGTGAACGGCGAGTACATCTCTCATCTACGATTTGCGGACGATATCGTCACTATGGCTGAGACCGCAAAAGACCTGCAGAAAATGGTGCAAAGCCTGGCTGAATCTTCTGCACGTATCGGTCTCCGTATGAACTTGGCTAAAACCAAGGTCATGTTTAACGAGCACGTTGATCCGGGACCGATCACTATTGAAGGCACCTCCCTCAAAGTAGTTTCGGAGTACGTTTACCTAGGGCAAACGCTCCAACTAGGTAGAAACAACTTTGAGGAGGAGGCCAACAGAAGGATTCGGCTGGGCTGGGCAGCTTTTCATAACCTTCGTCGAGTTTTCTCGTCACCCATCCCACAGTGCCTCAAATCGAAAATCTTTGATCAGTGCGTCCTACCCGTTATGACCTACGGTGCCGAGACTTGGACACATACGGTTCGACTGGTCCACAAATTTAAAGTAGCTCACCGAGCTATGGAGAGGGCTATGCTCGGAGTATCTCTGAAGAACCGCATCAGAAATTATGTGATCCGTCAGAGAACCAAAATCACCGACATAGCCCACCGGATCTGTAAGCTGAAGTGGCAGTGGGCCGGTCATATAAGCCGCAGAACTGATGACCGCTGGAGTCGAAAAGTTCTAGAGAGTTCGAGGCTCGGCAAACGTAGTGTAGGACGTCCTTTTTTTTTTTTTTTTTTCCGTTGGAAAAATCCAGCTTACGGATTCCCCGCCGCCAAAGTGAGGGGGCAGCGGGGATATGTGGGGCTCCCCGGACCAAGATGGAGCGGCCGGTATACCCACTAAAAAACCAACGGTTGTTCCTTTCTCTTGTCGCTGTAGCCGGGGCCGCGGGCACTGATCACAGTCTTCGGCGACCTCGGCGCGACGTGGCCCTCTCGGGTCTCTTCTCTCCGGGTGTGTTGGGACACCCGGAACGTCGCTTTAGGCGCCGTGCCGGAACAAACAGCACGGCGCTCCCTCTTGAGTCCTTCTCTGGGCGGCGGGCACCCTCTTGCCGGCCGCCCAGGGCTCAGTGTCAGGGGGGAAGGTTGCGCGCGTACGCCACTCTTCGGCGCCCTGGCCTTCTTCTGCGGATAGCCAGGGCGCTCTCGGCCTCCCTGACCCTTTCCGCGGCCTCCTTCCGGGCCATCACGTCCTCGCAAAAAGCAAGGACGGCGCCCCACGACACTACGCAGCTCTCGGCGTTGCTCGACCCAAGCTGGGCACTCTTCCAGCGCGTGTTGGGCCGTCTCTTCGGCACATACGCCACAGTGGTGGCACTCCTCTGAGTGTAGGACGTCCTGCGGCAAGATGGAGTGACAACATTCGCAAAGTGGCCGGTGTGGTCTGGATGAGAATAGCCGAAGATCGGAAGCGGAGGCGTGCATTAGGAGAGACCTATGTCCAGCAGTGGACTGACACAGGCTGATGATGATAATAAAAATATTTCAGTATAGTAATGGTCGTATCATGTCACCTTGCGTGCATTTGAATGAAGGATTTCAAAAGACTGTGTCTCTAACATATCCTTTTTATAATCCATGCTATGTTTTTTTTTTTAAACGATAGGCTCAACCCGTAGAATTGTATCTACAAATTGGAGTAATTAATTCAATTCACGCAGCCGTTACAAACTAGCCTTGAACACAAAAATGAGCTCTATTAAGAGCGGACACTAAGTAATAACAGCTCTCAGAGTACAAAATGCTTCATAATAAATTAGCACCATAAAACCTAAATTCTGTTAACACCGATGTCATTACGGATGAAATATTTTCTGTTTTTTTTTTTCGTCCACCTTTTTCGCATCGCTATCGGCCACACCGAGCCTAATTGTAAAGCTCTTTATTAATGTCTCCGACTTGTTCAATATTCATGTTCCGATATGCGAGTATGATTGCCTCGCATAAATCTCCCCGATCGAATGACGTCTTAATTGCTTATGTAACCGATCGCATCGATGGTATTTTAGACAAAACATTTAGCGACAAATTTATGGGTGTGCTTTATATATTTTTGACGTATTTTTTGTTTGTAATCTACCTGTTGCGGTGTGGTTGTGTTTTTAAAATAAATTGAGTATTATAATTAAATAGACATTGATACTACGCAACTAATATTTGTCCAGACCTGATATGAACTTAACGATCTCAGATCGAATTTAATTACCTAGCGATGTCCCTCGCTGTTGATTATCGTTATTTAATCATATATTTATGAGCAGAAAACAAAAACAAAATTAGATAAAAATGGCCAAAGTGCTCCTTACTATTCACTTGTTATAATGTCTAATTGTTAATGTTAAGATGTTTACATATGATGAAACCTCAAATGTAATGCCCGTTCTAGATAATATTCATTGGTTTCATTATTCAAAAACTGTTTGTTCATTACAAGTTTTGCTTGTCTATTTTATACAGACTTTTATTAATTCTAGTAATAAGAGCTTTTTATAACAGAAGGCTAAACTCTAGGATAAGAGCTTCAATAAAACCTTACAGAACATTTTCCCTGAATATTTTTACACATGTTACACCATAAAGAACGCGGAGGTGGTACGCTAGCCTAATAAATCACGATATTATGACAACACAGCGAAACCCGACCATTGTTATATTTAATTTTGAGACAACGCAGCATCAGAGTGTATTTAAAGCAGGTATTTATGGTCGAGCGTTAAATAATAACGTATTTACGGCCGGACACAGTGCCCACCGGATACACACGTTTATGTGTTCCGTATCGTTATAAAATTGTAAGCATAATACCAAGACATCGTGTAAAATGAGATTATTCAACGGCTACCCGGAAAATATATTGGTTTTTCAGATATTTTCATAGTTTATTAGTCTACTACTAAGAAGTTAAGCGAGGTTGTATATCCTTATAATATTTGTTACGCTTTGGCACCTTGCGTGCGTAGTAGCGTGAACCGATTTCGTTAAATTTTAACATATAGTTAGATGAAGTTGACTCTATAAAAGGCTAAGCTACCTTCATACATATTTAATGTCATTCACATCAATATGTTGGTTATGTTAATACTATTGTGTGTTTTGTAGAAAAATCTTGGACATCTTAACAAAATATATAGAAAGTTGTAAATACGTCATTACTTAAATTTATTTATAACTGATTTGAAAATAAAAAATACTTGTTATTAAATGGAATATTGAAAAGAGTGGTGAAAAATATTAATTAGTGAACGAGTATTATTCTTTCTGTGTATTCAACAACATATTTATTTTTAATTACGTTAACAAGCATAGTCGATAGAGATTCGACTGTACATGTAGTACTAATTTATCGAAATGATATTGATAGCGTACTTAAGATAAAATCAATCGAGCGTCAGAAAAAAGTTGAAAATATCAATTAATGTAACATATAGTAGAGTATTGAGCAGTATTTTTTTTGTATGAGCAGAATTTCTCTCTCTCATTTCAAGTTTCTAATTCTTTCTATTTATTGTTTCTACGTGTACACTATAAAAACAATGCTATGACGTCAAGTTTAACTTAAAAACTGGTACATGAACATTATTAATTCACCTGCTTGTCTTTTTCTTTACATGTTTTATTTCCTGACATTTAGTCGGAGTAAAATATTTTTTACTTAATTTACTTAGATAATTCTTTTGTTTTTTTGGCCATTATTTATATCTTAAAGTTTAATAATAATATTCAACTACGAGGTGTATGTAAACGATTGCATTTGACTATATCTAAGTTCGTTTCTAAACGTGCACGTCAAACCCGTGCAACTAAATCAAACAAAACGCAAAGGTCGTCGGCCGGCAACGGTATTCGATATTCCCAAGTGCTAAGTTGACCGTTAACGAAATGATTCATTACCGGTACTAGAATAAACCGTGGGGTTATTTGTTCGGATATTCTCACGCGTGACCCGCCGGCGCGTCACTGTACGACCACAGGTTTTGACACCTCCGCAGTAGAGTCAATAGATCGTTTGCGAGCCAATGTTATCGCAGCTAGGGCGGCCTTTGGCGTGATTGCATCTGACTTGCTACGTCCAATTCGTCTATCGACGCTGCGTCGTTAGCACTCGTTAATGTTTGTTCTCCTTGTTCTATCGGTATTGGCCCTTGCTATATAAATCGGAGGTCGTGGGTTCGTATCCCGCGGGGAAACAACTTTGTGTTATAGTTGTTTTGTAGTGGGTCAGGACAACTTGGGCCGATCATGCAATTGTCTGTAAAGTAAGATGATCCATGCGGATGGGCATTTAAAAATTCAGCCCATCCACCAACCCTCATCGGACCAGCGTGGTGGTATGTGGTCCAAAAACCCCTTATGTGCGTGTATTAGGGGAGGCCTATGTCCAGCAGTGGACAAACACAGACTGATGATGATGATGAATGTTTGTTGCAATTGGTTCTATGCCGGATAGATCTCGTTGCGTTTGCTTATTTTTATATATTATCATGGCGAACAATACATCTCTTTATTGTAATATCCTTTTCGAAGACGGAGAGAAATATACCGAGCGTATTCTTTTTAACTGTGTTGCTTGCCGATAGTATGGTAATGGATTTAAAAAAGTCATTACCGTTACGTTTAAATAAAACCCGTAAATTGCAGTGTAACTTCTTCAAGTTAAAAAAAGAAGTTTTTGGCCGATCTAAGACATTTAAAGCTTTAGTTGTTTTTTTTCTGTAGATTTTTTTCAAGTTATTTTATTTAGACTAGATAAACTAAAAAAATGTACCGACTAGATGACCTTAAATCAAAGTGAAACATGTCTATTTTAAATAATAAAATCGAGAATGATTGTCTTCGAAAGGGTTGAACAAAAAACGTTTCAGAATGGAAGCAATAAATCCACGATCTAGATAGAAAATTACTCGGCCGTCCACTGATTCTCACATTGGCCGAGCTGAGCTAGTCTCATTAAAGCTGTCGTTTTATTTCTGAGCCCCTCAGCTGCTTTTATCGCGTCCACAAAGCCCTGCCGATCGGTGCGACGATATGTTAATTGTAATTCAATACTCCATCTGCACTTCCACTTCTACTCCTTGGTAAAACTTTGACTTTTACACACTGTTTATTAGTCATCTAAGATATAAAGGTTTTAATGATACTACTTGATTGAAATATGGAAACATCATTTATTAAAATATTTTTGTTTTGTTAGACGTGCTGTACGTAGCATTACATTAGGTAAGGAAAAGTTTGCGATTGTTTATATATAATTGGGCAGGGGATAGTTATATATTACATGAAATTTTACTAATATATATGATTATTTTTCTGAGATTCTGTTTAATTAGTTTGGATCGTGTAGATAAAATCTGACAAGTAGTTTATTTATTAATTTCTTTTGAACTAACCGAGCAGCTTTGTTTACATATTTATTGTACTATTAGCTCAAATTTAAAAGTAAAAATCAATCAACGCCCGTATTCTAAATTACTAACCATAAATATTTTTCCTATGTAAAATGTTTATTAAATGTATCTAATAAATTTAAACTACAAACTTTATATTACTTTGTTAGACGTCATCCAAATGTTGAATTGACTCATTTGTCACCTATCACCTAGAAATGGAGCGATAAACGAAATATCGTAGCGCGCTATTTGCATCGCAGCGAGTCTTACATCTTAAGCGGTTCGATCTTTCCGGGGCGCGGTCTCGGCGAATTATCGACTGTATAACAGCGGGGGTGCGATACGGGCGAGCTTGGCTCTCGAAAGGAAATAAACGACGCGAGACCGAATCGCGCGAAGAAATTAGGCGCGGCAACCCCCGTTGCGCGGGCACTCGTAAATATTCCCTCGCTGCGCGGACGCTGCGGTACATTATAGTTGTACATTCGTTTAGGGATTTAATTACTTGCATCGGCGATGAGTACTCCGTTGTCACTTCACCGCTGGACGTGCGTCGATCGTAAATCTTCGCCGCGTTAACGACGCGAGCGCTCGTACTGGAATCGAACTGCTGCTAGGTTTTGTGTTTCTTTTATACTAAGATCTCGTTAGGAGTATTTCGCTTTGAATTCGGCGCGCGTGTCTTTGGTCGGCTTGCTTGTTTAAAACATGTGTTTTCTACTAATCGGCTATGGAAATTTTCTAGTTTGATTATTATTATACATCTTAGTAGAAATTTATTCGTGTCAGGACTGTTATATCTGTCAATGATAAATGTTTTTAAATACCCAATTCAAAGCGTAAACAACTCGAAACGTCGCAGTCTGTGACTTTAACTGGGCCATACAAATCGGTTCCCATGGTTAATTTCTCTGTTGGCAGTCAAGTGACTCGAGTAACAGTGATTTGTATGGATAAGAATTCGTTTCTCGTCGTTGTGAGTGCTCGTCTCTTTCACGTGTTCGGAGGGCGTTTTCGATTTAACTCGCGCCGGTGTCGAATATCGGAGCTAGCATCGATTGTCGGTATCCGTCCCCGATTGCCTTCTGCCAGGAGTTTTCCTTGTAAAGTCGCCGCCCGTTCACAATGCGTTCGGCGCTCCGTTTGTAAAGGCGATACTTCCGTCCGTATCAAAGACCGGCATACGATCTCGGTGCCCCCTTCGCTTTAATCAAACGGCCGCGACAAAGGATTGAATGGTGCGCTACTCGATTACGCGACCCATCGTTATTGGCTGCGAAATTCTTTGCAGTTGTCGGCATTTTTTGGCGGCGATAGCGGGGAATACGGAATTTTTTTCCGCGCATTGCTACGCGCGATCGGCGCGTATTATTATCGCGCGCCCTTTTCTGAAGTTTCGTCCTCGACTCCGCTCCCACGAGTTGTTGTATTTCGATTATGTTAAGTGGATCTTACGCACCGGTTCGATTGTCGTGTACTGAAAAAAAGCTACAATCGATTTTTTCATTTTGTCATTTGGCGTGGTAGAAGCGGCATACCTGAATGCATAATTATACTGTATTTATAAAGTTAGCATTTTATAGTTTTATTAATCGCCTTAGTGTTATTTTAAGTATTTTTGTTGCTAAAGTAGTATTATCCGTTCAATGAAAGTATGTAGGGTGTAAAGTACACCTTCACTTCCAGCATCAATAAAAATTGCCATGTTCAGTCTTTATTTTTAGTTATTAGAGGCTAGCCGACGTATTATTGAAAACTAATACAGCCTTTTTACAGGCAGTGATATATATATCAGAAGCTGTTAGGCTTTTAGGCGTAACAACGTGCTAGTCTCATTATGGATTGTCGCAAAAGCTTAGACTTCACGTTACCCCGTAAACCATCTCGTCTGTTTTGCCTCTCAAAGGTGCGTTTTCAAACTCATCAACATATCTAATCCAGCGGTAATTGCTCCTGTGTGAAACTGAACCGGCCATTCGAGCTTTACACGCCATACGAGAAACTATGTTGATTACTTTGCATCTACTTGTTATATGGTTTAAATGGCCATATTATTAAAAAGTTCGTTTAGTAAACTAGCGAAAACTATACAACCGTTTGACTCGTATAATAAAATTGAATAAGATAGACACTTATTTTATGTTTTTGATACATGTACTAATGACTATTAAAACAAAGAATATTAAAACTTAAAATAACATTCAATGGTGCTTTTAAAAGTTTGCTGGTCGATATCTTACTTGTCCCGCATTTCAACTCAAATTCAAATTCAAATATTAACACTTGCTTATAGTTTGTCAAACACACTACCACCGGTTCGGAAAAGGACGCCTCAGACCTGAGAAGAACCGGCGAAAGAAACTCAGCGGGCTATTTTTTATATCATCTTTTAAAAATAACAAACAATTTGGTAATTCGGCATTACATATATATTATGCAATTTTGAAACAAGACCTGGAGCGAGCATTCCATTACCAGGCTGTGTTATCATTTAAAAATTCATTAATATCGTAATAACCTTTAACACATAAACGTTCCTTACACAACTATGTAAACTTTCCTTTCAATTCTTAAATTTTACATCTTACTCAATATTGTAAAAAATCCGTTAAAGAATTATTACCCTCATCTCACTACAATGTAAAAAAAATGTAATAAATCTTAATCATACCAAATTCGTCCATTGTTTCTACGCAAGTACTATAGGAGCAATTGGCCTTGTGTTGTAACGTATCATTTTCCTGTTGGCTTAACGAGCGATAAGTGCCTCGAATTTTTCTATTTTAATCATCTCAACAATGTTTGTCCTTTGATTAAAGCATCGCGATAACATTTCCAATCTAAGATAATATAATAATTAAGAGTAATAACTTACTATACGGGCTATTTTATTTTAATTAAAAAAACATTTATTTTATTTTTGTTTGTTTGCCAGAACCATGTACGCTAGCGAACACAGGTATATGCTAGCGTAAAATCCCGTTACTAAGTCTTTTGATTGATAATACTAAGCCATTGAAATAAATACGTATACCTATAGAATTATCACACTACAAAAAGCTTTAATTGTGATCGACATCAAACTAGTTTACAGTATGCTTTCGTGAAATTGGCTGTACTTTTTTGTCTGTTTCGAAATCTGGAGGCGTTTGCCCGTTGATTTTTGCAGCTAGGCTTTTTGAAGCCTCCTTCCTTTCGAAACGCGTTGAGTTATGGCATTACATATGTTTTAAAGGATGCAGCGATATGAGTATTCTGCTAAAGCTGGCTAATCTTTTATTCTGCTTAACATACTAATTTACTCTAATCGGTGATGGTACATTTATATTCATTGTACACACTTACATCAAGTATGATGATGGTTCAGTCTCGCTTGTTTGAGGCAATGCGAGTTAGTCAGCTGACTGCTTGTAAACTATGATGGTCATGCAAGCAGTCGGTCTTGCACTTTAGTCTCTTCAGTCATGTAGGGTCGGGATGTTATTGAATTATGACCATGAAGGACGAGACAGTACATTGGTGGCTGCAAGTACACATGGCCTATATTATATAGATATATTATGTATACCGGCCGCCATAGTCGCCATGAAGTAGGATGAATGATTAAACTGTTTACTTAACATAATATACATTTAAATAAGAAGAAAGACGTCATTAAATTAAGAAAAGAAAGTATTTAAAAAGGTCTATTTCTGTATTGCATTTAAATAAAAAATCTTTATACCATGTTCGGTACACAATCAGGCTGATTGGTCGTGATTTAAGTGATGACTTAATTACCTCAATAAAATTTCTCTAATAGCACGTCTTATTACAACTAGATGCTACAAATTTAACTTTTTATGGTTGTTAAACTGGTTCTTAATTTAAAGTGACTTTATAATCGTTGCTGTGAAGACAACCCACGTACGCGACGCTCATTAGTCGTGCACACTGTGATAGCAAAGAAGGCCTGACATGCCATACTACCCTGCCATACTAGCCAGATCTACGGGACATCTGATCATCAGGCTGATGCCTGTGTTAGTCTACTGCTGGACATAGGCCTCCCCAAATGCACGCCTTCTCCATTAGAGTTTTTTTGGACCATATCCCATCACGCTGGTCCAGTGCGGTTTGGTTGGGTGAACCGACTTTTTACATGCCCATCCGTCGCATGCATCATCTTTCTTTAGACAATTGGATAATGGGCCCAAATTGCCCCAACCAACTGGTAAACAACAATGAAAAGAGTCCCCGCAGGGTTTGAACCCACGACCTCCGGTTTCTAAAGCACGCGCTCTTACCACAAGCCTACATGGGACGGACCGGTCAGGCTGTACTGTGGAGATGTATACGTCTTGATGTCGTATACATGTCCACATATATAGTATATAGTTTATGCATGTTTGTTTTTCAGATAGCTTAGGCAATGTGGCAATACGTGTAAATCTTAATGCTAACGTGATGACATTCCAATACTAACGTAATTACTTGCGAAATATTTCAATACTGTTATTTAAACAAATTATCGCTTTTATAACAATTTTCAATTCATCAAATCGCATAAGGTATTATGAAGGGTTGCCGTAACATCACGTCTTTATGTCGCCAATATTGCTTAGTTCCTTTTATTGTCGTTTCCCGTGTCAATATATTTTATTTTAACCATTGCATGGTTCGAACATTTTCATAATACACGTGCAAAGTGCATTCTTTGTATGTGTAAGTTTCGTAGCAATGCAGTTATAGCTCAAAAACGTGTTTTTAATTAAGTTCCCTTTCTATTTTTCGTACAATTCGCATAAAACGTATTAGTGTTCGTTACCGTCCAGTGAATTTATGAACTTTGTTTCCGCGTCAGACATCTGTCACTTACATCATGCGTATTTTTATAAAACAAATTCAAAACATTGTTGTTCATTGTTTTCAAACAAACCTTGTAAAAGCATCCAAATGAAGTAAGTAAATCTAATGCAATTTACAACATCGTTTTAGCTGTAAGGTTTCTTTTTATTATTTTGATGTCCTTGTTAACAAGACCCCAAAGAATGATTGACGTGAGCCTTTTAGGAGCCCTTTTTAATAAATCCGAGGGCTTCAATCACCTGCAGTTTCAGCCAATTTAAAAATAACAAAGGGTTATATAATACGAATCGTCTTTCAATGTCGCATGGTTATTAAATAAAAACAAAATGTCGATTCTTCGATCTCACCCCTGCTGCTTATACGATTTTTATGGTCTGTGAAATGCAGGTAAAAAGCTTTACCATTTTTGAGTTAACGCGGCATTTCATTTTGTTCGCTGGTCACATTCAGTCATGAATTTGTTTAAATAGTCACTTGAGACGTAATTAAATTAAATTTTTGTTATGAGTAAAACAGTATTTTAATTTTTTTAAGAAATATTTTTAACGAGATCACTTTTAAGGCTAAAAAAACGTGTTGGTTCGTAAAAAAATAAACATATGTTTTTTAAAATTACAAAATATTAAAAAAAAACTTGACCTTAAAAATATTTTGAATATTTGTTTTACTATTCTATAGATTAGAATAGGGTTATGTATAACAATAGCGTGTATTGTAAGTTTTAGTCTTATTAAAAAAAATATTTGGAAGAATATATCCATTGCTTGATATGCTGATGATCCTATGTCCAATTTATATATCATATTATTAAATTATTTTTATTAGAACTGATCCATTGTTACTATATTCACTATATTCTTCTCAAGAAACACACAGACACCGGCTCCAGAGATGGTAGTATGTTGACTGTGGCCGTTTAGTTTTTCTCTATATCTCTAACTATAAAACGAGTGACAAAAGGACTTACGTATGCTGTAATTTCAAAACCTTAATGATGATAAAGAATCACATGTTTGTGTCAAAGTCTTTTAGAAAACACATCCCATTTTTTTCAGTTTTATGAAGATCCTTTGCAAAAAAAATAAGACCAATTCCTGTTGCTTCATTATGAATGATTTTTAAAAGATTGTACGTGAGAACTATTCTTAAAATAACGCCAAGAAATCGTTAACAGGACGCCCATTGTTTACACTGCTGAGAACGTGTTGTTATAATTAATCCAGTAAGCTATTTGATGTCTAATTTAAATAAGATTTAGATTAATCAAACGATACAAGCGGCCGACAATAAAACATTTAACAATACATCATCCTGTCAGTTGTTTTTGGCGTCCTCTTTTTTCTAAACGGCCCGTTTAAATTGAACTATTTGTATTGCTCCGGTGTTAAAACCTTATCTGGCGGCCCATCGATTTCTCAACCCTTGCCCGTAGCCTTTATGCAGGCGTTACTATGAGTTAGAACCAGTCCACATAGTCAAAGGTGCTCGCTTAACGAAGAACTTGGATTTTTAATTGTCGTATCGTTTTATGTTTTCGATCAAATCAATACGGTTCGGATGTTTTACTGGGAAATGTTTTAACTGCTGGTAGCGATCTAATAATCATTTACGGTCACTGGGAGTATCTTTTTTTTATTAGTAAAAGTTACTTATCACATTGTAAAGTTTTCGATGCTTGACTTTTATATTCTGTGCGACTATAAAATCATACTGCAATAGGTCCTCGTTATATTCTTCTTCGAAATTTAAGTTACAACATTTTTGTGTTTTATCCGTTCTATGGATACATGTCAACTTAAAATGACTACAAAATAATATTTGAGCAACGGAGTGGAGTTTGATCGACTTACAATCTTTATATCTAATGTTAAATGTTTTGTGTTACATATTCGGAATTTTGTTCATTGAAATTATAATTCGAAAACAGCTCTTTTCACACGATGTTTAATAACGTTGAGTCACTAAATCATACATCGATACATAGTTAAATCTTTATGTATGTCCTCGAATTTGTTTGCTTTATCTTTATTTATAAGCTCTGGTTTATTGCCGGTTGCCTATTAAAATACCGTCTGCATTCTAATCGGGCTACCGACTCCACATCCCTTTGTAATCTCCAACCACACCCTTCGTTTATCTAAGCTGTATTTTATACCGAATGATAAACGAGCACCCAATCGATTTGAATAACAAGCAGGCAGATGCTCTTAATCCTTTTGATTTCATTAAGTGTATGCCCCTCGGCCCCTGTCGGAAATATCGCTCGAGAGCGTGTCCCAATCCATACTTCAGTTCGTTCATTATGCTATAACCTCATACGGGATAAAGGCCCATTATCTTTTTTTCTCTTCGTTTCCCGTTTTTGAATTATAAAATTTTTATGCAGCTATATGATTTGCTGCTACTCTAATTGTATATAGAAATATGATGTTACGCTGTTATGGTTAAATTGCTGCTCCTTAAAAAATATGCTTCAATGTTAAGTACTTTGTCATACTGTATATATGGTATTGCCCCTTGATTTATGAACCGGAGCTCGTGGGATAGAATCCCGCGGGGAAACAAGTTAGTGTTATCGTTGGTTAGTTAGGACAATTTTGGCTCATCACCCAATTGTCTGAAAAGTAAGATCATCTGACTTGGGGTCGTTACATGGGTCGGGTGGGTATGTAAAAAGTCAGTCCACCCACCAACCCGCATTGGACCAGCGTGGTGTGATACGGTCCAAAAACCCCGCAATGGAGAAGGCGTGCATTAGGGGAGGACCCTGTCCAGCAGAGGACTAACACAGGCCTATGATGACAATGATGATTATATATACTTTATGTGCTTAGCAGAAATTAACTTAGGACAGTGCTTACACAAACACACTTTTTTCTAGAGAAAGTAAGCCGGTACTGAAACCTGAAGAAATTTTGAGTAGGTGATTGGCGCATTCATAGTGTGTGTGTGTTTTTTTTATATAATACGTGTTATTGTAAATTGTTATTTATTTGTTGCACCCGTTCCTGTTATAAATCGAAGATCTAGCAGACTCTCATACATGTCGTCGCTTCTCCAAAAACAAATCAAAATTGTGAGACCGACCAACAATTTTGTACCGGCGAGATTTATTTTTTACAAGGCGGCCTCTAATGAATTCCCAGCAGACATATATCCGAGTGGTTACCAATCGCTGCGTCATTTGTTTGATCATTTCGTTAGGGAGAGGCCAAGTGAAAAATCCGTCCGCATTAATCACATCGGTACTGAAATATAATTTTGAGCGGTCGAAAAAATTTACATAAGTAATTTATACCCGAGAGGCCGACCCGTAAGCCTTAATCCGCTTGGAACGTTGTCCGGGCCACTCGCCCCTCTGTTCGAGTTTATATATAAATGTTAATTATTAAGTGGCATTCTTTAAACCACCTTACTCGTTTCCTATTTAGGGACAGCGGCTCATAATTATGCAGAACAAGGCTTCACGTCTATCTCGGTTTGTTTTGTTTATATATATTTTTTAATTGTCTTACGTATTCCGTATTTATTTCACGGCATCTGCCGTACTGATACACATTTTTATCGTGTTTTTGTACTTCAATTCGATGTATCAATAAAGTTCGAGCGAAGGAACGATTCGTAAGATATACATTTGTTCCAAAATAGGATAAAACAAGTTGAAAGGAAATATCTGTGAGCGTTATACGTAGGTATAATTTTTGTATGTTTTAAGTATTGAGATATTAGAAGTCTCGCTCGTTGGAGCTTGACAAAAACTTGAAATAATATTTACCCGTCGATATGTTGATGATTTATTATTTTAGGCGTGCGACTGTGATCGATGCGACGCTCGTTCTCTGAATAGTGTTTTGAGATTACGAATATGTAAAAACATAGGTATGTAAAGAAGCTTATATCATAAGCAGATTTAACTTTATAAAATGATTGGCAAAAATAACAGCTATGGTAATTCATAGTCAATATGTATTAATGTAATATATTCGTTTGTTTTATTTTTGTTCATTTGTTCGATGTTAAAAATTAATCCTGACGATTTTATTTTTATTGTGCATCCGATATAACGAAAAACCAAAACCTCTCTGCCCATGCGACGCTCAACTCACCCGCCCCCTCCTTCACATTTAACGGTATCCGTTTCAAATGAGGCTGTAAATCGAATGTTAATATGAATTACGATACGCTCCGAGATACCGATGATGTATGCGCGGGCCGGCGCGGCGAGTAGCCCACCGCCTCGTCTCCTTTTAAACGTCAGCGCAAGACAAATTATTTTACACTAATCGCACGGCCATTGTCCGCCGCATCGCGTGTACGAATCGTATATTATACAACACGAATTAATAAGCGACCGCCACGCCCCCCCGAGGCGTCACTTGCTTGATTAATAGGCAGGCCGTCGGTGACTTCCGACGCGGCTCAAGTATTCGGAACCCCTTCCACTTGTACATTTTCGTGGTCGGGCTTATTAAGATATAACGTATAGCTCGCCCATCGGTGTCGACGGCTATTAATGAGTCACGCTTGTTAATAAATGGTCGGTAGTCCTGCTCGTGCCTAATCCACTCGGTGCAAACTTATAAACAGATATGTATGTGTTAATGGTTTCGTGGTACCTATTTATTTTTTGGAATTATGTAACCAATATTGTTACTTCTATCTTTGAGATATTTGTAACTACACCTTTGAGATTATAAGCCCAATCCTGTAGAATAGGACGTATGATTACAAAGGCAGCTGCATTGTTGTCCCTGGATGAGTTACTTTTAATATCTACTAACGGTTTTTTTTCCAATAGTACACTTGAATTAACTCTAAGTTAGAAATAAAAATTCAGTTTTGATATATTTTATCTTTATAACTTACATTGTACATAATATATTATGCCTTAAAAAGATTTATTATTTTTTAAGAATGCCATTGCAAATGACAAATTCGAATATGTTCAACGATTATCTAAATATATTGACTTAATAAACTTAAAAACGTGTTTTGAAGTTTATTATATGTAACTCCGTTGAAAACAAAAACTCTTTTTATCATGTTAATACATTGTGTTTGTTATATTATAATGATTGCAATTCGTTAAACACGTTAAATTCATTTTATCAGCGTAATTATTATTCTTCTCTCTAACCATTGTACAATTTATTCAGTAATCAGTATAGTCTAAATAATTCAACATATATTAAATGTAAAACACAGATCGAGTGACCTTCGACCTTCACCCCTCAAAGGGTTAGACATTCTAATGATTGATGAGATGTCAGTTTATATATAGGATTAATATTCGTAAAATAAGAGCCAATATTACAACGCAACTGGGCTAATATTTTTTGACGTAATTTATAGTAATGAAGAAAATTTTCGAACAATTAGGTACGTTAAAGTACTAATGGTTCAAATTTTTAGGGATACAATGAAAACTGTGTCGTAGTGTGTCATTGTTAGATAATCTTTTGGTATTTTTTTACTAAGTATCATCTGGGCTTTAGATAGGTACTAAGTTCTATTTTATTTCAAAACAGTTATTAAAATGTGATAATATTTTTATTATTAACAGTTATTAAAATGTGATAATATCGTGTTTTAATCACATTAAAACGAATGTAAATATAGTTGTATTATTTTTCTTTCAATAACAAATTTACTCTCACTTCCTTCTTTCCAATTGCGTATGCTAGAAGACTGATTGCAATAACTATCCTTTTCTACCCTAATACTCTTCCTTTGTCATTCGTTTAAGCCGGAGTTACCTGTGTACCATTATATACCATTTGTTCTGGTAATAATTGTTTCTTTGTATATATTTACGAGACCGTAAACGTTATTTTTACTGCCATTGCAACAGTTTAAAACACTAACCAGTGAGTAGGTAAAGGCCTACCGATTTTGGTTTTTTACCCGAAACACAATAGGTATTTAAATTCTTTCGGTATTGAATTGTATGAACATAGATTACCTTACAGATTTAGCAATGGTTGTTTTTTGTTATCTTACAGACGGTATTATGATGTTGGGTTTTTTAAACAATTGTCTCTGGTGTGTCTATAGACAATGACAATAGCCGCTTACACTTGTTTAAAGACTGTCGGTAGATTTCTTTGTATACTATAATATATTGTATTGTCTCTATTATGTGGTGCTATATCATCGATTAATTACTGCTGATGATTGTTGTTTCCTTATTAAAACGCGCAGTGCACAATGTTGTGATTTATTTAAATATATTTGCTGAAAAATGTTATCATGTAGTTGTTTTCAAATGTACTAAAAGTTAATATTATTCACACACTGTTAGATAAAGCTAGCAACTATAGTTTATACGCATTGCGACCGTAGGTAGTATAATTTTTTTTAAAGTTTACAGAGCCACTGTCCGCACCTGCCGCCAGTCGCTTGCAACCGTACGGTTTGAGGCATAGGAAGTATTCTTCGATTGTTTCCGATTCTACTGAAAAAGTTTCAATACATTGAGAAATCGTATCATATATCTAGGAGAGATTGAGAAACGTTATTTAAAATCATCCAAAATTGTTAATAACAATAAATTGCATGAAATAACTATTAATAGACCTGGGTCAATTATGAGTTATTTGTCCGATACTTTCAATATTTTGACCGTAGGTGAGAAAGTTATAACTAAAACGTTAATCATTATAATTACTTGTAATTTAAAGTACTACTCACTATTTTGAATTCCCATTTGTTATTTATGTAGCAATTGAATTTTAGTAACATCACTTACCCAGTCTATTTTTTGGTTTGTACACCTTACACAATGTGTCCCAGAGCACTAATTTAATAGCGTAGTGTATTATTAATTATAAAGATTATTTAAGCATTAATAGGAAAAGTCCTATCAATTCCACAACTTTAAAATTTATGGAAAATTCCTATGATTGGGAGTCTTTGTACATGTACATGTTATGATTGTTATCTTGGTAACCGTTGTGCGATTAACGTTTTAACGAATCTTATTATAAAACAGTCAGCAATAAACCTTTTAAATAACAAAGGCGATATATTTTATAGTTAAGAAATTTATCTATTTATATTGGAGTCGCAGTATCATCGCTGGTGCGTGGGCGAATTACATGCAGCGGGTTGAACCGACATTTTCTTTGTTGACATGTATGTGCGTTTTGAATGTAACGTCACAACTGCATACCTTAATGCATTTCGGCATTAAGGTGTAACTATTTATGTTACCTTCGACCGAGTATCGTCGTGTAAAGTGATGTTGAAGTAACATGGCTTCTAAGTTGTTGTTGGAATCGGGACCAAACATTTATAATATACATATATGAATAATAATATACGTACGATGAATGTCTTTAAAATAGTTTTTATTCATGCAATTATTGCATTAATTAAATAAAGGCTAGATTTGTTTTAGTTTCATGTTCATCATAAGTTTCAATTGCCGAAAAAACCTGTCATAATTATATTTCAATAAATCAAAAAATTACGAAAGGTGCATTGACAGTCATCACGTACAATCCGCAGTTGATTTAAATACAAGATATTTTGCACGATCAGAAAGCGTAGAATTTCTCTTAACGCGCCACCTTTAACAAATTAAATATAGCTTAAAATGAAAAATACCAATCTAGTCGTCAATCTTGCCATTTTGGGACTTAAAATGGACATCGTGTATACGATTATTGCAAGCAAACCGGAACACAACATTGCATTCGCAAAATATATGTTTTCGCCAGAAAAGGTCGTGCGTTCCTAGTAAATAAAATACTACATTAAAGGGATCCCTGTCAATAAATGCCAATAATATATGATGGAACATATCTTAAGGGATGATTCTCAAAAATAAACGCCGTATGGTTAACGGCCGTGATTTAACTGCAGTGTTAACATCCAGTCTTGAATCAACGCACCTGAGTCAACACGAATGAATGAGAAGATGGCCTTTGAAATTGAGGCTATTCATATTATTATCACGCTTTCGGTATGCCAAAAATTATGTAATAGTAATAAACATTTATTTACTGCTTTCGTAACCTAGTGGTATGGGCGTGAGCTTTAGAAACCGGAGGTCGTGGGTTCGAATCCTGCGGGGATGCAACAAATTTTCATAGTTGTTTAGGGCAATTTGGGTAGATCACCCAATTGTCTGAAAAGTAAGATGATTCATGCGTCGGATGGGCATGTAAAAAGTCAGTCCACCCACCAACCCGCATTGGACCAGCGTGGTGAGTTACGGTCCAAAACCCCCTAATGGATAGGGGTGTATTAGGGCAGGCAGGAGCAGTTGACTAACACAAGCTGATGATGATGATGATGAATAAATATTTGGATGTGGTAGTATGTTAATTGAGAGTATATTTTTTGTGTTGTATATATAATTTAATGAAATATTAACAAGCTCAGAATTGTGCGATTCTAGAAGCGGTTTGACTAATTCTTAACTTTGTAGCATTATCATTTTTTTTATAAATTTAAATGAACTAATTTAAGACTTTGATGGTTAAACGACACATCATAATATTATAGATTCTGATTTCTGTAGTATGTCTTTTTGCATGACAGTAAAAACTGTTTTTATATAAACGCAAATTTTGGCTGAGTCTCCGGATTCCTATTGATATTCCAAACGTCTTTCTATAAACGGCAACCGAAGCTTTGATGTTGTAAATATTTGTAAGGGCAACGCGGATACATTTGCTTTGTATTTAAAGCATTCCGTGAATAGGCCAAGGTATACATTGAAAGGTGGTCGGCAGTCGCTTGAACGCACAAAGATTATACTAGGTATGTCAGTTCGAATCCATGCGTTGCGCATCACGTGCGTAAGTTATATCCATTCTTGATATAATTGCACCCCATACATGTTCGGGCGGCGATTAAATTCAGTTCTTTCGTTTATATCTCGCAGCACTTTAAATACAGAGCGCTCGACGCATTAATATCTATATAAATAACACTGACAAAAATGAAACAGTGGGGATGTCGCGTTCGGAATTAAATATGGTGGCCGCGATCATAAAATGGACGATTTATAGGCGTCCTTTGAAATTACCGGTGGTATGTTTTTATGACTTCACGGGGCGTTTGTTTAGCGTCGCCTTTGGTGTGTGCATTCCACGTATCATAGCGTCGTGATGCCGTTGTTCCTGTTGGGACAGTTTCCGTCATTTGCATGGTGGGCCTTCACAGTTTTATTATTATGTTTTAATCGTTAAAAAGGGTCGGAACTAGGACGACGTCCATCTGATGGTGAGCCATGCTTCCTGACCACACGACCGACGTCATTTACGACACAGTGTCTCGTTTTATCGATAACTAGCAACCCCACAACCCCCCTTGTAAGTGGAATTTCGTAAAATTCTTATCTGACCTCTACTCGACGAAAGGAAGTTCCTACCAAATTTCGAGTCTCTACGCCTTATGGTTCCAGAGATAACGTGATGAGTCAATATATAGGTGGAAATCTATGCAGTACCATTCAGCTGGAACATAGAAGTGCTCAGCGCAATAATTTTTTTACCAATTAAAACTGAAACCTACCGCTGTTAAAAACACAATTAATACATAAAATTTCTATTATATCCCGTCGACGCTTTAATTAACCTCGCTTACGATCCGGGCCCCCATGCGGGTTAATGTGTACGGCGTACAAACTGACACCGTGACCAACAGTTTAACATGTTTGTATTTTTATTAAAGAAGCGTGAAATCACGATTACGAGCACAAGAGAATGGTAGTCAATCGTGTCGACGCAGCACTTGTACGAACGAGTAAATGTTTACACCTAGTCACGGATTTCACGGTTTGATTCAGTTGTGTTGTTATACGACGCTCACTTCGTAACGTAAGACGTAGAATTAATTATGTTGGGTCGGATTGTTTTCAATGAATGAAGTGACGGAACAAGTAGGACAGTAAAATCATTCTGTTGATAGTAAAATCTAGATCAAATAAATCAAAACGCTGGGACGTAGAGTATCGTTAAATTATTAAATTTGTTGTCTAGTTTGCCCGTCTGTATGAAAAATACTGAGTTGCCATAGGAACAGACAAATCTATATGTATAAAAATAATAAATGTTCCTTGTAATTTATTTGTGTTGTATAGTTTACCTACAGTTAAAAATCAAACAAGGGTTGCAGCATAATTGTTGTTCCAACATTCTTCTAGGAAGTGAGACGGAGACATTTTTTTTTGAAAATACCTCATTTGCTTGCCTCCGTATTGGCGGTAGGTCCTTTTTGCACGCGTATGAAACTGGCTAAGCCGGCTTTGTGACAATTTCCGCCCGACAATTGTGATAAGTAGCCAACATGAATACGTTCTATGTTGTCATAACGGCATTGTATAGATATAAAAGCAATGTTACTCAAACAAAGTTGCCCTTTATTACGTGTATATTGTTGAATGCGATATGCTAAGAGATTCTTATTTTATTTAACACAGAACTTTGTTAGCAATTTGAGCTTTTAGTTAAACTACAAAAGTAATACAGTAGTGCGAGCGTTTATTTGAATAATGTAGCTTTTTGATAAGCTTCTTTTAAATTTAAAATAAAATTACTCTTATCAGTCTGTTGATAGAAGCAACAGGTATAATTTTAACATTAAATAGTTAAAATAAACTCATAGTAAAAGTATTTTCAAACTTTAAATAAATTTTGGCTGAACGTTTACCATGCGTAGTAGGTAGTAAGTTCAATCAGAAAGCATTCTGCAATCGTTCGAATTATACATATAATTTTCAAATCTTTGTACCAATTACTTTTTTAATCCTTATTTCACTAACTAAGTGTATTATATAAAGAAGTGCAAAAGGGAAATATTTTACAAAAACACAGTACAGCGAAAATATCAACCCTTCGCCGTTCACTCTATACATCGTATATCGGCAACTAAGCATATTCCGAACCGCAGCCTTGGGATTTATTGCCTCGGTCTGGAATCGCCACTTGCGGCGGAGGAGTCACGAGTGGCTTCACTCAATGCGCGCCCGTCGCTCGTGACTCGCGGTGCCTTATTATAATCACAGATGAGCGATTGTTGCGGCCCGTAAAATGTATAATTTATAAAAGCGGAACGCAGAACGCGGCCCCATGGCGTGTTTGTTATTTTTCAGCGCCGCCCGAGTGTCCGAACCGCCCTCGGTTGTTTTAATAAGAGATGTATCGTCCGTCCCTCACTTCTCGACACCGTCGCTCCTTCCGTATAATCGATTCGTCGCCTCCTTATGAGGGGTTTTTGTGTTTATTTGCCACCTATTGAGCGTTTCATAATCAACGGGGATGTGTGTGCTGAATCAAGAATAAGTTGATAAGTTTGAAATGTCAAATGCACTTGAAATCAGTTATAAATGATTAATTTGATCTTGGCGTAAAATGATAGTGCAATACTTTCAATACCATACTGAATTAAAATAATTACTTCTTAGTACTTCTTAGTAGTAAATGTTTTCAGTGAAGGGAATGCTTAACCTAAAATTCTTGAAGGCGCTAAAGTTCTATGACGACTGTTTAAAATGTTATTAATAATTTGGACGGGCTTCTCGCTAGTTCATTCGACACATATAATATAAATTAAGGCCATTAAATAATAATAATAAGAACCTTTCACCGGAAGAGTTCGAGAAACATATGTGTTGAATGATATTACCTGAAGTTGTAATTTATTTCATTGCAGTGAAATAGTGTAGTTGTTATTTCTTAACTAGACCTTATTACTGGTGTCCGCGTAATCTTCTCTTCTTCAGTCTTTCTTTATGGTTACCATAAACTTACCATTACTATTCACACTGTTATAATACGATTTTTATACTGGCCATCCATTAATCGTGGCACTTGTTTAACTGGATAGTAAATTCGGATAGTTTATCGCTCCAAGATTTCGACGATAAATAATGCTTGTTAAATTTTTTTTAACGTTTCGAACAGTTACAGCGTTCCTCCTATTTGAATTTAGTCGTTCATAAAACAATCTATATTTATATATAGGTGGTATATGTTTCAGTACTTAAGAATAGAGTCCCTAAAGATTTAAGGAACTTTTATGCCTTTGACATAAAATATAACTCATAACATAATTGACTTACTTTCTGGCTACCAACAACAATTTCCAAACTCAGTTACAACAGGAGAAGATGGTATGAGCCTTCCTTCCTTCGTTCCTTCAGTGCCCTAACCTATTTAATAAATTGGCTTTATACATACATAAGTAAACTAGTTATTTGATTTGTTACTATAGATAAAGGCTTCTACTATTGGCTCAAGTTATCGTAGCTCAGTCAGCTTTTAATCCGTTTAGATTTATCTGAACAACAGATTGTACGCACTGTGACCATGGTAATGAGAATTATCCTATCACTAGTATGATTACTTACTAGCAATCAATTAACATTTCAATCAGATTTTTTTGTTGATCCATCCTAGAATCTAGTTTATTTCTAATAGTTAATATATCATAAGCTTTGCTAAAAATATTGATCAGCATTGAGGTTAGATAAAGACCAGGTACCAAAGCGACATGGTAAATGGCTGGCATTAAAAAGGACGAAGAACTATTAATTAAAAACAAAAATTACAAATTATAGTCGATTTGCGAACAAAACAAAACAACGTTGTGTTTATTCATAATTTATTAACCAAACCTCATCTATTTCATTAAAAACATTCTTGAACAGAAATTCGCATCATAATGTTTCGTTAATTATACGTTCGGGTTTAACACATTTCGTTTTATTTTTTGCTGCACGGTATTCGTTCTGAGGAATGTTCCATTCTTTGTCAGTACGAAAGGGACTTAGAAACCTTATATAGATAATTAAATTACCGTTTTTTAATCCATTATCAATTCATGTATCAATCATTATCATTATCAATTATTAGATTTGGTGCAATCAAAGTAGGTACCCGAGGCAATAAAATGATTGTTATCCATGTAGAGTATTTATGATTTGACACCGTGATGTCAATCGCCAACTGTTAGAAAAGTAATATTGGCAGTCCAAGTTTATTTTGTTAAAATATTTGTAATTGTTTTTAAATATATTGTATTGTATTGTAACATTTCGATAAGGCAGCATATAAAATTGTGGTAAGTAATTTTTACGCTTACAGCAGTTTGAAAGCAAAACTGAACAATATTCTCCTGTTACTGGATCTGGTCTATTAGCGTATAGAAAAAAAACCCTACCTGCGGCCAGCGGTCGCTTCACGGTCCAATGCGAGAAATTCAAGTTGCAATTTGGCGTCCATTGTGTTGGGAACAAAGGCGTGTGACGCGTTAATAACACAGGTGCATCGCTTCCAAAACTTTGGGCAAACTTTGTCGAAACGTGACCATTCCGTACTATCCCGTCGATGGCGTTCGTTTTGTTGAATCGGCGTCAAAGTCGGAAACTATTTGGGTCGTGTTCCCGTGCCCTTTTTGCGCCATTGTCCTCCGCGCTATTGGATTAGCCGCCGTCCGGGGCCCACGTTTCATTAATTCGTATCTAATTAGTTGCGCGATGCGGCCCCTCGAATTTTCGCGTAGCGTTTCGCCGCCATCGGCCGAAATGATTCCACATTACTGGGCAGATGTTAATTCAAATAAATGACGGCGCAGAAATTGATCGAGCGGTTTTTGTCTTGCCATTAGGGGATAGCGGGTTTGATTTTGGTCATTTTTATCGCTCGGTTTGGTCCGGTTTGAGTATTGTATGTTGTTGATAAATAATTGAAATATGTGTCTTATTTTAATTAGATCGTGCTAATTTACCTTATATGTCATCATTGATAGTAATTCATTATGAAGAAGCAGTATACCTTTTACGGTGCGACGAAATATAGCCATCAACTTGTCAAAAATTCTTTTTGGGGCCTAATGAGAATGGTAGCGATATTGACTTCCTTTTTAGATAAAATTTGTCATTCGTTTTAAATAGTTAAGAGATAATGGCATATTTTGAACACTGCTTAGTATTTTATCTTTTGTTTCGTTATCAAAGGTTATGTAGTGACTAAGTTATTTACGTTAGTCATTGTATATTATTAGCAATTAGATATAGCGTCTACTGTTATCCAATTAGAGCCTAACAATTAAAGCATTTATATGATGCCTTAACTGTAGTTACGTGTTTAATTCACCATTTAATTAAATAATGTTTTACTTAGAAAAATAGCATAGAATGTATTGAAACCTCTTTAAAAAAGAATGATTGCATATTTTTAAAAATCAGACTTCATATAGTCAATACCGAGCCATTTTCGAGAACACGTAGCATCTTAACGTCTTCGTTTATCGGTCGTTTTCAATGTCCTCGAAGGTGGTGAAGTGCAGGTTTGTTTTTTTAGGAAGGGTCAACTGGAAATGCAGAATTCCTAGCTTGGCGCCCTTTTTGACATTGACATGGGGGGGCATTACAAGTGGCACTCGATGCAATAATTAATGTTATATCGGTGTGGTCCGTTGTTTAACGTGACAGTATTGTGCTAACAAATTGTAATGAATCACTCCGCTAGACCCCACACTTTGATGTCTTTTTCGAAGAATTAAGCTGTTTTGTTTCTGTAAATTTATAAAATTGTCTTATTTGTTCTTTATATTTCTATGTATAACTTTTCTTAAAGTCATATATACGATTTTTTAAAGTCAAAGAAAAATATAATGATCCGTTAATTGATATTTGTTTGTATTTTGTTCATAAAAAAAGTAGTCTAAAGGCTAACGCTTACTACTAACAGTACTTGCGTTATGACATTGCTTATAATTCAGGGTACTTTAATAAAAATATCAATGAGAACACCCTATATAGTTAGTCACTAGTGAATATCTTCCCAAATGCTTTTTGTTTCTAATATTTAACGACTTGTTTCCAAATAAGGTTTCGTAAGCGAAGATCGTGGTGCCCTTTCAAACCATCCGTTTGGCAAACATCTTGCAATTTATATGTCAATTCTGAATCGTGAAGAGTGCAGTTGCTTACACAGTCGTGCATAGTCTTTTGAAACTTGAATGTTTAAATAGGTCATTGACCTTTTTTGTCTAAAAGAAAGTATCGGTTTTCGTACGATGTTTAAGTAAAGAATTAATAAATATATTGTAACCATATTATAAAAGCTATATATTTTTTAGTACAGATTAATATGATCGAGAGATTAATAGATCATATCTATGTAAACAAAACCTCATGTTAAACTTTAATAGTGTCAAAACGTGTAGCCCTCGTATTGGTAAAAGAACGTATGGCAGTTGACGTTTATCGGCTAAAACAAATAAGAGCATATTACGATTTGGCGTCATACGAACTAAGCTATGATAGTTTAATAACTAATACGCTAAAGTTACTATAGTTACATGGAGGTGACTTTTACGGTTTTTAATAATTTAATGTTGTTTAATGGATAATATTATATAGTCGAATCGATACGTAAATTAGACTATATTAGCTTTAAATTTATGTATTAGTAAACTACATACATTTGCCGTTTATATACTTTCGAAATACTTAGTTACAGTCATTACCCCACAAAATCGACTTATCATAGCTAACTTATCGCATTTAAAATAAAATACGCTTACTTGGTAGTAAAAATTTGTAATGGATTTTCGTTTTATGTACCTTAAGAGACCGTTTCATTCATTTTAGTTTCTCACATTTATAAAAATACTTATTTCAAAACAATAAAAACTTGTACACAACTACCCATGCCTCAGTATTAATCACAAGTGGCTTCAAAAATGAGCACGTGATATTATAATTTTCGACTATGGTCCAAATAAAGCCATAAAGAATGCATTTGTATCTGGCGCCATTGTCGTTTGACAACATACATTCCGTCTCTTATTTGGCTATAGGAAATTTTTACACCTTATATTTTAATAGGGAATAAATACTAGTAACTCATGTTATTTAGTGATTATGTTGTTTTGAAATGGCATAAGAATTTTTAAAATCAGTCCAGTAGTTTTCGAGTATGTTCGTTACATGAAAAAATAAAAATCTTTGATCTTTCCTCATCAGCCTTTGAAAGTCCACTGCTGGACATAGGCCTCCCCTAATACACCCCTATCCATTAGGGGGTTTTTGGACCGTATCCCACCACGCTGGTCCAATACGGGTTGGTGGGTGGACCGACTTTTTACAGGCCCATCCGACGCATGGATCGTCTTACTTATTAGACAATATGGGTGATCGGCCCAAATTGCCCTAACCAACTAGGAAACATTATTGAAAATTTGTTGAGTCCCTACAGGATTCGAATCCACGACCTCCGGTTTCTAAAGCACACACCCATACCACTAGGCTACGTAAGAAGTTATGATGATATGTATATGTGATCTTTAAATTATTACAATAGAAATATGCATTACGTTCTTCAAGTTTACCTATGTCATTGTTGAGTTTCTTTTCATGTGATATATGGTATTTAAAATACGATACCCATTGTATAATGACTGTATTTGTTTAAAGGCTCATAGTAAATACATCTCATATTATTTACACGAAGCAAACAAAAGTTGCCTCATGAAATTGACCAAGACATTAGTGTCATATTTCTATTGTAGAGTGTCGGAATTTTTTGTCCGGAACGGCGCGAGTGTGACATCTGTCTTAATTGTCTAACAGCTTTCTGGTCAGTGTTTAGGGTTCCTTATCCAAAGGCTAAATTGGCTCTGTCCCTATATTAGCTAAGAGTGTTTTATAAACCGTGACAGGTTACGTAACGAATGCTATAAGTTCAAATTCAATTAATTTTTTGGGGAAATTTATACAGCAACAGGAAGACAATTCATAAAATATTGACAAGTATTATTTAATTTAAATAATAAACAATAATAATAAAACTTACATGTAAGTCCGACTCCGTGGTCTAGCGGTATTGGCCCTTGTCCTATAAACAGGAGGTCGTGGGTATGAATCCCGCGGGAAAACAATTTTGTGTTATCGTTGTTTTCTGGTTGGTTAGGATAGCTTGGCCTGATCACCCAATTGTCTGAAAAGGAAGATGATTCATACGTCGGATGGGCATGTAAAAGTCGGTCCGCCCACCGACCCGCATTGGAGCTAGCATGTTGGGATACGGTCTTAAAACCCCCTAATGGAGAAGGCATGCATTAGGGAGGCCTATGTCCAGTGCAGTGGACTAACACAGGCTGATGAGTCAAGTTTTGACAAAACATCATTTGTTACATTCTATAGATTATGGTATGGTACTGAACACGTCGTGTGCGAATCCGACTCGTGCTTGGCGCGTTATTATTATTTCCTTAGTCTGTGCATTTCTGTTAAAGAATGCGTCCGAAAATGTGATTTCACTTTCGAGAGCTGTTTGTTATCCGTTATCGCTTGCACAGTGTAACAAGTATGACTAATGGTCGCAAATTGTCGCCGGTATGCACGTGCAATCGTATCGCCTTTTGTTCTAACGCTGTTAGCCGATTTGTTTAGGTGCATTATGATACTTAAGTTTGTGTTACTCATAGAAGCATCTATTAGTCACATTCTATAGTTTTTGCACTTATACGTGGACTACGCAATATTCAACTAGAAAAGCACTAAGAAAAGATTTATGCAATTATTATGCATAATACACGTATATGTATTTGTATAGAAGTACTGACGAATTCTGCCTCTATGTAAATACTTATGTATTGTCACGGTGGTTATTAGTGTCTCTTATTAGTTTAATGCAGTAATGACGCATAGTAACGTGGCTATGAGAAAATGTTTATTAAAAATCTTTTTAGCACCTTTAGCAGATTAATTTCTACAGTCTAGTCTAGTATAATAATTCTTCATGACGAGCTTTAAGACTTGAATTTGGCATGTATGTAGATACTAATGCATTTATCGTAGTAGACGTTTGTATTTTCACTATATTCAGGCAATATTTCTTATACTTGTGATCCTTTGAAATAACAATCGTCCTAAACCGTTTTGTCTGTCTCCTATTCCGGGTCTAAATATCTTTACTTGGACATTATTATTTTTTATCGCGTTTAAAAGACTTTTTACAATTGTTAAATGAAAAAGGACAGCTATAAATATTTAAAACCGTAAAGGGGTCGCCAGAAGTAAAAAACTCACACCGCAATTCGTCCATAGCCTTTTTGTTTCATGATTGTAAAACGAGAGATTTAGCATTCATTGTACTTCTGTTAAATTGCTTTTGGGAGCTTATTTGGCGCTATGGGTGTTGCCTTTTCAACGTGATATTGCCTAATAACTGTTTTCCAGTTTTTTTGTTAATGTGAGGACACGTGTTTCATGATTTTAGACATTTATTTTACTAGATTACCAATGTTTCTTATTGTTACGCGATTGCTATACATTATATTTAAAATTAATTCTTTTGTTCTTTTCGTTCATTATTCGTTCCTGCTTCTGAGTAGATTTCTCTGAAATACTAAAGGTTGACTGGGAGATAATGCCTGTGGCATTAAGTACGCCTTTTGTAACATTAGTGCAATAAGCTTATATTAATAAAAAACGGTGCGACTCACTGTCCTGAAACGTCAGGATATGTTATATTATAAATACGCGAAATAAATAAGCCTACGAGATAAGCCCTTGAAAGTATTTTGTTTATTATATGTGATGAAATTATTGGCAGTTAATGGGTCGTCTTTTTTTTATTTAAAGTGATCGTTTAAGTTTGCAAACAGAATTGTTTAAAACGCATATGGCGCGAAACGGTATCAATTAACTTCGTATTCCTGGAAAGAATTAGTTCAAACTCACGAAACGGGTTACAAAAAATATTATCGACTGGATCTATTATTTAGGGGTGGGTTTTATCTGTAGCTCGATTGCTTGAAACAGCGGAACGTCCGTTGAAATAGAGGATACCGCCGTTTCAGGTAGAATTCGACTTTTATCGAGTCGTTTTTAGTTTTTTGTCCGTGCTTTTGTTATAACGTATCCCTTTGGATGTATTAATCGCGTGTTTGGACCGAACCGCTCATTATACGTAAAATGTTGGGCGTTTCGCATACGGGTGCCCGCTTATTACGTGTATTCTATTAGAATATGCTCGTGTTATTACCGAAATAGGGTAGACCGCTAAATATTTTATAATGACGCAACGGGGTCATCGTTTAACTTGATGCTGGAGCAGCTAACTGTTTGGCTCGCCTTAATTATGTACACCCTAAACGTTTTTGCCCATCGTTTGTGTAGTCGGTTGTTTATTTGATATGTTGCATTTGTCTAAATTAATACCTATTCGTATTTGGTTAACGGTTAATGTAAGTTTGAATGTGTAAGGTTAGCTCTTGCGAGGAAAATAAATTGTTCAAATCGTTGCGATATGTCATTTGTTGGTTTTGTAGTTTAACTATATAATAACCTAATAGCAAAAACGTTAAATGACTTTTTATTTACACAAATTTATGTTTTTCACAGCTGTTTCCAGATCCATCTTTTTATTGTTTACATTAAATAACCTTGTTTTACATTAAATAACCTTATTGTACACTACTCCAAAAAAGAATGCTACAAACATCAATCGAGTTTGATGTTTATTGATCTGATTTGCAGTTTAAAAATATGACTGAAAAGCCCTAAATTAATTTCTCGGTCCATCGAATTCAATGTCTTCTGTGAAACGATATCGAATTAAAACGTCTTAGACGTATTCTGATAAAAAGGCGAACCGGATATTGCATTGTCGACATATACATAAATCATAGCGCAGACCGACTCTCAATGCCATTCGCACTCCGAAGCCCCCGTCACGCTTTGTCGGTCTCGGGTTCGAGTCGGGCGTCGGAAATGAGACGAAATTTCCCAAAGAATTTGTGCCCCCGTGTTTGTGTACGAATATTATTTGTCAACGGACCACGTTGTCGGCACAATGGTCCGAGCTGCTGCGACCCGCCCCCGGAAAGAATCAATTATGGCCGCCCAAAGTCGTGGGACGCGCCGAATGGGCGAAATGTTTGTTTAATAACATCACTACGTGTACAACAAAAGTTTGTGATAAATATTGCTGTCTGTTGATTTTTTTTAAGCTTTAAAAAGTTTTTGATATATTTGTAACTTTTGTTGTATAAAAACTGCCTTTTTATGATTTAGATTCATAATACGTTATGCTTCCTTCCTTTTGCTTCCTTACGAATAAAATTTTCGGTCTATATTTTATAGTTAACGCCCTCAATAATAAAGGATTTCACACCATATATACTTGCCTTCGTCAGTGTATTTAAATGTATTTTTAGTTTCTTATTATCTTTTCTTAATATATTTATTCCTTTATAAATCTTAATTTATTGACGAATTTTTTTTGCTAATTAAAAGTAAACGCAAATATTTAAAGGTTTGCCTTTGAGTTAGTAGAAAGTAAACTTTAATATTAACTCCCAAAATCAGTGAAATTGTAGCAAAAAAAGATTTAAAAAAATACATGTATTATAAATCACCACGAATTTGCCTTTCTTGTCTGGAAGTAATAAAGTCAAAATTTATGTAACATTGATATTTTTATCTTAATTTTTGACTATTTATATTTATATCCAAGTAGCCACGCCTAGACGATGTTGATATCTACTGTTCAATGATCGTAAAATATCTTTAAATTACCCATCACATTACAAGCATTGAGATATGAATATCCGTTTTAATTATAACGGCTTCTTCGTATTCGCGGATATAATTATGGGAAATTAAAGTTTTTATGATATCTCCTATATTGCTGCTCTCAATTACCTATATTTAATTCATACTACGTATCGAAACACCCTTGTAATCCCTCTGAGCGACGCTCGTGACATTTTTATGTATTTTCCCAGCACACGGCACGGTAGCTACATCCCGCGTTGATTATTCAATTACTATGCAGTTGGTGTAACGCTAAATGTGCTTTGAATAAGTCTCTAAGGTTGTTATTGTTTTTTTATCCGTCTCTGGTTGCAATGTTATAACAGAGAAATCATGTGAGTTGTATACCTTTCTTGATAAATATGCTATAGTGATGCACGCGTTTCGTGTTTGTATTCGTATTTACGACTTTAATGTACATGATGATGTTAATTTAATCTTTGTTTAATTCATGTTATGATAGCATTTTTGTTTATGTTACCTTGTAGCTTCTATTTACACCTTATCAAAACGTGTTGGATTATCAAGTAACAAATGAGAATTTATTCCACGTTCGAGTTTTTAGATGTGTTGTATATTCTTTAATAAAATTATTTCTGAATTAACTTGAAATGTCATTACACTCAAATACCCTTATAAAATATAATCTATATTACGATGTTTAGAACCCGTTCAAAAGTATTAACAAGTGTTTTGCTGTCTTCTTTGTTAAAGTTTTCACTATATTCTGTTATAATTTACTTTCCCATCAGTAATGTAGTTGCTTATAATCGCAACATACACCTCATCGCGCTTCATTATTAAGTCAAGTGTTGTGAGCGATACCCCCAATAAAAACCAATTTTATAACCGTTTCCTCCGCAGCTTCGTTTGCATTCGTCCCGTGAACTTCCAAATTCCTAATGCCTATATTTGTTGATCTTTTTTGTTCTTTATTGTTTGGTTTATGATAATAGGTGTTCGTTTTGTCGCCGCAAAGGAGCGGGAGCGTTACAGTGTGAAACTTGACGCCTTCGATGACGTATCGCTAGTTTTATTGAGGCAGTTGATTTAGCGAGGTTGTGTGGTTTTCAATATAGTATATTGATAGCGTTCACATACACCTCCGTTCCACCGAACACGGCGCCGTTAAGAAACTTAATAAGTACACAGAACGCGGTATTAAGATTGTATTAAATTTAAATATTTCTCTGCGCTTATAGCTACGTTTAAGAATATGAACAGGTTCCGATAAGATACGTTGGAGAGTTCAGGTTATCAAGATGGTCGTATATTTTTTTTTCTTTCACGTTTAGAAACACATTAAGATAAGCGACGTAACGGGATGTGGGTTAATAGTCGAGATATACCGCCTCAACAATGTACCGACCCGAACAATAATCGTTTTTCGTAACTTCACTTTTATGTTACACAAACGGAACTCGCTGAACGTTTAACCTATGTAACATTCCGTCGGTTTGAACGCAAGCAAAAACGTCTCTCATTAAAAGTAGCCAACGTAGGCGAGACCACTTGAAACTCCACCGGTGAAATATCAGCCAACTCGGAAAGTGCTCGAAGGGGGAAGTACGTCCATTACTCCCCATTGTGCCTGACAATAAGAATTAACTAGCGTCCGATAGGAGCGGCGACTTCGCCAACTGCCCGCTGACCAATTCGCGCACCGCTCACGTAATAGTTTTGTTGTTATCCCCGTAACCGCTCTTCACAATCATCCCGGGCGATATTAAAAAGATTTGGCATTAAGCCACCGAGATATCGATCTTCGTGCCCGTCCAGACGGCTATCGAAGTGCCTCGAGTGCCGCAAAGGTCGCTTTAATGACTCCCCCATGTTTGTGAGTCTCGCGTTATTTATTCACTCCGCAAGTGGAGACGACTGTTGGCGTTGTTAATTTTATCGTTCCGAATTATTTACTCCCGCGTTTGTATCTGTCCGAGGCGAATATGGACCTCGCGCATGACGAATAAATTCCATTAATCAACGGTTTTAAAGTGACTTTCCGTGTATACGCCGCCTTTATCTCCGCGGTCCGGTCATAGTCAAATTCGAATGTAAATGTAATCGCTCTGCGCTCGGCGAGGATCGTATTTTAAGGAGTTTACACATGTGAGATCGCTATCGGTGTCGATGCGGGCTTATTTTTTGGCGAATTCCGTACAAGAATGTTGCGTTGGAGCTTCGGTAATTAAGTTAGAACGCGTGAAGGGCGATACCGGCGATACAATCGCAGGTGTCGCCGCTTTATGGGGTTCCTGCCAAAAACAATGGAAATGGCAAAAAAGGCCGTATGCGGGACACGGGGCCAGGTATGGAGGGTGCAGGGGAGTGCGCGCCCCGGCGGGGTTCCACAATTTATGATTGCACCGTGTCAGGGTGTTAATGAACGCAGCCTGTTGCCCTTTATTGAGATAACGCTCGCAAGCGACGGTTGGCTCGCGTCGTTACTTACGACAAAGCCCTGTATCGCGTGCCATTTTATTTAAACTTATTCGATTCATCCGATTTATTGTTCCTCAATAAGTCTTTTAAAACAACAGACCAAGTTTAAGATCTTTAATATTTCAACTAGCGACCCACCAATTCGCACGGGTGCTATGCTGAAAAAAAAATACACGTTGAGCATGTGCTATACTTACAAACTTTCAACTTCATTTACTCTTTCTATTAAATAAAACTGCATCAAAATTCGTTGCGTACTTTAAAAGATTTAAGCACACTTAGGGATTTAGGGGCAGAAAAGGCCACTTTGTTTTATACTATGTAGTATAAAACAAAATAGCTAAGTAACTATTAGCCATTATATTAATATATCCAGATTTTAATCAGCCTTAAAAGTTTTTATATCATCTAAGGCTGCCCACAGAATGAAAAGTTAAAAAAATATTTTTTTTTTACTTATAAGTTGATAAATTATTTACGATGAATAACACTGAGTGCTTAATATTTTAGATAATTTATTATAAGTGATATAAACATCTGTTACTTATAATTTTACAATAATATATTTTTTTATAAAATTCGTCTGCTCACGGCATCAGTTGTCGTTCACAAATTTTGTTTTAAATACCTTTTGGCTGGGAACACACACGCTTACGCCCACCTTTTGAATTTATAATATTAATGCTACTTAAGCTTTCTATCGACACGCAAAGTTTCTCTAAGTTCCATGAATTTAAATAGCTTTAGTTAGTCGGCCTTTTATGGTAAATTATTGTAATAAAATACACTATGATTTGATTAAATAGTAATTTTTGTTAGCAGTCAATTTTAATTATTTTCTACTAGTAATGGAAACAAACGGAATGACAGCTTTTGAATTAATTGCGCTATTCTTATAGATTACTTATAAATTATGAAACTTACTGAATATAATTGTCGGATTAAATAATTTAATATCATGATTGTGTATATTTGTGTGTATGTTTGCTAACATCATCATCATCATCATCAGCCTTTTGATAGTCCACTGCTGGACATAGGCCTCCCCTAATACACCCCTATCCATTAGGGGGTTTTTGGACCGTATCCCACCACGCTGGTCTAATGCGGGTTGGTGGGTGGACCGACTTTTTACATGCCCATCCGACGCATGGATCATCTTACTTTTCAGACAATTGGGTGATCGGCCCAAATTGCCTTAACCAACTAGGAAACAACAATGAAAATTTGTTGAGTCCCCGCAGGATTCGAACCCACGACCTCCGGATTCTAAATCACACGCCTATACCACTAGGCTGTGGAGGCAGTCATGTTTGCTAACACTCTCTAGTTAATGAAACTTCCTAATATAAGGCTTCCTTGTATAAGCCATTCAATGGTAATACACACATATTATATATGTGTATTATTTATTTACATATATTATGATGTATTACCTCTAAAGGTTTATACAATTTTCTAATGTGAATATTACATAGGTTATTTTAAAACAGGTTAAAGGTAATAGGTTATTTTAGGTTTTGAAGAGTGCTGTTCAAAAATCTCAGATTCATCAAAGGTTGTGTAAAACGAACTGCCCTAAAACATTCGTCATTCTTCTTAAGTCATAATAAATACAAAAAATGGATACACTACGAAAATCGTAATACAAAATAAAATTTATTTTCCGTTTATCGTAGATCGATTCATATTTATAGTTATTTTTATATGGATTAACATTTTACGGTTTTTATTACTATGAATTATTTCTAACAAAGTTTTGTATTGTTTCAGGTAATGATTTTATGTAATAATTTTTGAAGGTAAGGTATAGTAATTTTGCTTTAATTGTATATTTCATAGTCTTAATAGGTTTTAAAGAAAACATGTTTAAACACTCAGTAGATGTGCGTAACACTTGCTTTTAAGATATGTTTTTACTGTTTGTTTCGTTATGTATTAAATAACAAAATTAAATTCTGACGTTCCTGTGTCGCAAAATTATATTTTCATTAAAACAACGGAAAATTCAAAATTTCGCAGTAATGTTTAATCCCGCTTGTAATTGGTCGCGAGCGAACATTTCGTGATCAAACATTTCTCATCGAATTTGTCCGGATTATAGTTGACTAGTGGAAGCTCTGTCCGGATGGACAAATCTGGGGCACGTCAATTCTCAGTATTAATATTCGAATGTGAAATAATTATATATTGCATTCGATTTTGTACTGTAATTAGTAATTATTTCGTATATTCCGTTCCTGATAAATTACGAATTTCATTCAATTTTGTTCCAATTATGTAAAGATACAGATATTTATAAGTCCATAAAATTATTTATTAAAAACTCGCCTCGGAATTGAAATGAGTTATTTTATTCTATTTAGATGTATTTTTATGAGAATCCAGCAGTATGATGTAGTATGTACAAGTAAGACTATGCAAATCTGTTCTCAAAAAAAAATTAGAAGAGAGTTTTTTACATAGATTTATCTCGTTATTTTCAGCGTGGTAGGATATTGTGCTTGTGCAAATTAATTAATGATAACATCTTAAAATGACCTTGATATCACCGGAAATGCTGTATATTTTTAAAAAAATTTATTATCATTACCCTTTTTCAGCTTAAGTATATGCATTTCGCTAATAAGAAATCAAATATCTTAACAAATCCAACTTGACTATCAGATTTGTATATAAAAACACCCCTTTTTAATATTTTACTGTTTAATTCTATAATAAAATTGTACAATTGAATTGTGTTGAATTAAAAAAATTAAATACAACGAAATTGAAACTTTTTTAAAATTATTGCATGTAATTTAAGCCTCCGTAGCCTAGTTGTATAGGCGTGTGCTTTAGAAACCGGAAGTCGTCGATTCAAGGGGGACTCAACAAATTTTCGTTGTTGTTTCCTAGTTGGTTAGGGCAATTTGAGCCGATCACCCAATTGTCTGAAAAGTAAGATGATCCTTGCTTCGGATGGGCATGAAAAAAGTCGGTCCACCCACCAACCCGCATTGGACCAGCGTTGTAGGATACGGTTCAAAACCCCCTAATGGATAGGTGTGTATTAGGGGCGGCATATGTCCAGCAGTGGACTATCACAGTCTGATGATGACTCCACTTTTCTTAGATATTTTTGACGTTAATCTTGTTAGAATGATTTTCATTGTAAATTAATCTTGCCAGTTAGCATATTTGTATTAGAAACAATAAACTTCTACCTGATACATTGATTTTTTTAAACTAAGTTGTGTTAAACTCTGTAGAATTTAACAATAAAAATATGATCATCATTCCGCGAAGCTATCTCGCGGTGTCACCGGCACTCGGTTGGAATAGCGCCTTGCTAAGGTAACGGGAGCGAGCATTACCCCGTCATAAATTGGCGGAGACGCAAGCAAATGAGATGTCCCAACGCGTCCCATTCCAGACATTGCTAGTTTCTGCCTCGTTTCGTCTACTTTAAAACCTGACGGATGCACGATTACGTGATGCAAATCATATTTCTTTTAACATGTAAGTGAATAGATCTTTGTTAATTTTACCACGTTCGCGTGGGATTCCAGAAGCGTGAGAAGAAGTATCGTGTGTGACAAACATATGTGAGTTGGCTGCCTCCCTGCGTTAGTGGGTGCTGTTTCTGGGTTTGAAGCTTCTGGTTGTGGGTTTTAATTCTGTATAGACACCCTTTTGAGCTATCGATGTGTAGCTAGTTGATTGGTACTTTATTGGTTTGACTATGAGTTATAAATTTCCGGAGAAGTGCGTGAATTGGCTTATGAAAGGGTGATAAACGTCGTGAAGACTATATTCGATAGGATTTCAGTAAGTCTAAATTAGTCTTTCGTCTTTATAATACAGTTTTCTTCTTAGGACTATGAAGTCGAGAGCCAGTTACTCCGGAGAAGAACTGTTAATCACGTCAATAGCAGAAAGAGCGAATTGAAAAAAAGAAAGAAAAATCGTCTAATTAAAGAAAGCAATGTTTAGAATAAACGCAACAAGTTAATAATATAATAAATATTATGCTTTTACTTTGCCGACTTAATGTTTTAGTTTTGTTTACACATGTTATGTGAAACTTGATAGTTTATTTATTTCATGAATGTTTAATGGTTTTTCATATAACTTCATATGACTTCAAACTTTTAAATATGTTCATACATGCTGTACTTTTGTTGAATTTTTGATAAAAGTAACATCTTGAACAGAATCTTACTCAAAGTATTTGTATGGCCGCTCATAAGCCACTTGCAATCATGGATTTTCTTTATACCTCTCTCGTACAGTACATGTTGAGTCGTCATAGTTACTCGAGTAACATGAAATAGGGACCTATCTCGCGTTACGATGTGTCCTAACAAGTAAATTACACGCTTTGGAAGTGTTTGCGGACGGCCTATGGCTGCCTTCATATTCCGTAACTAGAAAATGGATGATTCCAGTGCGCACTTGCCCCCACTCCGTACATACCTCGCCATCTCGGGTATTAAAATAGATTATTTATTGCGTTGTTAGACGCTTTTGCGTTTTAATAAATATTACCTTTACATTTTATATCCGCGCGTATGATGTGAAAATCTACTGTGTTAGCGGATGTAATTATTTATCTATGTTTGAAAATATATTAAAATTAATAATAAAGAATAAAGTATTTAATTGTTATAGGAGTGATTATTTTTTTTTGTTCACTAATAATTCTCTTTTATGAGAATTATGCGTAGTCATAAAAACTAGTACGAAGTGTTATAATGTTTTAAAACTAATAAAATGATACTATCATTGCTCTTAATTTTCTTTTATAAGCAAACAGACTAAACAAACTTTATTGATACATTGATTTATATCTTTTAAGTACATAATACCTTTTTACGTTTTACAATAATAAAGCGTCAAACTAATAAATAAATAATTCAATTGCCTTATTAGAGTTCCAAGAAAACATTTACGTTTTAATTTTCCAGCACTAAATCGTGCATGTCTCGGTTTTCATTTCACTTTGTTGTAACCGCTGTTGATTTTACACTTCAGAATTTTAAGGTGCGTATACACTTACGAGACTAGTGTATATTGTAACGCTCGCGATATATATGTAACTGTAAGCGAACACATAGCGAAAACTTAGTAATTACACTACCGAGACACTAGCTGCGTGTACAATAAGCAGTTGTTCTTTATACAGTTGCCAAATACGATCTACATTAATGTACGTCAACTCGTTGAATTCAATAGTCTCCTTTTTCAGTAGTGCGTCTGGGGTTGTGCCGCGGATCGTATTTCTATCATAAATCAATAATGTCTTTCGGTTTGTAAGGCACCGTAACCAGCCTAATTACTAGGTAAACGAGACGTAACATTCCATGTATCAGGACGGCGAGTGGATTCATGGCGTAACACTTTCTTAATCATCGTGTTAGCCTCATTGCTGTCATCAATAAAAAAAACTGTAACGTCGCTAAACGAATGACCCTCTTATTGGTCCAAAATCGCGTGATAACCCATGCTTTGTGAAAACCACTAATATTGATTTACCTTTTAGTGCAATTATGGTTCGATACTGTTATGTCGTAAAGGCCGACTCTTATTCGAATTTGGTATACACGAATCTAATACGACCATGTTGAATCACGGTTCGGTTTGTCTCAAGTGTACGCACCTTCAATACGAGGTATCTTAAAGAGTTAATCCGAAGGTTGAGGTTACCATTGTTGGGGCATAATTTTGAGTATTTCCTTGACGTGTGAAAAATATTATTGAAATGTACGCGTTAGATGTTCGTCTACACGAGCTCACCGCTCTATCGTGGTTGCACAATCATACGGTTGCCGTCTTTCGGGGGTCAATATATGGGCATAGACACTGCATTCGAGTTCCCACGACTATCTCATATTGAGCGAAGCTAGTGACGCGACGAATAAGCGGTTTGGTTCATAGCATCGGATGAAGCTGTTCCCAACGTCATGACACGCGATAATGCCTTTCCGCGTTGCATGATTTCGCTTCGCGGGACAATGATTGTAGGATAATGTTTTCATTGCGTGTTGTGTTGTGTCAAAGTCGATGGCACTCGTGTCCCCTTTGACGGCTTCGTTTAGAGAAGTATGAGTAAATAATAAACAGCGATAGTGTGTTTTGCTGTGTAAGATGTAGGAGGTACTTAAACCTTTAATATCCGCATGTATACTTTAATAGGTATGTTAATGACTTGCATACTGTAACTAATTGAACTTGACACAAAACTTCACCTAAGCTAAACAAAGTATAGATGAAAAAAACGTTGTTATCAGTTTTGGTCACTCAGTCATTGACAATTTTGTAACGTGAACGCTACTTTTTTCTATTCGATACACCGATAATTTTATCGCAAATTGGTACATCGTATGTTGAAAGCTAATGTAATTATATATAGTTGTAATTTTTTTCAGAGAGCGGATACCCGTTCAATATTTCTCCTCCAGTCGCTCCAGACAATGAAACCGCCCCGGGACAATTAGGCGGTTTCGCATATAATTACATTTCAATCACAGCCGGGCGCTGCACCCCACGCCGAGATGATTGCATGTTAACCGTTAAAACGGCAATTTGCCGAGCTGCAGGTGCCGCGTACGAATATTAATACAATCCAATATGCGTTAATCCGTTAATATCGTTTTTATCACTGTTTACACGCTCATCTGGTCGATGTGGGCTTATTTGTTTCGTAGATGTGTAATATTGACTGCCTTTATGGCATTGTGGTGTTGGTACTCGCTCTGCAAACTTGAGGTCGTATGTTTAATTTCTACGGTGTTATTATTGCCTAATATTATTAGTTATTTGTATGTATATATTATTAGTTACTTGCTGTATCGGTTTCTTGCTCATCAATAAAAATGTTAAGTGACATAGATTCATTACATCTAAAAGGACTCTTAATTCTATTACTTTCTTTGTAATTAATATAATTCGCTTGCTCTTTAATATTTTGGTTACTTAATAATTTCTCACTCAGAAATCTAAGCGAGTATCCACAACCTATATATCATTGTAATCACAGGATGTTCCTTAACTACTATGTTAATTTTAAATAAGGCATTATTTAACGTTACTAATAATTAGTTAACCTTCAACTTAACGCACCAACTATCGCTTAGAAATTCGATGCATACCGATGACGTCATCAAGTGAGCGATGTGAAGCTAATAAATCATACATCAACTAAATATTAAACGTGTACACACGTCTGTGATCATTTTGATGACTAAGACAACTTACACGAGATTATACAATAGTTATCTTGCTTAAGAATGTAATAAAAGTCAAAGCAGACAGAACAGATTTTTAAGTGGTCCATAACTAGAGGCGCGTAACCATTATTCCACTTGTCAGCTGGATTAATTAATTTTTTTTCTGATATTAGAGTAGTCAAGACGCCCTTTGACCCAAACAGGTAATATTAGCAAGGAAAAAATCAAAGCCATAATGGTATTTTGAGGTAAGCAAATATTTTTAAATCATACATTAACTTGGCGTTCTCATTTAGCTAATTGGAATTCCCTTAATGTAATGTTTTAAAGAGATTTCGGTACTTAATATTAATAACAGATTGCACAATATATGCGTGCACCGTTCCGTATTGTAAATTGCCTTTCAGTCTCATCGTTAACGAATATTGAACGACGACAGGATCTCGGGGAGAGTACATCATTGCACTCAATCGCCAAAGACTGCCCAAAGTAAGCGAGTTATAATAAGCGCGTGATCGAAATGAGACGATAAGGGCCCAATCGGAAATCTTGCCGAATTTTCGAGTTACCCGCCTATTAGGAGGCGGTGTTCCTGCAAGGGATTCTTTACTTTGATACGGGATCCAATCATTACCAGGGCAGAGCGCGGTCTTCGATGTTTCAAGTCAACTTTTTTCCCCCCAGCTCGCATGATCTCCCCGATTAACCGGCCCCAAAAATGTGGTAAAGTTTAAGATGCATCAAGACCCACTTGACTGTTTAACTCTCGTGAGCTGCCTTGAAGCTCAGTAAAGAGCTAAGCGAATACAATTAAATTTCGCAGCCGAGCGTTAAGTGCGTCCCTTGCAGTCGATTCAAATGTGATTTTATATTCCTCTTACGAGTTTCGTGTTTTATTTTATATTTTTTTATTGGTTCAAGCCGTAGTTACTTTATTGTTCCGCGCGTCTCGCGTCGGGATGGCTCGTTAACGCGACCTTTCGGTAATTTATTGTATCCCCTTGAGAAAATACAATTTCCAATTCGAACTCCAATAAATTTTAAGCTGCGCGCATTTCATTGGTATGTGTTTGTGAATTACTTTTTGGACTCACGCGCCGTTATGATAAGGTTGGAAATGGTGATTCGATCGAAAAGGCGTACCTTCGTTAGATACGGAATATTTGTCAGTGATGGCTAATTCGTTTTAATAAACTTCGAAGTTTTAATATGCAGCGTCTTGTAAGAGATCGTGTTAGATCCATTATAACGTATCATTAAAAAGTTTAATAATTTCAAATTTTAATTTTATCAAAGTTGCAAATTATTGCATATAAATGTAACATAAAAAATATCTAAGAAATAGTTCACAGTTTAAATGTCTTTTTATTCATTTTGAATCATTGAACGTTATACTTGTTTGTTATAAGGCGAAAGGAATCCAAACAATTCACACGGTGCGCGGGAGCCGGCGAGGGAAGGTGCGAAAATAAATTTATTTATAATCAGCCGATCTGTTGTTACCTAATTGGCATAACAGCGGGGCGCTCTGTTAACGAACGGTGCAATATTTTGTTTAGATCATGTTAAGCGTGCTATTGATTTTTTGCGCTTGTATAAATCAACGCCCTGGGAAGTTGGCTGGTGTAGAAACAACATCAATATCGTTGTTGTTTTTAACTGCCTCTGAAAAAGTGGAGGTCGTGGGTTCGAATCCTGCGGGGACACAACGGCAATTTGGGCTGATCACCCAATTGTCTGAAAAGTAAGATGATCCATGCGCGGATGGGCATGTAAAAAGTCAGTCCACCCACCATCCCGCATTGGACCAGCGTGCTGTGATACGGTCCAAAACCCCCTAATGGATAGGGGTGTATTAGGGGAGGCCTATGTCCAGCAGTGGACTATCACAGGCTCATGATGTATGATGTGTGATGTATCGTTGTTGTTTTTACAATCGATAAACCTAACAATTTGAAGGACGTGTTAAGACATGAAATAAATGTAATATTATCGTAAAAGAATTTATATATTTTTTTTGCTTTTGTTTAATTTGTTTAGGCTAAGGTATGTATTGGAAAGCTTCGTAAAAGGTTTTTTTTTGCTCAGATCGGGTTATAGTTAGCTAGCATGAGGCCGTAACAAATAATGTATGGTTCTATTAATCACTGGCTAGTTCGTTTGAGATTTATCCCGCACCTGTTGCGCCAATTACTTACTGGAGGCTTAGACAGAAAAAAGTGATAGCTAAAATGCTATTTATAAATTATCGATTTTGCTATTGTTTAATAATTTTTATGCCATATTTATGGATCTATTATTCTTCTTATATATAAATGTAATTAAAAATTTAAATTAAAATTTTTGATATCTCAAGCATGAAAATTTAAATAAGTTCCGGTTTGTTAAGACAATTTGGACCGATCACACAATTGTTTGAAAAGTAAGATGATCTATGCGTTGGATAAACATGTAAAAAATCCGTCCACCTGCCAGCCCGCATTGGACCAGCGAAGTGGGATACGGTCCAAAAACTCCATGATGGACAATGCGTGCATTAGGGAAGGCCTATGTCCAGCAGTGAACTAACATAGGCTGATAATGATTACTTTATATGTATATAAAAAAAAACTTTTTTCCTATTCATTTTAGACCTTTAAAATAATGATACTTTATTAACAGAAATTACTGCTTATGTTTCTTTATAATTTATTTTTAAATACGTTCTTAAGCAAATCGGTTAAAATGCAACAACATATTCTTCTACTTAATCCGCCAATGAACGATCGTTTGCATTAAAATTGCATCCGATCAATTACACTATCGCACTCTGATTGAAAAGTAATAATGCGAGTCGTTTTCTCACCATCGAGCAAATTGCTTGCAAACATGTGATTAAGACCGGTCCATATTTGCACGGCGCCCGTTCCATACGAGCTGTTATGGCCGACTTTGTGCTGTTTCTGCCTTGGTGTTTTGTTTTTAACAGACGTTTATTTTAAAACGAATTCCCCTGTATAAGTATTGATAACATTACCTTGTGAATGTCTAGACTAAATCTATTCTCTTGGAAGTAATTAGGCGAAAAAATATATCAGTACGGCTGTTTAAATAGTGCTTTTACTTTAAGTGTTATCCGTTGGTCAAATACATCATCATCAGCAGCAGCCTGTGTTAGTCCACTGCTGGACAAAGGCTTCCCCTTATTTAGGATTTTTTGGACCGTATCCTTCCACGCTGGCTTATTGCGGGTGGGTGCACCATTTTTTATTTGCCCATCCGACGCATGGACCATCTTTCTTTTAGCTCAAATTGTGCTAACCAACCCGAAAACAAAGATAATACAAAATTGTCTTCCCCGCCTGATTTGAAGCCACGACCTCCGGTTTATTAAGCAAGGGCTGCTGCTAGATCACGGAGGCGGTTGAGTACATATTAGATGATATAAGCGCGTACACTATACTAAAGGAAAAGAACCTTAATTTATATTCTTTTATATCAATTTATTATTACAAGTGCATATTTTAAAATTTATCTCTCATTCTATATATAGAAGCGTTGACTATTTTTTAAATCCGCTTGATGTATAAGTATTAGGGTATAAGACCCACCATTAAACTGTTAATTAAGTTGGCAGTGACGATAATTTGGTAATCGAGACTTGGTCCTTCACGCTGTCTGCACCTGCCGATCAAGTGATGGGATGAGAGTGCAATCACACTGAAAAGTGATTAAAATTTAATGTCCCTTTTTATTAATGCAGTAAAACTACTCTGGTTTTATTTTTCAAGCACTAACACTTTCTGCCGGAATTGATTAATGTTTCAGTTAAGATTATTTTTGTTTGAAATAGTTTTAACATTTGTAAATAGTTTCGTTATTTCGTATTCTATTCTATTAATAGTAAACTAAATGATTTAATTGTAATGATATCTCGATTAAAAAGTATATTTATGCCATTGAAAGATTACAATGGCTAGTATAAACAATGGTTTTAAAAAGTTCATTTGCAAGTCACACGAATTACTGTGCTGTGTTTGTATTATTATCAACAGTTTTCACACTACACTATTCAATATGTCTATAATAGCTCCATTATCGTTTCGATAGCTGCGCATTAATTTCGGATGTATTCGTTTAGCGCTCATTGAACGTTGGACGCAGATATCGCGCCTGTGCTAATTGATACGTGTCGAAAACCACTCCGTCTTGTTAACGCCTTTTCACATATTTGCTTGTCACTCGTTCCCGTACGCAGCTGCGGCTTGTTGAGGTGCAGATTGTTCGGGCCTGTTTGCCTTCGCCGAGGTTATCACGAATCGGATGTGTGGTTTTGAAAAAATCCGTGAGGTCTCGGTTGGAATGGCCTTTTATGACACTTTCGGTTTTTTAAATTCTATTAACAGCTCTGCTTAATAAACTAATGTTAAGAATCATGCAATCTTAATACGCATAAATAACATATTATATTTTAACCTTGAGCTTTCATCTGGAGATAGACGAACGCTATAATTTTATGCACTACTCTCTAATATCAGATGATACTTCTCATTTACCCAGTGATACTATCAACGATGACTTACAATTGAATTCAAATTCAAATCTTTATTCAATATAGAAGTTTACACTCGCTTATTGATTGTCAATCACACTACCACCGGTTCGGAAAAGGACGCCTCAGACCTGAGAAGAACCGGCGAAAGAAACTCAGCGGGCTATTTTTATGTCTTCTTTTGGTAAGGAAAGTTTGTTGTGGGCCTACAATGAAGCAAGAAAATACCAATAATGAACCTACTCGTATTTTTACTTCAATTCGCGAAAGCTAACGATTTCTTTAAACTTAAAATTTGTTAGCAAAATGCATCTGGCATACCTAACATATACAAGAACTTACTTAAAGTATAATAATTAAATATTATATATTCAAACAACAATGGATCTAAAGGAATCCTCTCCGCTTGTTAATTACTGACCATAGTTCCAAGCGTGGAATAAACAAGTCTGAATTGTGCAGCTCTAATAACGCCAATATGAGCAATGGCCGGTTTTTCAGACCTTAATCGGAATCGGCGTTAAAGCGACTATCCACAGAAGGAAGGTTGTATCGTGTTTAATGTTTGCCGTTGTGTATGAATGTTTTATGGCTCAGACTCTATTCCAGCGACTGGCTTTGACGGTGAATGACAAGTGGCATCGAGTGCCATTACTAGTCGTCTGCGTCAATACATCGAACATTTATTACACGGACCAATTTAACGCAGTCGAACTATATTAATAGAAACAGTTTCTGTGAACTGTTCAGCGGTAAGAAACGAATTAGCATTAGCGAATGATTTTTTCCACACGATCATTTGAATAGGTCGATGTTCTCGGTATAAAAGTTTTTACATGCTTTTATTATTGTATTATAGTTAAACTTACTTTTTGTTTCTTTTAAAATTGTATGCGTGCTGTATGTGATTTGATGTTTTGATGTTTCACTCAAATAGAATACTGTTAGTCGACTCTTTCAGCCGTCAATTGGATGAAAACATGGTAAAAAATTGCAATTTATTATGTATTCATATACTTCTGTATGAGTTATATTACTGTTTTGCTATTAGTTTTTATACTAAAGTGATCTAAAGATATTGCCAATATAAACAATTTCTTTTTATAACGACCGTATGTCATTCGAAAAATCTTTGGAGATCCTTAACTTATAGAAGAATTTTGCGCATTTTAATTAAAATATACAATGTCAATAAAATTAAAACTTTGCAATTGAAACTTTTCTCCCAGACTTGTGTAATTACGTACAATTATGTTTAAAGTGAAAATGAAGAACGATGGTAGAAAGTTAAAGAAGATTCTAGAACCAATTAGCGTCGGAATGCGCTTGTTTCGCTTTACTCCTTGTCTTTAAAAGTCGGTTGGCCGAACGTCCGAGTAACGGTGTTTAGATAGCTCGTGGTGCAATAAGTCAGCCTTTGTTAGCATCACCTGCCTTTCCTTTGGTATTACATCGGTTTCTGGAACAGGTTTCGTAACCGTACTGAACTGTAGTAGACTATATGTAATGTCATCTTGAGTCGTTTACATCGTAAAATATAGACTTGAATTTTGCAAAGCCAATATTCAATTATGTTACAGAGAAAAATGTAAGGTACAAGATCCATTTTGTAGATATTGAAAGATCAATAAGGTGATCATAGTTTCCATAGTTGCGGACCATAAAATATAAGGAACTATTTGCCAAAGCCAACATATAGAATTTTTAAAAACAATGAATTTTAAAACCCGTAGCTGCGTCAAGGCATCTTTCTTAGTATTTTCTGTTAAATTGTTAGCTTGGTAGGGGTCAATTTAAAAAAATCTTTAAAAATGTTATGCTTCATGGGTTACATATGGGATGAATATTCGCTCTCGTGTGTCCGTTCCCTCTGCAGATACATTGTCTCATTACGCTCGCAGTTTTACGAGTTCAAATTATCGCCCGCGCCCGCAATCTAGACATTTCGCGTACCTTGTACCGCCGGGCGTGTGTTACGAAATTGGCAGCAACATAGATAGGTCGTCGGTTTTTTTCATGCAACACTCGAAGTGGGTACACGGCGCACCGTCGGTCCGTGATTTATCTGGCTGCATCTCTGACCCGCGAACGGCTCGTTTATTGCCCGCTCGTTATTTATAATTTATTTTTAACGGCCGCTGATTTGTGGGCGCAGTGCATGGGGCCGGTGGAGCGGGGCGGTGTGCGCCGTTGCCGAGAGCCATCGACACCTAACTGTGGTATCGTGACTGCTAAGTGTACTGTTGACCTTTGTTTTTAGATTGTGGGTTTTTTGTGTTGTTAGTCTAATGGAGCGACGTGAGGGCTTGGTCTTCAATTGATGGTGAGCGACTCTACATGTTCACAGGAAATACGGCTTGATACGGATACACTAGAAATAGTATTTAATGTACTATAACCTACCAACCAAACGTTGCCCAAAAATGTTCTAAGACATAACGACTTATAGACTAAAAGCCTATGGATAAAAAATACCTCTGTAATGACCCAACGCGAATTATGCTTAGAAGGCTGCTACTATATCATAGAATAACTCTGAGCGCTATGCAGTCATTTTTGAGCGGTACATCTAATGAGTACATGAGTAAATGAATTTTCTCACTTACAAGTGACTAATTATTGGCCTATTGCGGCCATAGGGTGACATAATTAGTGATATTAATAGATAAACGTGACATAAAATCCCAAGCCTACGGGTAGCTAAATAATTTGTAGTGTCTTACGCTACATTGTATATAGGCAGAGCGTATTTCTTTGCATTTAACATCCCCTTTTTTAATTTTATTCAATAAATATGAAATTAAAAGTAGTTCTTGTAGGTTTTGTTTCTATTCTATTACCTTATGGCGTTAAACAACATCGCAAAAAAACCTCTACTAAATTATGTAATTGTGATGTATTTTTGAATAGAATTAAAATACCTGTCACACTGGGTATTTCAACTAGAGAAGCTAAAAGTGTACTAAATACGTACGACAAAAGTTACCTTATTGTTTTTGGGTTTTGCTATAACGAAATAATTATTAAATAAATAAAAAAATATCCTTAGCCTTGCTCTTTATTTGCATAACACATTAAGCAAACATGTTTCCTTGCGTATACTCTACAAGTTTTGCCTTAGTCTCAACTACACACGATTATATGGTGGCCTACTATGATTGTTGAATACATACTTGAATGTTGTCTAGATCATACTGAAATGAATTATATACTACTAGATTTCAGTATGTTCTAGATAGACTTACGTTCTAGAATTAAGTCACTTACTAGTAATATATTATACTTGATATAGCTGTGCATTTATAGTGCAAAAAAGTTATAGGAACTACAAAACTTCGACGACTTTCACCGCAAGATCATGGGTAAACTCTTGAAATTTTAATATGTAATTTTGAGCTAGGATTTACCTTCAATATCCCTATAAACCCTTTGTCCTGCCCATTAATATAAATAAACGCAAAGTAATGCACTTGGTCTACGTGGTCACAACATAAAAAATAATGTCTTCGCCACGAGATGTAACATGACCATGAATGCTACCAGGCAACTTTTCCAGTTTCATATTCGTCTCGTTTTTCAATTATAATGAAGCTTAAAATGCCAGAGCAATCATAATTCAAAGGAGCCACGGAAAATAAATGTCAGACAAAAAATATTTAAACCAATATATGTCAATCGTTATAAAGAACCGCCATTAAAGATTGCCGTAGATCCAACAAGTCGGACCTATAATTGGTTTCTTAAGCTTCTTTATTGTGTATCGCGTCGAGACAAAGTTGCCGCGTTTTTGTTGGAACCAATTTGTTATGGCTATCGAGATGTTTTTAGTGGGAATAAAAAAATTTAGTTGTTCTTTACGTTTTTTGCAAGTTATATTCCTTTTGTTACCTACATTACATATAAAAACTGAGAAAATGCCGGGTATTCTTTGAGATTTTGTGAGGAAAACATTATATTTATATTTAAACATAAAGGTAATTCAGGTAAGGCGCCTCTTTTTATTGGGACTGAAAATGTCTGTCTGTTCTGTTCTGTTTCGGCCGAAAAGCAATACTGTGAAACTGCATCTTCAAGATGAGTGTCATAATTGAATAAAGAATATTTCCCATCTTAGATTACAACGGTAGGAGCGAACTTGAAATGTATTTCTTATGATCACATCGATTCACTTATCATTAGTTGAACGCTCTGTTCGCCTCGTCGCTTCATTCAATAAAATAAATAACAGCTCGCTCACCCGTTTGCAGTATTTTATATTTATTGAGTTTGATATTTAAAAAATGCAAATGCACACTATTTCATCACCAATATCAAACACCGTTGCGTTCGACAGATTTTATATCCTCCCCAATGAAACTTTTTGCATAAATCACGCGTCGTGTAATTGTTTCATACAGCGCATTCGTGTTGTCCTATGCCGTTGTAGATGAATGATATAGTTTGGCTTCATCATTCGAATGTCGATGCGCAGGCCAGATTTACAATGCAACGTGTAATTTATAGTGATGTTCGGTCTAGATGTAATTTAATGCTGTTAGCGTCCGTAAATCAAGCTCTCTCGGCCCGATATCAACTGGCGGGGGAAGGGAAAACTTGATTATCAACTTGCACCCCGATTTGGCTTTACATTCTCCGATAGTCGAATAGCATTAATTAGGTCAGCGGCTGATAAGCAAGTTGAGTTTACAGGGCTACGTGATAATATAACCTGGCTGTGCACCGCCTTAATTATTCAAGACGTTTGTTTTTTAAAGTAGGTACTGGATCTGTTTTATATAATTCTGTAGTAACTCAAAGGCAAACAATTCATTATTATGCTGCTACGTACGATCCCCATATATAAAGCCATCTGTCATAATTCTGTTTCACATTCGCTGTTTCTAAACAAGCAAAAGATACTTCATTAACGTAGAAGCAAAGCTAAATACAAATGTACGACTCAAACAACATTTTATATGTTGATTCTGATGCTTGCACGTAATCTTTACATATAGATTTCTTCGTATTCTAATAGTGCTCGCTATTTGCTACAACAAAAACGTTCCCTTAAGTGAGATATGTTGATGTGGTTAAAACGAATTTGTTTGAACGACACACTATTAATTAGCGATGGAGAGATACTCCAGTTTCTTGCTCACAATCCGTACTTTTTGTCGGCCGTCCTCTCAAAAGGGTGAGCATTAAGAAATTCTGCTCATCGCATTCGCCGAGTGCATTCCGCAAGAACGTCGTTTGAATAAATATGTCCCAGACGTCGTCTACTCTAAAAACCCGATGAACCATTTACGTTAACTCGTGAATGGCTCGTTATTAATGTGTCTCGTTGTTATTATTGTGACCAGTGGATATAACAAAAACTCCACCGAGCTCTATGCGCCATACAAGGAAGGTTCATTTGTTTGCAACGCCGTTTCATTCGGAGCATGTTGCCGTAAGCCGTCCACGTCTCTGAGCTTCGGATTAAGTCGACGCCACGTACGAAAGAAATTATTATTGGGTGCGCGGCCGAATATTATTTCCCAACGGGGTTGGGGAGATTGATCACTTTGGGGATTTTACGGCGAATCAATTTCGTCGGTGAGCGACTCAGAACTGACGTTCGCCGCGATGACGTTTCTGACGCGTTTCGATCTTATTTTAAATGCTGTTCATTCGGGTATTACGAGACGAAACCAAGATCTTAATGGTTTTATTTCAATAAACGTTCTAAGAATTTTAAGTTAGGAGTTATTTTTTGATTTTATCGCGTTTATTTTGTTTTATTATTCTCTGTAAAGTAAAATTTTAACCTTTTGCACGGTCCGTGATGATGAGACAGATTAAAGTTAAAGTATGCTAAATATGCCTGCTTGTCAAAGTTAATTAGAGCTACCATTGGACTGACAAAAATAAGGTAGTAAATTTTATAATGCTTTGTGCTCGAGTCAAAAGAATAAACCTAATTTAGGATTAAACGTAATACATTCCTTTAGTTGTTGTTATTTTCTGACATTTTCTTTTTCACATGAACGTTTACCTCGTTTGTTGAATTTAAAAATCTATGATACGTCAAATCTAAATTCGGCGCAAAATATTCTAAACCCTGCCTGGACGGAGATTCTCACAATGGCTTTAGTTTATTTATTTATTTAATTTTTGGGCTTAGCTCAAGACATTTTTAATTATCTGTTAACACAGTTATGTTGAATAGTCTCTGTCAAGGCCTTTAGAATACAGGACAACGTTTAGGTAAACAAAACGTATTTGGATATTACCTCCACCAAGTACTAAAATTATGCAGTCTAGCTTATGCTAATGGCTCTTGGCAAATTGCATAATACGTTATTATGGTGTATAAACTTTAATACTATTAAGTTTTATACAATTCCCTTAATTTGTTTTCACTTTATATGGTAACAGACATCTACACTTAAAAACTTTCATATTTATTGTATTAGCTGGATCAGTAAGAAAGTTTCACAAGTATCTTGACAGATTTCATGCTCTGACGGTATTCGAACTTAATTAAATTCCGAGACTCTGTTACTACACAGTCTTAATTTCGAGATAAACAAAGCAATTTGTTCTACGCTATGTTACTGTCAATAGAAGTGATGGCTGAGATTGTCTGCCTTCGCCAAGTTCGATAACATCTGTTTGTTATACTGTGAACTCATTGTTTTGGCCAAACTGAATTAGGTACACCGGAGTAGTTTTAATTTAAATTATCCGAAGTATATAAATTAGTATCATTCGTTGTCTGGCCGTTTGGAGTGAAAACCCTTTTGTCTTCAGACAAAAACACACATTGCTAATGTATTTATCTAAGTAATGCACGAGTTTTATCGAATGACTTGTACAAATGCGGCGTACAATTTATCTATTGATTTGTTGGTCATTAGTTAAAAGAAGTAATGGTCGTATAGAGTGAGACGTACATTACTGTTAAGTGTACTGTTCAATCAGGCTAATTATCTTGGAAAGGAACATTGATTGATTTATATATCTTTACTAAATTTGCCATCGGTTTTTAATGAATGAATTAATACTATTGCAAAAACCAGGCATACAAAGTTAGGTCTCCGTTTTACAGGCCATACCTTTCCTAAATTTGCCGCAAAGCAGTAGTGTGCAAATTAACCTTTGCTCCGATTTTAAGGGCACCATAGCTCTAGTAATTATAAAGTTAGCGTGATCTTTTATTCTTCGTATTTTATTGACTGTCATGTGTTAGACGTTACTAGTTATAAGATTTCGTATAAAATAATTAAAAGAAACAAAATACTCGTTTATAAAGTGTAAAGCCTTTATGGTTGTTTTGTTTGACCAGCTACAATGTACCGAATGATATTTTAGCTGACACAAACACAGCTAAGCTTTTACGCTGCTCTTTTGCAAATGATACCCATAAAATATTTAAAATACAATCAAAAGCCGTAAAATCACAACTATATCCTCACGTATCAGAGAGTAAGTGATTCTCGAAGCGAAAAATCAGATTACGGAGCGTCAAGACAGTTCATTTCCGCCGCACTGATGAAGACGAAAGTGGACCCACCACTTGTCACCGCCACCATGAGCCGCAATTAATCCACTGTAATGCGATACGAGCCGACTGACGCCTGCCGCGTAATGCAACGTGATTTACGCCCAGCCATGGGGCCGTTAATCTTGTTACCACTTTCAATAACTTCATTATACAATGCACGCCACCATACCATACGTACCAATATAGACCTTCGATGTAGCGATCGGACGGCTTTTATATTTATATCTAATTGTCGAGCGTATTATGTGGCCACTTCCCACGAAATTTATCATCGTCCCTACGATTGTGACCAAATCGCCGACGGCGTAATGCCCCGACTAGTTTTTACTTCGATTAAACTGTTATAAACGGTCCGGTAATGCGATTTGTTACTTTTTTATGGTTTAACACGAGTTAAAGATTTTAAAGGATCAATAATGGTGTACTGATATTTTTTTTCTATGAATACCTTCGTTTTTCTTTTATCTAAATAGACTTTATAATAATAGCAAGTATTGATAGGATTAGAAGAGGTACACGGTTTGCACCCTGCTGCTGCCTGATATTCTCGGCCAGCAATCTTAATGGGTGGGATTGAGACGCAAAATTTTATAACTTAGGGCGGAAATCGAACTCGTAACGTCTTACTATGCATTATTAAACGCTGCACGTCCTGTTCGCATCGTAGCTTTATTTATCAAAAACAAATTTAATAGGTTTTGTTTTATAGTTATAACGTCATAGCATTGAGTAAAGGCTATAATTGGTAGTCATTTCGTTGATTTAACAAAGTATTTTTTAAATCAAACATTAAAAACGATTCCAACTAGATTAGCTTCTTATAAGATTTTTCATTTGTCACCCTACATACATGGTTAAACTAACAATCGACATGACGGTCATAAAATTAACATCATCTTGTAATATATCTTATAATAAGCCACTTATTTCCGGCCGTGTAGTTTTTCATCGTCGCCGAGCGTGAATCGTGTGAAATCGATTTATATTCAACCCGCAAAGCCCCCGAGGCGGCGTTGCGGAGTGCCATTGAATTTCGAAATGTTATCCGCTTACACATTTCGGTAATCATATGCAGATGACAAGTCCACTGGTGACGTGAACGAAAAACCACCGCACGCTGACGATGCATCGCGCTCTATGAATCGACTCGATATTTTACATAAGTGCGATTCTGTTTGCGCATTATACTGTGCACTGTTGCTTTGTTTTCTTTGCTACATAAATTAAAAGCCGTGCATGAGAATTTTGATAGAAATCAACACTTGTTTTAGGTTGGTTAAGGCAATACGGGCTGCCTCAGGCGTTCGTAAAGTTACATTATCTATGTATATCTAATTAAAAATTTCTGTTCCGTTCTCGTCTAAATTATCTTTGACAGTTGATATAGGACTGGGTATTTTTTAATGCCATATGTAGACAATCTGAAACAAAATTGTATTTTTATATATTAAGAATCAAACACGTAAAGACTTTTTTTGAAATAGTAATAAAATACGTTTGATTTCATCACCCAGTAACATTACAGCAGTCACCGGTGGGTGTATGACAAGGCTGCTGCGTTTTTATGTATGTCTTGTTAATACGTTCGTACTTTGTAGGCGGAACACCTAAGAGAGGGAGTGCGCCTCGGACGCTCCGTAATCGGTGTTGTCTACTTGTTTCTTTAATGCAGCGTAATAATAATCCGCCGCGTTTAATGCCTCATCAATAATTCATAAGTGATTATTAGTACTCGGGAGGTATTTTAAAATGTTTCCAAGTTAACAGCTTCGCGTGTGATAAATGCTGACTTCCTTCATTTCTCCGCGTCAGCCGGCGGTGCGTAGATGTTGCCTAATTATAATAAAGTTTATCTCGTTTACATTTATTATTGCGCGCGTTTCACGAGTGTTGCCTTTAACGTTTCATGATTTATTTTTATTAATTAGTCTGCTGTTATATTCTGTCGCCGTTCGTTTGTTTTTGTGGTCGTTGGTTGTGGTGTGTCCGTTTTTTGTGTATGAAATGTGATTACTTTCTTATATTATATACATAGGTATGTTAAATGATGTAACGGAATACTCTCTGAAATGAGTGAAAACTCCTATGCTACGAAAGTAGTTTTGTGTAAGCTTCTTCACCTTAGGAATGTAAAATATGGTCATTAGTATATGATATCAGTACCTACTAATAAATAAAGCCTAAGAGATTGCTTGTTAAGTTCAACCCAACAATTTTTAGAATTCCTGAACCAATTAGAAAATATGCATAGTTTTTTTTATACCAATTTCATCACTTTTTATTAGAAAATTAACACTCCTTTGATTGGGCAATAATCGGTGGAACGAGGTTTTTACTGAGGAGTTTTAGATATCAAATCCACTAATTTACGGATTTTTCGCGTTACTTAAATATATTTATCACGGGCATCCATGATCACGGGCAGACTGGTTAATGGATGATGATGATCCGTGATATATTAATATTATGAATATATTTAAGTAACGCGAAAAATCCGTAAATTAGTGGATTTGATATGTATAATAATCGCGTAAATAAAAGAAATAATTATGAGAATTTTTAGCATAAAAGTGAGTTGTTGATTTTAAAAAGTAGATATTTTCTCTTATCCAACCTCGGGCTTTGTGACTAATAGCCTAGAATTAATATATCGTAAAACATTAAAACAATTAACGGGGTCGCATTCTTACTATTAGCAACTTTCTATATTTTGGTCGATTATCGGTCGATATAATTTTGTATTTTCATGAAAAAAGTGGTTTACACCACAATTTTTTTTTAACAAAATTTTCCAAATATATTTTATTGAAGATAGATAGGTGATATATATGTATATGCATACACGTCTTCCCAAACAGACCGATCCTGTATGAACTAAGGTATAGATTAGATAATAGATAGTATATATACTGCTGTACTATATTTATATTATAAAACAACATGACCGCGGTGGGTTTACAAATTAAACTTTACATTCTGCTCGGTTCTGAAACAGGTTGAAGTTGTGAGTGCGGCGGTTACGTTGACCTCGCCGTGCCCGGAAATTTTCGCACTTCGTGTGATAAAAGTTTTAACAAAATTACCTTGTCCGTAGCCATTTTGCCGGGTCCTCGGAAAATGGACAGGAAAGAACTTGGCGAGGAGCAAACTAACCAACACTCCAATTTAGCTGCATTCGCATAAAGTTTAATGTGCCAAATCGCAAATGTAACTAGATGAGGAAAATAGAAAAAGTTTATAAAATGACATTAATTTTAACATTTGTGAATTTGTCTATTAATTTGCGGATAATAAATACATGGTATTAAAAACTTTATTTCGGCAAATATAACGTAAGATTATATGAATTATAGAAATGTATGCTTGGCTTAGATACCTTAGGTATCCTATTTTGCAGTAGCTTGTATAGAACTAGGGAAGATAAATTGTCGGAGTTGTCTAGCTTTGTAGCTTCTCTCTTTGAAAATGAAAGTTATTGGCTTTTTACGGTACTTTTTTAGTTGAACAGAGCTATAATGTCAGATTGCCTCATTGCATGCCAGTTATGACAACTCGTGTAGCCAAAAATAAATTTTACATTCAACAACTACTTCGAGATTGAAATGTTATTTGTTTTTACTAAATAAAGCCTTTTTTTCATAGATTAATGTGATCTACGATAAATCTTAATTCTAGTCATATCCGGTCAATTTGGTGGAACATACAAAATATTTGATTGTTTGAATGTTTCGATAAATGAGTTTTTACAAAAAATATACGAACTAACATACATACGACAACAATAAGAAACTGAGAGCAATATCGATTTTTATGTATTAATAACTCTTTGTCTTCACTAGTGTTTTTAGAGATAAGACATTGTACTAATCCAGTAAATCCCACACATTTCACCCGTAACGTTCATCAGCAAAGCTGAGGGTGTGGGGTGTTATATTTAGTCTGATTACAGAGAGAGCGCATCTCAAGAGACGTCTCTAATAAATATTGATAGGTGAAATGCGGCCGGGCGCGTTTGCAAACTGTCAAACGTCCGAATTAGCACGAACTCGCCCCTTTGACTGGCGCTCTCTGTGTTTGTTGTGTGTTTGCCACAGTTCCGGAGCTGCACGCTTATGCTGCACTTTATATTTAATTTCCTATACACCCCTTTTGAATATAAGTTTACGAATCGATTTGAGTCAATATCGTTGATTTCTTGTTTGTTAATCCACTATGGATCGATTGCACTATCTGAAAAGTAAGATAGTTCATGCAATAGGTGCATGATGATGTGTGTCGTGTATAAAGCCGTTCTTGGACGTCAATGCCGTCTTTGGCAGTTGTTATCGGACGTCAGTATCTTCCAATTTTCCCTTCGATTTTATTAAATACAGATAAAGCCGCTCTATATCAAAACTGTCATTCAGGTAAATCAGAATGACTAGGCAAAAGAAGTAATTTTTGTAGTAGAATTTATGTATATTTGTTGCGCTTAAGTTTTTTTACCACAATCCGCCCAAGAAAGTTAAAGTACTTTTTATAAAGCCTACAAGCGTAAGCGTGCGTGGATGCGAAAAAAATTACTTCGAACTCGCACCGAAGCCACCGTTTCTTTCACGTTCGGAAGTTGTTTTATTTATGTCGCGTTCAGTCACACTTGATTCAATCAGAACTTCACAAATTTGTTTACATACATCACTCTCGTACAGGCCGCCCAATATTCTTGCCACGTAATCTTTAAATCAGTATAATTTTAAGTTCTAAAGTGCTCTTCGCTTTGTTAAAATTACATTGTTGGCGCTGCGAAAATCTAGCTTCTTCCATAAGTAATTTGATTTCAGCTAACTTTGCGTTAAGTCCCCCATCGTTGGTGCCGCAATTCAGTGACGTCTGCATGCATTTCATTAAGACTGAATCGCAATTACACCCGCAAAGTATGGTCGCAACCCGGCTCTATTTGCATGAGTAGTCCGCGTTTCTTCTTCACTTTAATCACGAAGAATATTTAGCTCACGGAAGCGTAAGTTTGTCTTGGACTTACAACAAATGTTCTAGCTAGTGCGGTCAGTTAGACAAGAGGGCAAGATGACACTATCGATATAAATTAGCGTCGGCGTTGTATCGCGTTAGAACAATACCGCTGTCACGGCGGTAGTCGTATCGGCTGTCTCCGGCTGTCCAGTTCGCACCATCAGCCAATGTGGGCCTTAACAGCCAAACAATAGGTGTCAATTTAACGCCATCGTGCCACGTCGTTACCTCCGAAGCAGCTAGTGTTGCAGCTGACAGGTGACAAGCGAGTCGATAAATCTACAGTACGAGGATCAGTTCTTAAATTCGACCTGTTTGCAAGGATTTTACCGATAAAAGCTTTTGTTACGTAATAAGCAATCACTGAATACCTAAAAGATTTTCTAAGATAAAGCAATTATCACGTTGTCTTATATAAACAAAACAAAACATGACACTAAAGTATTTAATATGACTTTATAACACATTTGTCAATCATCATCATCATCATCATCATCATCATCATCATCATCATCGTACACAGGCCAGGCAGTGGACTAACACAGGCTGACATGTGTTAATCCACTGCTGGACATAGGCCTCCCCTAATGGTCGCTTTCTCCATTAACCAAAGTGGTGGGTAACGGTCCAAAACCCCCCGTTTTGGACCGTGTCCCACCACGCTGGTCCAACGCGGGTTGGTGTGTGAACCGACTTTTTACATGCCCACCCGTCGCATGGATCATCTTACTTTTCAGATAATTGGGTGCTCGGCCCAAATTGTCCTAATTAACCAGAACACAACGATAACACAAAGTTGTTTCCCAGCGGGATTCGAACCAACTCCGGTTTTTAAATCTAGGGCCAATACCGCTAGACCATGGAGGTGGCCTTTGTCAATACAATTGCAATAGAATAAAACGACCTATATTGTCGTTTTATTTTATCTATTGAATTATTAATTTACAAATATCTAGATTTAATTTAAATTTAGCTGTAGTTGTTTTAGTATGTTTAAAACTCCATTAAATCCCACTTAACTATTTACATCGAGCCGGTTACCGATAACTCTTCTCAATTCTATTTGACATCTCACTATTCGGAATAATTTAACAGGCCAATGATTTACGCCTTTTACGTTTTTCCAAATACAAAAGAAATATACACCTTAACGAATGTTATTGATCGACTGTAATCTTAACGAGTCGAAACCCGTGTAGCCGCCTCCAAAAACGGCATTACATTTATATCCGAGTGTTAAAGTGATAATTAACTACGAAATATATTATTTGAAAACCACTCATTAAAAACCAAACATACACCATCTCCAATTTTATCTAACGAGTGTCATAATCATCACCAATCATTATAAATAATCTCGCGTGAAATATTTTCTATAATTAACGGAAACATTTACATTTTTATCGTGCTCACCTCACTGAATAAGGCAAGTGTATTACTGTCCATGAGTTATGAGTTATCAAAATAGATGCGAAATTTATGTTATACAATATACCGGTGGTAGGTCCCCTTTTTACAGGAGACCGTCTGGGTGGGTACCACCGCGGTGCCTATTTCTGCCGCGAAGCAGTGGTGTGAAAACACTGCTGTGTTCCGGTTTGAAGGGCACCGTAGCCAGCGTATTTACTGGGTAAACGAGACTTAACACCGTATGTCTCTCGGTAGGCAGCGCGTTGGCGATACCACTGGTATTGCCAATGTCTATGGGCGTCGGTGACCACTTCCCATCAGGTGGCCCAACTGCTCGTCTGCCTACGTATGCTATAAAAAAACAATACGAAAAAGTGTATGTTTTATCCTTACATAAAAAACAGGTATGTTCTTTTCGGTGTGTGTTATCTGTGTGTTCGGTATAATTTTAAATAATTGTAATGTAATTAAACGTGATAAAATCCGTAAAAACTGTATTATTTATCTGTATTGTTAATCTTAAGTACTGCAAATCTAATGTTTATCTACTAATCTTCTTAAATTTTTGCTTAACCTACATGAGTCATGTAAAATTTTCAAAGGAATTTGATTTCAAACTTTGACTTGCATATAAATAGAGATAGTTATTAAAGTTTAATGTAATGTTTAAAAGAGCTGCACTAAACTCATTTCATAGTTGTTAAATATTTTACATATGCTTTCAATTAAAACATGAACATTTTTTGTTACTGAACTTCCTACGAATTTTATTGCAAATAACACCTAAATTTTGTGATAAAAGGCAGTTAGCCTGAAAATAATATAAAAAGATTTTAGTATTTAATAAAGATGAACGTAAAATAAAAGCATATTTTAATCGCGGATAAATTATCTAACAACCGAGTCAAAGAACAAAACACAGTTAATCATCACACAATAAAATACGTGTTGCATTGCAATCAGCGTTTGTATTAAACGCATGTTGCCTTCATGAAGCCCTCGCTTTCACATCCTATGATCTATGAGGCATTATTTCTGTTAAGTAGCTACTCTATCGCTTTCTGTTTTACTCGGTCAATAATCCTGTTCAATTGCTTTGTGATGATAAAACGTTTTTATGTATACACCAAGGTCGTAGATGAACTGGGATATCTGTAAAGTAATCCACTGAATAAGGCAAGTGTATTACTGTCCATGAGTTATGAGTTATCAAAATAGATGCGAAATTTATGTTATACAATATACCGGTGGTAGGTCCCCTTTTTACAGGAGACCGTCTCGGTGGGTACCACCGCGGTGCCTATTTCTGCCGCGAAGCAGTGGTGTGAAAACACTGCTGTGTTCCGGTTTGAAGGGCACCGTAGCCAGCGTATTTACTGGGTAAACGAGACTTAACACCGTATGTCTCTCGGTAGGCAGCGCGTTGGCGATACCACTGGTATTGCCAATGTCTATGGGCGTCGGTGACCACTTCCCATCAGGTTGCCCAACTGCTCGTCTGCCTACGTATGCTATAAAAAAAAAACAATACGAAAAAGTATATGTTTTATCCTTGCATAAAAACAGGTATGTTCTTTTCGGTGTGTGTTATCTGTGTGTTCGGTATAATTTTAAATAATTGTTATGTAATTAAACGTGATAAAATCCGTAAAAACTGTATTATTTATCTGTATTCTTAATCTTAAGTACTGCAAATCTAATGTTTATCTATTAATCTTCTTAAATTTTGCTTAACCTACATTAGTCATGTAAAATTTTCAAAGGAATTTGATTTCAAACTTTGACTTGCATGTAAATAGAGATAGTTATTAAAGTTTAATGTAATGTTTAAATGAGCTGCACTAAACTCATTTCATAGTTGTTAAATATTTTACATATGCTTTCAATTAAAACATGAACATTTTTTGTTACTGAACTTCCTACGAATTTTATTGCAAATAACACCTAAGATTTGTGATAAGAGGCAGTTAGCCTAAATTTAATATAAAAAAATTTTAGTATTTAATAAAGATGAACGTAAAAATAAAAGCATATTTAAATCGCGGATAAATTATCTAACAACCGAGTCAAAGAACAAAACACAGTTAATCATCACACAATAAAATACGTGTTGCATTGCAATCAGCGTTTGTATTAAACGCATGTTGCCTTTATATGAAGCCCTCGCTTTCATATCCTATGATCTATGAGGCATTATTTCTGTTAAGTAGCTACTCTATCGCTTTATGTTTTACTCGGTCAGTAATCCTGTTCAATTGCATTGTGATGATAAAAACGTTTTTATGTATACACCAAGGTCGTAGATGAACTGGGATATCTGTAAAAGTAATCCAATGTCCGCTATACGGCAATCATCATTCGATGTTTGACTAGTGAGGGTCATACCTTTGTGGTATTCAATTTTATTTCCGTAAACTCCAGATTTTTAGGTCTTCTAAATAAAGTAAGAACAGTATACTAATCGACACAATCGCTGCAGCACACTGATTGGTTTTGATATTTTTCCTTACTGCACACCAACATATTTGACATAGTGAATTTATAGATTTTAATAAACCAATCATATTGTACGAGGTATCTCTTAGCCTTTACCTGATGCATTGCCGGTTCCCTTAATAGTTTCCGACTTGTTATTACCGCGGCCTGTGTATCTGATTGTTTCTGGCCCATCTATAGGATAGCGTGAAACCCTCGGGCCATATCGCCTCGGCAGATTTACGAGGTGGCCAGCTCGTGCCTAACCCCCTTTCCGAACGCACTTTGCTAGTCCACAAGCAGGTTACAGCTCTAGCTTATTGGATATAAACAAACGTCAATAGGTAGTTTTGTTGGTAAGCTTTACAGTTAATTCTTACCGTCATACTCTCACATTTAAAATTAAAAGTAAAGCTATTTATATTATGTCTACTGTATACTAGATATTAGCGGTTTTCGCTTATAATATAGAGGTGAGTACACGACAAATAAAACACGCTCTATTTTGTCTATAAAAACAAATTGGTCTGTATAAATCAAACAGTGTATAAATTGAATTTATACATGGGATTACGACATTTAACGTACTAACAGTAAACGTACATCGACAGTATTTGCTTTACGTACGCGAGTGGACTGCAATGCACTTTCAAATACCAAATGTCGAATGCATTGTGAATAGCATTCAGCGGAACGAAAACAAATAAATTGATACCAATCAAGGCAGTTTGTCCAAAGCAAAGCCAATTAGCATTAACTAGCTGCGCATAAATGGCGAATAATTGAACTTTGCGGGCCAATTGCGGATTCATTTCCCCACCATGGCATTGCTAGAGTATTGAATGAGATGCGTGTCCAGATAAGAAATCGTGACATCGGCGAGCGGCATAAATATAGATTTGTATGGGATTACCACCGGTCGCGTCGCGCGGTCGTTAAAATGTACAATCGGGAGAATTATCCCACCGCCCGCGGTGTTCCCGATCGTAAATTCAGACGTTTTACTTTACGAAGTCTTAAATCTGCGCATAAAATTGTCGAGGCCGAAATGAGAGTGTCCATTTAATTAGATGCGACCGCTCTGTCGCCAGTCGTGACACGGTGTGCGCCTTTGACGTTCTTCCCACCCCTCCGCCGGTCCCCCCCTTCCACCGCCTAACCCCTACCCACATCCACTCGTCTCATTTGTTTTAAAACTACCCGCAAAGGATTTTGACGAGATTGCTGCCAGAACATTTTATAGGCCATCTCGCGGGATTTATTTAACAGTGATTTGTAAGGCATTTTTCGCCCGCGCAGATTAAAGGAAATACAATCGTTAAACTTAATGGGGCCCCGGTTTATAACCGACGAAATTTATTGACACGTTGCACATTCGAGCAATAAACATGTGAATTAGTGACTAAGCCGCGGTTCTCGTAATTAGTGATTTGTCAGTTTACACGATTCTTGCGTTTACGTTTCTTAATTAAATTACATGGTATGTTTTGCTTGTTACTAATCCGTACATTTTAATTATTTTCTATGTTATCAATAACTATAGCCTATCGTAGATTAACTCACTAAATGAGCTACGTAAAAGTAAAAGAGTTTTTAAGTATCAAACCATTATATTATAAGCACATGTAGCGGAACCTGTTAACTCTTCCGTTTTTTATTGTGAAATATAGAGCTGAATTGAATATAAGTCGTCAGCTATACAGGTAAGTAGTTTAAATGAAACCGTGAATAGTGTCCAAAGCTTCTCTTTTATTGTTCGTATGCATTACTTTATACACCCAACGATATAGGTGTGCGACCGCGAAATGCTTGCTCCTGAGCACTTTCTGTGTTGTTATTATTGCGCGATCCGTTAGGAACTGGTGGAAGCTGGGAGCTCGATCGGAACATCAAAAAGTGTATAAAACGCGCTTCATTTCATAAACTTTCATAACATTGGCTTCGGTTGCGGAGCGACCAGCTATGTTGGAACCTTCAATTTTCTCTCAAATTCCTTCGCGAAAGTACGCAAGCGTTCGTGTGGTGCATGGCTCTTTTGTGGATGGTCGTGGAAGTACCTCTGGCAACACTTCGCCGCCGATGCGCCACCCATTTGAATGGAGAGCATCTTACAACGCCCGAGAGCCATAGTAAACAAGAAGTGTTCTTTACTGAAGTGTCTTGATGACCTCTATATGTGGTATAGGTGCCATTTGGACGACGCGGAGGACGAGCTTTTGTTTGTCGTATTAAATATAAAAGTAACACTGTTATGTTACTTTAACAAAGACTTTTGCCGCTTTTAGCACCTTTAATTTGTGTATATAAATTATTGATTTATTCTTATTAGAAAGTTTAATGTTCAACGCGTGCCTTTTCCATAAATTGTAATTTGCAATAAAAAGCAATATGATATTAATTCTAGGGTAAGTGTTAATTTCAATTTACTAAAACGTTTTGTCATCAATTGGGTTTGTGTGCAATTTATTAAGAAACCCGTTAATTGAATAATAAAGTTAACTCCTTTGACTAGTGGTATTGTTTCCTGCCTTACATAGCATAGATCACGGGTTCGAAAACTGCAAGTACAACTGTTATTGCTTATATGAGCCGATCATTATCTAATTTTATTTTTATTATTGGAGTAAAACGATGCATTGAACATGTTGATAGTTACTTTGAGTAGGTGCATCAATAAGACTAATAACTAATCAATCTATCCATTGCAATTTGCTTTTTTCACACAAGTTTCGGCTGTAGAGGCAACATACTAGTTGCTCTTCATTCAAACTAATATTCAACTGATAGTTATTAAGTGAGAAGCCGACTCCATCACAACTTAAGCACAGCACTTAAAAAGAAGTCACTAAAGAAATATTGTGATGTTTTCTCGGCATAAAAAATACTCATTGTTACGTGAACTGATATAAAAAGTTATTCATACGATTTTAAATTCAATCCTATTTTTATATTAGTAAAGTTATAATTTTCTTTAAAAATTTACATCAAACTCAAGCCAATTATGATTGACGTTTAAAAATTTTAGGTAATTAAATTTTCCGTTATTCTGTCTTAGAAGACCTTTTAGGCCCTAAAAGGTTAAAAGCTTACGCTTTTAGTGAAATTTAAGTTATCGAAATTTCAACTACTCTCGGCAATTATGTTTCTCTGAATAATTCATAGACATCTCTATTTTGACATATGACCTGTTTTTACTGCCTCGAGCCTAGTGGTATGGGCGTGTGCTTTAGAAACCGGAGGTCTGGGTTCGAATCTCTGCGGGGACGCAACAAATTTTCATTGTTGTTTCCTAGTTGGTTAGGGCAATTTGGGCCGATCACCCAATTGTCTGAAAAGTAAGATGATCCATGCGTCGGATGGGCATGTAAAAGTCAGTCCACCCACCAACCCGCACTGACCAGCGTGGTGGGTTACGTCCAAACCCCTAATGGATAGGGGTGTATTAGGGGAGGCCTATGTCCAGCAGTGGACTAACAAAGGCTGATGATGTGATGTGATGTGACCTGTTTTTATATTTTTAAAGTGATATAGTTTATTTATTTACTTATTTATTAAAACTTCTTGCACAAGTACAATTATGCAAAGACGAGCTTAATGCCTTAGGCATAGTGGTAGGTGCATAAGTAAAAAAACTTTAATGATAAATTTCACATATAGGACGATTACAAAGATACACAATGAATGCACCAAATAGTATATATATTTATAAATCTTCGACACCATGTAATAATTACATGAATAAAAACATACATACATAAAAATAAAGGTCCACAAATGTACAAAAAAGTAGTAACTTATCTGAAACTACTTCAGACACGCGTAAGCCTATCGCTTTAATTCATAAAAATTCTTAAGTAATGTAATCCCTAAATAAGTTCAGCCTGCCCTACCATACCATGTTTTTATTAAATTTCATCGTAAACACATACTTCCCTTATCTAGGCGTGAATCCGTCTGCCGTTTGACCGCTCCTCGCTGTAAGGGTTCGCACTTGTTCGGTTAAAAAAATCTTTAATGCGATACGGGGGCGGGTCCGGTGAGGTCACGATGCACCCGAGGCGTGGAGCCGTCAACGAGACTTGTGAATTTACGGCCCCATCACGAATGCCAGCACCATCCGAGTCCTCCTTTTACACTTCTCAATCATGACTTTGGGACGATCTGTTCAGCGAAATTAAGTTTGTCTCAACATAATCTATTCTATAAGTAAATTAAGTACGTTGTGTAAACGACATGGCGTATTATTGTTGTTGGGACTCTGAAAAATCATCAAACAGTAATAAATCGATTCATGGGCCTTGAATAAAACTATAAACAGACAAATGACGTAATAAAAAGTAACTTATTTATAAGGAATCAGACTTTTATTTGGTACTGATATATGGCATATATTGATTGAAACTTTCCTAATATTTTTTTACAATTTGCGAGGTGAAGTAATCATCGAATCAAAAAGATTTTGGAGTTATTGTCTATTAAGTTGCGATTTTGTTTATCGTTGTGTTGCTATACATCTTTATTTAAACATTAGTCTAAACGGCTTATGTAATTAGTATCTACACGTAATATCTTAGCTTCGGAATGTACCTAATTGTAACTGACGTTGACGCTTCATACATTCGACATTCTAATAAATCATTTGCAACACTGTTCGGCTTCAGAAACGATGGCTTTTTGAATTATTAATAAACGACGCGTTCCCAGAAAGCGTGGTTCGTATTTAATTCAATAATCAATCAACGCTCGAACACGTTTTGATCGAAACTAGGAATGGTTTACTAAGAAATACAGAAACGTATTCGTCTATCGACTACAGTAATTAATAACGAGACACTTTGTTGGGCGCGTCGATTAATCATGCATTTAAAATTTTGGCACACGCTTACGTGTGTAAGCGTCACGTAGGAGATAATCTTGTCCGCCTGAATGTTACCCAATTTGTCAAGTGATAATGAACACCGGTTAAGTCGTTCGGATACATAGTTTGTTAACTTATCTCGACTTTTGAAAAAGACGCCGTTGTCACGGTGGAAAAATCGTAATAATTAATATTATTGTGATGACTAATATCGCTTAATGATGGGGTCACAGCCGTTTTTGGGAACACGTTGAAATTTATTAATTGATAATTTGATCCAAGACATTTTTGTATGTTTTACAGACATATTTGAACTCTATGAATGTATTACATTACTGTTCGCAAATAGTTCTGTGTATAGTTGTTCACTGTTTATTTAACAATCAATTTGATAAGCAATCAAACCCGAGTCACAGTAATCAAGTCAATTATGTGATTTATTTTATATTGAATATCTTGATTTATTGTTATACTTATACTCTTACAAACTCTGATCTAATAACAATCAAAATAGTTAATTTTAATAGTAAATGTGCCGTGTTATTAAGTATCTACATTCTGTAAATTACGTTCTGGTTTTAGCGCAAAAACTAATTTTTATCATATATTGATTTCTTGCACAATACGAATCGAATTAAGTAATGAAATTAGTGTACTATATACAACTCCTATTTTAAACTTAATAATTATGTTGAGCCGATAATAACTGTAATACAGAATAAAAAAGTGATTGAATTAAAATTTATTAATTATGTATTTGTTATTTTTGTATTTAATTTTTTTTAATTATAATACGAATTGAAATAGAATTAACATGACTTTTTAGGACCTAAGAGTGTTACGCATACGCTTTGGGTAGAATAAAGAATCTACACTATAATGTTAATATTTAATATAGTCAGTTCATTATCAGTTTAGTTAAAACATACGAACAAAATTAAAAAAATATTATCAGACCATGTGATTAAACAAAATATTGTACGATATAAACGTATATGCTCTAAGGAACGCTCCTGACAAAATTACTTCCGCCGAGCTCCTTCGGTTGAAACATCAAGTGTTTCTGCCGTGCGCCGGTTGTTTAATTCGAAAGCAATAGAGCGAACCAACTTAATTTTCAGGCTCACCGCAGTTCCCTTTGTATGGAACCTCGTCAGATTAATGAACTACGTGTACATGCAGTAAACAAGGGACAAGGCCTTGGATTACGCTATCCATATTCATGGCGTACGTACACGTTTCGTTTGATATGCCGAGATTTTGAAATGATACTCGCTTAATCTTCGTGTGCGATATACGTGTATGCAGTAGAAATGTTTTGGCGATTATTTTTTCTTAATATGTCATAGAAGCTATTTTTTGTCGATATAGTATTTATTGCTGAATTAAAGGTATTTTTTCCTGGATTTTAATATATTTTAAATAAAGCCAGTTATTTTTTCACTTTCTCACAGAACGGGAGTACGTTTAGGAATATTGTTCTAGCCCTTCGTTTTTCGCTCGGGCATATAGCCCGTTCGGGTTAAACTTTGAGGCATCGCTGTCCCGTACGCAGATCCGTCCGTGACCCCTTTAATCCTGATTAATGGCGTTCGTCCACCGTTTAAGTCGCCCGGATTTTTACCCACGTCCGTGGAGAAAATCCCAGTTCCCGAGTTTCCTAAACACGACAGCCCACTTAGTGCCCCGTGTCGTGCGGGCCGTCGTAACTGGCGCGCCCGATGCCCGCCGCCATATTGGCTCGTTTCTTTTGAATGCAATTTACTGCGCATCGCCCCCGGGGGCCTGCCGATTTATTTACGCGCCTTTTTTATGCAAGTGCGCTCACTGAACCCAGTATTTATTGTGACCACTACGTACCCGCCCCCGCGCTGTATTAACAATACGCGAGTGCGATGCTGCGTTTGCGACATGGACGACCAGGTACCGTAAGTCTTTGGCGAAAGTCCATTATGACTCTGGTCGCCATATATTATGACCATAAAGTTCCTTTGCGACATTGGCTCATGCATAAACTTGTGAAGCTGTAATGTCAGTTAATCGTATTGCTGCAAAATCTTTATGTGTACCCCTATTAATCAATGCTCTTTTATGTCGAAAATAAAAAGTGTTGTAGGTTTTAGAAAAGAGTTATCTACATATTATATATTTATATATATATATATATATATATATATATATATATAATATAATCAATCCTCTTTAATGTCGAAAATAAAAAATGTTGTAGGTTTTTAGAAAAGAGAGTCTATGTATATATATATATATATATATATATATACATAGACATAAATACATTAAATCCAGTTTTACGGATTTTTAGCGTTTTTTTTAAACGATCAGTTGGGCCACCTGATGGAAAGTGGTCACCCCGCCAATGACATTAGCAATACCAGGGGTATCACCTATGCATTGCCTACCGTGAGACAAAGGTTGTTATGTCTCGTTTAAAAAAGTGTTATCACACTACCACTTTGCCTCAGACGGCCCCTAGTAAAAAGGTGACCAACAACTTGCTTAAAAGTTTTATAAAGAATTACCGTGAAAAATCTGTAAATGCGGTTTGAATATGTATGAAAATCGCGTTCATTAAAGGAATACTTATTAGATGTATACATTAAAATTTTACGGATACAGTATCGATAAACTATTTTTGCAATCAAAAACACTCTTAAAGTGTGATTTTTATCGCAACTCTGACCCGGAGTGATATTCACCTGTGAATGACACCACTCTACGCCAATTGCCAGTTCAAATCGTTCGATCGTTCGTCGATGTTTGCTTTCAGTGGAAATAATAAAAATGCGGACCGTTCCCGCCGAGAGTTTCCTGCAGCTTGTTTTACAGTTTAACGTTGTTTCCTTTTCGATCAGTAAACGTATACTTTTGAGAGCGAATCCCAAGGCGTTCAACTTTCGCAACGGGTTGACTTTGTGATACAAAACAAGGATGGAACAGACAAAATGTTTACTCAGACTATCGCTCCTCTTTTGTTTTTAAATCTTGGATGGATTAGATGTGTGAGTAACATGCAATTTCTTGGCAAGCGACTTACGTTTTATTTGATTGTAGCTAAAAGCTAGATTCTTCCACTCGGTTAAATTAATGTCTTGTACAAAATGTTAAACAAATATGATACTATCAATACAAGAGCCGAATAAGACAAATGTTGCCGTGTAGAAAAATACTGGCGTCCTGTCGCCGATTCTGCTAAAAACAACGCTACATTTACGGCACGTCCCTTCATTGCGGTAATACTTACATCAATCCCACGTTAATTTGGCCTAGGTATACTGCAACACATATTGAACTGTAAGAAGTCGTGAGCCACGTCTTGTTTCCGACCGTCATTCGGTCAGTCGTATCAACTGACCATTCTCACAACAGTTTAGGCAACGTTGAATTGCGCTCGCCAGATGCGCCACTGCTCGCGTATATCACCGCGGCTCCCGTGGCCGGCTCCCAATTACTCGGCGGAATCCTTGTCCACTGTAATTGGATTGGGCTGGCGAGCGGCGGACTTGTTGGCATTTTAATTGTGCTATTGTGACGGCGGACATCGGCCGCACCGCACCGATAGACGAACGTGTTACCCCTTTTTTGTATTCTTTTACGCTCCTCACTTTTCTTTATTTCTCTCCCACTTGCCACCAATACTCCGCTGTCGGGAGCCGCTAATGGCTCACATTCGCTATTAACTATTTCGCACGTACACCCGCTGAATGGATTGCGGTGATCTGTGGCTCTGATTCTTGCGCTATTTTGTTGGGTTTCTTTGCTTTGATATTTCATTTTATATTAGATGATCGATTTCTCTAGAGGAAAATAATCTTTGATGATTATAGTATTTTTCTCGTGCCTAGGTATATGTTTCTGCATGAAAAGTAGTATTTTGTAACCAAAAATTTGTTGCCGGCTTGTGCTAAAGCTTTGCTTAGCTCAAAATGAGATAGTGTTGTGTTATCTTCCCGACATATTTATCTATCCATCAATTTTGCATTGCAAACGAGTTTTCCCACGGATAGCGTTGAAAAAAATGAACCTTCACCACGCGACACAAACAACGCCGACCCACAAGCGTCAAATATTTCCTCAACGAGCTGGAGACGCGTTGTTTTCGGAAATCGGGACATTAATGGAATGACTGACACGTATTGTTAAAGGGACTTCGAAGAAACAAAGTGAGCCTCCAAATTTAGACTATTTCGAAGGGGATACTAGGAACGCAATATATGTTTGGGAACACGGGACTCGTAACTGTTTTTTAGAAGTCTTAATTTACTATTGGTCATCAAAACTTTTCTATCAATAATAAAAATCTGAAAGAGCACAATATTACCATTTATCAGTCTTTTTATATTTGCACTGTTGAAAATCCAGCCACACGAAATATATTATACGAATATATCAAATAAACCAAAAGCCTAGTGACAGGTATACAAATTCGCGCTGTTTGTTTTGGCTTAGCGAACTTCCCTCCGATATCAATCGCCGGTGCTACGTATAGTGGTGGATGAATAAAATATACATTTCTGCGTTCAACACGCCCGCTCGACCCCGAATGCCGTTTTAATGGAGTTTCGAAGTTCGCCATTCGTTCCTATTATGACCGAAGAATTGTTTGTTGATGTTAATTTAAATTTCACGCCCCAGTTAAGCGGTATCGGGGCTTATTCGTCAATTTGGATCGCTCAACGTGGAGGATTCCTTGTTCGCGTTCACGCGCCATCTCCTTTGTGCTCCCTTATTCAGTGTTTATTATCGGTACAGTTTTATCGACGTGCCCGCTTGTTGTCGGCTCTTATCTGAAATTGTATTACAAACAATTTACATTCCGCCCCTTATAATGGCGGAAAGTGAGTTGTACCGGCCTGGAGTTATTCGCAGTCCCCGACTAACATGTTCCGCACACCACCGAGACTGTTCGAATAAACTGTTCGCTTCTCAACTTTTGTTTTTGAATCTCTCGCATCCTTTCGGATTTGAATTCTTTCCCCGTCTTCCTCGAAAAGGTATCGAATGCTTCGCCTTTGTATCACTTTTTGCGCGATCCTATATTTTGCCCCGATTCAAACAATATTTATGGGCGCCGCTTCAACTTTTGTTAATGTCGGATCGAACAATAGGCACTTGTTTTTAAATAAACGCGATGTTAGGCGATATAACATTGATAAATGTCAGTTGGAAGGTATTCAAATATACGAATAAAACATCCCTTTTATCCTATTATCATATATCATTGACAGTGTGTTATTTTTATAACTTCGAATAACATTTTATATATGTGTCTATTAAGGTTGAAATACTACGGGCATTATATAAGTCTGTTGGTATATAGTGAACAACTTTTATGCCTAATAGTAGTGGTAATAGACATAAATCAATTCTTGCCTCCGGTGTTAAGCGGCGCTTGAAAGGATCTGGTTTATCAACAAATTGCAGAATTCAACATCTTGAAATAAGGCCTCACGTTATCTAACATAATTACGACTCATGCTACCATCTTCATATCAGTAATATCGTCTGATAAGGCATTGAACAATTTAGATTTAGGGTTGACGTTTTTGTAATTTTTACAAAAATATGTAGGTGAGTTTTACCTATCGATACAAGCTTAGTTTTTGTGAAGTGAAGTGACAACTAAATGAAAATGCATACACATAGTAAATATATATCTATAATGATTATATCATAATATTTTTTCTTTGTTATTGAGCTCGCAACCCAGTCAGTGACTTCTACGACAACCGGGTCATTATAAAACCTTAGTAACTTCTTTGTGCAACGGCGCGTTTGTTATGGTCATTTAAACATCTATTCACAATACATAAAAAGCAAGTGAGGTCATGAACATTGGCCAATATTTATCCACATTCAATTAATATTGTATGCGCTGCAGTAGCTCATAAATTTCATTTGTTTGAGCCGGATGTTTATCGTCAAATAGAATCAAATCCGGTATGAAATTTATAATATCAGTACTATTGTTTCATATCAAATACTTTTAAATGTATCTGTTATTCAGTTACGCTTGCCCAATGTTTAGATACGTATAGTAACCAAGGTGTCGAAAGTTCTTTTTGACAATAATCTATTTCGTATTATTACTATACGATGTAAATAGATTATCAAGACCCTTCAATAATTTTATGAAGCCAAAAATCATTAAGAGATAAGATATACGCAAAGGCAGCATTTCTTTACGATACGATTGTTGAATCAGTACTCTTCACATAGACCAAATTTAAGTGCAAATAGAAAATTCTTTTGCTATATTTTTTACCGAGAACTCCGTATGCAACATGCAACCTGCAAAAATAGGTTGGTCTCTCTTCCACACATACTTCGATTCAACAGACATCTGGCTCTCTGTACGTAGATAATGGAAATTGCCTGTTTCAATCTACGGCTTCGGTTCTTCTTTTAGAGAAACTACTTTGCATGTAAGTTCTATTTACAACTGGGACGTGTATTTTAAGTGACAAGAAAACATTTGTGTCCACAATATTTTTTTGTTAATATATGTTTAAAACTAGTTTTAGGCGTGATGAAAAGGATATAGAATGGCATCAAAGTACTATTCTGACTAATAATTTGAACAATTTAGTAAGTGGAAAATTTATTTTATAAATAATTCATGTTAATGCCTTTTTAGTAATGTTTTTAACTTTGTTTACACTCTAAGTTTTACTATAACTGAAAGTAAAAACAATTATGATTTGTTTACCTTCAGACCATTATAGGGCATTGAAAAGAGCCTGGTGCGTCTTGACGTCGGTTACTTGTTATTAATGCAATGTGAGACATGCTGTTTAAATTTTACAATTATTTCATTCCGCAAACGACATGGGCAATTAACATCGTTTATTGAACAAGATATATGTTGCCGCAAAGCAAATAGCTATATTATTTATGGTCTGTCGTCGATAATGAAACCGTATAATTTACCTCACGTCGAGTTGCGTGTCAACATTCCATACATTAATTCTTCGCTTCTTAATTTATCTGCGCGTTTTCTAGACGTTTCTAAAGTGTACAAGTTAAAAATATTTGTTTGTTTATCCTTAATTTTTATTTTTTAAAAGAGTTTTGCCTTCTGTTTATTTTAGAGACAGTTCTAGCACTGTGATATTTTTTAATAGCAGTACTCACTCGTGTGCGTGTTACGAAGTTTTTCAGGAAAATAATGCATTTATTCATCAAAGTCAAAGTCAAATATCTTTATTCAATATGGAAGCATTACACTTTCTTATTGATTGTCAAATAATCTACCACCGGTTCGGAAATGGAAGCCTCTGACCTGAGAAGAACCGGCGTAAGAAACTCAGCGGGCTTTTTTTTTTTCCCATCCCATCGCAAATCCCTAATATTTTATCCCTTATCTTTTAATTTATATGTGCTGTAACATTCTACAACTTGCAAACATTAATAGTGTATTACACGTTTACTTCTTTAGTAAATGCAAATTCGTCTTTCTTTTTATGGACGACCATCTTGCAACTTTCATTGTTCCTGAACCCTGTATGTAAAGCTTGAACCTCTAATCGAATCCTTAAACTTAACATGTCCCCTATCTAAAGATACAACAGTGATTCTGAATGACTCGACTCGTAAAACAGTATACATTGCATCTAGTGTTCGAACGCACGGATGAAATTAGCACTTTACACTTTCAATGTACACCGCCTGCAATTTAAATTCAATTTACTGTATGTCTCAGCTCCGTTTATTACTTCCTTTCATTCAAGAACAAAACTCTTAATTCATTTTAGTAGATTGTACGAAAAAAAAACAAATTTATGACACTGGATTAGATTTTTTAAATTTTGTATCGAGGCGCGAAATTACTTCTGAGCTGCTCAAAGCTTCTGTCCCAGATGCATTAAGAATTTTTGAATTATGTTTTCGACTGCCTCCGTCGCCTAGTGGTATGAGCGTGTGCTTTAGAAACCGGAGTTCGTGGGTTCCAATCCTGTGGGGACTCAACAAATTTTCAAAAGTAAGATGATCCATGCGTCGGATGGGTATGGAAAAGTAGGTCCACCCACCAACCCGCATTGGACAAGCGTGGTGGGATACGGTCCAAAACCCTCTAATGGATAGTGGGGAAGGCCTATGTCCAGCAGTCGACTATCACAGGCTGATAATGATAATGACGAATGATTTTTTGAAAGGCTGGCTGAAAAATTATTCCTGTTCAAAATTTTACTGCTTACATGATTAGATTTACTTTCTTTCTATTGCCTCTGTTGATTGCTGCTTATGTGTGCATAAATAACAAATTTTTTAATAAATAGAAAAGAAGATTTTTTAGTTTTAAGCAGATTATTTGTATATAATTGTAAGATTATTTTTGCATAGAAAAAATAAAATTTTAAAGCAAATTAAATAATGACTACAAACTCAATGCGTTTTTGAGAATTTACTGCCTTGTTTCAAGGTTCCACCGATAGCCTTATATTTTGACTTCAATAGTTTTTATAGAATTTTGACGTTTTATCTGGTTTAAGCAAAATTATATGATTTTGTTCACTAACTTATTGATAAGAAAAAATCAAACAACTTTATTCAATATGACGGATAAATAATCACTGAAACAAAAAATTGTGTTGGCTATAGATTTTGTTTTGTTCATGACCTCTGAAAGGTTTTCAAATTTTAATGGATATGTATATTTTTGAAAAATATTGAAATTATATATTGCTGGTCTATCTTGACCAAGTCAATATATATATTTTTATTCGATATCAAATTCTATCTATCCGAAAGTTCAAGGACCGCGTATTTGTCATTTGAATTTTCTGTTTTTTACGGACCATTAAACCGTTAAAAGCGTGATAACTTTCGAGTAGTCGAAGAATTCTCCAGAGCACTTCATTGCAAAATTTAGTGCGCAAAAGTCAGAGAGCAAGGGCTTCGGATTTGATTATTGTCAATCAGAGTGTCCATCGTTAAAGAAGTCGTTAACTCTACTACGAAAAGGGATAAATTACTGGAGTTGACGACCTTCGGAGCTAATTTATTCTCAAAGTTTAGAATACTCAATTGATTGCTCACGTTTGTTCTTATAGAATACTTAAATTATTGATATTATAATATCATGGGTGCATAGAGCATTTTAAACTCAGTAGTCAGTTTTCTATTAATTCGATGGCAAAGGATTAAGGCCATCTTTTACGCTTTTGCTGTTTCAATAATAATATGCGTATATTTATCAAAATATTATTGTGTATTTATTTCTTTACACTCAAATGATACACTTTATGCCGATAGTGAAGTCTCCCAGAAAGCACCTACAAGTTATAATATTTAGGTATATATCAATTGGTACTTGTCCAATTGATTACGTAGTGCATGCGTTGCAAGGTATCGTAAATCCATGATTACAGAATTATTGAATTTATAATATCGTCAGAATATTTGTCCATACATTTCATAAACTATCAAATAGTTAAATCATTCTCGAAGGATTAATACGATCCTGTTAAAAAACTATACCGAAAAACGAACAAAGGGAATTCGTAAGGTACCTGAACGTATCATAATTGTAAATAATACACGTTCAGGTGAAACGAGATGTATGCACTATAAGAGTGTACGGCAATTTTCACGTCACTATGCACTTTGTCATTATGCATCAGAATCGTGACGCCTCGAGACAAGTCGCAATTATTATGTATGTAAAAGAAATTCTTGCTGACGTCGAACATGAAAAGGTATGGAGGGGCATTGGTGTTGCAATATTTTATAATTTATTTAACTAATTTACTATTTTTGACAGTTCTGTTTACCGTCTTCGAGATGAACCACCTTTCTTTAAGACGGTTTTTCTTTGCAGTTGTATAAAAGATGTTTATATTTATGTTTTTAGTTCTGACACAGGTCCACGGGTAGTCTTAGTCTCGAGTTCACATTATTATAACGAGCTGGCGGCGCATCGGCGCAGTGCAAAGCAAAATGTGCCGACGGCCACTCGAATAGCCGACACTTTCCCATAATAGCACCGATCAGGCATGCGATAACAAGCCGACGATAGCTGAACCCGTATTTTATTTATATATAAGCTCGCCTCTTTTTCAATAACGCTCTTTCCCCGGTGCCTCGGAAATTTTGCTCTTTTACGGTATCACCGCCACGCTTTTTACTCACCGAGATAATTATCCGGTCATAATACGGCGAATATTTATAACGCGTCAGCGACGGGGACGCTAATGAGATTGATTGAGCTTTGTGTTATTGTTTGCGGTGATGAATTATTTTTGAAATATACCGCCGTGAAAAAGTCACAAAATCAGAAGCAATCGTGGCTCTTGAGCCCGTTTATATTATAATACGATGGAAGTTCCTGATAGTAAGAGATACGCCTTGAATAGCAGTCTAAGACGCCACAAATCTGCTTACTGCTCTGTATTTTGCCCTGTGATATGAGACGTAATATCTTGGTGGCACCACGGTGGTACCACTCCAGAGGGACTCGGACGTTCGAAAAAGAGACCTACCATTAAAGAACTGTGAAAACACTCACATTTCAATATTGTTTGCTGAAGAAAATTCGTTCACCTGTTATATCAGTTTATGTACAGCTTATGAACTGCACACAGACAATTAATAAAATGTCACGACGCTCCACGACGCCTTGCAGCCTGCGGGGGGCTCGCACGGCGCCCAATACTGACGGACAAAGGGTGGCCCCGGTGTGGGTTCATTAAGGAGCCGCAAGCGGTGGCATTGTTAGCGTTTTTAATTCACGTGTCCGTCGCACGCGACGCCGCGCGACTCGGCTGCTGGGAAATCTCGCTGGAAAATTAACGCCCGCCGCAGCTTTTAAACGTTTTTCCCCCCGTTCCCTCTGCGTCGGTTCCGTTTTTATTTTGTTTCACGCTTCGATCGCCGCTCGGCGTTTAGTTAATTTTGTTTCCTTTTTTTCTTTCTCTCCCTCTTCCATTCTGTTTGTTTCGGCCAGTCGCAATGATAAAAAACCGGGCAAAGGTTTTATATAATTCTCCGGTGCGCTTCGTTTCTTTCGAGTGTGAGAATGTTGCGTCTGTGCTATTAAATCGAACGTTTGCTTATTCACGATACGTTGTGTGTGGAATATTCTCATCGATGTTTATCCAACACCTTAATACAGATTACGATTGTTCAATTTAATCCATTTAAACTCGTTCCGTTGCTGTTCAAACACCCTGTCTCGCGGGTGTTATTTTTAATTAAAATCACATCAGTTATCAATTTCTGTATTGGCCCCGGCGCCGGGCAAAAAGTTTAATTGTTTCGGCTGTTATAACACAAACACGTGGTCCGGTGTTCGCGGTGCCAGTTATCGGCGTAGAAATGCGTCCGATCTTAATTAGTTTTTCACATCTCTCAGCGCCTAGCGAGATACGATCGGCTCACTTGTTACAATTTGTTTTCCTTTGGCACAAAAACTTGATACGCTTTTGTTTCGGATTTTTATTTGAACTGCTCCCGCCGTGATGTATGGTGATTGGTTCCCGTGTCCCCCGCCCTGTATCTCCTTTATAATCATAATAATTCTTTCGGGCCTTTTCCCGGTACGTGTAGCAGCGCTGTCGACGTCGTGTTGCCGGTGTTGATTGCTTTAACGATTGCCAAGTGCGAAATTCGAAGAAACAATTTGTTCGGCTTTTGTTTCTTTGATTTTGTTTTTTATGTTATTTGCTTTGTATTTATTTATATATTACAATGTCTTAATTATTAGGAAGCCGCTGACTGTTTGATTTCCTTTTGACTGGTGAATAAAAATTGAGCTAAATTATGTAACGTGAACATTTATTCCACATTTACTACGACAGTTTGGAGATCATTTTCAATTCTTATAGTAATTAACCTTTATAGTACTGATTTTCCTACGTTTACTCTATTACTCCTATTTTGAATGAAATATCAGATTTTTCGCGTTGCCGTTAGTAAACAGTTAGAAGTCATGTAAATATATTTTTAATTGGTAATGAGTACAGTAAAAAAGTATATCATAGTTGCTGGTATTATGAATTATATTCAATCACGAAGTATATTTGCAATTTTAATCAAAACGAACTTAAAACAATATGTAATGATATTTTTATATCAAACGTAGAACTTCAATGAAAATTAATTAACCTAATTTCTATTTTGTTATCGAATAACATGTTCAGTTTATTGATTGATTTAAAAATAGAGCAGAACACTTTATCAACATTTCAAAATAATTGCTATAACTAAAGTTATAAGCTTGAAACCTCGTTAGCCTTCACTGGCTTATATTAACCTTTGGTCCAATTAAATTTTTACTGCCTTCCATTTATTTGATCCATTTCATGCGATGAAATGGTTTTAATATTACGCGTATTTTACCTTTTCCAATATTATATCTAATTAATTTGCTTTTAGCCATATTTTTATAATTGAATTTTACTTTTTCATTATTAGTTTTAAAATCTATTGTTAGCTGTTTTTTTATAAAGTACCTTATTTGTATTAGAATGGCTTTCATTATAACGTACTTTTTTATTCATATTCATATAACCTAAAGTGTTGTGGATAGGTTCGCTTCGTTTAATTGCTCTACCTTGATAAGTGGCGCTTCATCATCATTAGCCTGTCTTAGTCCACTGCTGGACATTGATCTCCCCTAACGATTTTCGGGTATTCTCCTCCATCCCACACCGGCCACCTTGCGAATGTCATCACTCCATATGTCCGCAAGGCATCCCACACTACGTTTGCCGAGCCTCAGTGTCCACTCCAAAACCTTTCTCCAGCGGCCTACCGCCACTTCAGTTTATTAACCCAGTGGACTATATCAGTGACGCTGGTTCTCACATAATTTCTGATGCCGTCCTTCAGATATACTACGTCCATAGCCCTCTCCATCAACTGTAAGTGACACATTCTCGACACCGAAGGTCATGACGGGTAGGACTCACTGATCGACGATTTGCCATTGGATCTTCATAATTCGAACAGTTTGCAAACTTACATAGTTTTAGTAGTTGTTGGAATATGTAAAGCTCTGAGGTCCAATAGTCCAAAATACATCGGTGGTGTTACAGAACAGTGTGCAGAACTCGAACCAATGATTATTTGTAAACAACAATGCAAGTGCTGACGTCACGACTTATACAGAGCTCGAAGCAGCTGGATATTATAGTATTAAAATAAATTAAGATAAAAGATAAAAAAGAGATAGATACCTATATTAGTCCAACATCGCATGGTGTTAGCCTGGGATATTTTTACGCGTAAGATTTATGAATTCCAGATCAAATTAGGCACTGGTATAATTCGCTGCATTGTCTCCCGTCCACTATCTGCAGTGGTCCGTAATATCAGAGTCCCAGTCGACAAACATAGTGTCAAGCGATGCGTGTTGGTTCGCGGCGGTCGGCTCGCCCCCTCCGATAAACAGCGCCGGCCGCGGCAAATTGAAAATCGCCCGCGTGTGAAATGACCGCGCGCCGCCTTCCTGTCACTACTGGCTTTGTCGGGTCTATGACGTGGCTCGGAGCCCCTTTTTAGGAGCTAATGGGCAGCGTCCGAGCGGACTTGGGTTCGATTCGCTTGTTGAAGCGTGGTCTTGTTTTGTTATGGTTTAACGTGACGGTAGTGGAATAACTATCGTGATTTAACTGGTTTAATAAATGCAATAGTTTGATCTAATGCTTTATTTTTTTTGCATTATAATCTGTAACATATTAGAACTAATATTCTTGATGACGATGGCAAATAGTATATTTCCTGCAAATAATTTCCACAAATTACACAATCCTTAGTAATATAAAAATATAATATATAGTAATATAAGACTTATGATGAGTCTTAATTAAACGACCCTTTATTTTTTTTTTTTTTTTTTATGGCTTACGCAAGCGACGAGCAGTCGGCCACCTGATGGAAAGTGGTCACCGATACCCATGCATTGGCAATACCAGTGGTATCGCCAACGCCTGCCTACCGTGAGACATAGGTTGTTAATCTCGTTTACCCAGTAAAGCTGGCTACGGTGCCTTCAAACCGGAACACAGGGTGTTTACACTTACTGTCAGGCAGAAATAGGCACCGTGGTGTATCATCCAGAGGTCTCCTGATAAACAGGACCACCACCGGTATTTATATTTTTACTATGAGCTTGAATTTTGTTTTTAGTTAAGCATCATGCTACGCCGGGACATTTTGCATATAGAACATTTTATACTTTGTTAATAAAAAAAATTAAGTAGTAATGCATATTGAAGTTTAGAAAAGTATTAAAGTTAAAGGTCTGTAGTTAAAACTTTTTAAATGAATTTTTATCTTTCGCTTCTTTAAAAATATCGCCGCAATTTTTTTTATTAAAAAAATGTACTCTTTACATATACAAAAGAATAATGAAATATAAAAGCACCTAGATGAGATAATTATGAATATAACACATTTCTATGTTCATGCGTATGTTATTGCACATAAAAATGTCGCTTACGGCTTCGAAGGAACGGCTTCTTCAAAGTTTACGGCGTCTTTAAATTATGAGAGATCATAACTAGAACTCCTTGCTATAATGGACTATGAAATGATTTTTATGTTAAATGCTTTTATGTATGCAACGCTTAAACAAATACACTCGAGCCATTAAATCTTACACTGTGGGAGGTATCACATTACGTCACTGATTATGTTGCAAAGATCTTTTTATTGCCTTCTTTTATTATAAGTTGTATGCGTTATGTGTACATTGTTCTATCATGTTTTGCAGGCACAGACAGTATTTTCTATATCCAATTATAAGCTGAAGGAAAACGGAAAAGATTAGTCCTTGTACTAACATAGCTACAGATTGAGTAAAATCAATCGAAGAATATTTTAAGGTCTTTAAGGTTATGTTGTATAACATGGGTTATTGAATTCTAAAAAAAAATCTATCATTTATCAATTATGCCATCGCATCAATTAAATAATTTTTACCGCACGTTTAATAATTACTTAAGTTACGCTTGCGTTGTATCAACAAACCGTTTCCGCGCATATCGCTACATTCACAATTTGTACGTCTGGCTAATAGGCGAGCTAGATAAGCGTGGGCGCGGAGACTTATTTCGCTACGTCGTGGTTGTATAAGACGCGGGATCCCAATTATTTCCTACGATAAGAGGTGCCGCGACGCGATCAATCGACGCCACACCATAGATAACACGCCTTGTCTCTTTGATTGATGCCATTAACCGGGGTCCGAGTCGTGGCTACTATTAAAACATCCAGACGCTAATGGGCGAGCGTTATCCATCAAACGGTCGAAATTAAGACACATAACCACGCTACCCGACGATGGCGTTGCCCCCTATCTAAATTACGAAAGCGCTTTTTTATGGAAACAATTAGCTTAATGGTAACGCGGTGGTCGATGCTCCGTAGAGATGCGGGAGGAACCATGTCACTGGATTTTGTGAATCTTCGTCATAAAAATGTGTTTGATTTTGTAATTGTTGCTCAGAGGGATCGGCTTATCGATCGATTTCACTTGTTGTTGAAGCAATACAACAATAGATACAATATTATATTTGTGTGATAGTTAATTTTAAACTTTTTTGGATAATAACGCGAGTATCAAGAAAGGATTTTGATGTGAAAATCATATATGGAAAAAGCTGAAGCACTAGTCACTAAAACAAGCAACGGACTTCCTATCGTCTAAGTGAGCTGGCAATGTGAAGGTGGAATTTTTATTATTCAGATAAAAGCTGAGCTTAGAGGGTAAGAATATGTATTGAATAGAAACTACCGAATTGCTGAAACATTTTTGAGAAAATCGTAACATTCAACGGGCAAATACACTATGGTTATATCCGATTTTGGAATGGAGTATGTTGAAGAATGTAATATCAACCTAATATTTGTGGACTGTTTTATTCCAACTTTTACCATTTTGGCTTCATTTTAAGGTTTGAATACATTTAATATCTGTGCAATATTTGTTATAAACAGTAACCTTTTTAAGGTCAATGTTACGGCTAGCTGGTTTCTATTAATAAGATTTGTAATTTAAATTTTTTGCTCCATAATTATTTTAGATTTAACTTTAATTTATTTCAAAGTTTTAATTTAGAGCATCTTTAGAAGCTTAATACCGCTTTTCGCCTTTTCGTATTGAGTTTGGAGATGTGTCTATTCTATGTCTAAATAAAATTGACTTGTGGCATGATCCACTAGTGATTCTAATTAATTTAAATTTAGCTTTTACTTTTAATCGTGGTGCTGAATATCTTATACAAAATTAAAGAAATAGAGTTAATGGGGGAGGTAAATATTATTAATCAATAATTTGATACACAGCAAGACTGAAACTAGGACCTAGTTTAGTATAAAATATGTTAACTACTACATACTACATTATTATACAAACGTCGTTAATAATACAAACACTGATTATGATCCCATCATTATTTTGAAAATCGCTTTGGAGAAACCCTCGTCTCGTGACGTCAGATCCTACTATTATTTCGAGCGCGGTTATAACAAGCCGTAAAATTGTCGGGGGCAAAGAGTGATTTTCGCATCATCCAAACATAAAGGTTTAATCGTTGAGCATCGAGTGGAACTAATACGGGCGAAATGGAACCCGAGATGGGGCGCAGAAGGAAAATAATTTATCCGTTATCATGGAACAAAGGGCGAGGCACAATGGAACAAAGGCGCCTCGCGGAACGAACTGGGTACGTTTTGTGATGCCAAGTCGATTGATGGAAGTAGCAAACGTAGCCTGCATTCTTATTTCCTGGTTGTGCACTGGAAATTGTAGCGTATGTCTTTCGTAATTTACCGAATTTTAGTTATGTGCCCAGTTGTACACTACACGAGTGACAGGCTCATCGAATTAGGAACTTTTTCCTAGTCCTTGCAAGAGCAGATGAATTATTCCTGACTCGTACTGACTAAAACCACACGATTTTCCTTTGGGCACTCCTCTCCAATTCATAGCGCGTACTAACTCGCTAGTAATATCTAGCGAGTAGCTAGGTGGTGTGAGCTTGATTACATCCACTGCGAGATTATTCAGCGAGCTAGGAGCGTCCTTAACAGCTTGTTTACTCTATAAGATGATCAGGTTCCATAATTTCCCTGGCTAGACCAAGTCTCTGGTAATGAGCCCCAATACTACTGCAAATGGTGAAGCTATCAAAAGAAACGTCTTTTTATATTACCCAACTGAAACATCTCTTTTAATGGAAGTCTTTAACAATAATTTTTTTTTTTAATTAAATGATATGCCCTGCTTACAATTAATGCAGCGTCCAACTCGACTTGTCAACAAACCGCATTGTTAGTTAGCAAATAGTGTTTTAACACATATGCTATATATGCGCGGCTCAGAAACGCATCGCTGTGATACTAGTCCTTTTAAATAGAGGCTCTATTTCCTGATAATTCCTAATCATACAACTATTCATACCCCGTTTGAAAATTTTATTTAATTTTCTATATGTTTATGCTAGATGTAGTATATACTAGAACTGCTACGTCTTATATAGCAAGTTGAATTTTGTAACTGATATTGAACCGTACTTAGAAGCTTTAGTATTAATTTGCAGCTCTCAACACGTCATATAAGTCATAAAGTGTATTTCATCACAGATGCTTTGAGCTGCTTGCTGAAACAACCGTTTATCTGATAGCTGGTTAATTGTCTAAATAGTCTGCTTGATATTATATATGATTAGATACATCAAAGCTATAATTCTGTCCATAAATAATATGAGCGTAAGGATCAATTAGTATTAAATTAATTATAAATTATATTCTTTGAAACGTTAAAAATATTATTACATGTATTTCATTATATTTCATCGATTCGATTCGATTTCACCGTCGCTAAAAACACTTGTATCTTTTGCAAACGCTAATAAATTATAGCATTAAAACTTGATTATTGACCTAATTCTTAATCTGTGTTAGTTTGTACGGTAGTTTTGGATCTATGCTACATGAAAGGGCGTCTCCCTTTGTATTATATTTTATGTGTTATATTATTGTGTAAAATTGGAAGAGAACGAATTTAAAATGTTGGCTTATGTATAAACGTTAACGGATAATTTTTGAAAAATAATACACTCTATAGGAAATGAGACTTCTTCTCATTTTAGGAATAAGAAAATACTTTTCATTCGAGACAAACAATTCTTTTTAGATGAGGCATAACTTTGCATGTGCTTAATTAGTAGGACAGAAATAGGTATCTTGTGCTGTGTGTGTTCTTAAAAAAGTGTCTAAAGTATTGCGTGTTCAAAATCTTTCGACCGCGTTGAGCGTGAATTATCAAAATAAATACACAACAATACGCTTTAAATATTTAAAAGTTACCAGAAGACTCGCGACGTTATACACAATGTGAATTACCAAAAGATCACAAAAAGTGTACTTCGGTCGTAGGTAGGGTTGTTGTTAACTTGGCGGGTGTACCTCGGGGTACTATCGTGGAGCCCGATAAAGTCTAGCGGGCAGCGTGACGTCGGGCCCGAATTATGTGCCGCGATAAAACTTGCTGCTCGCCCCGCGGTCGTTGGGGAACTCTCAACTGGGCCACGGCCCTTGCCATTTCCTATTCATTATTATCGGATTACGGCGAGCCGATACGACCGACCGGCTAGCACGAAACGCGCGATATTGCAGCGTTGAGGTTCCTTACGTTTAGAGATGAAAATATGCGAAGGCGCACTTACCCGTGACTTTGCCTGTTCGGTGTGATACTTAAATGTTTCTACTAAATAATCTCTGTATTTAGTTTAGTTTTGTCAATCCAGTTAGATAATGATTAAAATATTTGCAAGCATATTACACATTCATAACCTCGCTTATATGTTTTTAAATACGATGTATAAACATTTTCTAGTAATTTCCGATATTTGTCAGATATAATATAAACATAGTTTTTGAAATAAGTAGTATTATCTATATCAAATTTACTTGCCAAATAATTGTCTTTATTTGATTTCTTACAGCAAATCCGTCATATTATTAAATGTGGATTCTTCCTCGGAAATCCTTTTTCATTGAATATCTATGGACAGTACTCATATACAAATTTTATAGCGTGCCCCATTAATACTGTGTGACCATCACATAAAACTGCAGATACGTCGAGACGCATGAACTTATCAATACAATAGATCCGTCAGCGGTGACGAACAGGAACACATAAGACACCAAAGAACTAGCTATCTCGCCAATCGCGCGGCCGTAAACAAAGCTTTAGGCCGCACGACACCGTGGGGATGTATATGTTTCGCCCATAAATCTAGTTAATGAGCGACTCCTATCGTAGCTGGGATTAGATCTTTGCTACCGACTTCCGAATCTCGGGTTCGACAACAAGTCGTATGGTCATCGCTGAGATTAAATGGCCGATCGATTGCTGTGAATAGTTTACGGCCTTACGGGAACGATACTGATTTAATAAAACTATTGGAGATGGTATATTCCTTCATGATTCTATATACATATTCTGTCTCCGTAGTTCTGACTCTATTCAATTTCAGTTCTTAACACGTTAAGTTGGAATAGTTTGCTTCTTGCGCTATTAATATTATTATTTCATATGTCAATTATTTCATTAATAAAACTTATTCGTTATTTCCCATTTTAAGGGGTATCTTGCTCCACGTATCTAAAATAAATTTCATCTAGATTTTAATAATTGTCACTGTTATTTTTAATCTGTTGATATGTTGCCTCAATATATTTGATTTTACTATGAATATAATATACAACAACTACGCGTACCGCATAATTTAATACTAACTAAACAATATTCCTGGTGATTTCCGTGCATTATCAACATCAGCGCAGCAAACACATCTAAATTTAATGATCCATATCACAAATTAATTGCTACCATAGTAGTGATATGTGTTCGTTTGAAGTTCATATTTTGTCTAGTTAAAGTAAATTAATAATTTCCGTGTCCGTACTTGTGATTAATTAAAAAATTACTAGTAAAGCCTTCAAGTTTTTAAAGCAATTACTTTGACTGTGTATATCGTAGTGACCTTTAGGAGCTTTTTATGGCCTTACACCATGAAACATCTGCCGCGGCCTTAGTTGATTTTTTTGCCTGAAATAACGAGCAATTTTTGAAGCGCGCTCGACGCCCGGAGTAATGTGTTTAATATACGGTTGCAACACTCATTGAACTCCAATATTTTTTTAATTAAATCAGGTGAAGTGACTCTCGTGAAAGTGTTTTGAATAGTCGTTGCTTTTCATTTAATACTTAATTTAAATTTTTGGTTCGCTTTAGAGTATATTGCAGTTGAGCCCTTGAGATTGTTTGTTTGACAAATTTTCTTTCTTATATTAAATCCACGTAATGGCGTTAGCACATTTCTTGGTTAAAAGTTTTTAAACAGTTTTTAAGGTGTCAGCTAAATATATAATAAATATATTATATGATATTTTTTTTGCAATATCTGTTGCAGCTTTAATATAACGTTTTCTTTTTATTTTTTTTAAATTATAGAACATTTTAGTTATATTCTTGTCTGTCTTCAATCGGCTCACTGAAATGATCAAAAACTTTATTAATCTTTTTTGATAGTGGTTTTGATGTTTTCCACTTTAGATATAGTCATTTTTATACTGTCGAGAATGTAGTTACGTCATCATTTTTAAAAATGAGCTTTGTAATTGTTACATAAATTTGACTTCTGTTACATAAATAAATTAAATTCAATGTGTTATAAATATAGCTTCGTTACATCGAAATTGTTATATTAACATACAAAAGGATTCGGATTGTAACATGGCCACAATCGAGCTTTAGTCTATTTATATGTTCCAACAAAATAACGGTAGGGTATTAAAGTTACAAATACGATGTCAGTTGTATTATAGGATTCGTAATTGTGTCACAGTGTATAGCTGTGTTTGTTAATTAAATTAGTTTTAATGTAAACATTAACTTAATTGTTTAAAATTAATTTGATTAATTTACAAGTAAAATGTAGCACATACTATTTTTATATGCTTTATTATCTAATACCAACTTTAATTATATGAATGGAGTATTCATCATCAGCCTGTGATAGTCCACAGTTGGACATAGGCCTCCCCTAATACACCTCCATCCATTAGGGGATTTTTGGACCGTATCCCACCACGCTGGTCCAATGCGGGTTGGTGGGTGGACCGACTTTTTACATGCCCATCCGACGCATGGATCATCTTACTTTTCAGACAATTAGGTGATCGGCCCAAATTGCCCTAACCAACTAGGAAACAACAATGAAAATTTGTTGAGTCCTCGTAGGATTCGAACCCACGACCTCCAGTTTCTAAGGCACACGCATATACCACTAGGCTACGGAGGCAGTTTGGAGTATACAAAACATATACTGCTGATGCATATTTCCATACATTGTTAAGGTTAAATTATACCCAAGTTAAGACCATATGAGGAAAAAAATACTAAGAAAAAAAGCTTAAACAAAGTCTATATCAAACTGTACCAGCGTCTGATATCTGCACATGGGTCGAATCTTATAGGAATTATATATATAAGCGGTCTGCCAGTAGTAACGCGCTGACTGGCAGTGTTTATTAGAACTTAGGCCTCGTTTACGGAAATCATAAATGTATTTGATTTATGTATAGTTATGATCATTGAAACACTTGAACAATCCTAATGCATTCAAATTAATCACCCGACCGGGTTCGTGTGCTTCCCTACTCTGTACATCGGATGGAATGCGGAGTCTAACAGTTCGTAATCCAGCTTAGTGGAAAAGGATTACTCCTGAAAGCCTAATGCCTCGTCTAAAGCCACCGTTACTTGATCCTTCTGCCGTCTTAAGGCCGGGTTCAGTTGCAAATTATTGTTCACGCCACAATAGGAGACGCTGTACAGAATCAACAATGCGCGCCAGGCCCTGGGACCTTAAAAGTCGAATGCCGTTATTAATGGGAAACTAAGATCTTTGGCATGCGGCACGGCAAAAGGGATAGCTTTGTTTCTTTTTGGCTGGCAATCGAAGTGTAATTGCTATTAAAGATACTTTACCATTTTCCTTACTGCCTCCGTAGCCTAGTGGTAAGGGCGTGTGATTTAGAAACCGGAGGTAATGGGTTCGAATCCTGCGAAGACTTAACAGATTTTCATTGTTGTTTCCTAGTTGGTTAGGGCAATTTAGGCCGATCACCCAACTGTCTGAAAAGTAAGGTGATCCATGCGTCAGATGGGCATGTCAAAAGTCGGTCCACCCGTTGGGATACGGTCCAAAAATCCCCTAATGGAGAAGGCGCCCAGTAGGGGAGGCCTATGTCCAGCAGTGGACTAACACAGGCTGATGATGATATCATTTTCCTCTGTTATGTTAAAGAACGTTCATGAAAGATTTGTAAAGGTTTGGTATTTTGCAAATGACGATAACTTAAAATCGGTATCATTACTCATTTTATAAGTTAACTTATAATACACATTGGTGTACTTTTTAAACTGCAAATATTAAATGATTTTAAATATTCGAGAATTTTTTGGTTCTTTTAAGTAGTGATCACTTGGCATTAAGAAAACTTCAAGCGTTGTTAGAGTCCAGAGCAAATACGAGAATACCATAAAACACAAAAAGTTAGTGTCACAGTAATTAAAGACAACAGAATGCCGACGAAAGAAGTTGCCCTTGATTCGGTAGCGAACCGACTACTACTTATGATGCAAAATGAAATCGGTGTTTAATTTGACGCCGTTGCATCGGCATCTCAAAAGTTCTCAGACGGCAACAAGGCGGCCAACAAGCCATTGTTTGCAAATCGCGACACGTTGCGAGAACTCCCCGGGGACTAAGAAGCGAGAGGGACGCGTTAATCTGGAACTAATTGGCGAAAAAGGGACCTCCTACACGGCCTGCCGGCTTACCGAAACGCGTGTGTACCGCGAAAATTTCATAAGCCAATTTGATAATATACACCGCACGAATTAAACATAGGCCCCGCTTCGCTAGTTTTTCGTGGCCCGACTCGATCGCGGCCATGAAGCGGGCGGGTTTCGTTGAATAATAAATAATGCGTCGCAGCGGGAGCGGACGCGGGATCGTAAGGTTTTTGTTGAGACGACCGCGCGCCAAAGTGTATACGTGTTTTGTCGGCATCTGTGTGCAGAATGCCGCGTGATTCTGTCACCGGGCGAGATGTGAGTTTAGAATACGCGATCGCCTTTTGGGCATCGAACGGATTGTGAGGTGTACAGGATTGCACCATTATCGGACGGCGAAGCGGTATTCTTGACAACTGCTTTTATTTGTCTGTCAAGTTGCTGCGCGATATGCCAGTTTTTAGCACACACAAGACTTTTTGGTGTCGCTAGTTAGTTCAGCTCTGTTTTAGTAAGTGGATTCCTGATTAGAGGTGCGATATGTTCCGGTTACTAGGCCATATAACTAGCACGTATGCTATTACCTAATTGATAAACGGAATATACTCGTAACATCATTTGTCTCGAATGCCCAGCGAAATGTGGTTGTTTTTCTTTCTACTTTATTGTGTAGCCATTTCATTTCATTAATATTTTTGCATCTATAGTATTTTCCTTTTATAAACTCTATCACGTACATATCGTATAAAATAAAAAGCCATATTAAATGCTATCTGCCACTATCATTTATAATAAGTAATCAAGATTCTTCCTATGTTCGATGAAATAATATTTTTAACTACCAACTTTCTTATTTTAAAAACAATAAGAGAACTATAATGAAAAAACCCAACAAGTTTACACAAACTCTTGAACAAATAGCCAAGGGATTGATACAAAATCTGTCAGCCGCCTCGACCGGGATAAACTCGGCAGATCCTGCAGCGTGCATTGTCCGGGCGAATCGTTGGGGACAATCTTCCCGGAATCTCATACCGACAGCGCTGTCTTGTCGGACTCGGACATCTGGACTATCGACTCACGGGTTCTCTGCACATCTGCGAAGGATATCGCTCACGTTTTGCGTTTTCCTTGGTTTAGTGCACCTGTGCTGTGAAGGATCTGCGACGTCTGTTACTTGGATATGGGCTTTTGTTTCAGGTCCTTGGCCGGCTTAAGAGGATTTAGGGTGGATTTTTTCAGGCTTTATTGTCCGGCTAGGGATTTAGGTGTACGTGTTTCATTTACGAACAGTTAATGGATCTCGTTTATGCAGTATGGATCGGTTCGTTTTGTTTCGATAAGGCAGTTAGTGACAGTGCTTTTAGTCAGTTTTATTTAAATACAACTTGAGCTTTTAGTAATTTTGATTTTTTTATAAAACAAAATAGCGTTTTACGTTTTTCAACGTTTTTTGACGTTTTTCAATATTTTCTCACTTAAAAAAGTCTTACTTTTTTAATAACGTTTAATTCCTACCTTGGAAGTTAATTAAAAGATGCTATTAGATTAAGTTGTTTTTTTTTAAATTTTTTACCTTACTTGTTGATAAGTATCGAAAAGAATCCAAGATAGTGGTAATGTATTGCGCTCCGATACCGTGGAGCAATTAGCGTAAATTGCTAAAGTGTAATTTACATATGTAATGTACTCTCGATAGCCAGAAAGCTTCCAAGATACGCCTGTGCGTGTACTATCTCTCTAGATACAATTGGAAACGCGTACAACAACATTTCATACGCATTATTCTGGTCTTACTAGAGCAGAAATCTATAGGCAGTATTCGAAATTATCTCTGTCTTTGCTTTGACTAAAAGCGCATGCCGATTCAAGTCGTAGTAGTTAATTAAATAAAATCTCTTGACTCAGTGTACAGCTTTGCTGTTTGCGGGACAAAGTCGTAGCTTCTAATGCCAACGATGATATTGTTTGATCAATAAATATATTTTTATGTTTTATCACACCTAAAATAGCATTATCTGAGTCAGGTTCTTAAACTACACATCTAACACGAGAACTACACACACTTTACATAACAAAATTATTAGATAGGAATAAGATTGTATATGTATAAACTGTCATTGATAATTTACATGAAGTTGTTATGTTTAATGTTTTTTTTTATGTTTATTTTCATACCGAAAAGTGCATTTGAATGTCTAGTAGAGACTAATGTGCTATTAGAACATAATATTTGAAATAAATTCGTTAAAAGTAATCGATTTTTTTTAAGAGTCTTCAGTAATCGATGGTTAAATCTCTCATATTTGAACGCAGTTCAATAACATTCCAGTGGCGTTCCAGTATCACTTAATGCCGTCGTAAACAATCCCTAATTGATTTAACATGTCCGACACCGTGGGCTTGTGCTAACGAAACGGTATGCGGTTTGTTTTTCCAAGATCTACGTTCACGAGTGATTGCTACCGAGCGAGAAGTTTGTCCTGTCAAGTACCACGGGTTATACGGTACGCGTGTGAGCTTTTATTCCCATTGCCTCTCTACTTTTGCTTAGAGTTTCATTACATCACGTTAGAGACAACCACAATGATCCTTTATCAGTCACACACGGTATCCCTGGTAGATATAGGACTTTTTCAATGAACACTAAGACGGCCCATTAAAGATTCGTTAAAATTAAATTTGCTACCTAGTTGGAGGCAAGACACTGCAAATATTCGTGTGTTTACTATGAGCGATCTCTAACAGGCAAATTGAGAAAAATTGATAGAAATACAGATAATAAAGTGAATAACATTGGTATCAAGGTTTTTTTAATTAGACATTTTCTAGACTTGGCCAAAATACCGCAGTAATTGTTATGAATAATAATCAATCTCAAACTTTTATAGCACTTTCATTAATTGCTACCGTCAAACGTCAATCACGACGCATATATTGACCAATAGGATGTTAAAATCTTTGACCAATTACAGTTGAGCTCGTTTGGCTCAGCTATAGTTCTTTCTACATGAAAAATTTAAAGGTATTCGTTTATTTAGTGTTTTAATATTAACCAACAGACTTTAAGAGTGACTTAGGTCAAAAATCTTTACATTTTATATGTTCACCATGATCTCGCTGCACGAACGCGGGTTCGAATTAAGCTGGAGAACAATTTTCTTCTATTGCATTACGCACTTTTTAAATTACCTTAAAATGAATATCGTTGCCAGTTGTTAATACAAGCACGTACGTAAGCACCAGCAATAGAATGCATTTTTACAGTTTCGAGGAGGTTCGAGTCTAATCGTTTTGCCTAAAAACTGTTTTAAATGGAAGTGATAAGATCAAACAACCGAATAGGTTTATTTACTAACAAAAGTCAAAAAGGAATAACAAAGATTAGGCCAACCTCCTTTAGTTTTAATCGATAAAATATGCACAATCTTACTTTAGACTCCAGACGATGGCTAATTATCCAATATCCAGTGTACTTTCATTATCGTGTATATCTTTCATTGTTCACCGTCGGGTGGCAGTGTTTTCTTTAATAATTTTCAAAACTCGGAACACGAAGCCGATCAGAAAGTGGGTGTAGGTAATAAATCAAGCGGCTATCGCCTCATAATCACGTCCACAGTCTAGGAGTTGTCACGCGGACGTCGGCCGAGGAAATTAGCGAGTGCGCAACGCGATAGCGCTTGTCCAAACACTCTATGTCGCGAGTCATAAGCGTGGAGCGGGTAAATATTTGGAGTGCTTTTGCTATTTGCACAGAACATAATATATGTTGGCAGAGTTATATCTTGAATTTATTTTGATTTTATCCAAGTAATGTTTGCATTAAAGTTTTATATTTTTAGTTATATATACACCAACCCGCATTGGACCAGCGTGGCAGGATACGATCCAAAACCCCGTAATGGAGAAGGCGCGATTTAGGGGAGGCCTGTGTCCAGCTGTGGACTAACACAGGCTGATGACGATGATGATGATGATGATTTATATAGTGGCTGTCGTTAGTTACTTTGTTGTTTTAACCAGTTAAAAATAAATGTGTATACAATTATATGATATATAGTAGATTTTTGGTGTAGGAATAATAAGGAAAAGCGAATCGGATAGATTTACGTTAAAGTTTCAACGTCTGATAATGATGACACAAAATTAAATGACTTTACAATACTATTTGTATGCAGCTCAAAGGTAAATTACATATTTTGTACGTTTTGGTTTTTAATTTCTGGCACAATTATTCATTAGAGCACTTGTTTCATTTCATCTATTAAGTTGACATGTGACAATATTAAAACTTGTAAAAAAACATTCGTGTATATTGTTCCATATTGAGGATAAAACATTAAAAAAAATCAAATTATGCTTTGAGTATTCAACCGACAGTTGCGGCATCGACGGGCTATGACATTTAACGATACGATTTACATTAGTTTTATTAATCGCTCACAGCTTCCCACTCAATACCGAAGTTTAAAATATCGTTGAATTTGCGTGGCTGCGCATCCCTTCTTCTAATTATGAACAGCCGCCTCGTAAAACTCCCCAGAGTTTGTTAATACTTTTAGTTATCCAGCTCAACACTTAAAAAGGGGATTAAACGTGTCATAAAGGAGAATCGCATAATAATTTATAAACAAAATCAACAGTGAATCAGCTAGTTACCTTCAATTATTCTCTTAACACTAGAAGCCGAGTGTTTAATCTCGTGCTAAAGTTAATCAAACGATTTATTACGGCCGTTCGAACTACCGGCTGTCATTAATTTCCCTCTTAACATAACGCTTTAATCTAACACTGTTGTACCTATTAACAATTGGTTGTGAAATACAGAACAGCGTTCACAAACGAGGTTCTGTTTTAAATGGCCTAAGCTCTTGGAAACCCACATACCAATGTAAACATTTGTATAGTAAGAAAGAAACTAGCTTTCGTAATTAGCGTTATTTGATTCATCCATTCCATATATTACAAGTGCTTGGAGTATATTATACTGAAAATAGTATTTTAACTATTGAGAATTTATTAACAATAAGGAACTTGCTATATAATTGAATGCGTCTATAAACAAAGTATAACTCGTATGCATTTAAATAATTCTTACACAATTTAATAGGCAATGAATTTGGATTCCTTTATATAGCAAGCCTTCCCTAAATCCATTATGAATATACCTTTGTATCGTACTTGCACTTTATTTCTTATCTTTCCTTCTTAACGCTATTATTTACTCTGTTATATCAAGAAAGATCGCAGTCCCCGTTGTACAATTCCATAATTCGCACATAAAAGTGCAACTAACCCGCGTAGCTGTGATAACACAAGTCACGGTTAGCGGTATCGGCTGCACTACCATAAAGGGCGTCGGAGTGAGAAGTGTGACTGATAACAGTGAACAAAAGGCACGAGGCGGTGCTAAGAGCATGACTCTCCGTAATAATCAGGGGGTTTTCGTGCCTGTAGTGCCAGTTATCGGTTCTCTAAGCAACGAAGAATAGGCCTAACTTATGTCTCCTTTTGTGACCGCAGCCGGTCTAATCAGTTGTTTATATTATTGCTACGGACTAAGATTTGATCGCTGCCATACCGTTTCACAGCGTGTATTATATCTCTTGTGTATCGTGCTGGGCGTGTATTACGCTCGATGTGGATGTGAATTTCATTGGAGCGAGCTACTTCTTGATATTTGATAAGGATTATAGGCTTGAACGGTTCGTCCCGACTGTCGATGAATCTACGCTACAACCTGGCATTTGGTTTATTGTCAGACTCAGATAACGAATTGGTAAAATGGCTTAGTGATATGTCCAAATTCAGAATTATCATCATCATGCATCATCATTATCAGCCTTTAAAAGTCCACTGCTTGTCACAGGCGTCCCTTAATACACCCCTATACATTAGGGGGTTTTTGGACCGTATCCCACCACGCTGGTCCAATGCGGGTTGGTGGATGGACCGACTATTTATATGCCCATCCGACGCATTAATCATCTTACTTTTCAGACAATTGGTTGATTGGCCCAAATTGCCCTAAACAACTAGGAAACAGCAATGAAATTTTGTTGAGTCCCCGCAGGATTATAAACATTCCGAATTATTCTTAAATTGTGCATTCTAATTTTTATAAATATTGACAAATATATTTTATTTACATATTCCAAAGATAATAATTATTATTATTTTTTGTAGAGTGCAATCTTATTTTCTTACTAATATGTGTCCATTTATTATTCAGTACTTATGAATCGGTGAGTGTCATAAACGCCTCAAAATAAAATAAATAATAAATAAAGAAAAGAGAGGTCATTACTTTTTGACTTTAATACATAACATTACAATGTACCTTACAGTTAGCCGATTCAAAATAATAAAAATAAAACCGGAAAAGGACGAAAGTATAAAAACATAAACGGTTGGCTATCCGTGAATATATTTTTTAATCATGAATTGATTGAGCCATGAATAATTTTCATGTTAAAACTTTCCCAACCCGATCATTGATTGTAACGTAAACTGAATATTTTTGTTGCGCTTATGACTGCAGTGTTCTTTTGATATTCATGAATGGGTTGTGTGAATTGAAAATTATAAAAGTGATACATTTTATGGTAAAGCGGCCGTCTCTATACATGTGTTAGTTTCGTTTGACTTTATAATTTTTTTTATTATTAGTTTAAGACCATGAAATATTTCCAAAAAAACGTTTATAAATAAAAATTGATGTGGAGTATTTTGAACAAAGTTACCCGTAATAGCGACATGTGTTTTTACGGTGTAAATCGCTTATCTGCCAAAAAAACAACACAAACGTTTCCTGTTGAGGATATTTTTAATTTATAGTATATTAAGGTCATTATTATTATTAAGATAAATTATAGAAATCAAGGAAAATCATATACAAGTTTAAATAATTCTAGTTCTAAAATTTATTATTTAAAGACTGTTTCTATATCTATCACGTCCCTGTTTTGATCAGGAATAAAATTTATTAACATTAAAATTTTATTTTCAACTTTGTTATATTCAGTTTTGTAATTTTATACTCAACAAACTGATATCGTAGTCTCAAGTGTCCATCGACGAGCTATTGCGGCGCAAGCGGGGACGTATCTACATTAAGATAATCGTACGTTCGTCCATTCGTTAGTTAATTAAACACGATACGGCCATCGCGATCGCTCCAATTAATGATCTCAATTAAGCTAATCAACTGTCCGCAGATTTACGTCGGACCCGACGACAGTACCCGGGGGGACCTGACTCCGGCCTATTTGTCCCCGTATTTATTGCTCTGGTACGACTATATAGATGTACTATGTTTTATGTTTTGGGTGATTCAAATCTTTTGAGGCTGGTTTGAGCGGTAGCCAAATGATTGATTAAAGATTCCTTTATGTTTGATTGCTTTAAAATAACCCAGACGTATCGCATTATTTTCACGTAAATGATTAGACGAGATAAAATTGTTTAGTTATGTCAATCACGTGTGGTAATAATTAATAAACAACTGAAATTGCTACGGTCTCTTACGCTTTTCAATTTTGCGTCCTTATGCTTTCGAACTATAAAGTAGGTCTAGTCTTGAGTTTATATTTATTCACTTATCCTATTTTGTTTTATTTTAAATATTTTTCTGTCTCTATCACTCACGTGATAAAAATTATTTCTATTCAACCGCTTCTTTTTACAAACACATGAAAAATCATCAAACACTAAAATATTTGTTTTGAATTAAAAATAAGTGCGTTTTGCGTCAGGCAGACGAGCAGTCGGGCCACCTGATGGTAAGTGGTCACAACGTGGTCACAGACATTGGCAATACCTGCGTCAACGCGGTGCCTACCGTGAGGCATAGGGTGTTAAGTTTCGTTTCCCAGTAAATACGCTGGATACGGTGCCCTTTAAACCGGAACACAGCAGTGTTTTCCACTACTGCTTTGCAACAGAAATACCCGCCACCGCGGTGGTACCTATTCAGACGGTCCCCTGTAAAGAGACCTACCACCAGTGTTGTTTAACCAAACAAAGCTTTATATTCTAAAAAACAATAATATATTGAGATTTTTTGCTCTTCAAATGGAATCCGTTGCATTTGAAGAACAAAAATGTATTGTCATGATAATCCATTTATTACTGCTTTTACCAAAAAAAATTGCTAATTGGATCGTGATCAGTTATCCGTTACGTAAATGTCTTATGATATAATTACGTCAGCAATTTTTTTCTCGGAATCAATAGCCTTGTTTATTCTTTCAAATAATATACTCCATTAAGTGCAACTCCGTGGAGTAGTGGTATTGGCCCTTGCTTAATATACCGGGGGTCGTGAGTTCGAACGCCGCGTGGAAACTGCTTTGTGTTATCGTTGTTTTCTGGTTAGCTAGGACTATTTGGGCCTATCTCTGAATTGTCTGAAAAGTAAGATGATCCATGCGTCGGATGGGCTGTAAAGTCAGTCCACCACTAACAAGACGATCGAACCAGCGTGGTGGGATTTGACAAACCTTCCGAATAGGTAAGGGCTATTAGGGAGAGCCTTTTATCAGCTATAAAATATAAGAAACTGAAATAATAACTTGCGTCATTAATTATAACTTACATGGTTTAACGCAATATAGCATATTCTGGAATGGTCTTACGAAGTTCTTAAGTAACTCAGTAAAATATCTCGAGCAACTACTCCCTGAATAAATCTGAATGGCGTCCATATCGAGAATATCCACTCCGCATAATATTGGTATTTTATCGTTTCGGTTTTGCGTTAGTCGCGTTTGCACTCTCTAATTCCGTCCATTGAATTCAAATCGAAGTGTGAAACGCCGTGTCCGTACGTGTACTGTAACCGAACGCCGAGCTAATAACTTAATGCCTATGGGAATTGGCATCTGTTCGCCGGTTGGCCTGCCGGAGCGTGAAATTATCACTTATCCTGAGTCGCTTCGAGTTTCTAAGGGCTGCCTAGAAGCGTTTGCCATTCATACGATCGTTATGAATATTCGTGCATGCCTAACTCGAGACCTGGTCCAGTTTACGCCGCTCGCGTTTGGCGATCGCAGTTCAAGTGCAATTGACTGGTATGTATTTAGCGCCTGCCGTAAATGCACTTATTTGCATCGAAACGTGTTTCGTGTTACGTCGAACGGGCCCCGTGTAGGAATGCGACCGGTGTGCGGCCTGTACGATCGATTTGAATATTTGAGCGGTTCCATAAATACGCTGTGGTTGTGATAGATTTCGCTCGTGTTTGTTTGTGTACCGTTAATTGTTTTTATCTTAGTGATCATTTTGTATTTTTGTGCAAATCACGTAGTACAATATCACAATAGTACTGAATTAAAATAACCTTTTCATGCACAGTACCACGTTTTCTTGGCCGAATTCGTGGCCTACGTTGGTAAAGCAAAATAATAGTAGCACTATATGGGTGTGGGGTTAAAGCAGCTTCGAAAATAGGAAGATTAACGTACGGATTATCAAAACTAACATCCTTTTCTTATATGCTTATATGCTTAACGAGACTTAACATCCTATGTCTCACGGCAGGCAGCGCGTTAGTCATACCAATATTGCCGATGTCTATGGGCGTCGGTAAACACTTACCATCAGATGGCCCGACTGCTCGTCTGCCTGCGTAAGCAATAAAAAAATCTTATTTGCAGAGGACGTATGTGGTGGCTCGTCTACAAACTTTCCATCTCTATGCTTCTTGATTAGCTTAGCTGGCTTACAGGCTTCTTCATTCTGCACGTAAAAGTCACTACGGCCTTAGTTCTAATGGCAAATAGGTTTATCTTTGCTTCTCAAACGCTAGACCCATCCTCGTTTGCTGAACCTTATCACTATGATAAAGAGATATCGACCCGACTACTAATATATTTAGAATCGCAAAGATAATAAAATAAGCCAAAACCTACCTTATTAAACATGCGATGCTTATTTCTGCCACATACCAGTAGTGTGAAAACATAACTGTGTTCCGATTTGAAAGACATCGTTTGCCAGCGTCTTTACTGGGTGAAAAAGACGTAATATCCTATGTCTCACGGTAGGCAGCGCTTTTATGACATCCTTGATATTGCCGATGTACATGGTCGTCGGTGACCACTTCACATCCGGTGGCCCGACTGCTGTCTGCCTTCGTATGCAAAAAAATTTAAATTGAAATAAGTTTGTGAGTAAGGTTTGGACGTATTACAAATATCACCTACTCACTCGCTATAACGGTTGTATTTATATATACATAAAGCTAAATAAACTTGGTCTATCCATAATTACCGGTACCTGGTGATACGTTACATTAAATTTAATTTCTTCCTAGTAGACAAAGACCAATAAAATCGTATTACATATTAATAATCTAGACAAACCTAATTTATTTTACACCGCTCTGAGTAAGAAAATATGATGAAATCAACATCTATCATAGTTTATTACTACTTAGGTCTTAATAAATATTTCTACATCGCTCTCGAACTCCGCCGTTTACATCGTAAAGTTTTATATTGAGGAACTGATGCTTGTCTCAGTCTCTCAAATACATCATTTACTATAAGGGTATCCGCTAAGCTATAACTTTTCTATTACTAACGACTGTACTATTCTAATGATTGTTAAACTAATAATTATAAATGATGAAACATTCCTTGTTGTTTACTTTTAATTACTCATCGCATAACTAGATATGCGACACATTTCGTCTTACAAGTTTTTTATGAAAATATCGAGTTGTTATTTTTCCTCTTGCTGCTTTGCTACTATTGGTCGAAGCTTAATTTCCTTTTTCTATATTAAGCACTAAAGTTATTATAACGATTGGTTCTTTTCAAGTAACGTCTAACTAACAATCGTTATAGTGTGTGGTTAAATATTTATCAGTCACAATTTGCTTTAAACAAATCTAAAATATTTAAATTATTTAATTTTTACTCTTGGTGTTTCATTCTCTGTGACAGCCTGACAGGATAAAGGCAGAATATCAACCCCATTTAAGAACCAATCATGTTTACAAAGTAGTTTAAGTATGCGAGGCGCTTACATAATTGTATGTTATTAATACGTCAGCGACATACAGACATAGAAACTACTTGAAATATATAGATATTTCTAGAAACAATGCAGAATTTTTTAAAATCATTTTATGAGATTTGTTACGAACGTTGATTCTCTCGGAGATGAAAGTCAGTTATTCGATTCCGACGGTGACATTTGACAGTCACTGAACAAGTGCATTATTTTCATGATGATTAAAGATGTACGTTTTTAATATATAATCATTTCGTATAATTTCAATTAATTTTTAGGTTCATATGAAAAATATATCTACGTTTAAATATTCAAATGCGCTTTCGAAACTCTCGTTTCTTAACGAGAACTATAAACATAAATTTAAACCGTGAACACACTTTATAAACGGTCTCCTGACGCCCACTGGTCCGCTAAGGATATATTTATTCAGTAGTTGGCCGTTACAATTATTATGAAAGGCATATTTTATTTTCATTGCACGGAACCTTCATACCTTGTGTCCAGTGACGCCGGCCGTAGCGAGCAATCTGCCAGACTGTCAACTGTAAATAGGTTGCCTTACATTGTTTACGGGTTGCCGTGTTCGCTCCGGACCGGTGTTGTGTCGTTTTGAAAGGAGGTTTACACAAGTCTATACAATCATGGACTTGAAAAGTGTTACCAATAAGGGCCGGTTTGAGATTTCTTTGTTTAAACATAAAGTCCTTACTTGTCCCAATTAACGAAATGGGTGCAAAGAAATGTAACCGACAGGGTGTTACAGTTTTGTCGAATGTTGAATGTCGATGAACAATCAAGTGGTCTTTACCGATAATTCTAAAACCACTAATCTAATTTAAAAACCATAGAACGTCTGGAGAGTGTATTTTTACAGTGTTCTATATACGCTATTAATGAGAAGCATCCACCTATCGGTCAGACATAGTTGGTTGTACTGGTTAGTGATAAAGCTTGTGTACGTTACCTAGCGGAGCAGGTTTACTGCACAACTCTGTGCATGACCTTTGACTCATGACAAGAATCTTGAAGCATAAGCTCATAGTTGAAGTATGTGACACATAGAGACGTAAATTATAAGCTGCACAAAGTTTCTGCCCCTTTCGTCTCTTCTCTTAAGACAATATAAAAGTTTCACAGTTCAATTGAGCTTGTAGCACTCTATAGATCAATGCTAAGATTGTAAGATCAGTCTCGTCCCTTGTCGCAGATTGCATCATCGCGTAGCTACAAACGCTCAGTGAATAATACCTTCAGACGAGACGATTGCTTGTAAATGTATCAGCGAGTTTTCCTTTGACAACGCCATCTAGGTTAGAGTCGCGTCCCATGATTGCGCATACTTCCCGCCCGTGAAAGTCAGCGGACGATGTCGAAATCAATGGATTTCCTAGATCTGTTAGTGCTATTATTGCTGCCATTCCCGTGAAGACAATGCTGTTGATATTTTCTACGGAAATGCTGACTGAAAATTCTCGATCGCTATTCGCGACGCTGCTTTGGTTCGCCGAGTTTAATGCGTGTTACTTTATCGAGGATAAATTGTTTTTTTATCCGTTGAAGGGGTAATTCAGGGTAGGTACTTATCATTGCAAACTAGAAGTGCGTATGTCGGTATGCATGTATGTCCGTATGATTAAAAGAAAACCAACGGAAGTGAGACTTGTTAAAGGCGCTATTATTTGCACTTATATCGTCAAATTGCTGAACTACTCTAGTCTTTCGTGTTACAACAAAGAGTTATCACTTTCAATAAACACCACATTATCGGGCGGTTATTTTGATAAAAGTGTAAATCTTTAAAAGTTGACCTGCAGCAATATTATCTATATATATTCATTTACGGTAGTCAAGGAATGTTCATGTGTTAAAGGTTATTACAATACTATAATCTTTTAAATGATAACACAGCCTGGTAATGGAATGCTCGCTCCATGATTTTTTTTTAATATTGTTGCCATCAAATTGTTTGTTATTTTTTTTTTTCAAAAGATGACATAAAAAAATAGCCCGCTGAGTTTCTTTCGCCAGTTCTTCTCAGGTCTGAGGCGTCCTTTTCCGAACCGGTGGTAGCGTGATTGACAATCAATAAGCAGGTGTAAACTTCTATATTGAATAAAGATATTTGAATTTATATTTGAATACAGTCTAAAAGTTTACATTTATATAGGCGAGCACTGACCTGGTTTTACTTGGCTGGAATTAAATTTTGACTGTATAAATTAAAAATTCATAATAAATTAAAAAAAAATGGCTGTGTTTAAAAGATTTTGACACCACAAGCGTTTTGTCATGCTATTAATGTAAATCAATGGTAATACAATCTAATAGGCCACAGTAAAACGATTGTCTAAACCAATTCGAACTTGTTTCCCTTCAAGTGCTAAATTGCTAAGTAGTCGTGTCTGGGTCACCCACGAAGAAGTTATCGAGATAAGGTGTACACTGGTGCACAATACCTACTAAACTATTATTTAGAAGTAATACTTATTTTAGTGCGTTAGTAAGAATGATGAGATCAAATGCACACCGTCACGAAAAAAAGACACCCTGAAGTCAGCAATAAGTAACAACTGTATTTATTTCTACAAACGTAGAATAAGGCGAAAAATATTCTTTTTGATTTGGATCATATTATGCCGAAGAAGTATAACTTCTAACGCGTGTAATAAGTTCACACACACACACACACACTTTTTATATATTATAACCTAAATATGGCCATTTTATAATGGCTATTTGAAATAGAAACTGAAATATGCAATTTCACCTTTTTTGTTTGATATTTTTTTAGATCTTCGAGTCGATCAAGTGAATAAGGTCAGATAACTTGTTTACGCGCTCTTTTGTTATGATGTGCTAGACTTGCAGTTTACTTTATGCAGTAAAATGTATTTGTTGAATATTATTATGCTCTTGCTTGCGGGGCACCCAAACTAGTAAGATTACTGGAACATATAACCTATCATCATCAGCCTGTGATATTCCACTGCTGGACATAGGCCTCCCCTAATACACCCCTATCCATTAAAGGGTTTTTGGACCGTATCCCACAACGCTGGTCAAATGCGGGTTGGTGGGTGGACCGACTTTTACATGCCCAACCGAGGCATGGATCATCTTACTTTTCAGACAATTGGGTGATCGCCAAATTGCCTAACCAACTATGAAACAACAATGAAAATTTGTTGAGTCCCCGCAGGATTCGAACCAACGACCTCCGGTTTCTAAGCCACACGCCTATACCACTAGGCTACGGAGGCAGTCTTATATAACCTATACATACAACAAAATAAGTTTATGTTTTTGAGTAAGGTGTTTTAGTACATCATATGGAAACTCTTGTACTAACTATATAAAGTTGAATCTGATTTATAAATGGTTAATTATAATAAATTCTAGATTTTTTTTATAATAAGTATAATAAAACTCTTTGAAGTTTTCGCTTTTACACTAAAAGAACCTAGCCAATACCAATTTTGAAACTGGAAAATTTTAAAGTGCACTTGACTAATTTGTACGTATTGAAAATTTCTGTTCTTCAGTGCTCGCTCGCTGTATTTGTTGTAATTCAGTTAAAAGCTTTCATAAACTTTGAAGTTGAACAACGTTATAATTATTCGACCGACTTTAGTATGAGTTTAGCGCCGTACATCGTGCTATTCAAACTAGGCTCATAGGAATTTTACCTTTTCTAAAATAAATATTACTTTCATGACTTTCTATTTGATAAAAAAAATGCATGTATGCCGTTACAAATGTTTTGAAAACGTGTGGATATTTTTTTATTTTAAATTAAATATTCCTAAGAGTAAAACCGGCTCAGTTTGGTCTGTTTAATGTATTTTCTGGCACACTTTATTGGAATTTATATATTTTTCGACATGACTTTTTTGAGCGTAAAATAATTGTTTGATTGCCGATATATTTTTATACATAATCAAGTAGTTCTCGCTTTCGTTTTATCAACTTTAATATCATTTTTGTTCTATTCAGCTTTTATTCGTTCAAACTTTTATATTTGCAATAACAAATCGATACCTGGACCAAATCTTTCACGAACATTGTATACGAATAATGCTTACAGGGTAAAACGAAATCCTTCCTAAAAAAATAGCATCGTTATTGTCATCAAAGGTTAAAAATATTCAAGATCACATTCGGCTTGATTGTGTAATGTGTTTAAGGTATGTCGCCCACTCGATCGCCACAGGACTCGATCGCCACAGGACTCGATCGTCATAGGGCGAGAGTCGTTCGCGAAACGACGCGTCACGTCACGCGAGGCGTCGCAGTGCGCTATTCACATACAGAGCGCTACGCTCACAACGTACACCGACTGACACGGAGACGGCGTATCTAATCGAGCCTCTGACGCGCGTCAATCAAAAGCGCCGACACTACGGTCCGGTGCAACACTACGAACCGGCCGCTACTCGATTCCGCTACCGATTAGCGAGGCGAGATCCCTATCGACGGATCGTGCTGCGTTAACGATCGTCGATCCGCTGAATTAGAATGCGTCGCTGTGTGTGCCCGTACCGTTACGCTCTCACGGCATGGGTTAAGACTGTTCAAGCCGAGTGTGTAGACCGTTTTTGATGATGATAGTTTTAGGGGACCTCATTGAGCAAATGCCACCACACGAACTCCTATCTCTCCTCCTCTGAGATAGACAGGGTTACTTGAGTTCGTAGATATGCACATTCTTGATATTTTCCTACATTACTGAAAACCACCTCCGTGGTCTAGCGATATTGGACTTTGCTTAATAAACCGGAGGTCTTGAGTTCGAATTCAGCGGAGAAACAACTATGTTATCGATGTTTTCTGTTTGGTTAAGTCAATTTAGGTCGATCACCCAATTGTCTGAAAAGTAATATGATCCATGCGTTGGGTATATAATGAATCATTTATTCATTATGTTAAAACTCGGTTTACCCAACAACCCGCATTGGACCAGCGTGGTGGGATAAAGTCCAAAACCCCCTCATGGAGAAGGCGTGCATTAGGGGAGGCCTATGTCCAGCTGCATTCTAAAATCTTCTAAAATCTTTGTCGCCTTCTATATTCAAGAACTTTATTTAAAGCAAACATTAAAAGAAATTGCCTTTCTTTGTCATAAATTATGTTAATTGTTATCTTGCGATTCAGTTCAGTACCCTTTAATTGGCGTATACTTTTTTAATATGAAAAAGTTGTTTTCCGCCCCGAGCTAGATCAAAAATGGATTTTCAATTACTTGCAACACAAACAGTGACGGCGCCACTAGAAATATTTACAGCCGCATAAAAAATGAAAACCCGTCCATCGAGCTACGCAGCTTACTTTAAAATTTCCTCTTAAAGATTTAACTCGTAAAATGTATTCAGTAACTTTTTCCGTGATGACAGTGCTTTAACGATGTTAAGTCTTTGACAGACATTTTATCAATAACCAATACCGGTAGAGGAATGCGAATGTTACTTGTTGTGGATATTCTCTCCGTGATAGGATCAACTTCATGAGTTGCAGTCCGACTTGACTTTTATCGAGCGTTTGATCGGTTCCGGTGACTTGCAGATGTAGTTATTTATATACAATTACTATATATAGATATAATAATAGATTAATGGCATCTTGCACTCAGGTAAGTACCAGTTGCTGCCTTGGTATTGCTGACTGGAATCTCCTGATCTCGACATGCAATGTTATTCCTATAATCCGATGTCTAAAAAGAATTCCATTTCCCAAGCTTGAGTCATAAACCCAAGCGACTTAGCTATGACTAACAAAGAGTAACTCAATCCTTGTAACAATTGAAAATAAGCATCTTAGTCTTCGTAAACTTAAATGTAGACTTGAATCCGCGCAAAGGCTGACATTAATCTGATTACGGTCTTCGTAAGATTGCTGTACCCGGCCCGCGTGTATTGATTAGCTTCCGTAAATGATTTCTCTGAGACTGCATAAAACCTATAATTACTTAGCCTTTGTATGACTTTGATTATTGTTTATGAACATCTTTTAATAAAATTTATGCGTATCTTATAACATACATTTTTTTCATCTGCAATCGTATACAATTTCAATAATGTTTCTTCATTTAAACTTTAAATTTTTATTTATCTTTTAACCAATACACATAGTATAAGCAGTATTATCAATATCTGCTGGAAGGTGCTGCTGCATCTACTAAAAACATAAAAATCTAATAGTTTTTAAAATAGTTCACTGACGTTTCGAGAACATTGACGAGCGCAAATAAAATAAACATTGAACAGAAACGCCAACAAGTTTATCGAAGATGTTTCGAAACTTTATTACGTAAAGCATATCTTTCACCGCGAAATCGCGTTTGTACTTATCTAAATCAACTATTCATAGTGCAAGGTGATTCGAAGCAATCCCCTCTCGTTGCAAACCAATAAATCTGACACTCTATATGCATAACGGCAGATCCGTGTAACAGGTATGCGGTTCGGAGCGTCGTGGTTTTGTATGATAAAATGCGAATGGAAAACGGCCACGCGTGCAAATCCACTGGGGTCGGACAATTTGTCGCGCTGACTTGGCAACAAAATATCTGTGGGAGGGTCCCTATTAAGTGCGTTTACTCTAAACTGCTTGTATTAATCTTACCGATTCTATATATTACTTAGGTTGCCATAGCTGAACCGTTGTGTAATTTGTTATTTTATAGTGATATAGTACTATTTACGGTCAATTAAGTCATCATCAAAGGCCTTTGCGTCTTTACAGACGATTTAAGCATGTGTCTGATCAGAGGAACACCTATTTTCGGTCAATTAAGTATGCTTTTTTTTTTAAAATTAAATAAAACTGTATCTTAAAAATACCAAGAATAAATATTTGCTTACGGTTTTCCTTTAGTAAATTGGGTTACAGGAACAGCGTAACATTTGATCGACGTTTGGTGAATAACTGTGATCATAATAATTGACGCGTGAAACACTACAAGTTCGCGTAAAATATTACAAATGTCTATTGTGCCCATTCAATTGGTAGAACAATAATGTTTGTTCAACACTGTTATGCCGGTTTGTAATACAAAAGATAATATCACTTTATTTTCTATTGATATACTTCCTAAAAGCTGTCTAGTTTTTATAATGGACACATCTGAAACTGTGTTATTAAATTGAACGTTGTATCATTAAAATTATAACAGACTGTCTATTAGTCCTACATAAAATATATGTTTATACAAAAACAAGCTTTTCTGAAGCATTTAATAATATACATTTTACTACTAGTAACAATTTAAAGCAAAGTAAACACAAAAGTTCTAGACGCATTTTATTATCGCATGCGCAATAAAGACGAGTGTTTCAGGATAGCCCACCCGCCATCGAGCTCGTGGGTCCACGTTGCACATTTCGCGGGGCACGGAGCGACGGTCTAGGGGCCGATAAGCCGTCTGATTTACGTTATACGAATGCGATACTTCCGCAGCCCAAGGCGGATTTACACACTTTATAATGCACCACCCGCTCGCTAATGGGACAGTGTCAGGAACAAACGAACCGCTTTTTGTAGGTTTTTGTGGCCTCAAATGGGTGGTTGATGTGATGCACTTTTTTTTGCATTAAGAAGCTCTTGAATTAAGGTTTGTGTGGCGCTTAAATTTGCAGTAATAAAAAAGCTACATATAAATTTTCAAGTTTGCTATCTGATAATTGAATTATAAACAATTTGGAAGATAAAGCTTAAAATTTTCAATGCCTCATTCCGACTTGTGCAACGAATCTATAGTAAAAACTTTAATAAGGCTTTACTAAAGAGTTATTTCTCTAAAGTTTTATTCTCTTATCGCTTAAGGCTTTGTATATAAAACTTATAATGGAATACAACGTCGGATTTAGGTTAAGTTTTACCTTTGAGCTAATCAATGCACAAGAACATCTAGAGATAGTGAACATAATATTGTTTCATATTTTTTTATTTCCGAGCTTTATATACCTTTTCTTATAATTATGTAAAAATGGCTACTGCAAACTTTTTATTTAACCAAAATTAGTTTCAATAAGTAATACACGATATAACAATCAGAAAGCATGGCACATGCACATGCTGTACAGTCATGGTAATCACTACGTCTCTATGTCCCTATGTATGCTTAAATCTTTAAAAATACGAAACGGATTTTGATGCGGTTTTTTATAGATAGAGTGATTTAAGTGGAAAGTTTATATGATAAGTCATACATAATATTTTACAGACATTACTATTGCACCGTGCGGGGCCTGCGGGTGGGTCGCTAGTTCTTTTATAAAACTAAAGATATTATTGACAGACAAGGCAGACTTTCTACATACCGATCTTACTACATCACCTATGTGTTTTCAGTTCACCGAGTATTTAGATCATAATGCTCTAACAAATCTAGAAAGTGTAGAAACCTCACGAAGTAGTTGCCAGCGAGTTTGAACTTATGATCTCCTGTTTAGAAATCTAGGTCGTATACGTCTAATACACATATTCGATTCAAGATATTTTTTTATCATTCGGGTTTTTCCTTTATTAAAATTTATGGTTTAATAACAATAACATTTCATTCACATTTACTCCGCAATTTAATACTGCAAATGAATGGAATAAAACTTCGCCAATAATGTATTTCTTGTCAGTACAACGGCAATCTTTCATTTCGCTTGATACCACTCCTGGTTGCTTAATGCTATTTATGAATAATATCAACTACCGGTTCGTAGTTATCGCCGGTATAACCCGTAATGCGCACTAGTTGCGTGCACTTCGCCTATTAGTCATTTACAATTACATCGCTCTAAATTCTAGCACTAGACCTAATCTATTTGGTTCAACTCGAGCTTTATGTCCATTCGTTCTGTACGGTTTTAACCTGTTTATTTTTAACTGCAAGATATTCCGTCGTTATTAGCTAAGCTAATAAAACATCGATGACTAAGTTTACTACTCCCTTTTCGTAATAATCGTCAGTTATAAATTAGGAGATTATTATTTACATAAAAAAAAGTTAAACTTTTAAAATTACTTTTCTTTTAAACAGCCCCATTTTCGCAACGTTAACTTGAAGCGAGTGCGGAATCTACGAAGATGGCAATTTGCAAATATTTTCGGTTTGCTCTGGAAAATGTGTAACCATTTAAGACGATCAAAGGGGAAATTTCGATGATTATTAAGCAACGTGGCGAAACTCACCTTGACACACATTCAAAATTGTTTTCCGTAGGGCTGGGGAAGATCGAAGCCCGTTTGAGTAATGAGCAAACATTGAAACATAAAGATAATTAAGGACAAAAGTTCATAAGACACGACGACTGTACTTTTCTAATGTTGATGATTACTTTCATCTTTGAAATAAATGTAAGCACTGAATAAACTCAAAATTTTTGTTCGTTATCTGCACATTTTATTAGTGACAAACCTGCTTCCGATCTAGCGACCAATTCTAGGGCCTTCAAATTACTTGACAACTAATCTAGCCAATAAATGTGCATGTCACATTGCAATCGTTTTATGTAAAACTGTTATTGGCGGAACCTGGTTGGATTACAAGCCGAACCTATGGTAACTTACATACAAGAGAAAGAAAACTTTTTAAACTTTTAGATGAATTAAGTAAGATATAGTAATTTGAATGACGTGACAAGCAGAAAGCTTTAAGTTAATGCCAGTAAATTTGTAGCGTCTAACATTACGCTGCTTAAGAGAAAATCATGCGTACCTTATAGACTGTACAAACGTAATGAATATTATATTGCTTATGTAGTTTCCGTCAAACTTAGCGCTAACCATACAATTATTGATGCATCGCTGTAATTGTTTGCTATACTGCTTCACCTACCACTTGACGATCAATTAATTATCTCAAGTAGATGCCACATACAGGCAGTGCGCGCAGGTGTTTATTGTGCACTACAAGCTTTTTGTTCATTTAATTATCCATAAAATTTTAAATACATCTTATTATATGTATTAAACATCTGTGGAACTTTGGCATGTGGTGGAAATTCAAATTACTGTATAACAGTTCTCGACCAACATTGCCTAACAAACCTATTAAAAGCAAAAGCATTAAAAATATTCAAAACCAAAACGTAAATTAATAGCATACCAAAAACCTTGAGAATGTCGAATTACTTTTATTATTAAATTTTTTTTCCCTTTATTAGTTAATGTTATTATTGTGCATTATTAGAAAAAATTCAATTAAATTGTTGAATTGTTTTTATTCATAGTAGCGCACGATCAATTTTTCACATATCTAATTCAACGCATTGAAATAAACCTTATGTTTATGCAACATTGACTTAAAGACGTTACGTTGTAATAAAAAAAATCTTTTACCGTATAAAAAACCATAAAATTTATTAACGAACAAACATAATATAAAGATCAATCACATATTCAAGTTTTAAAAAAGGGAGAGGAATGTAAAAGAACACAAAAAGGAGACAAATCGCGAAATCGGCTTCTGCACTTTTAATATCGCATACGATAATCTATCTACCGACTTCGCTCGTCCGTAACCGATGAAAGCGAACTCGGAAGGGCAACTAACAAGGGCCTAAATCGATAAGCGCGGACATCTCCATCAAGTCGCAACGGATGGACAAAAAGACATGCAAATAAATTCTCCGATGGTCAGTTCGCGCATCGCTGGAGTCCAGATGGATAGTGACAAAGCATTAAGGTAGCGGCAGATTAAAGGGTCCGATTTAATTTGAATTGATATCGGAGAATACATAACAATCATTGCTTTACTACTTTAACCTTCTTTCATTTCAAGTCATATCGAGGAATACATAAGAATACCTTTCTTTAGTCTTAAGAATACATTAATATTCTAAAAAAATGTTTGACTGGTAAACGCTTCAAAATATCCATAATTATTGGTTTGGATAAACTTACGTTACCGTTATTTCTTATTCAGGTAATCAACAGCTTGTAATAAAATAACAATATGTAATAAGGTGGATTTTCAAGTAGACAAACTATAACAGGTAACCCGGTTTTTTTAATGTTATCACAACAACAGTTGATTTATGAATGATAATGAAAAAAAATATGAATAAGTGCAGCTACAATAACACTAATGCTTTGTATAAAAGAATTTAATAGCTCATTACACTTTCTACAATTTGTTCATTTTTATTAATTAAATAGTTGCATGTCCAATCGGTATTTAATAAATTATAAACAATATAAGTTGAAGTTATATGTGTCAAATCCTAAAAAAATAAACTTATCAATTTAAATCTATGAATCTATAAACGCGCGTTCTTCTCATCGGAAATTCACAGTCGGTCAATTAGTAAGTAAGTATTTATATTATTAGAGCACGTATTAAGTACTTTTTTATCGCGTTTTTTGCTCCAGGACAACCAATTAAATGCAACCGCGGTCACTTTGTACGATAAATGGCATCAAGATGTGGGTCCAAGGCGCGTTCGCTATCTGATATCTCTTAAGTCGTGTCACTTCAGATGAGATAGTCCGCGATCGTCCCTCTTATAAATGATCCACTTTTAAATTGCCACAACAAAATGGCGGGTGCAAACAAATTACGCGCTAATGTAGAGAGCGGCGGTGTCGGAGTGTCGACGTACAGCGCTAACCACGACCCGTCTTAGATCTAGACTGCAGAGCAGAGTTGGTAAACGTTGCGTGAGAAATTCATGTTACGTTTTCTTTTCATTTGACTTGTCTGTATACGGACTGCCTCCGTAGCCTAGTGGTAAGGGCGTGTGCTTTAGAAATCGGAGATCGCGAGGTCAAATCCTGCATTGTTGCATTTGTTGAGTCCCCAACAAATTTTCAATGTTGATTCCTAGTTGGTAAGGACAATTTGGGTCACCCGATTGTCTGAAAAGTTAGATGATCCATGCGTTGGATGGGCATGTCAAAAGTCGGTCCACTCACCAACCCGCATTGGACCAGCGTGGTGTAATACGGTCCAAAACCCCTAAAGGATAGGGATGTATTAGTGGAGGCCTATATCCAGTAGTGGACTATAACAGACTGATGATGTTTGATGGTGATGTATGTGTCTATATACGGCCTGTATATAAGACATGCAGCCTTAATGCCCAGACCCATTTGCCGTCCGAAGACATTGTCTGTTGTGTCTCAGTGTCCAGTGATAATATTATCTACGATGGTGTTTTAACCAGAACCCTGTATTATTTTCGAGATATTATTTTGCGGCTTTAATTAGGAATCCAGGTTATGTTTTAAAAGTGGGTTTCTTGAAAACAAGAGCCTATGGCACCATACACGATTGCATCACAGTATAACAATAGTTGACGGTTTTTAAAGAATTCAATAAAATGTTTAGTTTCCAAACGATTCCTAATATTTCGATTACATTAATGGACACTTAAAAATTAGCAAGACTTAGTTTAGTTCTACGTAATTTATGTGTTTTAAAATACTATGGAAAATGTTTAAAGCCTAGAATTTTTAAATTTAAATTAAACTATTCAGACTATATCATAAAGTGGTTGTGATGTAACGCATTAAATAAATTAATTCCACGTAAAATGTTAAATATCCCAGTTATTCATAACTCATATTGAGAAGTGTCAATTATTTTCTTGCCACTCAGCAAAATTGTCCTCTTGGTTCGTTAAAAACCTAAAACTTTGCTTTTCTTTCACATCATATATAGATTTATTAAAAAGAAATACTGATAGTAAAATTTTATGTTCTATGATCATATAATCGTCACGGAACAACATCAATCATTGTTCTAAATAAATTATTCTAAAAGAAATAATTGTCAATAAAATTACCTCATGAAAAAGAAGTGTAAGGCCATATATACTCTACCTGCTATTTTACATTATACACCTAAAACAACTTTTTAAATGTAAACTCGTAAAATTAGTCAGTGAAATTATTGTAAGGATCCGACTAGAAAAGTAATAAAACAAAGCAAAGTCCACTGTGTCCCGGTTTGAAGGGCACGTAAGCTAGTAAAATAACTGTAAATCATGACAATATTCCTTGTCTTAAAGCAGATTTGTGGCGTCTTTATTTTCAGTTTCTATGAATACAGCGTATCACTTACCACCACCACGCCCTGCTTATCTCATACCATTCATTCTCCAAGCTATTTTCCCAAGTTATCAGTTCAAATCCTAAGGTACGTCTCGTACGTATCAGATTAACTTTAAAATCAGTCTTGTCATTAAATTAATTAAAATGATTCTTTTAGAACATCAATTACCACAATAAAAAAAATTTATACCTCACTTTAAATACATAACTTCTTTTATTAAATTCCACGCCTATTTCGAACAATTTATAATCTGTGCGCAAATCAGCGAATGCCCCGAGCGCTCGTCCGAAAGGAATCCCGCGTCGAGTTTTTGCCTGGTAGCGATTACTGCACGCCGCGTTGCGCGCCTAGGAGGCTTGGATTACCGCCGTGCCCTTGTTGTTTATTTGTTATCTGCTCGCGGCCGAATGCCGGCCATCTTAATTCATTGCGTTCGAAATTCGAACCGCTGTCACGTGTGTGACGATTGCCCTGGTTATAGGCAAAATTACTAAGCGTTAATATAAATAAAGTGAAGTAAGATTTTCCTGCGCAATTTGTTCGGAATAGTTCGAATTTATCGTACTATCTTTAATAGCTGCAGTATCCGGTGACATTATTCCTTTTGACTCTTGACATTTTCATCAGCCTGTATAAGTCCACTGCTGGACATAGGCCTCCTATAATGCACGCCTTCTCCATTTGGTGGTTTTGGACCGTATCCCACATGTATAGGTCACGGAGATGGTTGTTTTATTATTGGCAGTCAACAATAAAGTTCCATATTTGAAAATGTGACTTATTTAGTACGATCATTCATTGATTGTTTGTGTGTCATCTTATTCCGATAAAGATGCGAGTTTTCCCGAAGGAAAATTATTTAAAAAAATAAAGGGGTATAAAATATAGAAATATATAAAAATATTTTAAAAATATTTGTGCAGTAGATCATATATAAAAAATATATAATCTAATGCACAAAATTTTTCAAATCAACAATTATTTCACTTTTTCAACAATCGTATCGAAGATTTGCAACCAAATCATATTGGATTTTTTTTATAACTACACATTGCATAATATAATATTCCACTGACAACAACCTCACGAATTGGACCATCAAAATCAAAATCTTCACCCTTGATTAATTCACCTTTATCGGTGCAATAAAACTGTCACTCGATACTTTAAGCGTGACGGATGCGATGATGTGATATCTCCATTAGCCAACGTCATTCCGACGGGCTCTTAGGCGAAATCGAAACGAGAGGAAAATAAAACAGGAGATATAGGAGAGTTTGGATGACTGTCAATTTTATACTTTACGACTCAAGCGGTTATCATATATATAATATATCTTATACACTATAAGATATATTTATCAGATAAAATCTATTCGTTGGCGTAATTTCTTTAGACAGGACAAAGTTATTAATTGCACGATGATTACTTTTTTCGGTTTTTAACGCGTTTTCTTTATTTTTTATCGCCTCGTTGAAAGTTCGTTTAAAAAATTATTTTTGCTTAATAATTTGAAGTTTTAGTATATTCAAGCAATTCCGTGGTACACCACTGTGTTTCTATTTGGGGGCACTTTATCTAATGTAATTAGCGGGCAAAGAAGACTTAATCTCTTCTTATATGCAGGGCATATTCCTTCTTATCACGTAAACGTGCTCTTCTTTTCTTGTCACTTCGTGTAATAAATACGACTTATTTAATTTTGAAAAAAAGAGCAAACAGTCAGTCCTGATCATAAAGATCGCTAATCTAGAATAATATATTCTAGAATTTCTCTGAATGATAAGGCTCGTAATCACTATTTAATAAAATATCAATGCACCGCACGGCCGGTCTTTAAACTTAATCACGATCGCTTACCATCAAGCGAACGAAGCGCTCGTCTCGTCACTTTTTGCCATAAGAGAAAAATACATAGCCCCAACCCCCGATGCGATCATAAATTAAGAGCCGTCATAATTGTTTCGGATGCGCGCCTGCAAACGAAATCCCTATCGACGGGGCGTAAGTTCGCGCCGTACGCAATCAACGGTCCCGTACGGGCCATTCCGCTGCCTTGATTTCGAGCTGCGCCCTTTCCGCGAACGCTCGTACCTCATTTGAATATCTTTCGCCCGCGGTCACTTTGACGCTGATTGGATTCAACGCTTAGCAGTTGTCGGTGTTTTTTGTCTGTTTGTTTGTCTCGTCGTAATTTCTTTGTATGGCCAAAATCTGTAACCTCTGTCAAGCGTCAAGATATTTCTCATTACGTAAGTCTCGTGTAAGACGTTTATACGTTGCAGTGTTTGGATGTAGTTTTTGAACTTATCAAATCTAACTAAATTAAGGTCTCATAATACTTAGTTGCATTAACGCGAATACTACTTATGACTCAATAAAATACTATGGATATAATCGCGATTATATAATGTAATGATATTGATAAGCGCGATAAAATCTGTAGTATTTTATTAAATCGTACCTCAACCTGGTTAATGTCGTTTAAGTGCTAATTGTCGTTGTCTGAACATATCAAATTTCTTTTCATCGAATTTCTCTTCTTTTCATCAGAATTTAACAAAACGAACATTTCTGTTTTAACTTATTTTTCAAGATTTCGTACTAAGTATTGATATTTGAATGAAAACTATTCAAGTCTATTTATTTATAGTTAAATATCGAACAAACGTTAGGCACTTAGCGGTTTGCGTTAGTGAAATTGGCGATCCAGACGGTCCGCCGGCCAGGGCCGAGGTCGGTAATTAAGTGACGAGATCAACAAGCACGATGCTAATGGGTCCTTTCCACGTCAAAGGGCCGTGAGGCGTCGGTGCGTGGCTGTCCGAATAATGGAGCGTCGCCTTTCACGGGCGCCCGACTAGACCTTAACCTCTCCGACCCTTGTCAGCCATCAAACGATTAGCCACATACGCAGAATTAATTCTTGCCTATTAACATTTTACTACACCAAGTGATAGAGATTTATGAACTCGTTCCACTCGCCGACGTTACGCCCGCGCGACAACAATGTAGTGAAATTGAATTTTGGTACGTGGCGCATCGCCTCATCGATTGCCTGATGCCGTTGTGAGCGTTATTTTTACGGTCGCCGTGTAACGAAATGTGCGGTATCCGTTTTTGCTTGAGGGTTATTTCCTTACTTTAAAGCTGGTGCGGAGTAATTTTCGTAGCCGTCACGAACAGTGCGGTGAAAATGTTGACGCTTTTCTTGAGGAGATGATCAGTGTGTCAAGTGTTTTTTTAAATCTGTGAAATCGTTTATAACAACGAAGAGTTCGAAAATGTTACGACTGTATGTAATAAAGCTGAGTAATATTAATCAATTCGTGGCTAATCATAAGATTGTGACAGGAAAACTTCAAATATTTTTGCTGGAATCGGTGGTTTTCTTCTAAGCAAATATGGCTTCTTTTGAAAAACAAGGCAAATGCCGCTAAAGAAGTATTTTTTTTCTATATTTGATTATCATGACACATTGTGCAAAGGAATCTAGCCCAGAAGATCGTGCAATGTCTCATGGCTGCACAAGGAGTTCCGTTATGCTTTACTGTCCAACTGACTCACTATGTTGCAAAACTAAGATCCGATCACTTATTCGTTCATTAAGTCGGATTATTAAACAGAGGTGGCTTAGGGCTGCACTTAGACCGGACGTTCAGTAAAAATTCTTAAATCTAATTGTAATGAGGATAGAAAGAGATCTTTGAAAATATAATGGCTATGAAAGCCCTAAAATTAGTATTGGATAAAATTTGGCTATGAATGATAATTTATTTCAGAGTTTTCTTCTTCCAAGCCATTTCTAAAGTACCCATTATCACCGAATAACGGTATTCAGCACACTTCAATTTGCTTCAATATAAAAAAATCAGTTTATTAAAATGTATCAGATGAATTCGATTACAGGGCAATGCATGCCCATCCAACGGTCCATGCTAAGTAGCCGGTTTACTGGTTCTAAATAGCCTATGCTAAAAAAACGATAACATTAAGTCGTTTTCTCGCAAGACTCGAATGCGAGATTTCCGAATAGCCTTTTAACATTTTCATTGAACTTATAAATTGCTATGTGAATCATCACAACAGTTGAAATTCCTTTATCATTGTGATTCAGCACTCATTACTCTTCGCTTTGCTCAGTCGTGTTTCAAATTCACATAACACAACGGTCTCCAATGAAGAGCGACCTATAAAATATCCAGAGCTAATTCCTTTTTTACGTCACGTGAATTTATTATGGAGCCCAAATGACTCGTAAAACAGCCCGCCAGTTATTAAGTGACAAATCGTCGGATTTAACCGTTGGTACAGTCATAACGCTTTGAATAATGGCCTTATTATACACGAAATGTGTTTATATAACACTGTAGATATTCAAATGTAGTTAATAATGCAGTTTTTATTCGTAAACATCTAAAGAGTTTCATTGTGTGATAGATAAATATTTATGATTGATATTCACGATTTGAAACTAGTACACGGAATAAGTTACTACGATTCGTTCTTAATCTTAGTTAATGTTGTGGCTGATGTAAACTTTTGATGAGGTACGATTGTCAACAAATGTTATTTCTTATAATAATGATTTATGTTATTCACACGAATAGTTTAGAATGCAAGTTGAATTGTAAATATAATGATTAGTTATTTGTACGCAGATACTTTATATTGTTTTTTATTAATAACTTTATAAAATTAAACGTATAACCGTCAATAACACCTTTAGCAAAAGGGAGTAAAATATTTTAAAATATGAATAAGGGTTTATTGGAAATTTAAGACTCGAATCCATAAAGTTTTTATATCAGTACAATGGTACTACTGCCTCCGTAGCCTAACGGTATGGGCATGTGCTTTAGAAACCGGAGGTCGTGGGCTCGAATCCTGTGGGGACTCAACAAGTTTTCAATGTTGTTTCCTAGTTGGTTAGGGCAATTTGGGCTGATCACCCAATTGTCTGAAAAGTAAGATAAATCATGCGTCAGATGGGCGTGTAAAAAGTCGGTCCACCCACCAACCCCCAATGTGGGTTGGTGGGTGATACGACCAGCGTGGTGGGATACGGTCCAAACCCCCCTAATGGATAGGGGTATATTAGGGGAGGCCTATGTCCAGCAGTTGACTATCACAGGCTGATGATGATGATGATGATGACAATGGTAATTATATCATTACCGTTCAATAACTTGATGCGCTTATATTTATCGCTTGATAAGTGATAGTGTTTTTCAATTGTACATTGCTTGTGCTTAAAGTCGTTAATCTAAAAAATAGCATATCAAATTGTGCACAGTCGGGCCTCTTGGTATTGGACCCCATCTGGTAGATTTCTAAAAATATGCGTACAACAATCGCAACAATGATACAGAACTCGTAACTTGTAAAATGTGTATGTAAGACATAAGTGTAATATGTTTTGGTCGATAACACAAATAAAGTACTAATAGCAGTGATCAGATAAAAAAAGTAAGCTTTTTAATCCTTACACCATGACAAAAAGTACGAACTTTGAAACATTTGTTACTCCATACATGTTTAAATATCCTATGTACATATATATCTACTAATGAATTACCAGTGGTTGTATAACACTTATAATACTTTTGTTCAATCGACGGGTCCGCGAAAATACGAAAGACACGAAAATCCAATGAGGTCTGATTAAAATTTAATATTTAACGCCGCTAATTACGAACTGTTTGAGTAATGAGCAAACAGTACAAATGAACCGTGTTCGGAATTCAATTGCGATGTTTTATCATCAACTCGATTATTACTATCGCGTCGAGACGGCTCTGTCAGTGTCTATTATATCATTTCGAATGAATTCTCTTTGCCATTGTTTTAAATACGCTTTAATATAAAGTAACTATGTAGACTAAATTGTGTATAAAATCATTTTGTTAACGTGTTCATTCGGGTGTTCATTTCATTCAGTCTTAGGATCCCTTCTTACCGGAAACCGATTAGGATAGGACCTCTGAGTTGTCTGTTTCTGCCGCAAAGCAGTATTAGAGTATTATCTTGTTCTGTTTTAGCCGTAGTTAGTGCTATTACTGAAAAATTATACTCAACATTACTATATTAACAACAAATTATGATGGCCTAGTGGTAAGGGCGTGTGCTTTAGGAACCGGCGGTCGTTGTTTCGAGTCCTGCGGGGATTCAACAAATTTTCATTGTTGTGTCCTAGTTGGTTAGGGAAATTTGGGCGATCACCCAAATGTCCGAAAAGTAAAATGATCTATGCGCCGAATGGGCATGTAAAAAGTCGGTCCACCCACCAACCCGTATTGGACTAGCGTGGTGGATTCGGTCCAAACACCCAGATGGGAAAGGCGTGCATTAGGGGAGGCCTTTGTCCAGCAGTGTACTAACACAGGCTGATGATGATAACGATGATGATGTTGATGTTACGGAGACAGGTGTAGTTAGCTGAACATTGAATCTACGATCAAGGCAGACACGAGCATTACAGCCCGTCCCGAGCCCATTAAGGTCGAGATTTAGACGCTGTGTAACTGTTTTCTATTTTGATGTATATTGAGTGATATTATGGCATATTTCTATCCGGTTGTTTGTGTCAACCCTATTAACAATTTAAAAATGAAAGTTTGTGAGGAGCATGCCAGTTCTTTAATCTTCATCTTATCTTAAATTTGGGGTAGTTAGATTTTATCAGCTGTTGAGAATGCTGTTATAAGCTAGTTTATATTGTTGTCAGATGGCATCCTGTTATCATTCTGAAATATGTATCCACTCAATAAGAATCATCACACACGCGAAACGCGCAACGCGAGCGCATAACGTTCGATCGATACCGAGCGGGACGATTTCTCTTTTTCGAAACGCCGCCCAAACGGGCGAAGGACTCGTTTAATTACGGTCCATTTGTGCCCACCACTTCAGGAAATTATTCAAATAACGCCCGAGCCCCGGGTCGTTATTGTAACGAATCGCCACGTATTTCCACTCGCTCTACGTCCTTATGGCCGGTCGCGAAATAAAAGTCAAACATCGTAAATCCAAGTCGCAGTAACATAAACAAGTCTTATCTCCACGATGGCAATGGCTTATCTGGTATCGCGTGCGGCGTACATATTTCTCTCGTGTATTAGATCGGCGAGTGTTAACGCGCGTGTGACTGAAATTTGATTGTTTAGTCAATTGATTTACTCGGACAGTTACATTTAAATGACATTCTGTATATGTATGTTACAAGTATATAGGCTGTACGGTATTGCCATTAAATATATATATTTTTAATGCGTATTTATTTTTAGAAGAGGTTATTTAATACGACCATTATAAACTTGTAATAAAACAAAACTGATCTAGTTGTAGCTCCAACAAAATAATATTGACATTACAAAAATATATTTTTTCCAAACGATTACGATTGTTTCAAATACCAATTAACTAAAATATTTCTAATGATGTTTTGACAAGTGAACCTATAATCATTGTACAATATCCAGTGTGTATTATTATTATTAACACATTTCGTAGCGTTTAATTAGTATGTTCATCATCATCATTATCAGCCTGTGATAATCCACTGCTGGACTTGGGCCTTCCTAATGTACGCCTTCTTCATTAGGGGTTGTCGGACTGTACGATGGACCGACTTTTGACATGTCCATCCGACGCATGGATCACCTTACTTTTCAGACAATTGGGTCATTGGCCCAGTCCCAACCAAGCAGATAACAACGATAACACAAAGTTGTTTCCCCGCGGGATTCCAACCACGGCCTGCGCTTTATAAAGCAAGGGCCAATACCGCTGGACCACGGAGGTGGTCATGGAATAAAAATTATAAAATTTAATAATCCTAAGTATATGCCTTATAAAAGCAACTTTAATGCTTAAAATAAATTCAGATCACACATTTCACTACCGAATTTTCGTTCGTATTCTAATTGCGAGCACGCTCAAAGCAGTGCAGTAGAGTAAAAATTCCTTAAAGGCCTATATTCAGTTGAAACAGTTTGAACGATGCCGAAACTGCGGAGCGACGATTAGTAGCCCCGTACGAGTGCTCGGGCCGACGCAGCGTGCACGGGATGGCCGCGTTCCTCCACAGACTATAAATCCAATGGAAATGACAGATTATATAACGGATGTTCGCTAAATGCTGAAGCATATCGTATAGGACTCATTTGCCTTTGAACGTTATAATAGTGGAATTAATTGTACAAAATCTTAGTTGTCTCAATTGTTACATTGGAACTATAAATATTTTTAAGTAAATATATTATTTTACTAGCTGTCACCCGGAACGTCGTCCACGTGGAATAAAAGGTATTTCCGCGAGGTCAATAAAAAATTGCTATAAAAAAACCGTTTATTAAATTATCTGGTTGTTGGTATGGTTTAATATTCAAGTATCTGGACACGTAATTTAATCGTTTGATGTTTAACAATGATAAATTTCCATGTAAACTTCAACCCCTATTTCACCCCTTTCAATCACTTTTATCGCAATATTTATTCCTTTCTTGGAATTTATTCCAAGTATTTACCAAATTTCGTCAAAAGACAGGCGGACCTAGTTACTTTCGCATTTATAATATTACTAGGAATGTAATAAAATTTAAAGGCCTTTTAGGTCAACGTTGCTTTGAAAAATTTTGCAAAAGTGCTTTTACAAAAGCAACTGCAAATACTGTATTCAAATATAGGTTTTAAAGTAGCGTTAGCTACAATTTCATGTTTTTCGGTTTACACCTTCTATTTGTTCGCAGTACTGCAATTAAAATTATCTTTACAGTAACTGTATGTAAGTAACTAATGTTAATTATTTTACTCAACCGCATCCAGTGTTAAAGTATCCTTTGACTGTCAAATATTTCGGCTATGGCTTTACTGTTGATTAAAAAGAAGTTACATGTACATATTTGCTGAATCAATTCTGTAATTAAATTTTTAGCGTACCAAATAAAGAAGAATCCGCCATTAAAGCAATATAATTAAAGAGCGAGCTTATCAAAGAATCACCAGGCTTTAATTGTTAACCTTAGTCAATGTAATGTGTAATTTTGCTAATTGTTAGAATATGTTTCTAAATGATCGAGAAATGTTAACTGTAGTTTTTTGTATCATTCATCATTATCATCATCATCAGCCTGTGTCAGTCCACTGCTGAACATAGGCCTCCCCTAATGCACGCCACCGCTTCCGATCTCTGCTATTCTCATACTGCCCACATCATTTTGTATCATTATTGCTATTGTAAAACTCACATTGAAATTATTTGAAGTTGTGGTAGAAAACAACTTGAGTAGATTATAATCGCTTACAAATATTTGAAATAAGTTCTTGGGTTCTGTATGTTTATTTTTTCCCTTAGCTTGAGTACAAATCGTGTACAATGGAAAAAATGTTTATATTTAAATAGTCTAAAAGCATTTTGTATTGCATTATCGACCTGCATTCTAATTAAGATCTTATGAGTCCATAACGAGCCCATTGATAACATTAAAATACGACTTTACAAAGATACCAAAAGATGAAAGGCAAAAATAAATTGTTCGCTCAGTACCGTAGAAGCGAAGAATAACATAGCGCTGTGCATTGTTAAGTTTAGAAAATTGTAAACCCCTTTTTGCAGGGAACCGACAGTCTCCAGGTTTAAATAGGTAATTTAGTAACTAGGTAAACGAAACTTAAATGCCAATGTTACCTTATAATTAATTTACTGTGGACGGGGCGTCTGAACTACTTGTCTTGTCGCTCAATACAAATATATCTGTAGGCTTAAAACCAACACAATTTTTGAAAAAAAATCTATTTACGTCTCTCTTGAATCTTTACACTTTTAATACAATGTATACAAAAGTGTTGAATATTTTGCTTAAGTCAGTTTTTCTCCTTTCCCATAGTATGTTGTAACATAATCGCAATATACATTTAGCAGTAAGAGCGCCCCAGACGCTAATGACCCAGTACGCCGTCACAAGATACTTGTCTCCCGAGCAGAGGTGGCGGTTAACGTTATTAGTTAGCGCTGCCAGTATCCTTCGGGGCGAACTAATATCGTCTGCAAATCCGATGAGCGTCGATACACGTCACGGATATGCATCTTGAGGGGGGGTTGTGAAGTTAATTTTGACGATAATGAACGTCGAAGACGTTCTTGAAATCTTTTTCATGTGTTCCTGCGAATTTGATATGATAATCGACGTTAAGTTGCATGATGTTATGTACAGTTGAACTTATGCTTGCTTTGACATAATATATTGCTTAGTTTTACCGGTGTTATAAGTTGTAAGTATCTACTTTTGCTTTCTTATGATAATATATTTCTAGGATTAGCTCAGGAAAATAAATATGACAATACTTTTTATATCAATCCATCCCGTAATTATTCATCAAAAGAATATAATAGTATGGAGAGAGACCTTAATTTATTTTTTTATCGATTGATACATTATCATTAAATTCCACTAAAAAAAGAAAAAAGATAAAGGATTCCACTAAAATTTTACGTAAATAAAATGTATAAATACAAACGAGGCTAAATTAATTTGGCGTACTATTTTGCTAACTACTGACTGGACTAACTGTCATTATTGCCGACCTATTAATGCAGAAAGCAAACAAAATATACGTTTTGCAATCGAATTTTGGACGGAACACGTCGGGTTTATTATAAACTTGATTAAGCTTAACTATCTGTAAATAAAATTGTTGCAATTGAAACTTATTGTACTGTATATACAACTGGCGTTCGGAATATAATTAAAATCTTGGTTCGATTATTGTTTCAACAGTAGTTTAAGAATCTATATTAAAATACTTTAAAGTGATCTACCTCATGTTCAGGTGCATTGCAAAGCATTGTACAGAACGAATATTATGCTTACTACAGAATAAATGTTTAAAGTTCAGGCAACTAATGTAAAGAACTTATAAATAGTATAGTAACAAATATATGTAACAAGAAATAAATAAAGCATAAATATATTTATTTTAATTATTTGACACTAAAATCTGTACAAAATCTCTGATTAAAACTAGTTAAACATCAGTTTGCGTAGTAAATTAGTTAATATCGATGGGATATTACATATCCCGTCCCGTTATAGTATTTTTAATATATACACATGGTGATTTTCTACGGAAAGCAAAATAAGAACACCTTTAATAGCATCATTCCTACACTAAACACCACATCCTTATCCTACTTCGTTGTAAAATTTTTATCACGTTCATTATTCACAGATCCCGTTTACGTCATAAGGAAACTGGTTGAAAACGTAGGTTATATTTTTTTCTTTGAGCACAATTATCACACAGATTTAAACTTTGGTCTGGCATAAGTTATTAATACTTACTTGTGGATGTAATTGTACATTATATTAACAAGTGAAAATTTAACAACAACTGAGTTGCAAAGAGTACTGTTAGTGCGATTATTACAACGCGTTTTGATCCACTGATATCCTTTTCAAGGTGTTCATTTAATCAAAATGACGTGTATGACTTGCTTTTTGCACATAAAATAAAGAATTTCCGAACAGAGTACCTCCTTCTCTTGGGAAGTTGGTCAAAAGTAGCTGTTGACTTCGTCCACGTGGCAATACATTGAACCAAAACATTGTTTAATTTGTATATTTATTACCGTAAAAAATTAGGGCCTTATCTAAGGTTTACTTATATAAAGCATACGATGCTAATAATAATATCATAGACGTCCATCTTTAAGCATACATACACAATTACCGTTTTGAAAAATTGCCACTTTCGAATTGGCTAAGCACAATTTGTGACGTAACAGGCGCACATCCCACCGTGACATCGAACCGAGCTAATATCGTTAAACGGCTACATTGTCCTGAATGCATGCACTGAAAACACTGCTGCGCTGTTACCGAACGCCGCGTGTGGAATTCGAAATTGGCCGAAATCGCCGTGTCAGGATGATTTTTGTGTTCTTGGACGTAATAATTTGTTTATATTTAGTGTGCTTTATACAAAAATTTCAGGTTTTACCCTAAAATTTAAAAAGGCTAAAAACGCTGCGAATAAAATTAAAAGATATCGCCGTCAATATCGAGCTGAAAGTTTAATGTAATTAGAGGTTATATTGGTTGAAATTTTAAATCGAAATTATGTAAAAAAATATATATTTGCAAGTTGCTAATTTTTTCGATTGATTTCAATAATGTTTAATCCTTTATATGTTCCTGGTTGAGATATAAACAATATATAGTGTTATATACTAAGTCATGTATTTTTTTTCTTTTACTTAGTAGGGTTCTCACAACGTAATAATATTAGTAAAATAATGTCAAACATCAAATAATTAGAGTAATTGTGCCAACAACACCATAAATAAAGTTATAATAGCAATTTAAATAATACAATTTATAATCTGAAAAAAATTTTTCGTGCATAAATCTTAATAGAAAAAATTAATAACGAACGTTACGTTACAATGTTAAAGTCTTTACAAAGACGGAGTTAAACCGCTATTTCTGTTCACCATCGAGTCCGCACAACATAATGGAACTAATTTGATGGAGCAAGAAACTCACTTAAAGTTATTAAAACACTATAAAGTGCTTGCACTGCGGCTATCAGGCTAATTGAAAACTACATTGTAGCCAGCGCAGTCTCGGTGCAACTTAATTTCTAACATGAGATCACTCTCCTATTTTTTAGACTGTACCAACCCCCCCACAAAGTTGGGCCGTGGATGTATTTTAGCTCAGTTATAGACTATCACAAAGCCGCCTCCGTAGTTGCCAAGTTTAGTTGCAAGATACGTCGGCGCTTAGTGACATTGTAGGTAGGACCGATTTTAGATTGAATAATTTATAAGAGAGTTTTCTTAAAATGTTGACAGCCGCAACAAATGGAAATGGACGATAGTTTAAAATAGTATCAAATGCATTATGATTTATGTACTTGTCTTAAGTACAGCATGAAATCTATACATTTTTGCTATAAAGGTTACCAATATGCGTTATAATTTAATTCGTCATAAATTTCGAAATAGAATTTAAAATTTAATATATTTCACTAAATTAGATAATTACAATAAAATATTGGGCTATCGAGAAATAAAATAATTGATATTATGTAATTCGTAATCGATGCGATATCAGAAAATTATTATTAATTAAAGGCATTTAAGTGGAAACTTGTTTTTCTTAGTCTATTACGGTCCTAAAAGAAGTTATTGTTTATGTGTATTTTATTTTCATTATACATATTTTTTTATTAACAAATATATCGTTTTCTTGTTACAGTTCGCAATGGTTATTCGTGCGTGCCGGTCGCGCTTTCGGAGGGTCTCGACATAAGATTGGGAACATCTGTCACCGATATTGTCTACGGAGGGCCCGGGGTCACGGTGAAGGCGGTTAGCCATAGATCACCCAACCAACCCCAAACGTTTAAAGGTAATGTGTTAATACTTTAAGGCTTAAGTACCAAACGAACTGCATTTGGAGCTTAGTGGTATAGGCTTGCGCTTAAAACGTATCGTGATCGTGGGTTCGAATCTTTCGGAGTTTTAAGAACTTTTCCTTGTCGTTTACTATTTGATACGTATTTGGTTCGGGAAATGAAGGTCGATCACTCATATGGGCATGTAAAGTCGGTCCTGCTCCTCATTTCTCTCCGTCATCCGTCCCATTCGACAATGAGAAAGTGCAGTTGTGTTTTGGTATGTTGGCGTACAGTTGTCTTTTACGGAGGGGAGTGAAAGCGTCTCCTTTACACTTAATGTCTATAGAGTTAGTACTAATGTATCATCACTTACTTAAATTAAAATTATCCCGAGTAACTCACGTTACAACGTTAAACAATATCACGAGTTTAAGTAATTCATAAAATCTTATACTGACTCATTTTTGCTCGAATAAAAATGGTATCTAGGGCGGAAACAATATCAGCCCCTGACATTACCATGATACAGATGCTTGATCTAGATAACACTCAAGTGGTTCGGTAAATATTCTATTCAACGTGCTTAGTAACGGAAATACTCACAAGGGGAACTGTTACATAGTTAATTAGACTGCCTAGTATTTCTATAAAACATACCACTCTGCTCTCCGCTCCATCAAATAAATTGCAAATATTATGTCTTTAGTTTAAACTTATAGATTACGTATGAACGTCAATAAATTTCTATCGAATAAAAACTTAGACATTCACATCACAAACGTATCCGTGACAATTTTAAACATGATTTGTATAAGTCAAACGTCGAATTTAGATTGCTTTCTCGCAATACGTTGGTGTTCATCTCCATTGAAAAAACAAAACGTAAATCTAATCCGTTGCCAATATCAAAGGGAAGCGGGTGGGTACCAAAAGACGGACAGGCAGGTCGTAAAATAAAAGACGGTGCAAAACACGACCGCCGACAAATTAATGGGCGTTATGAGAAAAATCCTCAGCGCGACTGGCGGCTCCTTGTCATTTCTTTGTCGACTTGGATGATTTGCAATTCCGGTGCCACCAATTTGGCCCTGGCGAGGCGCGAAAATGCGGGCCCCGACCGGCCCGAAATTCTGGAACATTCCACCGGTATGCAGGGCTTTAGTTTGCATGCGGCGATTCCGAAAACGCTCTTTTTGGTTTTTGTTGATAGTTTTTATTAAACCTTTTACGTATTTTGATATAACGTGTGACGGTATAGATGCTGTTATAAAATATAATTAAAATTAAAAATGACACCTCAGTCGGATCCGCGAACACGGCCGCTATAAAGTGTTCGAAACGTCGTCGGGAGCTAAATAAATAATATTTCGGTAAAACAGTCAAAGATATTTCATAACAATGATACCTCAACCCATTTAGTCTCAGAACAATTGAAATCGAAACACTCCGTTAAATATTTCTCTTAACTGCGTCTGAATCGTAACTCCAGCATGAAGAGCGGGCCAAATAGACTCCAATGCCAACTTAACGCGAGAAACTCTAAGAAAAAAAGGGCATCCTCTTGCATCGGGGCTCCGTGCCAAAAATATCTTTCGCCGTGAATTTTCTCTTTCGATATTCCCGACAGCTATCGCATTGCAACTTACTGACCCAAATAAAACGCTTTCAGCGTTCACCGTGGCAGATATCGTAGCGAGCCGTTCCGGTTATTGATAGACGGTTCCTGGCGAAATTTCCTAGTTCATTCGGTCGCTTGCAATAATTCTTCGGTCTATTTCCCGGTGTGTGACGTAATAGTTTCTGCGCAGTTTTTTTTCTATTGTATATACGTGCTTAGAAACGGGGAATCGGAATTTTGTCTAGAGACTACGAACAAGACGTTCACGATACGCCCTTCCAAAGACCTTAACCTTTTCATTTAGTAATTGTACTATGTAGCCCTTAAAGCCCGTAAACAGAGATATTTGCATAACTTTAATTTGTGGAACAGATAGGCACCGTGATGGTTCATCGTAATTGATTTATAGGAAAACACTTTAAGATAATAATGATGATGGTAACGAAAAATTTTCAAATATCCGTAGGGTTGGGTTGTTGATCCTTTCGGGCAATTGGGTGACCGGCCCAAATTATCCATACCAACTAGGGAACAACAATGAAAATTTATTGAGTCCTCTCAAGATTTGAACCCAGAATCTAATAACGAAAAACTTCCTTCCGAAAATACTTTACAATTAATGGATATTAATTAATTAAATAATATAGTTACAAATCAGCGCTCTTGCAAGTAAGTTTTACAATAATTTAAGTGGACTGAAATCAAATATGGCTGAGTAGTTTTAGCGCTTGTCAGCTCCAAAATTTACAGATGAATCCGGAAAAAAAATACATGTGTGGTACTTGCGCCAACATCTAAATATAGAACCAATGATTTATTTTCTTCTGTCTACCAGACGCATTAAAGTTAAAACAAATCAATATGTAAATCTTAACGAATCATAAAGCTTATATACATAACTTCGACTCACAGCGGGGCTCCTCGCTTAATGAATATGGCCTGATATTCGCTTCGCATAAACCCCAAAAGCTGGGCGTCGTTAGCCAACACCAAGTGCAGCTCTAACGCTGATTGCCAGCTTTTATAGCTCAAGACTCGGTCCCCCTTTACGGTCCCTTTCGTCTCGCACGTTAATAAAAGTTTCAATAAGAGTTAACACAGCTTGGCCTCTCGGAGACCGCGCCGTGAAAGAAATCCTCCAGTTTAATACGACGCGATGACGTTATTTTTCAATTTTCTCGGGTTCTAATCAAAAATAATAGTTTTTTTTTTTATGAAAAACCGTAAAATGTCTTAGTCCGCTTAGTTTTATAACACCGTTGGGGTGCGATAGTCGGTTTAATAAATGAAACAGATGACTTGTTTATAAGATGTAACGTAAATATTGTAAAAATTTATTCGCTTTTAATGAAAATAATGTTTTGACATTAAATGCGTACAGTTTTATATGGTGTTCGGTTTCCATTTAAACTATAAATGCTAATGTTTTTATTGTTTAGGATTTTAATATTTATGAAACATTATCTATTTGATTTAATAAGTATAACTCTTTTGAGCAAAACTATGTTTTACGTTATAGCAATATGATGTTATGAAACGTAATTTGCTTTCACATTTATTCATTTGAATTATATTTCGGTGCTATAATAGTACCCAATTATAGTTAAATGGGTTAAATTATATGATATGTTTTTTAAATTTCTATTTTTCCCTGTTGAAACATAATAAAGATTTAACTCCGCAATAGTTGTTAATATATATTGTTTTGTTATATCAGTTTACTAATGTATCTCAATTACATACCAAAGTGAGTGGAGAGACTTAGATAATTTTTTGTCTTAATACCAATTTTATTGTGATATTAAATAAATATGAGGGCCTAAGATTGGATAATAGACTTTCTTTTTATAGTATATTTTTAATCAACTGCAACTAAAATATTGTGAAATAAATCGACTACGCTCCTTACATTGATTATTTTAACTAATTGTCAATTTTATAACAATAGATCATTCTAACTAGGCAACTAGTTATAAAGGCTATAAAAACTAGTTACGCAGACGCTACGAGTCTGGGTTTATAACCTCTTTATTTTTGTGTTATCAGATTATGCCGTAAATTAACTTGATAAACATGGGCATTATACACCGTATGCGATTATCTAATTTCAGCCAACGGCTACGTGCGTATTCGTACACTTCAACAGGCTATTTCATTGTTTCAGGCGATGTGGTACTGTGCACTCTGCCGTTGGGCGTTCTGAAAGTAGCAGTCGCCAACAATGGGCAGAACCAACAGAACTACGTGAGGTTTGATCCGCCGCTGCCGGACTGGAAGGTGAGTTTATTGCGAGTCGAGTTGCCCCTCAATGGAGTTTCGTTATTAACGTACTGCATTACGAGTCCGCAATCTCGGCTTCAGACTGAAGGGATGTTTGAAACGCGCCCCGATTAAGTTTTGACTCGGTTTGAACGGTCGAAATTTTAATGACGCCATGAAATCCGTTTAATGTGGTTTGTTTCATGATGTGTAGTTTGCTCGTAATTGTAAATAATTATGTGAGATATTTTTAATTTTGTGTTTTCATTATCCTATCAATGAAAACACAAATTTAAACAGCAGTGGACTATCACAGGCTATATTGATAGCATAGCATATACAGATAGCATTATTAATAGTTTTTATTTTATATTCTTATATTGGTACTGGCCATCGTACTATTTGTGTGGAGTAAAGACACGTCTAAAAAGCATACATTTTAAGTTTAAGCTTTAATGCTCTGTGGCGAAAAGTTGGTGCTAATGCTTTCCGGCTTCTGTTTAGTGTGAGAGAGAGAGAGAGAGAGAGTTTCGGACACGCTCTGTCTCATGTGACTGAATATGTAGACGATTTTATTGAATACGACTTTTCTTTTTTTGACAAGACTACTATACATGTTTTAAAATAGATATATTAATAAATTCTATAAAATCTACAGATCTGTCGATTAAAAACCTTTATTATGTTTTTCTCAAAAAATTATAATTATTTAATCTTGAATCGATGGTTTGCGATATTTGATGCAAGAAGCGAAGGATATTGTAACCGGAGGTAACTAAATAAATAAACAAGGTTTAAATACTTGTAATGTCTACTTTAACAAATGTTGTACTGTGTTTTATATTTTACTCTTGACTCTTTAAACCTTCTTTAGCGTCCGCGATCACGAGCCATGGTTCACAATTTTAATTTAATTTTCCTACTTTTTGATGTTACTCTTTTATATCCGTAGCTATTCCAGATCATATTTAAAGAATAAAAAATATTTTGTATATAGCATAAAATTGATTTTCACCAGGTTGCGGCAATCAAGCGTCTGGGCTACGGGAATCTGAACAAAGTCGTCCTATGTTTCGAGCGGACATTTTGGGATCCCAGTGCCAATCTCTTCGGGCATGTCGGTACCACGACCGCTAGCAGAGGTGATATATTGAGCTATTTTGCGTGTTTCAGCTGTCACTTGTACCTCGGTTGTAAAACTATTTGAGTTTAAAGTTGCAAACTTTGGTGATGCGATTCTTGATGGAGGTGTTCTTCGAAATAGTAATAATCCTTTCAGATTTGCATGTTATTTCTAGGAATGTTAATTTAATGAACGCTTATTATTTTTGGCAATTCCGGACAATAGCAATGCTTTATTAGTATAAGTTCAAGAAAAAAGAATTCGTATAAATTAATATGAAAAATGCACTACTTTACCTTACTTTATTTTATTTAGTGTATACGTTATGTAAAGGCAAAATTGTTTAATATCTTTGCAAACTCTATGTAAATAGTTTTAACTGTTAGTAAATTTTATTATTCATTATTAGTTTTAATAAATTTATTATGTGAATGTCTCTAATTTTATAAAAGTGTTGTTATAGCAAAGAATTAACGAACAAGGTCGTTAGATCTATCGCGAAATGAAGTCCCAAATGGAAAAAAAATAATCCTTGAGAAAATGGTTCAAAAATTATTTTTCTCGTCTAAGATTTAAGTTGCGGCCATCATAAATCTAAATAAAAATCACGCTCAACGCCAATCCCGAGAAAATAAACTAGCGCCCAGCCCTCTGCGGGCTTTAGCCACTCGTAAATAATACACCGCTGTAAATAGTGTAAAACGCTATAACGTCGGCCGCGGCGCGATAACGAATTAAAACGTGAATAATTTAACAACCGCTACTGAGGGTAACTTGAGGGGGAGCGGAACGTGACGATAAATCACTGCACGTGACACGATACTTTTTACTTGGGTTTTCTCTTCGTTGGCCGATGGGAACACCGGAACAATGCAGGTGTACCTCTTTCCCGATACCAATTTGGCGTTCGCGTACTATCTGATAGACGTTATCTTGTGAGTTTGCGAGTTATGTGAGAACACGACGCTGTTATCTCGCCAATCCCTATAAGTGTACCGAAAAGTTAATTATGCTCTCGTTATGAACGTATTTTTACTTTGGCATTGTGCTTCTTTTAATCGGAGGGTTTGAGGGATCGGGTTTTAGATTAAAGCGTTGATTCAATCTTTGTTATATATTTATTGATATGGTTAACCCAATTCAGATTCGGATAAATGTAAACAAATCTAATGTCAAACTCAAATGGTGTCAGAAGGGAATGCGTCTTTGGTCTATGTTGATGTAATATATCTATCTCTCCATTTTCAAAATTTTAGTCTTATTTTTGTCTCATATAGAATAATTCAATCGGAAGTAATGCAATGGAAAATTAAAGAACGGCTTCCATATGAAGGTTGTCTCCGCGTATTTCTAAGAAATTTGTAATAACACCCCGCGAGAAATATTCGCAATAAAGAAATGTGTAATGGGATTTTTAAGGAATTTCCTTTGGAAACATCTTTGTATGTTGTCGAAATTCGTGGATACGCGTGAAATTACACTGTTTTTGTCCTTTACGCAGTTGCTAACAGATAGGAAAATATAATGAGAATTTTTGTTCGTCTCCATTTTTGGATTTTAATAGTTGCAATGGGTGTATGCTTTTATCAAATAAAACCTATTGATGAGTAATGTAACGCTATAATGCGTGCATTAGAATTATAGCACACTAATAAATATTTGAATATCTATTGAGCATAGCTGATTAAATTAATGATTACTAATTGATAAATTTATTTGGTTTATTATAAATTGTATGATATATGTAAATTATCTGAAACTAGTTACTATACATTACCTTGTATAGTGTACATTTAAGATTTTAATATGATGTTTAAAGTCAATTATATTCGAAAAAGAACATACAGGCTATTGAATATATGCATATTGTATTCTGTTCGATAGCCCAGATACGATCAAGGAGCGGAAAAATATATCTATAACTAATTGTTTTATCTTTTTATTTTCATTTATATATGTTAAGATTTAACTGCCTTTGTAGCCTAGTGGTAAGGGCGTGTGCTTTGGAAACCGGAGATCGTGGCTTCGAATCCTGCAGGCGCTCACCCAATCACTCAATTGTCTGAAAAGTAAGATGATCCATGCATCGTATAGGTATGTAAAAAGTCGGTCCACCTACCCGCATTGGATCTGCGTGTTGGGATGAGGTCCAAAAGCCCCCTAATGGAGGAAGCGAGCATTACGGATGGCATATGTCCACCAGTCTAGTTTATTTTTAAGATATGTTGTTCTTTTGTATCATATGTTTTTTAGATGTAAACTAACAAATACTAGAGATGAATAAGTCCTAACTACTAATACATTTCTTTAGGTGAGCTGTTCCTTTTCTGGAACCTCTACAGCGCTCCGGTACTGTTGGCGCTGGTGGCTGGCGAGGCTGCAGCCGTGATGGAGAACGTGACCGATGACGTCATCGTCGGCCGTTGCATCGCCGTGCTGAAGAGCATCTTCGGACACGCGGCCGTGCCTCAGCCAAAAGAGTGTGTCGTAACTAGGTAACCTAGACTATAATGATAAAAGCTTTTTATTTGATAAGGACTTAACTAATAGCCTTAGAAACGGACCTATACAAATTGGAGTCGTATTAATAAACCTTTAATATTTATAGATGGATAATAAATTGCAATATTTATGAAATTATAGTCTTCATAAAATGTATTAAAAGAACTTGGTCATTTGAGAGTCGAATTCATACCCTCATAGTTCCTATTATGGTGGGTAGGCTATTATTACACAATAAAAAAAATATTTAAGTCAGTTGTCAACTGAATACATCCCATACGTATTCATTTTTAATTTTTTATCCCATTCTATACTTTTTTTTACGCATTTAATTCGATAAGCTTTCGTTTTTGGACCAAATCTATGGATTCTAAGTGTACGGGAATAATTATATACGTTTTTATTTTAGCAGTACTATACAGTTAACCAATTGGCATGCGGAACCCCGAAGCCAGCCGCTTTGACCTGTTTTTTTATCCTTGTAAATAGGCGTAAATAAAAACATTCCTTCTATCATGTTTTCTCAAATCAATATCTGATGAGTTTTGCTTCGAACTATAACATGAGTGATTTTCATCAGATGGCGTGCGGATCCCTTCGCACGTGGTTCATACAGTTTCGTTGCAGTCGGCTCGTCTGGCACCGACTACGATTTATTAGCAGCCCCCGTGCCCGGAACTCCAGGGGAAAACAGGCTTTTCTTTGCAGGTAAATGTATACAAGGTCATATGTACCTAAGAGGTCGTTATAATAGTGAGTCTTATTCTTTAAATCGAAATTCTCAAAAGAATCTAATTATTTAATGGCATTATAAACAACTACCTAAAAATTCAGTACCGAAACTGATGGTAGACTTAATATGACTGTACGAAATAAAGATTCCTAATTTAAAAAAATACCTTTACTTTGATTTCTGTGTTACATTACAAAGAAAGGTTAAAACATATAAAAATTTGATGGACCATAATAAAAAAGAAATGATGATTTAACATAATTAAATAGAATGATTCAACATAAATTATAGAACAATGAAGAATTCCACATAATTAAATAGAACTTGATCACAGTGACTCTTGTAAATGTTATATTGGTCAATATCCGAAATGAAATTTCCCAGAAGGAAATATTTTTACATATATAATTTCTAATCAGACAACTCCGAGGAAATCATCAAAGTAAATGATAAACGACCCACGCGTTGACATAAATATCTCTGGCACTCTAAATAGAATCATGTTTGTATTAACTGAACACCAAATACTTCGTGTTAGGAACGATTCCGAGAATTTGATACGCGCATTCAAAGTAAAGCAGTATGCTGCTGTATTTATAATATTTAGCATGATTAACTGATTCATTATTTTTTATTGTAGAGATATGTATGCCTCCGTAGCCTAGTGGTATAGGCATGTGCCTTAGAAACCGGAGGTCGTGGTTCGAATCCTGCGGGGACTCAACAAAGTTTCATTGTTGTTTCCTAGTTGGTTAGGGCAATTTGGGCCGATCACCCAATTGTCTGAAAGTAAGATGATCCATGCGTCGGATGGGCATGTAAAAGTCGGTCCACCCACCAACCCGCATTGGACCAGCGTGGTGGGATACGGTCCAAACCCTTAATGGATAGGTGTATTAAGGAGGCCTATGTCCAGCAGTGGACTAACAAAGGTAGATGATGTGATGTAAACTTAGATTTTGTATTGGGTTTATAGGGATATCGACAAAACATAAAAATAATTTAAGTTTCATATTTCTACACGAAAAATTTGTATATGAATAGGGATATTAGCCAGATGAATAAGGATTGGTAGATACGTAGGATGTGACGTCCTGTTTGCCCTTCAAACCCGAAGATATTACGATTATTAGGCTATATTAGTGAGGGTTATCACTAAACTGCTACTACTGCCTCAAATGTCAGGTCGCTGTAGACTGTAGCAACATTTACTGGTCTTTGACCATAGGGACGCGAAAAGGGAGAAACCTATTGTATTTCAGTGGGTATATCGATCCACCCTGCACGGTTAAACCACACACTGTTTCCCACTTTTGTCCCTCGCATCATGTATCCGTAAAGTGGTTTTTACAACGACAAAAAACCGTGATACTGGTCGTGTTCGTTGTCTAAAGGAGTTGGTAGAGTAAAGACTTTTGGAACTTGTTGGATGTCCAAGGCTGCATTTTGTTAAGGACAATACTATGGATAGCTATTTAAATATGATTAGGATTCATATATATTTCATACTATTTAAGTCAAATAACAGCAAAAAAACGAGTAATGTAATGTTTACAAAATTATGATGATATTAACAATAGTTTGGACTCAAATTACCAAGTATTATATTATTATTAATATAACGTTCCCAACGTGAAGTCGGATATTGCTGTAGCTGTATTGATGATTTTTTTAAGTAACAAGGGAACTTCTTTAAAAACTAATGCTTTACTTTATAAGGTTACGTATCAGGTTTTAAACAAAAGCATTTTCTTAGCATAAATTCGTATGCACACTTTTACTTCGAGCACCGTATATGTAGAATATATGGAATATATAGAAAGAAGTCTTAACATGTTCCCATAATATGTTTCTTCTTCTTCTTATTCGGTACACTCTTTACAGAGCGGTCGTGGCCATTATGTCTACGTAGGGTTCTGAGAGGCTCGTTGGACTATACGTCGCCACTCGTCTCGCAGAGCTGTTTTTCTTGAGCATTCGTTAACAGTGCTTGACAGACTGGCTTTTATCTGGTCGGTCCATCTCATCGGCGGTCTTCCTTTAGCTCTGACACCTTCCACTCTTCCTTGAACAACGAGGCGCTCTATGGAGGTTCCGTCTCGTCGAGACACGTGCCCGAAGTAATTGAGGATGCGGGACCTAACAACAGACAGCAGACGTTCTTTAATTCCGAGCTCCTCAAGGATCGATGTGTTGGTTCGGAATTCTGTCCATGATACACCAAGCATCCGTCGCCAGCACCACATCTTCACATCATTAAATATATTTCTAAAATTTAGTGCTAGCATAAGAACGATACTGCACTCAACTATTTTCCCATAGCGCCAGTTAAACTTCTACAAAGAATCATGAATGAAGGAATCGAATAACATTTTCCTTATACACCTCCGTATTACTTCCGATAAGGAAAAAAGCGCTGCATAAGCTCATAAAAAGTTATGTGGAGTGTCTTAAATCTCCGGAAACGTTAGAATTGATTCTCCTTCTCTCAGCTTTTAAGGTGAAATACGGAGGCCTTTGATGGGCGTATAAAATTTTATGTGTATTCTTTTTGTTGTTTTTTCCCATCTATTTAGCTATTTATCGGCTATTGACAGTTCCTAGTGATATCTATCGCTACCGCTTCAATTATAGCATACGAGGACGTTATCTTAAGTGCTTGTTACTTAATAGCTAGGACGAGTGTTATGGCTCGGACGATCGGTGTAAAATTGTGTGGTAAATGTGTGATATCTACTTTCATTACGTATTTTCAAAGGACGGGATGGAGTTATAGTTGAATATCATTGATTTAATTCTTATGACACTTTTAAAAGTGCTTTCAATAACCTTAAAGTTATTCACTTTTAAGTTATAGATACGTTATTTGTATTAAAATTTTTCGCAAATATTAAGGTCAATTCACGAAAAAAATATATCATCTATTAGCTATGTGAGATCTAGATATTTTTCGTCCTGTTTTTTGGAAAAAGATGTGCGATAAATGCGTTGTATTATATGCATTGTTTTTATTGTTTCCTACTCGCTCAGGCGTGATAAAGTCCTTTTGTTACCGAGTCGATGTGGGGTCTTATGACACGACACTATGTTTCATTGCATATTTTAAAAGCTTTTTGTATCGGTAACCATCGCGTATAAAAAATAAAAAATATTCTGTGACGATAACGCAACCCACCAGTACCAAACTAAGCAAAACTTTTTCTACGGCAACCCATTTCCTTTTTTTGTGGTAATAATATAGTAAACTACCAGACACTAGGAAGAACATACTTTTTTCCGTATCAGGAATAAAATCTACACCCTACGACGCAATTGTCAGTGTCATTAACCACTGCATCAAGCCGGTTGAGGTTGTCAAATTTAAAAAGAAAACCTTCCTTCTCAGGCGAGCACACTATGCGCAACTACCCGGCTACGGTTCACGGCGCATTCCTCTCGGGGCTGAGGGAGGCGGGCCGTTTGGCCGAACTGCTTCTTCCCCAGGCGCCGATCACAGCAGCCAGCGTGGCCGCCGCCACCGCAAACCACAATCAATAAAGGACTTTGATGCACAGTAATAAGGTACCCTTTACCCTATCCAGCTCGCGCCAACTGAGGAACGATCGGAATCCACTAGTAACATCGGCCTATACATGTTAATTGTCAAACCTGTTGTTTTCCGTTGAACGTGTGATCTGTTTGCTGCGAGTGGGGCGACATAAGATCCTTGTGTGTTCCATTTTTGAATTGAATATTGTTTCAATTAGTACAAATATATGTTTGAATGGTGATTTAATGTGTCCCTCTATAAACGGTAAACTTCTAGCTTCTACTCCCATTGTAAGAGAAACTTGGAATACCGCTATTACTCAGAAAACGATATAAAATCAACAGTTCGCAACTATAATGGATTACTTTTGAATGTTTGATATTTATTATCATTATAATGTATATTGCCACATATTATGTGTCAATTCAAGTGCTCTGTATTTAGTTTATAATAGAGATATTTTTTGGGAGTTTAAGAGCGAGCCTATACAGCCTCATATCATATTTTGAAAAGAGCAAAAACTTTTTTTTTATTTTAGAAGTTCCCCTACTCATTACCTGGAAGCCAGTATCGATTATTTCAACTTAACATATCTATCGTATTACATGAACGTTAAAAATTTAATTTTCTTCGCGCGACATTATCATTCCATCTGTCGTACGCGCCCGTACACAGTCAAAGTCGTAAATTATAACTTTAATGAAAATTCTATTACGCTTTTAATAAGCTGGCATTCCTTTTGAACGGATGATGTAACTTATTTACTATCTACGCGACAAGTGGCCGGTAACATTTTTGTCTAATCAAAATAAAGCAAACAAGAGAATGCGTCCCAATTGGAGGGGGAGTAATTGGGCCCTTTTTTGTTTAATTTCGGACGGATCTTAACAATTTATTGCTCCGCTTTAATTGGGAAACGCTGGTGTTAAGTATAAAACGAGAGCGTAGTTATCCGGTTAATCTACAGAACTTTTTTACTGCCCCCTAATGATTCATGGTCGGAGGGTTTACCACACCTCTTTCGTTAATTGAAAAGAAATATTAGTATAAGTTGATGCGTACTGTGCGCTTGTTTTCTGAGCCAGCTGCAGAAATCAACTCCTTCAAATGTTTACGGCTTTTAAAAAAATTACCGTGCGTCATAAACATTTTCTCACTTTGGTATTTTAGTTAGGAATATGTTTAAGGGTTATGATTTAGATTTTAATGTTCAAAGGAGCCTATTTCTTTAATACTTTAGTTTCAATATATTATTCATTGTGTAATACTCATTACTGTGTTCGGATTTGAGTTACACGTAAAGCTTTAACAATAGACTTGTACCGTAAGTGCTTTACGACAATTACAATGAACTTTGACTAGTGGCTGTGTTTTATTTGTGAGCAAAACTCTTGATAACAGAAAAATCTTTTTATAACATAGATATTGCGAAAACAAAAAAAAAGCCATGTAAATGCAATAAATTCTTTTTTAAGGCGGTAAATCGAAAAACACGTATTATCCGAAATCTAAGCTAAATACGAACAGATAAACTGACAAAAATTTTAAATTTATAGCAAGGTCATTCTTAAGTTGTTTTTTTATCTTATATGTATATGTAGTTATCATTAAGCTAATAGCTAATTTTCAATAAGCCCTCGCTATTGGTTATCTTTATACAGAGCTAGGAAAAATATTATTTTCATCTATAATTTAACTAAACTGGACTAAGTAGCGAAACATGGTAACCCATGGCAACGAAGAAGCGCCATACATGTAACTTTCTTATCGATTGTCACCGAAATATCAATTATTGAGTGATATTTGATTAATAGCATCCATTCCAAGTCTATTTTCTGTACCACATATTGGCTTGGGTTTAATTAATAAGTTTTCATTATTTAAGTCAATTATTATATGGACTTTTTGTTAACAATAATCATCATTGTGTTTCCCATGAGTCGTTCTATTGGCGGATTACTCAAAGTAACATTGTTTGCATGAAATCCATATCCACTTTAGCTTGGCTGTGTCGATGACCTTCTAGCTGGCCGTCATTCGTAGAGTTGATGAGTACAATATGAAATATTCATTTGAACTCATGCGGTGTCGGCACTAAATAACTAGCGATAAAAAGGCTATCGCCACATCGCATCGTTGCAATAATGGTGCACTTCCTTAAGCATGACTCCACTTGTGGTGATACTGAAGTCGTGCTTCGCTCCTCACACCTTATCTCTGAAATGATTTGTGGAGCCGATCGTTCGCGATACGAAACGCCGTCTATCCTGTTTAGTGAAATATAACGGGAGTGTGGAGGGAATATAGGCTACAAGCCCATGGATTAAAATTACCTGTGCAATGAAACAACGCGAATAAAGCTTCGAAGGCTGTTGCTATATCATAGAAAAACTGTAAAGGCTATGCCGTAATTTCTGAGCGGTACATTTCATTCAAGAGTAATTCCATTTACTCACTTAGACAAAATGTCATGATCATCATCGTAAACAGCTTTTAGCAGTCCACTACTGGACGTAGGCCTTTTTTAATGAACACCAAGATGTTCATTAAATAGAGTTGCTCATAATTGCCACGCTGATCAGGCGGATTAGCAATTGACTAATTGCACTTGTACTCCTAACCGGTGGTAGGTACCTGTTTACAGGAGACCGTCTGGTGGTACCACCGCGGTGCCTATTTCTGCCGCGAAGCAGTAGTCTGAAAACCTGCTGCGTTCCGGTTTGAAGGGCACCGTAGCCAGCGTATTACTGGGTAAACAAGACTTAACACCCTATGTCTCACGGTAGGCAGCGCGTCGGCGGTACCACTGGTATTGTCAACGTCAATGGGCGTTGGTGACCACTTCCATCAGGTGGCCGACTGCTCGTCTGCTGCGTATGCCATAAAAAAATTGTCTTACTCCTATTGTGGAACAGATCCGCCGTCAAGTGAGCGGTGGGGTCGCCACATCCTTACGCCAAAATTATGGCATAGCTCTCAGAGTTGGGTTATTTTACAGGTATTGTTAATCCATGGGCTTGTAGTCTAATAGTATAGTGTGACGTCATACAACTGCATCTAAAGCGTGCCGTCATACTTTAACTTAGTAGCATAGATTGGCTGGTGGTTGTCAATATTTAGTTGTAATACTCCTCTGTAATTTGAAGTTGATTAGTTACATTCGTTAAGTATTCTCTTTTAGTATTGAAATTATTTTTAAGTAAAGGAATGTGGTTGTGAAAGCTCTGTGTTTAGTTTAAATCTACTATCTTTTAGTTCCTTTGTTTCCAAGCTGGAATATATTTGATTTTTGTGGTAGTTTTGACTTATTTTTAATCGATAAAAGACTTAATACATTAATTCGCAAGTTGTTGAATCACGTGCCTCACATTACATTAAATTCTGATTTTTTAAATTGAAAGTCTTCTAATGTTATATTATTAGAATGTAATATTAAACATTTAACGATGCAATTTATATTGAAAGAAATATATGCAAAGAAATATAGCTATTGAAAATTTTGTTTCATTTAGATTTAGTTAATTATAATTTTGTTTATCAAAAATGTCTAAAACATTGTATGCAAGATGTTATACTGGAGTTTGATTTATCTTATGATGTAAAGATACAAGATAATACACATAAAATATACGGTACCTTCTGTCTGCGGTATTATTAAGTAGACGGACGAAGAAAATTAGCTTCAGTTCATTCATCTTCTTAATATTCCAGAATTTTGATATTCATTTTGTTATGAACTATAGATCCCAGTAGAGATATTAAAAACATTCGTAATATGATTTGGTTCGTTCTTATATTATGAAAACAAAGTGATTTAAAATACGATTTCGAGAAAGTTTTACATTTAAAATTATATAATTTCACAGTAATTTTTTTCTTTTTATGCTGAGAAAAATGTATTTTAAGTTAACAATAAGGTAATAGTGTTTATTTCAAATTTTTCGTTAAGTAATGTGTGTCAAAAAATTTTTGGTGTGTAATTTTTTGTATGAACCCAATAAAGTTTTGCAATAATTTTAACTAGTTTGTTTTATTTTCCTTTAAACAGTGTTATATAAAGTTTGTGCAGTGTTATATAAAAAAATATCTTTTCCTTTCTACGTTTAAAGAAATCACCTCTGCGTCCTGCGAAAAGAAAATGTAAGTAGGTATTGCCTTAACACAATTAAAGATTAAAGAAACATTATAAGTTATATTCACAAGGAAAATTTGACAAATGCTATTGTTTAGTATTCTTCAATCGAAAGAAATACTGCTTTAATGCAGTATGCAATCATTATTGTTATACAGTTTTAGGGGCACATTAGTTGGTAATAACGGCGATAACACCGTAGTATTTCATAGCCTCGTAGTATTCCACCTTGCTTCACAAACGGAAGGTCGTTGGTTTGAACTCTGTGAAAAAAATGGGATAACACTGTTATCTCATTGTTCAGGGCAACATAGGTTGATACCAAAAGTCAATTTCCGTTGTCAAAACCGGCTTTGGCACTCGTAAAAGTAGTTACTTCGAATTTTACGAAAAGTAATCTATACATCGAATATAAAAACTATTGAGATAAAATTTATAGTTGTGTAAATCCGGAGTTTTACTTTATTACTAGTGTTATTTTATTACTGGGTTTTTTGATATGTATAATAAATAGACACTTAATTTTTTGTGTTATCCTAAATAGCACTGGAGAAAATATAATTAAAGCATTTCAGAACTCGATGCATTTTCTCTTAGCAGAAACTTCAGTTCTTGCAATATAGCTACTGTTAAGCCGGGATTACCACAGCAATATGTAGTATTAAGTCGAAATTAATTTGAAATAAAAAATGGCTGTTAGCTCATCGTTATAGTACATCTTAGCAACTAATGATGTACCTACTGTCGTGATTGTTTAATCTTAGATACACAGAGTGTAAGTCGACGTCCTTCAAACAAGTGAATATCGTCTGTATTATCTGGTTTAAAGGACGTTGAGCTGAAAATCTATACAAATAAATAAAATTGGAGTGTCTGCTTATAAGATTAAAATAACGAAAGATCGCTGATGTAGCTGGAAGTAACTAAGGCAACTTTCCTTTTTAGAAAAAAAAATAATTTTGTTATATTTTACCACTCGGATAAAGTCGTAGTTAATTGCTAGTCCTCAATACACGCGAGCGAATATTTGATCCGAATGGAATAAATATTTAAGAAGGTCTCTTTTTATCTCCGTCATTTAATGCTTCCCAGAATGCAGAGTTCATGTAACGTCCGGGCTTCAGCGCTTTTTTACGTTCGCACGTGAATTTCTAGAAATAAAACTGACGAGTTTTATATCTTTCCCTAGAGTGAATTACATACCTTCAAGGGGATGCATCTAGCGTAGAAGAGCAACCTTCTTCCGTATGCAAAGTATGGCGCGTTATTACAAAGATTGTAATGTCCACTATTTTCTATTGCAATATACATGTATGAGTTGGAACGTGTATATGATCCTGATATTATGTGTAATATGCGTTTATTGTTAAAAAGTTAAGTAAAGTTTCTTAAAATATCTTTATTTAAATGTTTCGTCCTTTGAGTCAAAGTATTATGTTTTTTTTGCCGATATATTACATCTATATGTATATTAGGCAGCATTTTATTGTTGATATGATTATTTTTCTATTAATAGGTATGTATTCTTTTTAACATGTCGTTCACGGTCAATCTCTAGAACTACAAAAAGTGCAACACATTCGTAGCATTATAAAAACATCAAAGTTAAAGTTTTCTTTTTAGTTTACCAGCTCAAATTTTTAAATTGATTACTTAAAAGAAGTTTTTACTTTTTTAAACGTTGCGCAACGACCGCAATTGCGCAAGTCAATTGTATAGGTTCTAAAACTATCACTGGTAATTAAAAAGGCATATTTAATTCAAACTCTATTAACACTATTAGCCTATTTCTTGTCCGAATGATATTATCCAATACATCCAATACAATTAAAATACTTAACTAACCAGTAACATCGACGGATCTGCATTCGATAAAACCCGAATACACATAGTAAAACTCCCTTACACGCTTGCACAATGAGACAGACGATAAGTCGTGAGAGAGCGCGGCCATTGTAAGTTATTGCCATATAAAGATCGCAAATCAACATCCTTATTTGAAAGGTTACTTGTGTCCGCGGCGTCTGCTCTGAGCGGTAAGTGAATTATTTGCCTTTGAAATTGCTCTCCCCCTACAATGCAACGGGAATTTGTTGTAATTAAAGAATCAAGGTTATTTACATGTTTATCTTTCTAGACATTTTTCCAAGTTATCATCATCATCATCATCATCATCAGCCTTTGATAGTCCACTGCTGGACATAGGCCTCCCCTAATACACCCCTTTCCATTGGGGGGTTTGGACCGTATCCCACCACGCTGGTCCAATGCGGGTTGGTGGGTGGACCGACTTTTTACATGCCCATCCGACGCATGGATCATCTTACTTTTCAGTCAACTGGGTGATCGGCCCAAATTGCCCTAACCAACTAGGAAACAACTATGAAAATTTGTTGTGTCCCCGCAGGATTCGAACCCACGACCTCCGGTTTCTAAAGCACACGTCCATACCACTAGGCTACGGAGGCAGTTATCTTAGGGTAGTAGTTCCAAGTTATCTTAGGGCATATAGGGGATAGCTTGTGAAAAGTATACCCTGAAGGTGGAAGAGTCCCTTGAACAGATAACCTATTAGAGAAATACCAAATACCGTGACAAAACACTACTGTATTTCGATTTGAATGGCGAATCATGAAGTGGAATTGCTGAGTAAACCAGAGGTAATGCCCATGCCTTAAGTTGGGAAGCGCTCTTGAGTTGCCTTAACCTGTATTTTTATGTAAAAAGCGTATCCTTAACCTTGTGCTTTATCCATTATAATGCGGAGATGTATGACGGCAGGCTTTTGGAAAAGATACTTTACCATAAGGTCCTATCAACATACTCTCGTCACCTTTATTTAATAAAATAAAAATAATCTTATCTCTCAGTAATTAATTAATGTTGGTTAATTAATTATTAAGTAGCAAAGTTCTGAAGCATCCGTGTATACCCAGTAACAACACAAGGCTCTCTTATTTATAGTTGTTACGTAAGGCGGAGCGGCTGACGGATTTATGGCGTCTTATAATTGCCTTTTTAATTGTTTTTTAGGTTTTTTCAACGGCCACGCTGCCGGCAAATTGAATACGGGAACGCGTAAATTTCACCGATGCTATCTAGCTCGTTTCGTGAAACATTCTGTTCGACTAATTGCTCGTCTGTGCGTCTGCTATAACTATATTAGGGCCAAATATACCATGGATTTGTTCAGAACAATGTTAGAATTGTATTTTTAATTATAAATGTTTTGTTATCAGGACACATTTTACTTTCCACTAACTTTGATTTAAACGTGCGAGATAGACGAAAATATTTCAAACATAATTTAGTTCTTTATATTATTAAATTTTTCACAGTTGCTGCGCTTCTGTAAAACGTTGCGCAGTGAATAGCTCTAAAGAGCTTAAGCTAGCAGTCTATTCTTTTATACTAACTGATTAAAAATTTTAGGTTTTCTAATTTGAATTGCTTTTAATTAAGGTAATTAATTGCACCAATACAAGTGCAACAACATAAAATAAATTATAAATTATATCCATTACATTTTATGAACAAACTTTTATTCATTTTATTTACGTATTAAATCCACTCTTTACGCTTTTTACACATTTCCCCTGATTATGGACCCTGGAAAGAATCCGAAACGTTGGGGATAAATAAATAGGAATGCCGCGAAAAATCCGAAAAATAGCATTTAATAAGAAACTTTTACTTATTTATCGTCTATGTTCTTAGATAAAACATGTTTTTGTATTGGTATTCTGCAATATCAAAGTTAACGCTATAAACCTTTAAAAAAGCATAAAAATCTACAACACTCGTGTATAACATTGTGTTTTTGTTTAAATTTACGACATTCTTCCTACTTTTCTGAGGTATGCTGTTTCAATTAAGTCTCCGTTGTTGTATAATTAATGCTAATAATAAAATATAGCGACTGTAAAGGCACAATGGTAAATTTAATACAATTTATTACCTTACGAAACGCCGAACAAAAGTTTCGGCATTTTATGTAAACAATGGGGACCCAAAAGGAGGTTGATTTTAACAACTGACGCACAATAAATATACGCGTTCAACAACTCAATTCAGAATTAATTGGCCCAGAACGCATCAATAAATATAAAGTCGTTATATTACACTACAGTTTGCTTAGACGTGCGTCTTGCAAAGGCCGAAATTAACCGCACAAGCGATATTAAACTTAACCGTCAAAGTTTAAAGTTGCTTTTAACTTGAGTGTGTTAACGTCGTACGTCGTTGTGTTTTTAATGAGAGCTTTTACTAGCCTACGCCCCTTGATTAACGCAACCGATAAAAGTACGCTTAATGAACTATTTTTAGAACTTGGCATTTTTTCACATTGTTAACTCGCTCGCAAGTGGAACAGTGTTGCATGGAGTCGTGTATACAACCTATATCGTTCCGTCGCCGTCGGCAATATTCATAAAAACGAATGCCCGCCTCGTAAAATTATAAAATGTTTGCTTACATAAACTTGTTCGTGTTAAGGTAAACACAGCACAACAATTTTTATATAGGGCGCTTGAGGCTTGAGTGCCGTGAAATAATCTTTATTGTGACAAACGTAGTTATCTTTTTTGCAAAAGCTTCACAGCATTAAGGTTTATACGCGTGCCCCTTTTCTTTAGTTCAGTTTAAAAATCCCGTGTCTACTTTTATCAATGCAAGTTTTATTGATCGGGGCAGTATGAAGCGATTAACTAACTGCCTGAAAAGTAAGATGATTCATGCGTCGGATGGGCAGTGTCGCAGACAGGCTGGCAGTCCGACATGTGTCGATCTACGTAAAAATGACTGTTCAGATAAATCCGGATGCAGATAGAAATTTTAGAAGCCGAATCAATAATAACTTGGCAAAAAGCTAGGAGAAAGAGAGATTAAACAACTCAATACTCACACTGAAGAATCGAAATAACATATTTACTGTTACAGACATGCTCGAAGACGCTCAGCTACAATTAACGTTGAAAAATAGCCAAGCAACGCACCGAACCAACGACGAATTAATACCAGTATCCACCGACATTTGTATCAAGTTCCCACTTCCAATTTTCTACTAAACAGGCGTCCCTTCCGCCCTTTCAGTAATTATGCATCAAGATAAAAACTTCCAAGTGTTTACTAAAGATTTGTTCGGGTGAAGCAATTAGTGAATGTCCCACTTTGTCTGCCGTGAAAGTGCTGCCACGAATGGTATGGTAATTACGGAAGGTAAATAGGAAATTACCTACAACGATTAATATTGTTTCAGGGTGTAATTGTTGATCTGTTTCTTTAGGTATATTTTATAGCATTTTAGAAATTAAATTTAAATTAACGTATTTAGATTTCTTTTTTTTTTAATAAAAAGCTTTTCGGTCAAACTACCAAAAATAAAGAAAGAAATAATTTAGAACGATTGTAAATCACGGAAAGGTCTGATTAAAAATGCTATAATGAATAATTTTAACGTGACATCTATCGAAACTCTAGTATACTTTTTTGGTGATAATATCGATGATAATGATACACAGATGGCGCTGATACAAAACTTTTGTGATGCGCACACGCCGCGTTATGTTTTGTACAAAAATATATTAATTAAAATTATTGAAATATGATATATTACAATTTATTATCTGAAATGTTGATAAAACCTTTATGGTCCTTTTCTTATAATATTTCGCTTGATATTTATTTCTTTAAATGTTACATTTTTCACAAAGATGGCGCTATGTTAACAACAGCACGATCAATTTTAAAATTTATAGGTACGATAGGTACCTAAAACGCGAAGGAAGGTGGCGAACATAATTGAAAGACTTTAATGTTTGGAATAAAAATCTATTGCATTAAAGTATAAATTCCTAATACATAATCGAGCCCTTAATATTGGCTATCCAGACAATATTATGAAACATAAGTTGTTTAAGGTTAATATTATACAGAAATATGCGAATTAGTTTATAATAAATATGATATTTGTGAAGCGAGAATATTCAAGATTGATTTCTTTTACAAAAACGTAACAAATCTGAAAAGCTAAAGAGTGCGGATGAATTAGCACCCTCGAGTGCCAAGGGTTGAACAAGAGCTCTTCTAACAAAGCACTCAGGGGGTAGTGCAGCCCTGAAGTGCGCTAAGAACGCCTCAAAAGGTCAGGGTCATACGATAATAGAGGGTGCATAACGTTTATTCGTTCAAGATCTCTTAAAGTTTTCGCGAAAAATTCTTTAAGAATATCATAAGAAGTTGCCAACAATCTTTAAATTGAAATTATAAACATAACAGATCAAATTCATAATTAAAGACGACCCGTTTGGCGTAGTGGTTAGTGACCTGTTGTTACGCCAGAGGATTGGTTCTCAGTACCAAAAAGTATTTTGTGATGAACACATGTCTCTTGATGTTTGTTTCTATATAACATGTATTTATTCACAAAATAAAAATAAGATAATGTATTTATCAGTTCTCTAATTTCCATAGTACAAGCTGCTTTGCTTAGTTTCGGATTAAATGATGTTGTGGTAATTGTCCGGAAATATTATGAATCACCAATTTCTTAACTGCATTTTGCTTATAACTTGATCACTAAACTTAATTTATTATAATATTCTACACGTATTATATATTTGTAAAAAACCTGTGTTAATAGTGCGGAACTAATGGGTCAAGTCAATCTTTTTAGACATCTTTTTGGTGTGTATTGGTAATATACTTTATTTGGAGCCTTATACAGATTTTACAAGCGGTTCACCAGCGTGGTGATGGTATCATCGCTTGTAATTCATCAAACATCGATTGTAATCCCAAAAGTTTGAGATTTGAACACCGGAAACGCTAGATTGACATCTGCCTTGATTATTTCAAATAATAGGAAATTTTACACAATACTTACAAACTCATTTCGTTTTCCACGTAAACAGAAATGAGTCAACACTCTTTGTAGAAGTTAAAAATTTATTTTTCCCCAATCGGAGGCCATTGGAGAAAACAATATTCATTAACTTATACCAGGCTGATAAACTTTCAGATTCCGATAAAATATATTCTGAGAAGCATTATCTTAATCATTATTCCATACCTGACATCCATGTCATTTTAGTTTTATTCGTTACGTTTCTTTTTTCCTTTATACTACTTTTATACACACTTTACCGAAATAAAATATAATAAATATATTTTACTTCGGTAAAGTGACTATAATTTTTTACATTAAATACATTTTAAATCAAAAAAATTACGTTTTTGTATTAACGTTTGGCGACGAAAATATACGATCTTTATAGTGCTTTTCCTTTTAACATTATTAAAGCTTGATACTAATACTGTTCGGAGACATCTCAATTTGGCTTTCATACAGTCATGTGTCAAACATGAACAGGACTGCAGGTATATCAATTTTTTAAAAAACAATTCCTCAATTTTGTGAATTGAAACCCTAGGAGTTTTCTCTATAACATATTACTTGCCTTTAGCTTCATCTGTTCAGAACCTTCATTTAGTCTGTATTTATCCCAATTTTACTACAATTAAATAATAGTAGAATGAAATGTAGTAATGAGGGCAGTAAGTCGATTATAATGAAAAAGAAATCGTGTCAAGCGCGAAATAATAAAAAAAAATTGAAAGCTCTTGAGAGGGAATCCATTCGCAAATAGAAAAAACGATATTGTTATACGTACGGTATTGTGCTCAAGTTTATTGTTTCTTTCTTTGGATTTTCCTGCATTATATCCGATGATACTTACCCTGATTAAACTTAACCTAGTGAAAGTTGCACTCAATGGTTTTGGCCAAAAAAAAATGATATCGCCTATTATCCAGGAATAATGAATCATTATCGTCATCATCAGCCTTTGTTAGTCCAGTGCTGGACATAAGCCTCAATAACGCACGCCTCGTCCTGGTCTGGTCCAACGCGGGTACGGGGCCGGCCTTTTGTTACCCATCCGAGGCATGGATCATCTTACTTTTCAGACAATTGGATGATCGGCCCAAATCGCCTTAACTCCCTCCGTAGTCTAGTGGTATGGGCGTGTGCTTAGAAACGGAGGTCATGGATTCGAATCGTGCGGGTACTTAACAAATTTTTTATTATTTCCTTTCCTAGCTGCTCATAAGAAATACACCCTCATATGCTGTTGTCACCGGCTTATATTGCTAAAATAGTTATACACTGTTAGAATTTGGTAATAGTTTTTTGTTAAAATTCCACTTGTTGACTCTTTTTTCGATAAAAAAATGGGTACTCAATTTGGAGCGTATAACGTTTGACGTGTTACTTCGTTGCTTAGCTCCTGGTGCGCCGATTTTGATCATTCCTTTTCTAATGGTAAGTAGTAGCTGTCACATGGTCTATTATATTTTTGATTAGCAGATATTTTTGATTAGAGAATAGATATATAAGAAATTTAAAAATCACAACCGCTTCCACAACTTTGAGACACATTGTTTGAAGTCGGTCATATTTGTTGGTAAACTTTTACTTGTGTCATTGAGTTCAAAGCTTAAAGCGTGAGCTCTCATAAATTATATTTTCTACATAATTGTCTAAATTCAAAATATAAATTTGATAATTTTTATATTTTCTATCTTAGATTTATTTATAAACATCCTTAAACTTTATGTGGCTAATTTATAACAGAGAGCTAATGTGATTTACAACATTATATTCTTTTCACCGTTTACAAGTAATCTAAGCATCAGCTTTCTTTAATAATGCAGCGAACACATTGTTGTTGTTAAGTAGAGTATGATCTGATGGGTCAAATGTCAAGGTAAGTTCGAAATCGGTGGCATTTCAAAAGTATGAGTGACACGCTATTAAAGAATCCAGCGGACCTTAGACTAGAAACATATAAAGCACACCTTAAAAATAAAATGTTCATTTATTTGTTTATTTTAACAGTGTTCATGTCGTTTAAGCTTTTGACATTCCCTGCGATCATAATGTCCTGTACTTCTTGTCACATTATTGACATTTATACTGCTAACGACAGTGCAAACAAGTATTGAAACAGAGAAAAATACTTCAAAGCCGTCAATTAAAAATTTTAAAGAGAACGTATCGAAAATAATTCAACGGCAAAGTTCCATTATCAAAATGCTGCTTGATAAAATACAAACAAACGCACGGAGAGTGCTAACGAAGCTTAATGATGGAGATATAAATAAAGTGAACATATTAAACAGAAAATTGACGGAAGATAAAGTTCTAAATTCAAACAAAATAATCAAAGGTGAGAATCAAATAGAACCTCCTTTGCGGACGAACGGTTTAAAAAGAAAAGAAGTTACTACTGGCGTTAGAGCAAGGAGCTTCAATTCTTATATTTCGACTGGATTTGGTGTTAGCGGACCTCGAGCTACGGACCACTTACTATCACCATCACTCAATTGGTTTCGACCCGATCAATATACTAGTATCTTTTTCTATACTGTCTTTCGTCCTGCAAGCACTGCAAAGTTTGTTGGCACGATCGAGGTTATCCAATGCCATAGTAGAAGGAAGACATTACGAGCCTCGCCAAAATTGGTTTGTTGATCGCCGACAAAAAGGTCTGAAGCCTTCGAAACATTACAAATACACATAAGATTTTCTGTGCCGATGTGACATTGAAGTAAGCGACAAATGATCAACATGAACAACAAAAACTTTGCATTTTATTTGGACAACATGCAGCATTTGTGGATATAATTATAACTTGTAATAAACATATTAGCAAACACACGTCAATGTTATTTAAAAGCTTAAATTTAAGGAGGTTTAATATGATTAAAAAACGTTTACTTTTGAAACCCTAATAAAAGTGGATATTAAAGCTGAGAATAAGTGTGATATACGAGTGTTGTTTTAATTATAATCACAACCGAGAGGTTCATAAAGACGCAATACGGTTTGTACCAATTGGCTTTCGATTGTTCTAATTACAGTTTGTTCCGCGTGATATTAGAATTCGTATTCATTTCGTTTTATTTATTAGCATTTATTATACGTCACTGAGGATAAAGGGAAAATTAAGTTATGCATAAATTTTTATACATTGGCTTTTAATTTATCTTTAAGGGGCATGAAATTTATATAAAAATGATTGCTGTGTAAAATTATTTTGAATACTTTTGAAATATTTAACTATAAATTTAAATAAACAATTTATTTAGTCTAGAATAAATATATTTTCAATAATAAAAATAAACCTTTTTTTGCGAAGTATCTATTGTATTTCCGTACAATTAGTTGTTTTTTAAAATAAAATAATTTTATTAATAAATATATTCTTTTTAAAACTTATTACTTGCAAATAACAATTTCCAAATTACGTCTCCGTTTAATAACATAAGTAACGTTTTTAATTAAATTATATGATAGGTAATAAAAAATTCAAACAAATTCCCGTGACTCTTTTGCTTTCTATGTAGGAAAACTTTAATTTTAAGCTTTTTCGTGTTAGCCGGCGCAGGTTTCAGCAAAAATCCTCTTACCATCCCCGAAGGATAGCATACAAACTCGAGCTACTCATGCGACAGAAGCCATATATTTAAAATTTTGAAGACTTCATTTTTTACTTTACTTTTTAATGTTCGTTATTCTTGATTACTTCTATTAATACACGTTAATAATTGATATTATAACTTTAATGTAAATTATTTACATACCTTTCTGCTTTAATATAATTTTATTTTAAATCCATACACATTTAATTTACTTTAAATATATATACTTAAAGCTAAATAGAAATTATTTTTGTATAAATTATGTAACTAAAAATGTTTTTGAAACCATAAAAAAATCGACATTACCTTAAATTACGGTGCAAAGGTATTGAAATGTTTACGCAGTTATCTTATAAACCAATAGTAAGCGCTTTCTTTAATTTATCACTTAGCAGCAACAGCTTTAAAAAGAGCTCTTATTAATCTAATAATAAAGCTTATATGCTGCCGTAAACACAAAGCTATTTACTCCTTTCCAAATAGCATTAAATATACGTAAAGTAAACTCCGTGAAAGTAAAAAGTAAATTAAATTGAATATAATAAATAAGACCGCCTCCGTGGCCTAGCGGTATTGGCTCTTAACCGGAGGTCGTGGGTTCGAATCCCGCCGATAAATAGTTCAATTAAATTTAATTAGCCAGAGGTATCAATAAAGATTCAAGGTTTTGTTAATACTTCAGAGTGTCTTCCTGAATAAGTGAAGCTAAGAATGTATCCGATATTTTTTTTAGCGTGAACACTCTACATAAGGCAACGCTAAGTCTTTTGACGCAGGTTAATGCAACGTTTCATTGCGACGAGGATTTCGGCCCTAGCATAAACTATTTATAGCATAGTAGCAGAGAGCTTCATAAGAATTCACCTTCATTCATTCTCTTTATTCTTCATGTCATAATTATTTTTGGTTATAAAATGCATATGCATATTTTTATGGTGGTAGGTCCCCTTTTTACGGGGCCATCTGGAGCGGTACCACCGTGGTACCTATTTCTACCGCTTTGCGGTAGTATGAAAACACTATCGTGTTCCGGTGTAAAAGGCATCGTAGACAGCGTATTATTGGGCAACGAGGCTTGTCTCACGATAGGTAGCGCGTTAACAATACTACTGGTATTGCCAACGTTTATGGGCATTGGTGACCACTCTCCATGAGGTGGCCTGACTACTCGTCTGCCCGCGTAGCCAATAAGAAAAACGAAACATACACAGTAAAGTCGTCAATTATTCATATTACTATCAATCAAGCACCTTATGACCCCCAGATGGGGCAAAGGGCGTCCATAGTGATTTTCCACCCCTCGGTCTTATGCTTCTAGTTTCAATTCAATCCGCGTCTTCCCGATATTTTTTTTTTGATTTGGATGTTATGCTTCCAGACTCTTGTCTTTTCATTAATTTTTTGCTAAAAAAGTACAACACGTACAGAAGGTACGTGGGTTAGGCATTTGTTTATGTCTCCTAAGGATCGTCGATGATCGGTTTACGAACCGGGACACCGACGGTCTGGCGACTGTATTAAACGGTGGCTGGCCGCCCTGGAACGCGGGTGTATCTATGGTATGTGTGTGTGTGTTTCGCGGTGCTCGTAAGCGAGGGCGAACTGCAGGTGAGTGTGTGCTATCCCTATTCGTGTGTTGTGTAAGGTCTAATGTCGGGACCCCCGTTGGGTCCGGAGTCTCGGCGACCCCTTCCTCGTCCGGGTCAAGGAGAACGTTTCGCGGTTTACGCTTTTGACTAGACGCGTTTGGATCGGCCGTATACGTTGCTGCTTTTACCAGCAGAGGGTTACTGTGGTTGACTACTTTATCTATGTGTTTGCGAGTTAACTTTTTAAAGGGCTCGCGGAGTGTCGGCAATTTTCAGTAATTTGTGTAAATCTACGTTTCGTTGGTACCACTGCGCCCCGGTAGTGCGGCGGATAAATTTGTTTTGCACTACTTGTAGTTGGTTTAGGAGTGTGGAGGATGCGAGAGCGAAAACTTGGCATGCATAAGGCATGATTGGTCGTATGCATACCTTGTACATTAAAAGTTTATATTGGAGCGACATTTTACTGTGAGAATTCGTTAGGTGATAGTCTGGTCGAAACGAACAAAGCTTTCTCTTAGCGTCCTGAATATGACCGCGATCTTTTTTGCGTCATCTGCAACTGGACTGTCTGGGACGGCCACGCTTGCGCTTTCCTTGGGATCTCATAAAGCGCTTGGATCCCAATCATATCCCAAAAATTATTAGAATCCTATCGCAGGGTGTGGCCAATCCAATTCCACTTTGTGACGTTTGATTTGCTGGGCGATCGGAGTTTCTCGACAACTCTTTACGGAAAAAAATATCCTCAAGATTTAATATTATTATGACGTGTTAATGCAATATTCATCATCATCATTATCATCAGCCTGTTTTAGTCCACTGCTGGACATAGGCCTCCCCTAATGCATGCATTCTCTATTAGGGGGTTTTGGACCGTATCCCATTACGTTGGTCCAATTCAGTTCGGTGGACGGACCGATTTATTACATGTCCAACTGACGCATGGATAATCTTACTTTTCAGACAATTGTGTGATTATTCTAAATTGTCCTGACCAAGCAGAAAACAACGATAACACAAAGTGGTTTTCCCCGCAGGATTAGCAAAAAGTGTTGGTCTGGTAGTTCGCGAGAATAGTAACATCGTAACCGCGAACTCTGTGTAAGATGAAGCTTACCATAGAAACAGTTATGGAGCATAACTTCATAGTTAACAGAAAACAAAAAGGCACTAATGACGACTGACAACGCCATTCTACACTTGTAAGCCCTGCTGCAAATTATTTTGGAAAAACAATTTTTGCTTAAAATTTAATTAGTTTGCTATTTCGAGATATTGTAACGACCCAGTGAATGGTTTATAATAATTAGTAATGCAAAACAGACCAATTTATATTTTCTTAACTACCTACTTCATCATCATCATCATCATCATCATCAGCCTGTGTTAGTCCACTGCTGGACATAGGCTTCCCCTAATGCACGCCACCGCTTTCGATCTTCGGCTATTCCCATCCAACACTTGCTACATTGTTATGCAACTTACTATAATTTGATGATAGTATTCCTTTATATTGTCAATGCAATTTTTAAATCTATGCGTTAACACAGTAAAGGAAGGTAGATAAATATTAAGATGGTCGGTATCCGATATTCCATATGTCGTTATACTGCTCTAAATATAAAGTGTTAGTTATAATGGTACTTGTAATACAAGGCCCCGACTCCGAGCGTCTTTTGCAATCTTATTGAACCCATTACCTCAGAGCAAATTTTATACATCATCATCATCGTCATCATTATCAGCTCCTAACAGTCCACTAGACATATGCCTTTTTCAATGAACACCAAGACGTGCAACTCGATGCCAACTTGAACAAAGTTTTATATATAGAGTTAATATTTACTAAACGAAAGAAATGAGTATTTAACATGGACAATGTTGTTTCTTTGTGAGTTAATTGATATTAAAAATAAATATTTGATGTAGATTATTTAATTAATTTCCCGTCTAAAGTTAGATTATTAGATTATATAGACCATTATTAATCATGAATCTCAAGTGACTGGATCATAATTAATTATAGCTCAACTTATACACTTATTATTGTATATTCTTACCATCATGAATAGTAAGCAAATTGTTTAATTATAACCAACCTTTCAGTTCGACAATTGTTACAAATAATTGGTTCTGTAATGATTTCTGCTTCTTGTATGGATCTTGTTACATAACGCGAAAGGCTTACAATTAGTCAGAAGAAAATAATCGAGTTACAATGGAGAAATACTTAATAAGATAATTTATTTTACCTTTAAATAACAATATAAACAATTTAAAAACAGACATCCAATATATTTTTTGAGTATAAGATTGAATAACCTTTTTAAAGAACTATTAAAACGTTTTAAAAAATTGTCGTAATAATATAATAAGAAAATAAAAAAAAAAATATCAAGATTATTAACTGCCTCCGTAGCCTTGTGGTATGAGCGTGTGCTTTAGAAACTGGAGGTCGTGGGTTCGAATCCTGCGGGGACTCAACAAATTTTCATTGTTGTTTCCTAGTTGGTTAGGGCAATTTGGGCTGATCCTCCAATTGTCTTAAAAGTAAGATCATCCATGTAAAAAGTCAGCACACCCACCAACCCGCATTGGACCAGCGTGGTGGGGTACGGTACAAAACCCCTAATGGATCGGGGTGTATTAGGGGAGGCCTATGTCCAGCAGTGGACCATCACAGGCTGATGATGATGATCATCATCAAGATTATATTGTGGACTATGACTCCATCGAGACCTGGTCTTTCCTCGAGTCTTTAGAGCGGTGGCAAATTGATTGGTGATATATCGAGATGCTGAGATGTCTGTACGACGCCGCCACTATGTCTATCGTTGTCCAAAGTGAGCAGACTGAGCCTATCCGCCAGCGCCGGGATGTGAGACAAGGAGATGTAATGTCTCTGAGATTGTTCTCAGCCGCGCTGGAGAATATGTCCAGGACGCTCAACTGGGAAGAATACGGCATTAATGTAATCGGCGAGTATATCTAAAATTTGCTTTTTGCGGTTGATATCGTCATTATGGCTGCGACCACTGAAGAGCTGCAGAAAATGGTGCAAAGCCTGGTTGGGTCTTCTGTACGCTTCGGTCTCCGGATGAACTTGGGTAAAACTAAGATCATGTTCAACGAGCACGTTGATCCTCCACCCTAAAGCTCTCACCTAACGAAAGTGTGATGAAAGAATAAAATGATGAACATTATGTTGTCATCTTTATTTTATTATACCGTCAAATCAGATGTCCAAACAGTTTTACTCGTGTTTAAACAATTACTTTATGAAAGGATAAAATGGATCGCAATCTAGTTCTGTTTTTCTTAAATTAAAATGAGATAGCGGAGTTTGGAAAATATAGAATAGTGTATATTCTATTTAAAAGTCATCTTTAAAACTTAAGAAAACATTTCTGTAAATTCCTACCTTATTTGCCATTGCTACATTCACGCGACTCTTGAGTTGACCTTGTTAGATAACAAGATGTCATCATTCTTCAAGGAGTCGTTATGTCGCGAAACCTCTTTTTAAATTTTTAAAACGCGGCCTTCTTCCTACGTTACGTAATGATTTCTATGCGGTTTACTTCTCATATGATTATTATAATGTTTTTTTTTTATAAAGACAAATATACATTGTAGCAATTTTGCTGTATTTTTTATTAGGCGCTTGAAATATAGTAAATATAATAAAAAAAATAATGCGAAATAATTATCATTTATCGACTCATCTTAATATACATTGTCATATTTCTCGAAAGCAATTTAAATATTTAATATCCCTGCTAAATTGTTTCAAACAAATATATTTGTATTATCCTCAAACAAAGCGGTCTTCATTCGTAGAAAACGCTGTTTCGTTGTTAACTATTCAGGTAAGCCTGGCTTATGCTAGGATTTATATGACAACAATAGTCCGTCGGAGGGATTTGGATTCAACCCAAAGCAATGTTTCACAGCCGCTTCTCACAGCGTAACCCCATTTAATCAATATTAGGTGCGTGTAACCTTCATTTTCTTATGTTTGTTCTAATTTAGCGTTAAACCATTGTAAGCCGACAGTGTTTCCAAGACTAATTTGTAGAATTACTATGATTGTTAATATTTGAATTAACACAAATATTACATGTATAATGAGATTTACGAGTAATTTTGAATGGAAATGGTAGCAGGTAACACCTTACCGAAAATTAGTTTTGACGGAATAATAAAATGCCTCTACATTTTTCTTTGGCAGCAAACTATGTGTCTTGTAAAAATTGCTATTATTCTATTTAAAGGCGCCTTAATTCGCATAACAATGTGGAGCAAAGGCTTTATAGTGTTATTTTAAATGAATATTATATGATTAATTATTATATTGTATATATGTCACATATAATATGTATATATGTCACACTATAATGCAAAGCTATTTATTGTCACCTGCCAAATCTAAATTAACACGCGATATTTATCTAATATGCATAGTAATGGACTTTTTAAGTTCTCGTTATTAAGGGCATTATGGCATCAAGACCAAAGCATGGTGGTAAACAGAACGCAGCATGCTCTGTCACAAAACTTAGCGTTGCAGTCAAGCTGATGCCATAAATAGGAAGAAGCAGAATGAGACATAATTAACAAAACTCATCGCAGATCAGTCAAGATCAGAAAAAGGATCTAAAAAATTTTAACATGGTATCATTTCATTTATTACCTTTAACGTACGTTCGAATCTCAATACGCCTGCATATTTTCGGTAGCAATTAAGACAATAGATAACCCACATGCGATTTATACATTGTATCTTCGCGCTATAGCTTGCATTGTTTTAGTAGGCAAATGCTTGTTCATTGATCAGTAAGCAATGTTATAAATATCTCATCATTTACTATCTTTAATACAAAGTTTGACAAAGAAAATCAAGCTCCTTGTTCTATTTAATAGCAATATTCGCGATTGCGTGTATTGCTGTATGGCAATACGCTCAAGCACTCCTTTTGACGTCAAAAAAAGCGTAACGACGTAACGTGACGTTCGCGATTATTAAAAAAAAACTAACGTAGGGTTACATTCATGACATCAGCCCCACCAGTGAGATCTACCTTACACATCCTTTTCTATAGGACACTGTAGCTTAAAAGTAAATTTGGCACGAGCTTTGCTTGAGTTTCTTGCGCCACTTCTTCTCCCAGCGCCAACGCTTTAAGAAATGATAGTAATGTTTAGAGAGAGAGCACTTATAGCTATAAAATTATCCTTAAGAAAGCATCTCAATCGAGCCGGGGCCTCAGCCCACCTGGGCAGCAACGATTCAGCATGCTAACGGGAACCTGAAAGTGACGACCCAAGCCGAGGCACGCTATCTAAGGGCCCTTGGTGCAGTTAAATCACTCAGTGGGGAGACGCACCTGTGGCATAGATATACTCCATAGAGCACGAGATCCAGTATGAAGCTTATCAAAGACAAGAGTCTGGAAGCATAATATCCAAGTCAAAAACTTTGATAATTGTCGCGTGGTTATTTTATATTTGGTAGGTGGCACCAACCAGCTTTGCATTAGGGTGACATTATAGTATGACAAATATACATATCTTTATATAATTTATATAGTCCCCATCTAAAATGATACCATAAAGGGGAATTTGCGCTGCATCTTAGATTTACTCCACAGAGCACGAGATCTAGTCATATATAAAAAATAACTATAAATAATAAATGAATGACGTAGGGTTTTTACTTATAAAGAGAACTAGCTGTTAGCCGCGACTTCGTTTCCGTGTAATAGGAGAAATGTTCGCTAGGTGTAATGGAACATACTGTATAGTATCACTACATAGTATAAAACGAGTCGCTTTCTCTGTCCCTATATCCCTGTATACTTAAATATTTATTGACGATTAATGTATGCTTAAATCTTTCAAACTACCCAATTTTGAAGAGGTTTTTTTAAAAGATAGAGTGATTGGAGAAGAAGATTTATATGTATAATTCATGAATAATATTGCAGAGAAACGATGATAAATTTATATATATATTTCATAGATTTTCCAGATACCAGTATTGCACCCGTGCGAAGCCGGGGCGGTCGCTAGTATAGTATAATACAAATGAGGTGATTATTGTTTGATTCTATCATTAGGCACAAAGCTTACATTCTTTTGAAGCCTTAAAACTTCTCTTTTATTTTATGCTCTAACGTATCAAACTTTTGTGTAACGAATATAAATATACGACAGCGAAGCCGCACCAGCAAAAGTTACTTGGTAATAAATGTAGGTCGATCCAATTCAGTTTCAAATAAAACCAATTAAACAAATTATATATTCTCTTGGCGAATGCTTAAGTTAACGCAGTACAGATACTTTCTTAATACATCCACTCGAAGTACCAAAGCAACTCAGCCGAACAAGACGACCTTTTCATAATCAAATTAGACATCAAACGGCGGTGCCTTTCAAAACAAGATGGGGCGAATTCTTGCATACGTATAGATGAATCGTAAGATGTTTAAAGATTCACGCAACCTAAACTAATAAATCTAGCGATATTTAAGTTTAAGGTACCTAATACGTAAGCTGGTCTATATTTTTACTGAATTTGTAAATACGCATATGTTAAACAACTACTGGGAAATGTTTGTTTTTCCTATCGGATACAAAAGGTGTTATAATATTTATAAAGCACGTCTGTATTTCCTAATTTACACTCAGTGCCTTATTTTAACCCTAAAGTTAGTAAGTCTCGCTTGCTGTAATTCTGTGAAGCAATTAATTACTTTTCTGTTTTATTAAGTTTAGGTTTACTACAACGGATTTATTTTAACACAATTTGATATTTAATAAAGCGATAAGAATTAGATTAAATTGAATAATACTTTTTTTTAACAAAGAGTGGATTAAGTGGAACAAAGTATTATTATGTTAATTTAATATTTTCTAGTGCACCTACGCTGAATTATAGATACCTCCCTAAGGTTGGCTGTCAGAAAATGCCTTAGGCATCAAACCCGCCTGTGTACACTTTAATTGTACAAAAGTTTAAATAGGAAAGAAAGTCGCATTATAAAATAAAGTTAAAAATAGAAACATTATTATTATTACAGTATTATGAAACGTTCAAAACGTGAAGATTCTTAGCAGATACGTTCAAGATATGTAATATATGTGAGATATTTGAGTAGGTTAGAATTGATTACTTTATATGTATATTTACTTGATTGTACATTACAAAAAGAGATTTATTTGGGAGAACCTCGTTTAATTACTATTATTTACACTTTTAATTGGCAGTGAAAGGTTATGAAGTATAATGTTGGTAATTTTAATTAGCTAACATTAACTGTTTCAAATATAAGAGTTTATTACGAGAAAGTAGGTTTATAACTTCATAAAATGAGCCATAAATTCACACCCCCTGCTGTGATTATACTGTTTTGTATTATTGAATAGAAGTTTCTTCGTTTATTACGCACTAAAAATACTTTTTATTTTATGTAACATGCAACTAGAAAAATGTTTTATTGTTTCTTGAAATATCTATTAGAATGAAGCCAACTATGTTACTTGAGGTTATTATTTAATTATTAAATAAAATGACTTTACGGATTATACCGCGTTTATTTTACATTTTTTTAAATTCCCGACTTTTCGAACACTTTCCAGCGGCCGTCGTCACGGGGTAGACTGAGATGTTATGCGTCTTGTTGCCAGTGATGAAGCGGGGTTTCCAGATCTTAATTGTAATTAATTATTTTTAGTCTGTACCCGATATCGCTCGCCCGTATCCGACCTATGCAAAATGAACTGGTTTTATCATTAGAGCCAGCAGTGGTATTATATGCTTAGGTTTAAATTATAATTTATTAATTATGGAGTCCCAAGCAGGTGGTAGAGCTCAACCATCTTCTCTATTGAAATTTGGATGTTTTCTAATCTCAATAGCCTCACGGATCATCCTTAGTAGGAATCGGTGTTCTTTAGCGAGGATATGTGGCCGATCAAATCTGATGAAATGGTTTGGGTGATTTAAAGTATGGTCACACACTGCCGACTTTTTGGGTCTTTTATTTTGACGTCAGCTATATGTTCCTTCACGCGGGTTCTTATTGCTCGTTTTGTTTGTCCAATATAAGAGAGGCCGATGTCACAATCTAGCTTGTACACTCCTGGATCTTGTAGAGGAATATTGCACTTGACAGGTGGTAGGAATTGACCAATCTTCTTCAGCGGCTTGAAATAAGTTTTGATTGAAGCCCGCCTCAAAATTTAGCCAATCTTGTCGGTTCCGCCTCTCACAAAAGGTAGAACAGCAGGTACTCGCTCCACTGTGGCTGCCTTCACTCGGTCACTGTGACGCAGCCGTGGCGCAGCAAGCTTGTTATCTCGCAGCACTTGTTTAACATGGTGTAGCTCAGCCGCCAGGTGTGCATCATCACAGATTCCTCGTGCTCTCTGAAACAAAGATTTGCCCACGGTAGTTAACTGGGATGGATGGTGGTGTGAATTACCGTTTAAATATCTATTTGTATGGGTTGGTTTCCTATACACAGTATGACTCAAGGTGTTATCAGGATTGCGAATAATTAAAAAATCAAGAAAAGCTAAAGAATTATTATTTTCTAACCCCATCGTAAACTGTATTTTTGAATTAATGGAGTTAAGGTTATTGAAAAATGCATTTATTTTATCATATGGTAAGATGGTAAATGTATCATCTACATAGCGCTTATAAAATCTTGGATGAATGGGAGCAGTGAGTAGGGTCTTCTCCTCAAAGTCTTCCATAAAAATGTCAGCAGCTGACACCGGGCAACCCCTCGTTACACCATCCATCTGCATGTAGAACTCATCTTTCCACAATAAATAGCCAGATGTTAAGCAATGTTTTGGTAGAAATGCATATTCTATTGGGATGTTATTCTCCTCTAACTTTCTTGTTACAATATTGATGCAATCTTCTATTGGTAAAGATGTAAACAAAGATTGAACATCAAAACTAACCATACTTTCATTGTCAGCAAGATGTAGATGTTTTACCTCACTAACAAAATGGTAAGAATCCTTTGTAAATGCGCTTGTTTGTCCTCTGAGTGGTGTGAGGATTTTTACTAAATGTTGAGCCAATTTATAAGTAGGTGAGGTCAATTTGGCTAACAATAGGGCGCAATGGAGCATTAGATTTGTGTATTCTTGGCAACCCATACAATTTTGAGGGCTTGGGACATGAAGGTATTATCAATTTAACGTCAAGATTAAGTTTTTCGGAATTTGCTTTTTAATAAAATCGCTAGTTAATTTGAGCGTTTTGGTAGTAGGGTCAGTTTTGACCTTCCTATAAGTATTTTTATCCGACAACAGTTGTTCTAATTTAGAATTATAATCTGACGTGGCCATAATTTACGTAGAATTACCTTTGTCCGCTCGGAGAATTGTTAGTTCTTTGTTGTTGCGTAAGTTGTTTAGTGCAATAAGTTCATCCTTAGGAAGATTAGGTTTTGGCACTTTGCTTCGACGCAATATTGACGAAATATCTTGTCGGATAGCCTCCAAATCTTCCTTGTGTACTTGATTTTTGAACAAACAATCCTCCACACTACATACAATTTGTTCATACGGGATTTTTCGCGGTGCAATTGCGAAATTTAATCCTTTTGAATAGTTTCAATGTCGATTCATCCAGTGATTGTTGTAACAGATTACAAACCGCACGTATGTTTTTTTATAGCTTACGTCGGGCCACCTGATGGAAAGTGGTCACCGACACCATAGACATTGGCAATACCAGTGGTATCGCCATCGCGCTGCCTACCGTGGACATAGGGTGTTAAGTCTCGTTTACCCAGTAAATGACTGGCTACGGTGCCCTTCAAACCGGAACACAGCAGTGTTTTCACACTACTGTTTCGCGTCATAAATAGGACCGCGGTGATACCCATCTAGACGGTCTCCTGAAACAGGGACAGGGGTATTTTTTTAATAATGTATAATATTCGCGTAAACAATAGAAATAATTATGTTAATATTTAAAACAAAACAAAATATTTCTCATCTGTATAATAAGAGTACAGTTTTATATGCTATTGGTTGTTATTATAAGCATAATTCTTCGTATATAAAAAAATAACAAATGACGTTTGTAATGGCTTATACTTGATTTTATTTTGGTGCAATAGCAATTCTTTATTGTAAATTGTTAATTTAGGCCAATATTGGATTCAACATATATTAATTGTTTCTATGCAATTATAACTGTAATCTACCTTTATTACGTACCCTTTTGTAAGATCAAAGGTCGATTGCAGACAAACAAATTTTGAAGTGTAAGTTTTTTTTTAATAGGCGGCAATTCGCTCCACGTCAAGTTATTATCCAAAGGGCTGGCCTTTCCACCCTCTTTCAAAATTTAATGTTCAGGAATTTTTTAATGGGTGTTTATGTAACAACGTCACTCTCATCCCGTGGCCCTTTTCAGTATTGAGTCACCGAAAATTCTTTCTTAATGGCTGTTTACGTAGAAAATGTCACGTTTAATGGGTTACTTTAATGACTGATTAATGGCGATTATTCCGAGTTGGACTTGTTTATTTACAGTCTTGCATCTAGAGTAGATTTTCTCATAATAATTAAAACGCACAGTGCAATGGATTATTGGGGTAGAATAATACGCTAGCTTACACATGTACATAAAAACAATAAGTGTTGAATGTTTTGATTTTTGTGTTGAACATACGGCCTGCTTGTTCCTAGGAAAATGAGATAGCTCTCGGATAGAAAATTCATGTAAATTGTCTAGGCTGTCATCGACAATTGTTATATGACGTCATCGCCGTCACATGTTAAATTGCCTACATATTATGTGTGTACTTAAACAACGCTGGAGTCGTTTATAAGGATATATATTTTCCCTTATCAGTTATACTGATGTTTTGCAAAAAAACAATCTGTTGTTGATACTGCAAGCAATGCTGCTGACGCTGGTGATAACATTAGCAACAGTCCTAGTCTAATCTATCCATCGTATACAGATTAGAATTTATGGTTCGTATGCCGATTGGATGTAAAAGTCAAATGTAATTCACTAGTCGTAAAAATAATAAAGTGCATTAAAATTGGTGATCCGATTTATCGAATTAGAAATCGACCCTATGATTATTTCGAAATTTTAAATAGAAAGGATCATCAATAGAATATTATTTTTATATAATAGTAAATGTATAACGTTGCTACCTGTTCGTGAATAATTAATTTAATAGATAAAATTACTGCGTATATGATTTTTACCTAATTTGAGATCTACGTATTATTAACAACTAATATTAGGAATTTTCATTTATTGCAGGTACAAAGTTTATTGTATGATATGGTATTTTTGAATCATTTAATGAGCCATGAAAACGTTTTAACCTGTCAAGAACACGTTTATTTAGCTATTAGGCATATTTCTTTATAAGACAATCTTTTATACAGTAACGTGCTAATTTGTAAGGAGGTAAGACAATTAACTTTCTGTCTCACTTACGTATTTGCCTCTTATAAGTATTACCCAGCTATGTGCCATATGTATAACGTTCACTGACAGCATTCGTTTTTGGCAGTTAAAAAAATAACTATGAACGGGTTGCCAGGTGTCACACGAAATGTCAACCCTTTTGAATGTATCCGATTGAGTGACAGCTCACTATTGCTATTGTCACCGTTTCAAATGTGTCCTTTAACACCTTTATGATCGTATTTACTCTACGAATTGTAACAATACCCTTGTCAGGAATCTCTCTGCGGCCGCAAATGTTGCCATTATTGAGACATGTCAAAGCGTTAAAGCAGTTTCACACGTCAGTTTGGTGAACTGCCACTTTTGTTAATCTTTTCATACGACATATATATTATAATAGTAAAAATATTATACTTGTAATTTTTTTAAAATTTCATACGCAGGCAGACGAGCAGTCGAGGCCACCTGATGGTTAGTGGTCACCGACGCCCATAGCAATACAGGTATCACCAACGCGCTGCCTACCGTGAGACATAGGTTGTTAAGTCTCGTTTACCCAGTAAATACGCTGGCTACGGTGCCCTTTAAACCGGAACACAGTAGTGTTTTCACACTACTGCTTCGCGGCAGAAATAGGCACCGTGGTGGCACCCACCCAGACGGTCTCCTGTAAACAGGGGTGCCTGCCACCGGTTTTAATTACCACGCATTAATTCAATTCGTGTATTTTTTTTTTAATTAAACTTAATCCATAAATTTCAATAAACAATACATCCAATGAAATAAAATATTTTTTTAAACAATACAAAATTTAAACAATTTAATTCCTTTTATATTATTTAATGCGACGATGCGAGTAGGACGACATTCAAATGACGTTGACGCCCTTTGCCCATAAGAAAAGCAGCGAATAGCACAAACTCGCATAGCGCCTTGGGAGAACAATCTTAAAAATAATCTCATTTACCCAGTAGTTACGCTGGTCTACGGTGCTCTTTGAACTAAAAGAGAGTTACGTCTAAGACACTATTGATTTGCGACAGAAATAGAAACCGCGGTGGTACTACCCCAGATGTGCAGGATGTAAAAAGAAGACCTAATACCACCTTTAAATTCAATTAATACTAATAGTTATTTATTACTTCCGTGACGTAAGATGATTTTCGAAATAATTCGAAATAAAAAACTTTTATACGAAAATATAGTTTATTGCAACAGATCGTGTGATGATGCCTTAAAGGTTCCCTCTTATTGTATTGTCTGTGTGGCATTCTGGCACTTCGACAATCCGTTCTAGTTAAAAATATGATTCCTGATAATGGATTAAAGGATTAAGCAGGTATTCATTCTATTCAACAATGCTTTGGCGGAAGCCTAATCTCGGAACTAAGTTTGTGTCCGGCCTTACATTTTTTATCTATAACTCTGTTATTGAATAGAAGAACTTTTCACGGAATATTTTACGCTTCAGCAGTGGCAACAAGACACATAGCATTTCAGTTTACCCCGTGACCACAGCCGCTGAAAAATGTTCGTAGCGTCGGAAATTTATAATGTAAAATAAACGCGATAAAAAATTCCGCAAAAAGTCCTTTTATTCCATAATGTGTATTATTCGCATGAACAAAAGAATTTATTACATAACTATTAAGAAAAAACTGCCGGTTACATGACGAAAAATGTACTCTATTTTTGAATAATTTTAGATGTATATAGATTTATGATGAGTTGACTTTCGAAAAAACGACGGCGAATAATTTATTGACTCTAGTCAAACAAATCAACTGCTCAAAAACACAAGATCCTTTTAGTCGTCATTAAGTCTTTACAAAGCAAAGTGTAACTAATATAATCCATTACAATCTGACATAAGATTTTTTATACTTTTAGTTTAAATATATTTTGATTCCAGTACAATTATTAACGTTTTTTAATTTAACACAATTGAAAATAAAGTGTGATTAGATTTATTCGTATTAATTACTGATACCTATTCCAAAATATATTTAAATTGATAGAAATTTCTAAGATCGTAATGTTTTGAAGATGAATAACCTCTTGCCCTTTAACAAACCGAAGAAAGCTCAGTTAGGGACTTGTAAAGATTTTGATTACGATAATAAAACGAAATCGAAAATGTAATTTGGAAATGTCCTTGCTATCGGAGGGGCGTAAACTTTTATAGGTTGTTCAAAATACCCATTAATCAAAATTAACAATGTTATAAATAAACAGAAATCTCTATTCATTTGTGTTATATCTGATGAAGCACCCAACATACAATCTATCTTATTTTGCATTTCGGCAGGAGAAAACAAAACGTCGTAACTGACAAAAATGTTATATTTACATTTAAGGTGATTATAAATAAAAGAATATAAGGAATATAATGAAATGTATTATACAAAAAGTTATAATCAAAAAATTTTTTTTTTAATTGATTTTCGGCTATGGAACAATTTCATTTTTGTCAGTTGCTACGTTTCTGTTTTCTTCCGTCGATTTATTCGTTTGCTTGTAGAAATTGTGCAAAACACTGAAATAATATCTGAAATGAAAATAGTGTATACTATTCCATAATAATAAACTACATTAATGTTTGCGTTAAACCCGCTTCTAAACAAATATCAATGAGTTAGTTTTATTTGAACACATGTCGCCTCGTTGTATCTAGCCGGCCGACAACCCTTGCCAATCTAAATTCAAATATGACGGAGATGAATTTGTATGTCCAATCTAAACATTCATTAGCTAATACCAAATATTCCGTCCCGCTTTTAAGGCGCTTAAGCTAATTATAAAATGCATTACTTCGTGAGGGCACAATGCTTTATCTATCCCCTTCGTATGTGCCAAAAGTTCTTTCATATTACTCCCCTCTGCATATTTTTGTTTGATCATCCGAGCAGGTCATGGCGCCCTGATACCTATTACAAAATACCTTTTTGTACTATGAATTCGTAATGTTTGATGTTGCCCTGGTACTTCGATCCCCTAATAGTTATTGGATGTTGAAGACTTGTAAGTAGTTAGTAGGGAATCTTTAATTTAAAGTAAAATTAAACCTGTATTTGTGTCCCTTGAAGATACTTACATGCCTCATCTATTTTCATATTTGATCTGGTTAACTGGTTATGTTGTGTTATGGATATTTTTTAATTTATTTATTTCATGAAAGTATACATACCATAATACACAATCTGCCAAACTGCGCAACAGTTTATCGGCAGTAGCTCTCGTGGACACAAAGCAGATATAGATATGCACTTAATACAATTTTTACATTTTACTTATTATAAAGGTATAACCATATATTTGTAATTACTAAATAATGTATATGAAAAAGTATTACACTAAAGTTAAATAACACGTAAGTAATTTATATGTATAAAATAAAAAAAATAAAAATACTAGATAAATAAAAATTTCTTAAATCTATTTGAACTGTTTAGAGATACAGGTAGAAACTATGGACATAAGGTCAAATAGTGCTTTTGCACATTTACTTTTTAAATAATTTTTGTTTAATACATTTTTTAAGATATCTTTAGGAAGTTCGTTGATAATAACAGGCGTAATCCATCTCCGTTCACGTTAACCATAATAATTTTTCACTTTTGGAACATCTAACATAGAATTTTTGACAACCGGGTTGGATATGTAAACTTCTTTTCTTTTTTCAATTTGCTTACATTAAACTGTTCAATTATTATAGCACGTTTAACTTTTAAATCAACAGGTAATATTCCACATATTTTAAATAGTTTTGCAAAGTCGTGTCGTACAGACCTGACTTTATTATGTACTAAAAGCTTTAGCATATTTATTTGTAATTTCTTTATTTTGTTAATGTGTAAAAGTTAGCCCATACACATTCAACCCATAAGAGATTATTGAGTCTGCTAGTGCATAATATAACATATACAAAATAATTAATCAAAATTAAGATCTGGAAACCCCGCTGCAGCACTGGCAACAAGACGCATGACATCTCAGTCTACCCCGTGACCACGGCCGCTAGAAAGTGTTCGAAACGTCGGGAATTTAAAATGCAAAATAAACGCGATAAAATCCGTAAAGTAATTTTATTTAATAATGTATAATATTCGCACAAGCAATAGAAATAATTATGAATGTTCCAGCTAAAATGGTTGTCAATAATTAATCCTAATTACTTATATCAGGTAACAGACTCTAAATTTGGGCAAACACAGCTATCTGTATTCTTGTGCAGGCAGTCGTACGTATGTCCTTTTATATTAACCGATACTTTTTTTATTTTGGTTGTAGGGGGACTTTATGCACATACATTTCGTTTTATCAAGTTTTATAATCACGTTATTGAAATCTTGCTGCACTACTCTTTGAATAGTGTCCTGGCATTTACTGCTGAATTTAATACATGTGTCATCGGCGTACATGTATCTTTGACATTTTTCAATAACATTAGGCATGCTGTTGACGTGTATTATATAGCCTACAGGACCATATACCGATCCAGTCGTTTATGTTTCCTAGTCTGCTCTCTGCTCCACAAACAGTGACTTTCAATTTTCTATCTGTTAAATATTCCTTAAACCATGCGTTAATTGGTCCTCTTATTCCACACTCTTGCATGGACTGCAATAAGCCGCCATGGTCAAGAGTATCGAAAGCCTTCTTAAAGTCTATAAACACAATAAAAACAAGTTTTGTTCGTTTAACGAACAGTTAACGTTATCTGCGAACTCGGACAATATAGTAGACGTACTTCTTTTTGGGCGAAAACCATGATGTGTTGGCCTCAAGCACATTGTAGGCCTCAAGAAAGTTAGTGATTTGATTTATTTCAATGTTTTCTACAATTTATTATGGAACAATCCTCAATACATCATCATCGTCACTACATAGCATAAAACAAAGTAACTTTCGCTATCTGTACTCCCTAAGTATGCTTAAATCTTCAAAACTATGCTATGGCTATTAAGCGTTCTTTTAATAGATAGAGTGATTATAGAGGATGGTTTATATGTATAATACATGCATGTATTGTAGAGAAACTGTAGAAATTGAGATTTCTAATGTCGTAAATAATTTTATTCATTTTATTCTTACATTGCAAACTCTGGCTTAACCCAGTACATAAATAATGGAATTTTAACCCAAAAATATATGACCGACTTCAAGGTTTCTCATTCCATCAAAATGTTGGCTGGATATATAAATTTGTTTGTATTTTTTATTTAAATCCGAAGCTTTTACGTGAACATAAACTGAAGTATCTTAAATAAGCTTTGAATGTGCTTGATTCTAATTTGTAAAAATGTTTACATTAAAATGTTTATTGTGAGTTATTCCTAAAAAATATGCTATCGCGAACTTCATTGTAGACCAATTCCAGTAGTACAATTATGTAAAAGATACTTTAAGTCTATCTTTTACGGTCTTGGCAGTGGTTGTAATTTAATCGCACGAGGTTGTGATTTTTGTAACCGTAATTTTTTTTATTTCTTAAATATCCATTTAAGTACATATCAAAAAATCATTAAAAAAATAAGACCAATGGGCAGCCATTATCTATCTTTTAAAAAAAGAATGAACAAAATCGGATTGCTAGTAGCGGTGCAACGAGTTAACATTGTGTGTATGTAACACATAAATAAAATATGCGCTTCCTACTACTACAATAAGTACTTTTGGAAAGTCGGTCAAAAATAATGTACAACATTATTGCACACCTTAAAAAGGTCAACCAAAAATTCTACAATGCTATATTTCTATACTTAAGATGAGCTAAGAAACCATTTTTAATTCATTACATTTTACAAAAATAAAATGGCTTATTCGCAAAGTGATTTTAAGCCATACAACATTGGGCCTTATCCAATTCAGTATTTAAATCACATTGTCCATTTTATATATAACAATATAATTTCGACGCATGTTATTTATATCAATTATAAATTGCAGGGACATAGCAATGCTACGTAGTTGTAGACAGTCATTCAATATCAACATTGCACCCTTGCGAAGCCGGGTCGAGTTTGCTAGTTAACTATATAAAACCCAAAATTTTATTAGTGTACTATAATATTTATTTTGACTAACAAATATGACATTTGTAACGTTTTTTTTTGTAGCCAGTAAATTTTTAAAGCAATGGGTAAGAATTTTATTGTTAATTTATTATAATTCAATCTTGTAATATTAAGTTTACATCATTAACCGATTAGAGATTTTAATGTGCAAAAGATGTTAAACTACTTATTTAAATTCATCACTATTTACTTTATTAATAATAATATATTCTAATGTAAATACACTAATATTTTATTGATAGAGAATGTGGAACTTAAGCAAAACTGCTCGAGGCACGAACATTTTTGCTTCATTTCATAAGGACGCCTAATTTTCTTTAAACCGTGAAGACGTCGTGGGCCGCTCGAGACGCACTTGTATATTTGTAATTGAATATGAAAATCTTTTCGGGATACCGGAGGGGCTTAAAACGTAAAACGCGGATTGAACAATACTGGAAGTACTCGATCGAAGCGATTGTACCGATTCGATTGTAGTTATTCAAGCCTTTATTTCTTTAGGTTTGTCAATAACTGGTATGTTATTCTTATGTTTATGTTCTTCGCTTAGTTTTGCTGTTTTGAAGTTTGTTGGAATTACACAACTGATAATGTATGCGTTTAACCCCACAGTATTTTGTACGTAATATATTTGTTGAATTTATACAAGTCTATTTTTTATATTTTTTATTTTTTAGGATAGATCTAGTTAGATCTAATTCCGTTACGCCTCTTATGCTGCGAACCGTCTTGCAATGAGCATCGCCACTCGTTCACGTCTGAAGTGCAAGAGAAGGCTGAATAAAATGTGAGGAGATTTTCCCAGAAATTAAATCATAACAATTGACATTTTAACAAATAGTAACCAAATTTTAATCTAAGTAAGATTAAAATTTGGTTTATATAGTACAGTTTACTTTTATATACAACGATACCAAAAATAAAGGAAAGAAAATAAATTAAAGTAAACGTCGATGTATGTTTGAATCTAATTTGTTTCCAGATTGAATTTGTATGTAGAAAAAGGCCTGTGAATAGCTTGGTTTATTGTCAGATTAGCTTTGGTTTAATATTCGAAATATGTATTTATTATATGAAAATTTAAATGCATTAACGCAATTTTGCTATTGTATTATGATAGAGGGCCTATAGGACGACCAGCTAAACATTGTCCCAAAAGTTATGTACTTTCAAGTGCTTGTGTCTGAGATTTAATTTGTTTTGTATGTTTTGCATTAATGTTATGCGAAGTTTTGAGATAGATTACGCCCTCGGCGTCGCGTTAGATGACTTTTGATTAAACGAATCACGTACCCTTGCATCAATTCTCGTTAAATAATGCCCTTCAGACAAAAGTTTAACGTCTGGAGGTCAGAAATAAGCCGATTTTAAACGAAGCTAATAAACAAATAATTTAATCCTGCGATTCGAATGAATTTAATAGACCATCGAAGCTATCAACGAAGCCAATACGCAGAAGTTTGATAGGTTTTGAGTTAAATCATGTGTATGCATATCAGTAAATAATATGTTCTATATTATTTAGATTATGTATATAGTACGTATTTTAACTATTTTCTTACATATATTTATTCATAGCAGATAGTATTATATTTTATTTTATATTTAACTGCTTTTAAGATAACGAAAGGAGATGTATGCGCAATGTTATGTCATATACTTCGAGGTACACTGGTGATACAAAATATAACCCTATGTTAAATTTCACATTGTACTAGTTAAAAGCAATACTTTTATGAGATTTAGGTTTGATAACAATTTAAATTTTACCAAAAAATTATGATTGACTTCATACAGCGTATAACTATTAATATTAACAGGTTAATAATAACTACATGCGCTCTGTACGAAATTGTGTCGCATTTTCTGCGACCGCATTTTAAATCCCTGATAAGTTTTAAGATATTCTAACGTCTATGACACGTTTTATGTACATAAAAATTCGGTGAACTTAAACTGTAACAAAACATTTTTAAAAATTGCTATCAGGCATATTCAAAGCTTATTTAAGTTTTGTATGTGCCTGATTGCAATTTTGAAAAATGTTTACATTAAAATGCTTATTATGCGTTATTGTTATAACATAGATATATGCTATCGCGGACTTTGTTGTAGACCGATTCAATGTTATCTTTTACGGATTTGGCAACGTTTGTAATTTAGTCGCACGACTGTGATTTATGGTATCGTATTTTTTTTATTTCTCAAATATGCATCAAACTACTTATCGTAAAATTATTAAAAAATAATGGGAACAATGGGAAGCTAATATCTATAATTTAAAAGGAGAAAAAACAAAATTGGAGCTCTAGGAGCGGAGCAACAAGGTGACGTATGAAAAAACGTTCTACTTTTGGGACTTGGTCAAAAAGGTTTCGAAGAAATGATATAGTTCGATTATGAACTTTCTACTATCTCCTTCTACAAACATTAATATGTAAATCATATTTAAACCTGTTACTTCCCAAAGTTTTTTCTATTGTGTGTTATTTAATGAAAACCAATAAAATTATTAATCAATAAAACCAAATAGATTTTTTTAATTGAAAGACTACATTACTATCTATTAATTCACGCTAATAATTTATGATGCATCGTACATGTATGTAAAAATATATATTAAAAATTATATATTTATATATCAATATACACAACAGTTATTATTACACAAAAAGTAAAAAAACAACATTTGAGATAAGAACGAAAGAACAAATTTTTTAATGGAAACGCGGAAACACGACGGTATAAAGTGCTCAGATTTGATTTGATTATACAAATAAGCGAAAGCGCTACATCAGGTATTTAAATACTCACAGAGCGTTGCTAAAAGATAAAATGTAGAGCGGCCGACGCCATTTTCGGCAGCTCACGAACGGCTGAGAAATATTTATTGGCACTGGAAGTTTTATTGGGCGTTCTACGGCCGCAGTATAAACGTCAATAATTGTTATCTAAGCAATCCACCCGTCCACAATGACCGGGCCCGTATCCCGCTTGTGACTTTATTTACTTTTAACCGATTCCCAGGTTTATATCCCTCCCGATCGAGCCGCGAATAAATGCGCCGCAATAACAATAAAGTGGGATTTATCCGAAGATTGCTGACATTCCTTTGAAGCGGGCCAGCCGCATATAACCGGACCGGATCTCTTATTAAAGCTTCGCTCCGTGGAATACGCCACTAGTAACTTTTGGGTATGGAAATTGCGCCAAGAAAACCGTCCTTAACTTGCGCTATCAAAGTTTTTTTTTCGACGAGCATAACGAAATAATTGTGAACCTAATATTAAAGTATGAACTTTGCAATACGTAGGTACTTGCAAAACTGTACTTCCGATAATTACCACGCATTTTAAGCGCACTGTGGCATCTAGATTAAGCTCACTCTATTATTTAACCTTGAAGCACTTGCTTAATATATTAATTATGTATTAGAATAAATATACCGTACTTGTTTTATTGAACATTGATGATTTTGTAAAATAATAAAAAATATTCACTATAGACCTGAAAAACTACCAATGTACTCAAAGATAAATTTTATTTATCATCACAACGTATTTTATTGATGCTTTCGTCCTTTACAAGGCTGTATTATTGTAGCACAATGCTTTTCTCGAAAGAGAGGAGATTTCCTCCACTCAAAAAAAAATTATGCGTAAACGGTAGTTCGTGGTATTATAAGAATAAAATATATAATAAAACAAACCCGTTTTAATATATATCTGCACATAAAAAGTTGTATAGAATCAATGTTTGTGTATTCAAGAAATCATAACAGTACCCAAACTTGTAAAGTTAATAATTGGTGCCGCGTCGTGCGGGTCCGAATAATGTTGTAATAAACTAACACGTCAATAAAGGTGAAGTTACCATTAAGTGAGGGAACAGTATTAGTTCTGTGGCCACAAGCTGTGCTTAGTTCGACAACTTTCCAGACATTCGATCTATTGTTACCAAATTTGTGCCTCACCACAATTTCCTTCACGTCTTAACCTGTCGATACAGGCGTGCACTATTTATGACTAGTAATAATTGTTTTACGGCGTCATGTGCATGCATTTTACGAGTTGATTTTTAAAAATATGTACAGAAAACCATAAACTACTAACGGAGTAAACGACTTTGTAAATAAAGTTTTATGTGCATAAAATATTTTATCCCTCGTTACTCCATGCGTTTATGTTATATATAATATATTGTTGACTTTTAAAAATCGTTATGTCATAAATATATGTATACAATATGAGAATTACAAGACAAATATGTGCTGAGATACGATGACATCGCAATATCAGATCTTACGACTTTATCGTCCCTAATTTTGTTAGGCTATTACCAGAGCTATAAATCAAAACGAGTAGGAACAAGTTACTAAGTTTATTACCCCCATGTTATATGCCAAGCAATTTACTACAAGAATACTACTAGTAGTATATCGTGTGTCTGTTTGTTAAGTCTGCGGGCTGCCGGAAAATATTAGTCGCTAAAGTCGATCTTGATCTTGTGCCAAAATATAAAACCTCTTATCTTGTTTCTTTCAGCGGTCTGTCTCCCATATTTCGCCATTAAATAAATCTTAAGGGTTATTATGTGGTTGTTTTTCTTTACTTGTTTTTGTTGCGTCAAGTCTGCTGAATAACCACCTGTCTTGTAGGCTCAAAATACCATGGCAATGACTTGTTTGTGCGGCTGTAATTATGTTTGTTTATGAATATAGGTAGGGAAAGATAGATAACGTTAATGTATTTTACTTTATACACCTTTCTATATAACTGTTTTAACATTTTGGTATTGTGATTTTTTTTATTTATACATGTAACATGTTGTTGCTGTTTTGCTTGTCATAAAATATAAAATTTAGTTAGTTTAATTTGTACATTGTAGTTAAGGCTGTAATGTACAGCCTTCGAACAACTATTTCCACCAAACTGCTATAAAAACTAACTTGAGAATTTGTATTCACTTTACATACTTACAGAATATTGTTTATTATCGACTATAAAAGCAAAATATAATATCTATTCAAAGGATCGGAAACAGAAGTATGTAACTCATCATAATAAGAACATATTGGTATAACAAGTCCTATTCAATATCCAGTTGATGTATGGTGCGTATTTATCTAATATACTTATGTGGCTCAGTTTTTTAAGCGCTTGCTTTTTTCTTATTTGCAGCTTTATACCAATTACCATGGAACAGCTTTGAATAAAAACCTAATGGTATCATGGAAGCTTCACAGCGCAGTTGTTGTTTTTTGCAGTACTTAAAGATACACAGTATCAATAGATTTGTGGTAGATTTGAATAAAATAAATTTGATTTTTTTTTATGACTATGAAGACTGTGTCATCTTGTACTTTGTCCAACGTATCCTGTATGTTTATTGATCCTTTTTATATATCTTTTGTATGTATAGATAATTGTGTGGAAAATCGATTGAAGTGGTCATGTATCTATATACCATTTCAATTTCAAAGTCAAAAATTTTTTGGTTACTTTAAGCGCTACGCAATTAACTTTTTACTTTATCTAATAACTTAAAATTCATATGTATCTACATTGTTTATTCACAGTTTATGAATCTATTTTTATTTCATTTCAAATTCTTAATCTTAAGTAATCGTCATTTATTCAGTTAATCGATTTAGATTAATATCGTGATCTACTTACGTTGAGAACGTTAAAATATTAATAAAAAAATAAAGGGCAAAATAACATAGCGTGTGAACGTACAGCGTATGACTGACTGACGTCTCTCACGATGATGGATCTGGTCATAATTAATTAGCCGTCATTTTATACGAAACCATGCTAAGTACATCAACGGTACAGCTTTTACGACTAAGCGGTCGAAACATCAAATAAATCACGTTTGAGTTGAACATTTATGAAGGTGCCTTGAGGAATCAAAGGATTATGTTGTACGGGCCAACATAAAGTAAGCTTTTAACAGCAGTGTTATGGCGAAAATATTGTAAATTGGACCAGTTTAACAATAGATATATTTTGAAGTTACTTTTTTTACTAATTATACGTTTTTTCAAAATATGTATTAAGTAATGTATGAATTTGTACATTATTTATTATTCATTTCTGAGTAATAGTACTTACAAAGTTCACTTAGTGAAAGTATCTCCCTGGTATATGTATATCCTTTCACCGCATGATCTTGCCTGATAGTTTTAATTTTTGACATAAAAATATAACATTTAATTGACGAAATCAAGCAAAATTATACCGATTACGTTTATTTATTATAACAATAGTCGAATTCATTGTCGATTATAAACTATTATTAAATATACTTTAAAAAACATGATAATATTGGCATTGAGTCCGCCTTTATCATGATTCGTGCATAAAGTGAAAAACAAAGTAAATAAATTTGATTTTTTTATGACTATGAATACTGTATCTTCTTATACTTTGTCCAAAGTATCCTGTATGTTTATTGCTCCTTTTTATATATATTTTTAATTTATAGATAAATGTGTTCAAAATCGGTAAAAAAAGTAATGTAACAAAAAATATTTATATTTAAAAATTATTTTGGTTGCGTTTTATTCAAGTTTAACAGCATTTATTTATCATGCTATACCTTCAACCGTGTTTTATAAGTACCATTTCCCAGATCGATAAGCGTAAGCAATAGATTAGTGTAACAACATGTATACAACGTAGACACTTCAATCTATATGCGAACATACTACGCAGCACTCGACAGCAATTACAGCGCAATTAATTGCACCGTTAACTAATTTCCCAAGCAACATATCGTGACGTGTTCATGGGCTGAGCTGGTACATTGACTAAAAATTACGACATGTCAATATCCGAATTATGCCGCGCTCAGCGTCGGACGTGACGCGGTTCACGATTGCAGTAATTAAAGACACGTTGATGCATTCATACGCGTGGATATCGGCCCGACACGCGTTTAATACGCTAAATGCAAATACGCCTCGGTATCTGCAATTTGAAATAACCGCCCCGTGGTCGAGTAGCACTCACCCTTGCTTTGTAAACCGGGGGACGTCGGTTCGAATCCCGCAGGGAAAACAAGGTTAGGACAGTTTCGGCCGAAATTAAAATGACCCATGGGTCGAATGGCCATGTAAAAAGTAAGTCCACCCACCAACCCGCATTTGACCAGAAGGCTTGCATTACGGGAATCCTACGTCCAGCAGTGGACTATCACAGGCTGATGATGTTTGCTTGTTTGTATTTTCTATATGTATTTTAATATAGAATTATAAGTGATGTTTATAAGTAGTTTTGACTTTTTCAAATTCTTTGTCTTAATTAGGTACCTTTCGAGTGTCAATAGGTATTAGAATTATACTTATAAGATAACTAAAATCTTAATTAGAAATAAGCAATTTTCTTTTATTGCCTATGCAGGCAGCCGAGCAGTCGGGCCACCTGATGGAAAGTGGTCACCGACGCCCATAGACATTGGCAATACTGGTATCACCAACGCGCTGCCTACCGTGAGACATAGGTTGTTAAGTCTCGTTTAATTAGTATATACGCTGGCTACGGTCCCCTTCAAATCGGAACACAGTATTGTTTTCACACTACTGCTTTGCGCTAGAAATAGGCACTGCGGTGGTACCCACCCAGACGGTCCCCTGTAAAAACGAGACCTACCACCGGTAAATAAATGTTATTTATACCAAGGTCAATTGTAATTAGAAGAAATCTCAACTAAGCGGGGTAAGTAGAAATAAGTCATCTAAGAGTTGAAGTGAAATAAAGTATGTAATTGTATATTTATTTTATTGCCCTAAAATATAGAATTTGGCTTGATCTCGTTGTGGCCTACCACAAAGCTGAATATACATGAATGCATAATCATGACTGTATATCAGATAGCATTTAAATTCAGTTTAAATATAGTTAAAATATAATTTGCGATGTGTCCGCTGAGAATTCATGGATGGTAGGAATATGCTAAAAATTTCACCAAGTCATACGCTCAGTTAAGAGATTTTTTTTTCAAAACAAGCATTCCCTTTTATTTAAAATTTTAATCCGCTAAAGGTGATTTTTATTGAATTAAGTAATAATTATAATAAATACAATAATGGTTGAAGCGCCCTCTACACTAGAATATAGTAGTGTTTTCACATAACACAGGACTCACACGGCAGTACCTTCAAAGTCGGTCTTCAGTAATTAAAGTAAAAGGAGGCTGGTAAGGTAATAAATTAGTTTTTAACATCCGTAAAGACGGTAGTCGGCTATAATCTCGCTGAAATATAGCCAGATGTGAGATCTTCATTAATATTTGTAAACAAGAGAATGTACTCCGCGTAAATCATTGTTTGTAGACAACTCCTTGTACCTCAACAGGTCGCCACAGCGGTATCCATAATTCAGAAGCGTTGAAATCCTTTTGTGTTTGCCCCAAGTTATTGTTTTAGGCGTTTTACACATCTTTTTGACGCATATAGTTTGGATTTATATTCATTATGTTTTTTATAGCATACACGCTTAACTCAAACTGTAATAAAAGGTATTTATTTTATTTACGCCACTATTATATATATAATTATGAACTACAGACATATCCAATCTTATTCTGGCCTTGATCGTATAAGCTAGAAAGAGTCCGAAGAAGGTAATAAATTGTAAGGAATTAACACGAAAAATCCGTAAAAATACTTTTAATATTTCTAATAAAATCATGCGGGAATAAAGTTTTTGTTGAATGAATCATGTTAAATAAATAATATGTAGATAATTGTTGCCTGACTGACTTATTGACGAACTTGAATGCCTCTGTAGCCTAGTGGTATGTGCGTGTGCTTTAGGGTTTCTAAAGGGTGGTCGTGAGTTCGAATCCTGCGGGGATTCAACAAATTATCATAGTTGTTTCCTAGTTTGTAAGTAAGCAGTTGGTAAGGGCAATTTGGGTAGATCACTCAAGTGTTTGAAAAGTAAGATGATCCATGCGTGGGATGGGCATGTAAAACCACCAACCAACCCGCCTTCGACCAGCGTGTTGGTATACGGACATAAACCCCCTAATGGATAGGGGTATATTAGGGGAGGCCTTTGTCCAGCAGTGGACTATCACAGGCTGATGATGATGATGTTGATGATGACATAATTCTATCTTTCTTAGAAATATAATGTTGTTATTTAAGAAAGTACTGACATTACTTTTTAATAAAAAAAAACGTAGGTTTCATAATCTTAGAAAACCTAGAAGTATTTATTAAACATCTAAAAATGTTGGCTTGACTTGGTTGGATCTTTAACACTAGATTTACCAAACCAGTCAGTTTTACTGGTTTTACTAGGAAATTTACGTTTGGAAAAAAACCTGGTATCTAGAGTTCATAGCGCCTTTCGCAGTGACGAAAGATTTAAAAATATGTGTTGATTAATTAGTAAGTTCTGCGGCTTGTATTGTGTATTTTTCTTAATCTTATGTACAGTTGCCACATGTTAAAAGTGTGCTTCAAAAATAAACGAATGTCAAGGCCTAAAGGGTAACCATTCTACAGCCTTACATGTTTTGCTTCACCGAGTAGTATCTTATAATACACTCAAAAGAAAAGTGATTTATTAACAGACGCAAAACGTGAGTTTTTAATACTGCTTTAACGACAAACAAAAACTAATGTCAACGTGAATGGAAGTGTTAAATTTGACCTAATTATAACATTGACAAGGTCTATATCAAACACGGTATAAATTTTGTGTGATATTGGAAAACATTGGCGTTTACCCCTCGACTCCAGCTCTCATTTAGCTATTTTATGTATTAAATGTAGTTTTTTGATTGTACCCGCTGTAATCTTTTAATTCGCGCCACACGCGGCACCGTAAGTTCTTCGCGGCGAATGCATACCCATCGTGTTATTGGTAGTAAATGAATCCGATGCACGCGCAGTTTATCACCTGTGAAAAGCGTGCGATAAATTCACCGAGCGCTACGTACTCCGCAATTAAGAGGGGGCGAATCACGGTAGTGTGCGCAATAAGTTTCGAACGCTGGTAATAATAACATTTTATCATCGATCCCGGGGCATTTGTAATAATTACATAATGCCATTGACGGCGGCATTAATCTGATATGTTCTGGAGGTTGAGCGGAACACGAAAGCTTTGGAGCTGCTTAAAAATGACTAAGCTATATAAATACGTTTTTTCAAATTCATTTAACAAAGTTAGACGAGTGCCTTCGCTACGCTGCGTTCTGCTCATAAGAACACTGGAGAGACACCGCAAGATGGATTCTATCTAAGGGGATTGGATTTTACATGCAGTGTTTTTAAGAAATGAAGTCGACGATGTCTTGTGGTGTTCGTACACAACTACTACATTGCAGAACAAAGAGTCCCGTCGTGTTTACTTACTCAGGTTTTTTACAAGAGCAGGGGATGTAAAGTACTGTTTTATTGTTACAACGATTAATTTTCACTATCACTGTTCAGTATTACTGGTCTGTTGAATTGAATTTCAAAATTATATTTATTCTCTGTTAAATATTAATAAATTTGCTCCTACAATAGCACCTAGATTTGTAATAGTGTTGTAAACTTTGGTCAGTGAAAAGCCAAACGAAACTTTAAGACTTCATTCCACTCCATTTCATTCGTGTTCCTTGATTACAACTAATACAGAAGTAATAACGGTGGTATTTTAATTAAATCATAGCTTTCTTTTCTCATTTATACTCTTCTAAAAATACAATGGCTGCTTATTTTTGTGTAAAGTAAATTTAACTTCTAATTCGCTTGTTTACGTTTACGTTAATTCTTTATATTAATTCTTTGTTTTCGTTAATTCTTTATATTTATGACCGAATTCCAATACATTATCGTTGAAGTACAGATATATCCCATCGCGGTAATCATGGACTCTCAAAAGTGTATAAAATGTCGGGGAGAAATATTAAGAAATAACTCGTTAATTCCAATTATTTAATTAATTATAATTAAAATACGTGAATAAGTGTATTAATATGCATTATAATCACGTAAACACAAGAAATATTTAAGTAGAAAGGGTTAAAAACGGAACAATCTTATAAATAATTAACTTTAAGTCTAATCAACATAATGTTATACGACTGTTTTTGCAAGATCTTAATTACCCAATGTTATTAGATCAAGTTTTGATAACATGTTGACTTTGATTATGTTACGCTTATCTTAAGTAATTATGATTACTTTTGAACTACTTACTTACACAATATCAAACCTAACTTTACGGAGCTAAATCTTGTGGTATTATACATATATGTATATTAGGAGTAGAGTCCGACCGAAACTGTTTTCCGACCGAAACCGAAACCGAAACCGAAAGTTCGCCGTGGCTTCAGTTTCGGCCGAAACCGAAACCGAAACCGAAACTCACGTGATCAAGTATAAAAATTCTTAAAATACTAAAATATGGAGCTTTATGCCTATCATTTTGCTTTATTTAGCCATGGAATGTTGCTAATATTATTTTTATATAACAAAATATTAAAAATATATTAATTTCTTTTCAAATCATTTTCTTATAGCAACATGAGTTATTAATAAATAAATTAATAATTGTGACTATTGCATTAAAGACTAAGTATTGGTATTTTGAAATCTTACTAATTAATACTTTAGTTTGTATTTGTAGTTCGAGGGGATCAAAAATAAAAATGAGATAGAATATAATGACTACGATAAGCTTAATTATTTATTTTCTACATAATCTCCGAGTCCACCTACACACCAAGTCCAGCGTTCCAAGTTTCCAATGCTTCAATTCCTTTAAAAAAAGGATTGTCTTGGTCCTGCAAAAAGGTCACCACGGCATCGTTTACTTGTTATATATAGTTTTAACACATGTTTCCTCTTAAGTATAATATCAATTTGAAGAGAAGATGAAAAATAGCTAGGCGCCAGATCTGGTGAAGAGGGGGATGCTCAAACAATTGTACGCTAGCATGCTGAACGGTGGCCATCGCTAATGCCAACCTATGTGCCGGTACGTTGTCAAGATTTAAATTAGATTGTCAAGGCATTTCTAAACCTCGGTATTAAAGCTGCATAATCTTTAATGATGGTTCCATGCTCCAGGTAATCAAACAACAAAATCACTTCTGAGTCTCAAAATATTGCGGCCATACCCCAACCAGGCCATATACCATGGCTACGGCATGAAGACCCTTCGGGATACACCCGTGTTTCGTCCACTGCCACAAAACTAGATTTAAAGTTTTTCGAATCTACTTAAAACTTGTCCAACGATATCTTCGAAGTCGATTTTGTTTCTGATTCCCTGCACCCATCTTGCGGAGACTTTTCTCATATTCAAAAGTTTTGTTAATATGCGTTGAGTATCCTATATGAAATGCTCATTTCTTGGATTAGGTATCAGATGGTAATTCTTCAATCGCTAAAAACAGTTTTTTCGAATATGGCAGCATATTCTTATTTGGTCTTGTTGATTACTGGCTTCGATGGACGTCTGCAATCATTTTTGTCTTCCGTGTACGTTCTCCCTACTCGAAATTAAGAAGCTCACTTTGCGACAATTGATTATGATAGAGCAGTCTCTTCTCATGTTGTCTTTAAGCGCAATAAATCTCTTGCGTTGTTAACTTTTTATAACAGTGGTTTTTAATGACAAGTTCGCACTTGGGTTTTCTCTTTTTTCGAGAACATTTGCCAACACAAGCAAACAAATGACTACATTCGAAAAAAGTAAAGAGACTAGAAGATTTTTTATTAACACAACAAATATCTGAGCTACACTTTTCAGTATTATTTGTATTTATTTTTGGTTACCAAGGAGTATAACATAATTTAATTCTGCCAGCAACTAGACTGCGAAGAATAAGAAGTCTTTTATGGGACAATGTTACGTTTTTACAACAAATCCCAGTAAACGTTCAGAATTTAACTATTAATAAATTTAAAAGGTAGTCAAGGAACACAGCCTGGTAATGGAATGCTCGCTCCAGGTCTTGTTTCAAAATTGCATAATATGTAGTGCCGAATTATCAAATTGTTTGTTATTTTTAAAGGATGACATAAAAATTGCCCCTGAGTTTCTTTCTGAGGTTGATCTCAGGTCTGAAGCGTCTTTTCCGAACCGGTGGTAGTGTGTTTGACAATCAATAAGCAAGTGTAAACTTCAATATTGAATAAAGATATTTTAATTTGAATATATATTTTGATCTCACTACTATTTGTTCCCTCCTCAGTTTCTTTTGTCAAACTTGGAATGTTTGTCTGAACTAAAATCGACTAATCTGAGCTCGATTGTAGCAATGATACATTTGACTTTCGCTACTATTTTGAAATTGAAAACACTTCTGAAACCAGTTTCGGTTTCGGCAAAAGTTTCGACCAAATTTGGCCGAAACCGAAACTGCAGCGAAACTTGATTTTTGGCCGAAACTCGGCCGAAACCGAAACCGAAACCGAAAGTTCGGTCGGACACTAATTAGGAGTTATACTTTTATCATATTACATAACTTAAAACGAGTTTTAATTTTATAAATAGTGTTAATATAATTTATTTAAACTTGTCTCTATAAAATAATAGGGTTTAATTCAATAAAATACTCTTTACTGTATAAAAATAACAGCCTTCTATTAAAAATTTCTCCATTACGTTTTAACTGGAATATAAAATAAAGTATTATAATTAATAATTATTAGTAGCTTTTGTAAGACAAGATTTGTTTGAATAAAGTGGCAAACGTTTTTCTCGCTAAAAGTCGACCAAAAGCTTGTTTTAATACTTATCACAATTAAATCAGAGTCAAACAAAAAGAAAATTAATCATGAATTTTTTCACCTAAAAGTTATTGTTATATATTATTTTACTTAGATATATCATCTATTAGTGTTAGTTTCTTTTCTAATAAAAATGTTGAATCGTTAAAGACAAACTCCAGCTTAATAGAAAATGTTGAGTAAAAACGAGTGCATGCAACTTTTTTATGATCCTCAATAAGTGCAGTAGGGAAGTGATGGCGTATGCCTTTTTTACTGGTTGGGGAGTTGCCGGTAATGGATACCACTCAGTTGCTTAGGCATTCGTTATTTATTCAAGAGCACATTATTCAGGGTAAAACTTTATTTTCTTAAAACCTTAAGTGCAGTATATTGTGATTGCAAAAAAACAAGATATTTAAAAAAAAGGCACGGGCAAAGGTTTTAGTTAATGATTGACACATCACTTAATTACAATAATCATCATCATCATCATCAGCCTGTGATAGTCTACTGCTGGACATAGGCCTCCCCTAACACTCCCCTAGTCATTTGGGGATTAATCCACCTCCTTCGTGGCCTACCGGTATTGGTCCTTGCTTTATAAATCGGACGTCTTGAGGTCGAATCCCGAGGTGCAATAACTATGTTTGATTGTTGTTTTCTGGTCGGTTAGGACAATTTGAGCTGATCACCCAATTGTCTGAAAAGTAAGATGATCCATGTGTCAGATTCGCAGGTAAAAAGTCGGCCTACCACCAAGTCGCATTGGACCTGCGTGGTGTGATACGGTCCAATAACCCCCTAGTAAAAAAGACGTGCACTAGGGGAGGCCTGTATCCGGCAGTGGACTAACACAGGCTGATGATGAATAATTAAATAACGTATTTATCACCGTTATTGTAACAATTTTTTTCTCGATGTTTCGGATCCTTACCAGAGTCCATGATCATGTGATGAATAACCTGACAACATATAGATTTTAAGACCTTTAAGACTACTCTAGAAAGAATTTTCTGTACAATATTAATATAAATTCTCTTAATTACTGTATCTCTAATCAATCGTTGTTTCTTGTGCCCTATTAATTAAATAATACATTAAGGTAAATGACAATTAATTTCAGCGTTCATGGGGACAGACCGCGTCCATGCAATCATAAAACTTTACATTAACATGTATGGTATTCGCGTTAACAATACACTGTTTTTAAAAGCTTTGACTTTTACTTCTTAATAGTTATACGACGAACAACTTTTTTATCACGTAAATTCTTTTATACACAAAGTTTAATGAAAATCTGCTATTATGCTTTTTTATATTAAAAAACGTCACGTAATTATTAAAGACGTAGATGCTCACATCAAAGTGCAGACGAATGAATACAGAAAAGAACTTTGTGCTCTTGTAAGCAATGACGTAGAAAGAGGTTGTGCATGAATTGGTCAGATCATTTAGAAAAGTACGTGATACTTTTTCGTACTGAGAACTTGCTTTTGCTTTTCAAATTTATAGTATATTGAGTAATATAGACTGACAAATCTCTACGCGTATTAAGTAAGCAAAATTAAAATAATATTTGAAATTTAAGATCTAAACAGATTCCAGACGAATTTAATAAAACAGTTATACATAATTAACATTTAATATTTTTTTAAAAGAATGCCTTTAATAAACTAAACTTTATTTAAATTATAAAAGTTATAACGCAGTTTAAAATAAAAAAATAGAATATAAGTAGAAACCTTATTCGCGATTTTAAGCCTTCCTTGAACTTTAACGTCTTATTAAAAATAATTGACAACTTAATAGGGGAATAAAGTAATCATCCAAGATTGGCAATGAAAGGAATGAATCGCGTTTTTAATTACTTTCCAGAATTTTATAGCGCACATAACTGCTAAAGATAATAACTATATCAACTTTAACGCGTTGCAATAAACAAACCCGTTTGACTATAATTGTCGTTATTAAAACCCTTTTAACATTGAACATGCACAGATAAAATATGGCGACCGTCTATATACTATCAAATAATAGGTATGCCGTTGTTAAAGCTGTTATAAGGAACGCGAAACAAATTCAAGTTGGTAATACCGCTTGAACCCATAACGCCCATTTTTGACCTTTTTGACTCCCCAAAAGAGGGAGGTATACAATTTAGAGCGTGTTTTTTTTATATATGTTTCCTCGTTGCTCCGTTCGTGCTGCTCGGATTTGCTTGTTCTTTCTTTAAATGACAGGTAGTAGCTGTCATGTGCTCCCAATCTTTAATAGTTTTGTGTTAAATCTTAAATATTTTAAATTGTTACGGCGTCAAAAATCATGCTCGTGCGGTTAAGTTGTACACGCTGGCTCAATTTTAAGATATTGACTTGACTATCTTGCGCATCATTATGCTTTTTTTTATTTGCCTACAATAACGTCCGCGAGAACATATTTTAATGAACTTGTTTTAATAACCCATGAAATAAAATAAGAGTTAATTCATTTATTTTAAGAATTTTAATTTTATATGCAAAATACGTTTAATACACACACACATTTTGATTAAATTAATACCTTAAAAGATATCAGATATTTAAAATGCAGTAATCGTGGGACTATCTCGAGCACGTTGTTACCCGCTTATTAGGCAAAATGGTTATATACTGTTCGAAGTCGGTCATATTATTTTGTTCTGTTGTGATACTTTTGTATGAAAATGGCGTTTTACAATAAAAAGTAGCGCGTTATTTGGCTTCATTTGCGCCATTTGATATTTGCGTAAATTCGTTTGTTTACTAATCAATAGTCGAATGTTGGAAATAGTTGGAGGTTATTAATTGCTGGCAAGCTTTAAGGATTGGCCATATATGGGGCTATTTTTATGTATCGAACTGTGTTTTACATGTTTTTTGGTACTAATTTATATTTTTTTCTGTAGATTATGTACGTAGAGTTTCGTATTATTTGCTACTTAATTCTAGCGTTTAATTAAATTATTTTTTATAAAATGTAAAAATTGACATTCGGAAATACTTTATAAGTTAAATATAATTGTTATATAGTTTCGTTCCATGTAAATTTTGTTTTTCTTATCATAAATTTCGGTTAAAGATTTAAATTCATAACCATATAGATTATTCGTGTGGATCCATCCGTCCGAATTATTTCAAATTATAAAGCATATTTTAGTCTCGCATGTAACTTGTTCTGCGTTATCATTTTGGTTTTTTCCATTAAACGTCATCAATATATGATACGTAGGGAGTTTCTGGGTTATTCGTCAACAAACATCGAAACAAACAATCTGTTATTAATAAGAATTACCAGTTTTTTTGTCCACTCACTTCATTAAACATTTTCTGAAAAAACCTTTCATGCGGTTTTGTCCAAACTTCTCTATTTGCCTACTTAATGTTGGAACTTTAACCTAATTAGGTAAAAATAAAGGCCTTAAGTAAGCCTTAAGTGCTGTTGTTACTCATGTATAAAAGTTTGTTGCTTAATTAACGAAGGAGTCACATCAAAGCAAGAGTCGAAACTTTCAAGATCCCCCGTTTTTGCTAAGCACTTGTGGGTTGTTGAAAAAATCAAGTTTGTTCCGAATAAAATTTGATGCTAATATTTTATTTATATCTCTTCTGGTTTGTGAATCGTTTTGATAAATCAATTTGGCTATAGGATTTTTTTAAGAATTTAAAAATAAGTTTTACAAAGTTACATTTTGTTATAAATGAACAATTTCGAAAGCAATATTGAAGTACAAAGCATTGAAAAGTCTTTCTTTAAGTATGTGAGTTTTTTTAACATTATGAAGTAGAATACGTGTATTGTTTCGTGAAGAAAAGGGACAGTTTCGTGAACTCAATATAAGCAAATTAGATAGTTTATTCATAAAACCAGGTGAACGGTGAACGATCAAAACGAATAAACATAACTTAAAATAAAATATAAATATAAAATATGTTACAATTCTATTAACACAAGTTTTATTTTGGTCTATCACACTATCATACATGAAATACATTCAAAACAAAAATGCAAAAATCATCATGTGCATCGCCATTGGTTGACGATTAAGATGTAGAAAGTTTTTTTCAATGCTGAAAAGGAGATCAGTTGAAAGCAATAATAAATATTAGTTTTATATTCTTAGCTCGTTTAAGATATGATCAGATATTGGAAAAACTGCATCTACTCGATTTAAGTTACTGTTTCACAAATTTATGAATAACTATACCGAATCACATTTCAATCTCCCGTTGCATTGATGACTTATCCCTAGATATTTTCTGCACACGTTTGCATATGTTTATTGAATACCAGATTTATAGAATCTATAAATCTGGCAAGAAATAGAGACTAGGACATAAATAAAGGGGCAGATAATAAAGTTAGACAGAAACGTCTTTGTTCCAAGTATCTCTTTAAGCCGTAGAATATAAATACTGAATAATTTACAATTTAATGAAAGTTTAAAGAGGGGTTCGCATCGAACAATGTACGTTTGCACGTAATATATAACGAAAGGCACTACGGGTTGCATGCAGCTAACTCCCTTGATTGGAATCTACCGCGCTGCGGCGATAAATGAGTGCTGCGTAACTGACGGATGTAGAGAGCAATGGAAGTGACAGTGAAGTATCTTAATTCTTATTTATTTTGTTTTACGGGTAAATAGTGTTTTTTCTTTGGTATTTAATATATCCAGTGTGTCCCATTGATGCGAGTAAGGCACTCTCTATATTTTAGATGTGAACAAAATTGTTTAATAGTGGTTTTAAGGCACGTCTGTGCCTGTAAATATCATTTTATGTAATATATCTGTCAATCTATGTTCAATATTTACATAATTGCTTTATATTATTATCGACTACAAAAGAATATTTTTACACACTTAGCTCTAATTGAATATAGATTTCGTTATTTCAAGTGGCAACTTAATTATCTTAAATTTTATATATTATTATAAAATTGAAATTGAACAAAAATAACAGTAAAATTATTCAATTTGCCAAAAATATTCATAAAAAGTGGAATTTCAAATCAACGTGTTTTGGGACTTTTATATCCTAACTAGCTCTACTTAATATTTATCAATCCGGTTGTGCAGGTATTTATCGGCAAAATTTTACTCTTCCAGAGACCTTACACTGCACGTCGGGGGTCCCGGGCCACAATTAAACGCGAGCGGCGTATTCTAGATGTCGCCGCGTATGCGTACGACCGTGGTCGCTATCCCGATGATATGCGATAATGTTTTCAATGAAGTGAATCACTGAGTTGTACAAAGGCGCTCGCAGCTGTACTCCTCCTTTTGGTGTATTAATTGCCCTTTTACAATGTGCCCGCCTGTTATTGTTTCGTTAATTATCAATGCGCCCGCTCCGGCCCTCGTGTCTGTCCGTTCGGGATGCACGGGACAGTGATTCGGTTATGTTTATTTTATTAGTGCTGCCATATATATTTAATGAATGGATTCAAATGACAAGAAAAGCTTCCCTTGATGCGCATTAAAATTATCGGGAAAATTTGTCATATAGCAAAGTAAAAACATTAAAAGTGTACCAAAAATTAGTTACAATTTTGGTTGAGCAAGAAAACGAAACCAAAACATAGTTCCATATCGTGGAGACAGTGGGAGAAATGTTTTCATACAATTCACTATACTCATGGAATGTTAGATCTGAGAGCTCAGACAAAACTGCGATATAACGTAGAATAACCAAGAATTGTATTGAGCTTAAAATTTTGAAAAATACTATGTTTGATCGCCTCCGTAGTCAAGTGGCATCATACCTTGCTGTACAGACAGGGAATCATCTGTTAAAATGCTGTAGGGGACTTTTATTTTGTAGGTTACTTGGTTAAGGCAATTCATTTATTATTTCAAAAAAAGAAAACGTTATTTCACATTTTTTTTCTTCCCACAAACGATTACTTGCAGAATATTATTTTTCTAAATAAATGTCCATTAATAATATAATTGAAATTATTTATTGGTTATAGCACTTTTCGAAAACGTGATCATATTATTGATAAGAGAGAGTTCCATTATCATGAGGTAAAACTATTGCCATCAGGCGAATGTCCTTTCTTCTCTTTTTTTATACTTTCTGTATGAAAAATGAAGTTTTTAAACATAAAAGCGAGTACACATGGGCGAAGTCGCGTTGGCAGCGACTATGAGATTCCTATCGGTGTCGAATGCACACCGCCTTGGCAGCGACTTTCGATATACTGAAGTCGTAAATCTGACTTCGACTTCCGCAATTATCAACTCGTTAGATAGCGTTTACAGGGAGCGCTTCGAATTTATAGCGAATGAGTGTTGTTTTTATACTAAATGCCGCTTTGAAATGGCTAGTAAACGTTTTGGTATGTTGGGAATAGGGGAAAATGTAACTTCGCAGTATTCTGTGTCTTTTAAAGCTGTTTTTTTTTATTTTCTGTTCTAATTGGATGTTCTGAATGTCGGTAAGTTGATAAAAATTGCAATAAGCTTACTCTCTTTTATGTCTCGGTCCAAAGACTTAAATGTTAATGCACTTACTAAATGGTATTAACATTCAAAGCATTGATTTTATCATTTGATTATACAAAACTCTAATGTTTAATTTTAAAGGCATCATGAGTCTGCGAGTAGTTTAATTCAGCGTTAAATTCTGATTTAAGACCTCGCTTGGTACGCGTTGCTAATAAGCTCTAATGTCTAGTTTATATTGAGGTAAGCGTTTTACTGAAACGATAATTGGACCATTGATTTTACGGCAGCTCTTAGACTGCTGACTTAGTCGTGAGCAAACTCAAAGGATTGTTCGCTGATTGTTCCAGGAAAAGGATCATATGTATAATTGTAAAATACGGAAATGTATGTTTTTTATTACTGCAAAATAATTTACTAAGCGTATACATTTATATCTAAATAAAAAATATTTTTTACCAGAATCATAACAATAAGCTGACAATTATATTAAGAAGGCATTATGTTGCTTCTATTTAAATTTCCACATTGCATGGACAATAACTCTCTCAAAAATCTGTTGCTCTAAATTAATGCATATTTTCATAACTGCATAATCTTGCCGTGTCTTAAAAATATTGCAGCAAAAGTAGTGGTAAATTAATAAAATCGACGCAACAAGAAATTCATTGGATTTTTCTATTAGCATATAAATACTTTAGTTCTCTGCTCGAGTGGCAAATCATTTATAAAGATCTCCGATTTTTGTACAATCCTTTATTTACTGCGGCGACGGTTATTAGTTTTACTATTGAAGTTTTACTAGAGTTTATATACATTATTAAATAAAAATTATCGATATCGCGTAAACAATAGGAATAATTACTGTTGATATATTTGTTCATAAGTAAATATTTAGGATTCATATCGGATCAAAACATAACCTCGAATCTATTTAAATAATGTGTAATCTAAATTAAAATTACTTTGTTTATAAGTTTAAATCCCGAATACTATTAGTGTCTGGTATTAGTAATTGTGTAATTGCTTTTAATATTAGTTACATATATCTTTTGCACAGACTGTTGAAGCCGTTTTTGATAACACCATGCATAGTTTTAAGAAACAAATGTCTATGTACTCGCAAGAAAACACATTCACCAAAGTTAAATTTAATTATTTACTATTTAAACAAATCGCAACAAAAACATAGAGCCAGTACTTCGAATATCGGTGTTAATGTAAACCATTTTAGGAAAGCAGTCGCAGCTCCTTGACATGGAATACTGTTATTAGTTGGTTTAACTGGTTTATAATTAAATTGTTAGTAAAAGAGGTGAAAACAATATCCTTTTATAGTTCTTAAAGTATTGCTATGAATAAATATTATAAATTTTGACAAAGTCGATATAACAGGCAATCAAGCTATACTTTCCACTAGTCGATTAATAACTTAGTTTTCCTTTCAATAGGTATATAATTTATGACGTTGTTTTAATATTATTTTTATTTAAGTATTTGGTAAATAAAAATGTAAATTACCTGTTTGAAAAAACTTTGTAGAAAGATAATTTTACACGTATTTTATTGCTATCGACATCGAAAATCGATTTTAACATTTATAATATTAAAAGTAACAAAATTTTATTATATGGCTCTCCTCAGATAACACTTTCTGTCATCTTCGTATAAAACTTTTTCATAAAAGGTAGAGCAAATATCTAACAAAAAGGCGTTCATTGCGTTCACCCGAAACAGAGAATGTGAAAATAGCGCAATAAGCGACAAGGTTCGACAGATTATAGAGCCCACTCATTCCGTCCGGGCTCTAATTATTCACTGTTTAAACAAATCGCAACAAAGAGATCGAGACAGTGCTTCGAGCATTGGCGTTAAACAGTTGCTAAATGGCAGTTCATTGGGATACTTTTTTATATGAAGTTAGTTTAACGTTTCTCAATTAGACTGCACGTCAGAATGTAACAAATTTAGTGCAAAATTTTAACAGCGTCAATAAAGTGATATTTCTTTAAATTTATTATATTTATTAAACTTTGGACACACGTTGTACAGAACCGGCTTAATTCTGATGACATCGTCTTCCAATTAGGCTTGTGTTGATGCAGAGATGAAAAGTAATAAGCATAACTATTTATTTGTAATTTGTTTTACTGACTAAAGACTGAGTTAGGCAGTAAAGAATTATATGATATTAAAATATATTTCGCACTTCGGAGAATGTCTAATTGAACGCTTAAGTTCTTAGTAATATCTAGTATAAAGTTAGAATTGATTAGGTGCATGACACTAACAAGCCGTCTGAGTCATACGTATAAATCCTCTCCTTTAACTCTTAATTGAACCATTGAATTTACAGGATCGTTTAATTTACGAGTTCGTCAACTTGCGTGAATATTCTATTTGCCAAGTACCTTGCAAAGTAATAAAATAAGGCAATTTTCTCATATAGTATTTTTTCACCGACTTTCCAAAAGATCCTTTTTACATATGTTATCTCGTTGCTTAACTACTAGTGTTCCGATTTTGGTTATTCTTTTTTTAAATGATAGATATTAGCTTTCCATTGTTCCTTTTTTTTAATAAGTAATTAAACAAAACTACAGCACCAAAAATCAGAACTTCGTGCGATTAAATTACAAACGCTGCGAAAACTGTAATAGGTAGACATAAAGTATGTTTGTCACAATTGTACTACTTGAATTGGTCAACGGTAAAATCCCCAATTGTATATATCTATGTTTTAATAATAACGCATAATAAGCATTTTTATGTACACTTTTTTAAAAATTACAATTAGGTACATTCAAAGCTTATTTAAGACAACACAATTAACAATCACATATAAGTTATTGCAATATTATTTTTTTCATTCAATACACATTTTAAAATGATTCAAGATGACATTTGATAAGTGGGTAGAAACCATCAAAGTTATCGGAGAGACTTTCGTATATATGCTAATGCTAAGGTAGTTAGAGGTCGGTCTTTAAAATTTCTGATTACAGGATATGTCTGTTCTTCATATATTTCGTAATGCATAGTCATAGGTGTTGAAGGTCGGTCGTCTTTTGATAAAATGGTAAAATTTTACTTGATTAATGACAGTATAGTTGTCATTACATTTCTTCATTATTTTCTTGCTTGTCAAAGTAACAATGGGTTTGAGGCTTTCTGATAAGATTTCATCACTATAGACATTACCTTGTAATCAGACAGTAAAAATTGTCATTACTTTTAATAAATATTCTGTGGCCCTTGTAAACAGAAATAGCAAAGAACTTTGTATATTGAGTGGAAATTTAAAAAATGCCTTAAACAGTCGGTAACAAGATATTAACATCACAAAATACTCATACATCTAATAGATACATCCAATAGTCAGTGTTGTGCTATTGTAACATTCCAATTTCTATAGATTGCTCCGAAAGCTTTTATGAAGGTGAAGTTTAATGCTGCTTTGATTACTAGGATTTGGGATTTTGATTTCGCAGTAAGTTCTCTAGCTGTTATTACTAAGAATTATTTTTTAAAAAAATTATATTTTGCCGATTAAATATATATATTTTTAATTTGAACTTAATAGGAAAAACTACTAATAATAGTCCCGACTTATCCTAAACAAAATCTGTATTATTTAATTTTATGCAATTTAATTAAATATACGACGTTTTAAACAATGCAGTAAAGTTAATGTCAATGTATTGTTTTGTTAATATCAATTATTCAAGTTAATTCCTTTAAATTCGTGCAAGTTTCGTAAGCTCATTCAAATCATTTTTATAACGTCCTTAAACTTTTAAACGTATGACAAGTTTATATCGTTCCAGTCTTTCTCTACTGTTACTGATAATAAATAAATATTTAACGTTGTTCTAGTTGCATAGTCATGTGATTGTGCGCCTTAAAATTACAAAGCTACTCGTTGTGAAGCAAGTAATGGCTTAATAAAACTGTCGCAACAAGAAATCAGGGAGAAGACACCGTTTTCCGGTAAATACTTTAGTTCTCCGCTGGAGTAGCAAATAATTTACAAAGATTTATTTGAGATTCGCCGGAAAAGCCCCCGTAGTTTTCTTTATTCAATTCGACGATTCTACTAAAGTTGTAAAGCTAAGACTTTATTTTCTCGTAAATTATCTTTAAGTAAGGTAAATTGACTCAACGTAATTAATACAATAAATCTGATTTGATGCATTTTTATTATTTAGGAGGGCTAATTATTTTTCTGTTATCAATATTTCATTAAAATGAAGAACTTTCCTTCCTAAAACTTTTTTTTGACTAAGCAAAATATACCAAAATTATCCCAAAACAACCAGTATCGCAACAAATTTGCAAAAGTACACGAATAACTAGAATTTATATTTTTTATATCTTCAAATATCATTTCACCATACACCAAAATGCTTTGCACTACCTGTACAGGTGGCGTGCGTGAAAGATTGACATGCGTAATCCATGATTGGTGGTATGCATAACTTGTATGATAAAAGTTTATGTTTAAGCGACATTTTACTGTGAGAATTCGTTAGGTGATAGAGTATGGTCGAAAAGAACAAAGCCTTTCTCCTAACGTCCTGAATATGACTTTTGAATGACATGTTGCAGTCGAAGGTTACGCCTATGTATTTGACCTTCCTTTCCCATGGGATCGGTTGGCCGTAGAGTTTTAGCTGCCCTAGTGTCTGGTAACCGCCTGCGCGTGGCCTTATCCTGACGCCTGGGTTGAGGACCAGAGGTATTGTGAAATCACGACGTAATCTAGACCGATGAAAGTGTATTGCTACACTTTTATCAGGGTTTAAGTCAATTCTCCATTTACGAAACCAATCGCCTAAACGATTGATCGCGTTCTGGCGCTTTTTAAAGATATAATTTGGTCTTAACGACGAACAATAGAGGGCAGTGCTATCTGCAAATAGTGCTAGATTCACATCGTCGGGCTTTGGTATGTCATTCGTGTATAGTGTAAATAGTAGTGGGGATAGGACTGATCCTTGAGGGACGCCCGCTTGGAGCGGACGGCTCGTGGACAGGGTGCCCTCGACTCAATATCGAAAAGAGCGAGTCGACAAATAGGCTTGGCTGATGTGAACCAGCCTGTCCGGCACTTTGAGAGTGTACAGCTTGTAAATCAAGTCGTTGTGCTAGACTTTATCAAATGCTTTTGCGACATCGAAGAAGACGGCCCCTGTGATACGGGGTTTGGATGCCAGTGTAACTAGTAGCCTCCTTCGTATAATGCACTAATTAAATATTTAAAACTTTCGTGAGACATTGCACTGTAAATATATTCGACAAACGGCTGAACTCACTTGAAATAACTTTACTGTCGCTTAAGTTATCCCACTCGTACTGATGAGGAATAACCGATAGGCCTCAAACTAGTCGGCACCAATACCGATTTCACGTAAGTTTAGCCGTTTGTAAAATATATTTAAGTGTACAGATTTCATTTCTGATAGAATATAAACTTACAGATATTAAGTAAACACATTGCTAAAGAGGCTGCATAACGTCTTGGTATGTTGGGAATCGGAGAAAATGTAACTTCGCAATATTCTGTGTCTTGTAAAGGTGTATTTTCTTTTCTTTACTGTACTAATTGGATGTTCTGGATGTCGGTAAGTTAATAAAAAAAATGCACTAAGGTTAGTAGTTTTTTGTCTCAGTCCAAAGCCTTAAATTAAACGCACTTATTAAAAGGTATTAACGTTTAAAGCATTAATTTTACAAAATTATAATGTTTAATTTTAAAGGCAACATGAGTCTTCAAGTAGTTGAATTCAGCATTAAATTCTCTTTAAGACGTTAATAAGCTCTAATGTCTAGTTTATATTGAGGTCAGCATTTATTGAAACGTTAACTGGATCATTGATTTTACGGCAGCTCTTAGACTGCTGACTTAGTCGACAGCAAACTCAAATGATTGTGCGCTAATTGTTGCAGGAATAGGCACATACGTATAATTATATAATGAGTACGAGTATGTATGTTTTTCAATAATGTTAAACGATACAAGTCAAATTTAACTGCGCTTCGAATTAAGTTTTTATCGTTTGATGTATATCATATATACGAGAAAATAAGCAATTTTTAGTAACAAATTTACTACTGCAACAAAATTATTTACTAAGCGTATATAATTTATATTTAAAAAATATTTTTTTTACATGAATTATAACAATAATAGAAATTATATTAAGAAGGCATAATGTTGCTTCTCTTTAAATTTGCACATGGCATGGACGATAACTCTCTTGAAAATCTGTTACTCTAAATTATTGTATATTTTCATGACTGCTTAGTCTTGTCTTAAAAATATTGCATTAAAAATAGTGGCAAATTAATAAAAACCTCGCAACATTCAACGGGTTTTTCTATTAGCCTTTAAATACTCCAATTCTCTGCTGTGAGTGGCAAATAATTTATAAAGATTCTCGTACAAAACTTAATATGTTTTACCTTTATTTGCTGCGGCAACGATTTTTAGTTTTACTAGTGTAGTTTTACAAGGGTCTATATATATGTTCCTAAGTAAATATTTAGGTCTTATATCAAAATAAAACCTCAAATCTATATAAATTATATCTAATCTTAACTCCAATCAGCTTTGGTTACAAGTTTAAATTCCGATTACTATTAGAGTCTGATAATAGTAATTACGTAATTAATTTTAATATTATTTATATTTATCATTTCTGCTCAGACTGTTGAAGCCTTTTTTGATAACATCATGTATAGTTTTAAGAATCAAGTGTGTACTTCGCTTGAAAACACCATAAGCGATGCGGCTTATTGGATTATAAAGTCAGTCCAGTATACAAAGTTCTCTAATTATTCACTATTTAAACAAATCGCAACAAAAATATAGAGCCTTGAAGATAGAACTAAGAGAAACAAAAAGATAAAGCTTCGTATATCGGTGTTAATGTAAGCAATTTGTGAAAAGCAATTGCAGCTTGATTGACATGGAATACTTTTACTGAGATATTAGTTGGTTTAACTGGTTTATAATAGGATTGATAGTAATAGAGGCGAAAGCAATGGTCTTTAAAGTTCTTAAAGCATTGCTGCTAATAAAACCTTATAAATTTTGACAAAAAAGATATAACAAGCAATCCAACTATATTAATTTATGACGATATTTCTTTTAATTTATTATATTTATTAAAACTTCGGACACACGTTGTACAGAAGTGGCTTAATGAATAAACGATGACATCGTCTTTTAATTAGGCTTGTGTCGATCAAGAGATAAAAAGTGAAAAATTCGTAGAAAATTTTTGATATCTTTACTTTGATATTGATCAATTTTACGAAGAATACGTTATTTCAATAGTGAAATTTGTAATTAGTTTTATTGAATGAAGACTTAGTTAGGCAGTAAAGAGTTAGATGAAATGTCGAAATATATTACGCTCTTCGGAGAATGTCTAATTGAACGCTTAAGTTCTTATTAATATCTGCTATAAAGTTAGAATTGGTTAGGTGCATGACACTAACAAGCCGTCTGAGCCATGCGTATAAATCCTCTCCTTTAACTCTTAATTGAAGCATTGAATTTACAGCATCTTAAATTTTCGTTAATATTCTATCTGCAAAGTGCTTTGCAAAATAATGAAATAAGGCAGTTTTCTAATATAGTATTTTTGGACCGACTTTCCAAAAGAAAGAGTTACTCAATTCGGAGCGTATGTTTTTTTTACATATGTTACCTCGTTACTCCATTCCTAGTGCTCCGATTTTGTTTATTTTTTTTAATAGGTAGGTGTTATCTACTTACTTTCTTATATTTAATTTTGTGATAAGTGGCTTATAAGATATTTGAGAAATAAAAAAAATTACGGCACCAAAAATCACATCTCCGTGCGAATTAATTACAACCGCTGCCAAAACCGTAAAATATAGACAAAATATTTTTAACACAATTATAGTACTCTAATTGGTCTACAATAAACTCCGTTATAGCATATATCTATGCTATAATAACGCACAATAAGCATTTTTAAAAATTGCAATCGGGCACATTCGAAGCTTAATTAAGATATTACAGTTTAAGTTCTCATAAAAGTTATTGCAATAAAATAATTCTTCAATCTATGAACATAAAATGTGTCACAGACGCCATTTTTATGAAATGAATAAATAAAAAAAGTGATCAGATTTAAAATGCGATGAAAGGAAAAGAGACGCAATTTCGTACGGAGAGCTTGGTGTTACCTATATATTACGTAAAAATACCTTAACGTCGCTAATAAGATATTAATATCACGAATTGCATGTAATAGATACATCCATTGAATAGTGGATGTTGTCCTATTGTAACAATCCCGTTTCTATAGATTGCTCTGAAAACTTTGATGATGGTAAAGTTTATTAAAGCTTTGATTATTATGATTTGGGATTTTGATTTCGCAGCAAATTGTCTAGATATTAATACTCAGGATTTTTTTTAAATAAAAATTGTAATACTAATATTTTTATTTTACAAACTTTAATTTTTTTGTCAATTTTACTTAATGGAATAAACTTATTTAAATAGATTTAGAAACTTTAAATTCTTGTCTTATAAAGAGTGTATATATTAAATACTGCCATATTTGTTCGGAACCGACGATTTATCTGTTTCAATATTTTTTTTTGCTGTTTTGGTGTCATTAGGCGTAGCTTACCTACTAATAATAGTCCCAAGTTATCTTTAACAAAATCTGTTTTTTTTTTATTGAATGCAATTCAATTAAAACTTCAAAATGTGTCTAATTATTTGTAATGTGTAGAATATCTGATCAAATAATTTTCTCAATATTATTATTTTTAATCCTGTTAAACGGTAAATGTTTCACGATACGTATTTTAAACAATGTACGGAAGTTAATTTCAATGTATTGTTTTGTTAATATCAATTATTCAAGTTAAATCCTTTAAATTTAATTTAAATAAATTTAGAAACTTTAAATTCTTTTCTTGAAAAATGCATATATTGAGTACTGTTATATTTGTGCGTAACCGACGATTTATCCGCTTCAATATTTTTTTGCTGTTATGGTGCCATTATGCTAGCGTACCTACTAATAATAGTCCAACTTATCTAAACAAAATCTATTTTTATTATGCAATTAATTAAAAAACTTTAAACAATGTGTTAATTCAATTGTATTCTGTATAATAATAATCTGTATTATTTATTTTAATGCAATTTAAATTCAAAATATTTCACGTGATCGTTTTTAAACAATGCGAAGTTTAATGTCAGTTTTTTTTAATATCAATTATTAAATTTATTCTTCTAAACTAGTGCAAGTTTCTTAAGGCTCATTCAACTATTTTACAACGTCTGAATCTTTTTAAACGTGACAAGTTTATATCGTTCCAGATCTTTCTCTACTGTTACTGATAATAAATAAATATTTAACGTTGCTCTAGTTTTGCATATCATGTGATTGTGCCTTAAAATTATCAAAGCTACTCGTTGTAAAGAGCTAAATGCTTAACTAAAATCGTCGCAACAAGAAATCAGGGGAGATAGACACTGTTTTCCAGTAAATACTTTGTTCTCCGCTGAGAGCATAAAAACTTTACTAAAGATTTTTTGAGATTGCTGAAAACCAATCCGTAGTTCTTTATTCAATTGACGATTCTACTAAAGTTGTAAACGAATACTTAATTTCGAAAACATCTCGAAAGGTAAATTGCTTAAGCTAATTAATACAAAAGTCAACAGAGGTGATTAGAGGTTAATTATTTTTTCTGCTTTGAATGTTTTACTTAAATAAAGAACTTTTATCCTTAAAAATTTAGTTAAACTAACCAAAATTAGCTCAATCTAAACCAGTATCTCAACTAATTTTTAAAAGTACACGAATGACTAGATTTTTTTTACCTTCAAATGTCATTACACTATACCCAAAAAATATATCATTGATGTAAAATAGCAATTGCGTTTCTGTCAGTTCCAAAAACTGAACAAGTATTGATGATTTGAGTTGATTTTATTGCTGTGAAAATTTTCAAATAGTGTAGAATTATATATGCTTTGAACTCTTTATTATTCTCAAGATTAATCAATTTTTTCGCTCAACCTTAATTAAAAGTTTTGTCTCAAGTTAGAAGCCTCCTTTGTATCATACACTGATTAAACAATTTAAAATTTCGTGAGACATTGCACTGAATATTTATTCCACTAACGGCTGAGCTCACGTGAAATCCCTTTACGGTGGCTTAAGTTGTCCCACTCTTACCAATGAATATTATCCGATAGGTCAGAAACAAGTCGGCACCAATACTGATTTCACGTCAGTTCAGCCGTTTGTAAAATATATGTTCAATAAAGGAACGTTTTGTGTTAATGGATGTTATTGTTGTAATGACTACTTGATAGATAACACACCCTGGTATTGAACTGTTCGCTCCAGGCTTATTCAAAGTAGTAAAATGTAAGGTTTTATGTAAAAATTTTGTAAAATTTATTGAATAAAAATGAAAAAAAATTCCGCTGAGTTTCTTACAGGTTCTTCTCAGGTCAGAGGCTTCATTTCGAACCGGTGGTAGATTATTTGACAATCAATAAGAAATGTAATCCTTCCATATTGAATAAAGATATTTGACTATGACTTTGACTTTGAATGCACTGATTTCATTACTTATACAATATAAACTCACAGATATTATAAAAACACGTTGCTAGAGGCAGCGTATGTTTTCTTTATTATCGCCAATTTCAGGCTTATACAATAGATACTGAAAAACAGTAACATGAATTTCAACGCCCTTTTACTAACTACTACTATGAATATTTATAATATCAATCCTGAGATCGTTTGTTTATAAAATCACCTTGAGTTTAATTACATTCATTGATCAATAGCGGCGGGCAAATATTTAACGAGTAGGGGTCCATTGTTCTCTCAGGAAACCGTGCTTGCGAAAAAAGCACAATAAGCGACAAGGTTCGTCGGATTAAAGAGCCGAGTCATTCATTCCTGGCTTTAATTATTCACTGTTTAAACAAATCGCAATAAAGAACCCGAGCCAGTGCTTTGAACATCGGAGTTAAGGGAAGCATTTGGATGGAAACAATATGAGATCGTTGACACGGAAGACTTTTTATTAGAAGGCAAGTTTTTCCGCCGGCAACCGGGGTTTTCACATTAAGTTCACTTCTTTTTTTTAATTGCTTCAAGCGATTATGTCTTCGCTTTATTCTTTCTTTATCATATCCTTACAATTACGTCAAAATAAAACTCTTAAAATAGCAGTCATTATAGAAAATTTTCATAGTATCTACAATTAATGCTATGCTTTCTTAGACTCGGAATTGATCTTAAAAAGTAACTCATGGCAAAGACGTAGCGTCGTACAACTAGCGTTTTGATGAGATATCATCTCTGAATGACAATCGACTTATAACGACATCATTCGTATGGCCCCGTTTTATTGCGATGGGTTCACATTATTTATTTAGAATCTAAATTGGCAAAATTACAGTTTGTTATAACAACAACTTTTAAGTGCAATAAAAGTTGCAAATTTTTTGCTGTATGACGGAATTTAAATTCAATTTAAATATCCACCGAAAGTTGGCACTATACACCCGAGTTTTCCAGGATGGCCGGGATGCAGATATAGCTGGGAGTGTTTCCGTTCGAAAATAAGTTTTCCATTGAAAACGGCTGCGTTCCAGAGCAACCGCCTGCGGCATGTCGTTATAAGAAACGCTAACCTTTTGCATGCTTCTTTAAGAATAATTTAAGAGCTCAAAAGCTTTGTAAACGGCTTAGCTAGAGAATACAAAGGATTCTTGTTGTTTTTTTTGAGAAAACTGAATTTAAATTAACCTTTATACGCTGCTTCCGGGTTAACCGGGTGGCTTCCCTTCTTTAAGATGCTATGGATATACAATGTTTGCACGGAGCATTGTTTCGTAATAAATAATTTTAATTTGTATTTTTATGTTGGAGATATTATCCGTAGCCTAGTGATAAAGGCCTGTGCTTTAGAAACCGGAGGTCATGCGTGCGAATCCTACGGGACTTAATAAATTTGATTGCTTTATAATTGGTTTCGGCCGATCACCCATTTGTATAAACAGTAAGATGAGCCATGCGTCAGACGGTCACGTAAAATTCGGTCCACCCAAAAACCTCCTAATGGAGAAGGCTTGTATTAGGACAGGCCTATGTCCAACAGTTGACTAACACAGGCTGATAAAGATTATATGTTAACTTCGATAATTCATTTGACATTGAAATTTGTTATTGTAATTTGAATTTATTTTTAATTCACGTCAAAAAAATCTTAATTTTTCTTGAATCTTTTCGTTTAATCCAATGGCAACTTATAGTATCTTAGATAAATGAAAGTTAATGTTAAAAACAAGTGAACACAGTGTGTAATTTTCACTTTTTTATTAGTACAGATTTTGTACAGCAACAATTGTACTGTCAGAAATTTATGTTAGATCTACTTAATTTATTTACCAGGAAATATTTGCCACAATATGCCTGGGCAGACAGCTATGAAAGATCGTTGTCATGCAGTTTATGAATTGAGCTAAATGCAGTCGTGTAAAATGAAAATTTCATTAGCCGCAAACTGGCGAAACCGGGTCGAAACAATTACAACTTGTTACGTTCATTACTTACTCGTCCGGGCGCTGAAGTATGAAATAACTGTGGAATATTTAGCGTCGGAATTCAATACACCGATTAGGTGGAGCCGTTGCCGCATAGAGCTAATGAAGGGGCATCCTCAATAGTTTGCCGCACGCAAAAACTTTAACTTAGGCACGTTAATGGTTTTAGCTTGACGGGAACGCGTACTTCGACTAATAATTAGCAACCAATTATCAAGTGTGGGATCGCTGTAAGCACTTCAAGAATTGAACATGGCAATGGAACTTTAAGTTGAAGATTATACGCATACCATCGACAGTGCTATGATATAATAGAAATTATTATCTATTTATATATAAGCTGAAGAATATGACAACAACCATCGCTTTTTTGACGCTAACACAGCAAAGAAATATACCGCATTTCTTGTAATTATGAGCAAAATATATTCAACGTCTGATTTACAATGAAACTGGCTTTTAATTTTTTTGATTTAGTCATGAAAGTGCGAAACATAAGTTCTGGGTGTCAAATATGTTGCAGCTCTTGATAAAATAGAATCATTCAGCGCTTGATTGGTTTTAGATTTTTTATTTTCAATTACACCCACTAAGTTATTATGTTTAAGTATTGTCATTATCTTACTTTAAGTTAACAGCAAATACCACAATAAAGTATGCTTATTACAACCCTTTGTGATTTTATTTCCAAATAAACTTTAAGTTATGTATTTGCAATGCCCAAGAAGTCACTTCACCACCAAGTTGGAAACAAAATCATAAAGATACTAGGACGTCGTCTGCAGGAAAAATGCCAATGTACCATGGCCGAGTTGATTCCGACCACAGCGGCCGATCTGTATTAGAGATTAACCATCTACGCAGACATATAAACTTTTAGCAAAAAGGTCCCTTAGTTGCAGGGAACGGTAGTCTCCTTCAAACTCTATGTTAGATGAAGCTGGCCATAAAGCCTGGAATCATAACATCAAGAAGTACAATCAATGCATAGGAGATACAGTAGTTCAGAAATGAACGTGCACATAGTTGTATTCTCTCTACCTTCAATCACATATTTCGTTAGGAAAGACAACAGACACGTCCAGTGAGAAATCAGACGCAGTACTAACTTTTAACACGCCTCTTCGTCGCCGTAATCGTCTTACTTTACAGTTAATCAGGTAATCAGTCCGTTTTACCCTAACCAACTATAAATTAGTGACGAAACGTTGATGATTTGAATCCACGATCTTTGGTTTCTATAGTGCCAACCTATTTTATAGAGCTACGGAAGCAATTTAAAGAGAAAGTATAATTTGCTAATTATACGCCTGATTAATTTTTTAGTATTAATTGTGACTCAAGAAGCTTCCAAGAACGTTACTTGCTTGACTTTTTAAAGAAGAAATAATCAAAGGTAAGTAGCAAATAGTTTTAAATTTTACGTTTCAGACATTATCTATAGTGACGTAACTAAAGTAGTCATCAATTAAGACAAATTCTTAGGAGAGATGTTAATATTTTATAATAGCAACATAATCAGCTTAAGATACAAAATAACTGTAATGGAAATGATTCTAATACAAAGAAGAACGTTTTAATATTCGCCTTATTTTCTTAAAATACTCACTAATCGTTATAAAGTAGAATTTCCGGTTGTTGATCCGAAGCTCGGTCGAAAGGAAGAAGGAGGGACGGAAGGAATTTAATTTTCTTCGGATTTTTTTATTAATCTGCATGTCCCTTTCTTTGAAACAAGAAAGTGACGCGAGATTCCCGACGGAGGTCCCATGGGAAATCTTGGCGAAAAGGTTCGCGGGCAAACAATGCGACGGACAGACTGCCTCGATCTTAAATACTCTACAGACGCGTTTATCCCATTCGTGAATTTTTAACTAAAACGGCTCGAGTTAATTAATATTTGTCTAAGACTAATTTTAGAACGTAAACTAGAGTTCAAGTAATTTTCGTTAAATTTTGGTTATATAGTGTATAATTGAGTTTCTTGTTCTTTATTTATTATATTTAACTGTCCTATGAGTAGAATTTCTAATATACTATAGCTATAGATTTAATTTTTCTTTTACAGAGAACGTCTGCCATAAGGGTTTACAGTCTAAAAGAATTACTGCGGTGTAGAAAGATAACCATGACATTTAATTGCTCGAACACCCTATAACGACTGTCAAATATGTTCCAAGCCAACTTATGATATTTTTAGAGATTCCTAAAATGATTAATAGTTAATATCGCTGCATGATCAAATTATAATAAATACTCAAATTTAATTATTTTCAAGCGAAAAATTCAACATAATTATCGTAGTTATGGTAAAATGTAGACGGACAAAAGTTTAATAAATAGCGAGAAAGACAAGTTAGTTAGCGAAAGAGAGTTCGAGAAACGCTAACAAAGGAACGTTTCAAATTAATATATCCATGTATAAGGTTTGCAATTTAGTCAAACAATAAATTCACAACAACGTGAACTTGCACAGGATGTATTAAACGACGTCGTGTGGAAGGTGTCTAATTTTGAAATCTAGTCGCTTTCGTCGCCGACGACTGCGTCGTCTGTGCAGATAAGAAAGTCAAAATTATACGAAGTTAATACTATTTTGCATTTAGGTAAGACGGGATGAAATTTATTCTCGAATACTTTTAGCATCTAGCGTCCGTTGGCGGTAATATTATTATACTAATGTTGAAATTTACCTTTAAAGTTCCACCGAATCCGAAAGCTGTTTGTGCCTGCGCTCGGCACTTTGTTAAATCAGAAATTCAAATTTTTGTTAAAATCTTTGAGATGTTGATTGGCGAAATTTAAAGTTTTTGTGTATTGTTATTGAACAAAGGCTAGGATTTCTGTTTATTAGATGGGTCGAGATTGCTTATTGTAACAGTCGTCCGAGATATAAAATATGTAAATTAATTTTATGCTTTAAGACATTGAGTTTGCAATTATTTCTTTTATTTACTGATGTAAGTTGATCAATTAGTAAAGATTTTGTTTTGGGTAAATAGTTATTTTTGTAACAACCAAAAAGCAGGGTTTTAAAATGTAATAATAATAAAAGTATTTTCGTTTGTGTATTAAGCATTTCTTTAACAATTTCAATCATTCTTACAAACACAAAAAGTAACGTTTTAATGCAGAAAGTTGTGTTCAAATGTTAATTAAATTAATTAATTGTAGTAATTTCTATGGAAACTTATACGGCACACCATTAAATACACAACTCAGGACAATTCTATTGGTAAAGAGAAATTATACGTTTTATTTCAGCAGTATCCTCAGACAACATCTTCAGACGTTTGTATTTGACAGTAGCGGAATTGGCTATTTCTTTTCAAATGCACACCAAATAAGTTAATATGACATTTTAGTCTGACAAAGAAATACTTAGTAACGTTTGAGAGTTATTGAGTTTTACGGTTTTATTTAGCTTATTTTAAATTGAATTCCCGACGATGTAACTCCTTATTAATGATAACCTTGGTCATCATTTCCTAACAATGATTTTTGACGGATTTGGTAAATTGTAAAAATTACAGCGTCCGTTGTTGTTCTTCTTGAAAATACGATAGATGCAATTCAAGCACTTATTATAAAACAAAAGAAAAGCTGTTTATATATCAGAATACACATTTCGCTATTATTATTCATGTACAGCTTACAATGTATAAATGTACAGTGTCTGTATTGTCACGCTTTTTTAGGGGTTCTTTGTTCAGGGTCAGAAATATAAAAAAAATATTAGTTCGCTAGGACAATTTGCGCTGATTACCTAATTGTCTGAAAAGTAAGATGATCCACGCGATGAATGGGTGTGTAAAAAGTCGGTCCACCAACCAACCCGCATTGAAACAGCATGGTGGGATAATGATAGTGGATTTACACATGCTGATGATGGTGATGATGTCGAATAGTTGGTTAAAGTGGCCGTTGGCCGATCATATGGTCAGAAGAATCGATGGCCGATAGGCCAATGAGGGTCTGGAGTGGATACCGCGTGCGGGAAGATGGAGCGTTTGTAGACTTTCTGAATGGGATGCCGATTTTCGTGGAGTAGTCGGTTCAATTTGGAAAGAATCGGTCATCTCGGCGTACATTTTACACACACATTTAAAAAGACCTAAGTACAGTTGTGGACTGTTAAAGGCTGCTGATAATGTAACATTACTTTACTGCTTCGCTTTATTTTTTGAGTGCAGCCATGTAATCCGATCGGGTTCTATTACACAATGTGCACTATATGTTACGTATACTGAACCTATATCCATGTTTAACCCGACGGGAGGCAAACAATTTTCAATGTGGCAACCGTACGCGCTTATTCCCCCTAAAACCGTTAAGCAACGCAAACATTTGCCCAAAAGCGCTTAATGAACCTTTAATAATTAGTCCCAATTAAATTTCGAAATTTGCATCCTATTGGCAGCGTAGTGAAACGCGACGCGCCATAAAATATAGCAAATTAAACGTTTTGTTGTTTGAAATGGATTCATTATGGCGTAATTAAATTTCATTTGCAATAAGCCCGTTCGATATTGCGCAAAGTTGAAGACGTTCGATTATATTGAATTGAAAAATATGCTAGGTCGGTGTTTAATGACGATATTTAACTTATGTAGTAAATTATTATGTAATACAATCAAATCTACTCAATTATATCTAAATCACATTGTTTTTTTTAAATACGTTTACGCACATTTATCAATTTTCTATGTTCTATGTAGAAAACAGTATTTTTATAACAAAGCATATGTTTTTTAACACTAAACTTTTCTTCTTAAGAGATTTTGTATTGTGCACGTAAAAATGAGAATACGATCGCATTATGCGCAATAAATTACTATTCAAATCTTGTTTAACATAATTCTATATCCAGCGTTTTTTTCAAATGGAAATCTCCTTCTAAAATCAGTCAAAATGACTGATTATATATATGTAGTGTTAAATACTTTAGTTCAAGTGACGAATCTTGTATAATTTGAAATCGTCCCATCGTGTCTTAAAATTTAAATTAAAAAACGTATATTAACACCCCGTGCTTGCACAGAGGGATTCGTCATCACAAAGTGCCCTGCAGACCGGAAAATTTGGCCGTCTAGTTTACATGCGGGCGCGCAAACATGTGTAAATTGCACTTTATTCTATTAAATCCCTTGTCAACACGCGAACCGGGGAGTTTTCATATATTTGAACAGAATGCGAGTTAATCTACAACTTTTGGGAGTGAATTTGATTTATTTTCCAGAGGGACATTATACTGGTTTGGTAAATTGAATCACTATCATTTTATAATTGCGTTATAGGCGGTGCTGCTTTGATAAACAGATTATTTTACTCGCAGTGATAAGATTTTTTTGTTCGACGCTTGTATTGATTAAAATGTTTAGTAATGTTTATAATAAAATACTATGCATGACTAATATTACAATTTTACGAACTGTTTCGCGTTTAATAGCCGGTTACCCTGTGACCATAGAAGCTGATAATGGTACATTTTAACATTATTGTAAAATTTTGTAAAAACTGTACCATTTATCATGAAAAGTACCAGCTAAATTATTTAAAACTATGAAAGGGCTAAATGGAAATGCAGTTAAAGTGTACTACGATTAAGTTACGATAAGAAGAATAACTAGAAAACCTCCCTAATGGGTAGGGGTGCATTGGGGGAGGTCTATGTCCAGCAGTGGACTATCACATTAATAACATTATCGTTTAGATTGCTGTAACTCATAAGATAAACGCCTAACGTATGGATTTGTGAATAGAATTCCATATAAAACTGGAGTCGTTAGGAACAACTAAAATAAACACTATTATGTAAAAGTAAGGACAGTTTTGTGTCTCGTTGCAGCACATTAAATTTAGAGCATATTATTAGATATAATTGAAATCACAAAGAAAATCGTAACCTTCTGTCAAATTAACACATCAAAAAGTTATTTAAACTCCATTGGCTATTTTTAAAGGTAATAAAGCGATTCGTCAATAAACAGACATCGTGGCATACGGGTGGTCGTACACTAAACATTGTTCAATTTGTTGACACGTACTATCCGCTCGTGGTGGTAAGAACGGGGATAGTAAGAATCGAAGAAGTTAAATAAACCTGTCTTAATTATTACGCCTATGGTGGCCTGGTAGCTGTGACGTCAGCTTACCTTAATTCGGCATTGGGTAAATTTCTGTTTCCAGTATGTGTGGATTAATATTTTCATAAAATAATTTAGTCCAAAAGTAAGTAAAGCTTGTAACTCACTTTTTTGTCAATAAATACATGTAATATAAATATAATAATATATACAGGCATATGAGAATACTATGTTAATCGAATTCTTTTACCAAATTCGCGTATTAGAAATCATTGTACAGTGCCAGATTGCAGGACTTTGCGTCATCTTGATGTGTGCTTTATATATGGCGCTGTAAAAATAGGAACGTTCAGTTTTATTACAAATACAGTTTTATTGACAATACAATTATGAAACAACTACTTTTAAAATTTAAGCATATGTTTCTGATCAAGTTGACCATAACGAAAATTTAAATAAATTTAATTTAAAGCAGATATTGTTTACCGGCATACTATGAGAGAGTACACATATGTGTATATTATGCTTCAACCATATTTACTATACTACTAAATCAATTTTGTCTAAAATTTTATCAAAACTTTATGTTAGCAGTAGAGTGAAAGTTATTAAGAATTCAGCGTCTCAGATATAAATACTAGAACGCCTAAAATACAACAGTTGGAAAAATAACAATTACATTATGTTCTGTCTTCACCTTATATTTTTATATAGGTCGAAACACGTTGTCAAATTAAAATGGAACGTACATTATTTCAGTGTTTTCATTACATTATTGCGAATAGATGTTTCGAGCGTTTCACACAATAGGATAATTGAAACCAGTTCCAAGAATTATTAACTCAGCATTTATATTCCGAGAACAATCCAAAAAATCATCAGCCATCAAGATAATTTTCTCGACAAGCAATCTCACACAGAACGAGTCAAATTTCCTCAAATGTATAAAGAGACATTCCACGTGAAACACTAAAAATACTCCTTTTTGTGGACTGAATTATGTACGGGTCTAGTGCCAGATCCATTTGGGTTCCGCAGACCAATTTGTAATGACCACAAAACAGTGGAGAGCTAATTTATCTTTAGTACACAAAACACAATAGTCACGGAAGACATTAAATCCATTTGTTCCATTGAACACCTTATGTTGCTTTGGTTTGAGAATAGCTTAGATAAATAGCTTTGACACGAGGCAAGAATAATATTTCTGCAATTCTTTAAAATAGACTGTTGCACCATTATTATCATGCATTGATATATACAAATAAAATGCGTAAGGATTCTGGCAAAATAAAACAGAATTTAAGTTTTTTACCGATTTACTGCTAGAACTATTAATCCAAATTTAATTTGCATGTAAAGATATATACTGTATCACCATCGTGTTTTTAAAGAATTTGTTCTATTATAATTATGTCTCATAATTATATTTGCAATTATAGCCTAGTTTTAGTACTCTTCTGAGTGTTATTGAGTAAACAATTTTAAGGATCATGGTGACTGAAAAACTCTTGCTTTAACGTTCAAGTCAAGTCCTATATCTAGATTACCGACGTCGTTGTAAGATGAAATATCTGATTTTTAATAGTAAAGAATTTTTAGTGGATATTATGATCCAATGAGGTTATTAATTATAGCTACAACTTTTACAACTTGGGAAACTTCATATTTTAATCGAAGTAAAAATAAAACGCTTTTCACGTAAACACGCATGAGAACCGTTTCCGGTTATCGAAACAAGCCATAAAAGAAAGGGTACATCCGTTACTAATCAAAAAACGTCCATACCCATGCGTTTAATTAAACCAAACCCGAAATAATCTCGAATACGGATCATCAATTTTTAGCGGTCGATTAAACTGTAGTCAGTCCGAGGTATCCCCAAATTAGACAAAGGCGGTATTAATACGGAAGCCATTAAATTGAGATAAGCGCCACAGCAGATTGGGTGGCGCCCTACGGGTGGTATTAGCCCGTAAGTCCTGATAACTAAGAGCTGGGGGTTTGCGGTCAAAGAGTAAGTGGTGGGCTAAACAACAATTAACAGTTTTAATACCTTCACATATGTTGTACACAAAGTTTATAGTTTCATATTAAGTTATTCATTTTAGTATATTGTACGTACTAAAAAACTATGAATATTAAAAAAGGAAGTCTTTTATTCATTCCTCTGTCAGCTTCGTCTATTGTCTAATTGAAATAACAAAGGTTTTAAAAGCTATTGTAAGGAATAAATTGACATGATTTTGCTATATAAAGATTGTTGTTGTACATTATTTGATACGGGGTTACATCGTAAGTCACGTTATTGTGTAAAAAAATACATTGCAAAATAACAAAATTGCTGCAACGAATAAAACAATAGACTCCATTGATACTTTTACAATTCGCAGATTCGGATTAGATTCTTGAGTAGTTTCAAAATTTTGTCTTATCCTTGGACAGCGAACAATTAAAAGCATATATTGCAACACAAGCTAGCATTTCACTATATCTTTTCCACAAATTATTCAATAAGTACTACTTCTTTGCGGCTCAGAACATACATTAAAAAAGTTTTATTTAAATAAGAGTTTAAACTTAGACAAATTAAAAAGTACAACATCACACGATGTTTTTAAAACTTATAGTAACTCAAATTAGTTCTACTAAAACCTAGACCCTAGTTCTACTAAACCCAGTTACATTAACTATTAGGCATTAACTGATTGTGTCTCATCTCTACCGCGGCCTGCTCTTTGCCCGCAGTATCGCAAGCGGGGTGGCTGTGTCTCTAGTAATTGGAACGCCGCCGGCCAGCCGGTCCGCCGTTCGACAATCAAAACGACGTGATGCGAAATCCGATGCGACCGCGCTAGATTGCCACCGAGGTCATTATCATGGGGCATTTTGGGCCCCTTGTCAATGATCCACCACGTACGCTTAACGCGTTCAGGTAGCCAAGCTGTTCCACGACTAATGTGGTGTGTGCATCGATCATTGGAGTTTGAATAGGAAAACCATGTCAACGCTGTATGTTAGGTTTTTGTAATTTTGACTTTATGTTGCCTAAACAAGACGCAAAGTGTAATCACACTTTCCGTCTTGTTTAGGCATGGACTATTTTGAAAAAATGTACATGAACTACTTCATCTCATTTTGTTACTCTAAATTAAGTTATACTATAGATCTTTAGTCACTAGAAAAGCCAATAAAAATACTTAAGGCACTACCGTTATTGGTAACCGTAAGTTATTAAAAGGACAGAAATAAGGACACGCACAAGGCTCATAAAACAACAAATAGTTATTTAATAATTGTTACAATGTCAGATATAAAAAATACTTATTATGTTTTATGGTAGCTATTGGTCACAACTGCAAAGAACTTATTGTTGACTGATTAGTAAAAGGGCACAATAAAAACTGAAAATCTCTTGCTTAAATAGGTACTGCTTACTGTTACTTACTACTAACATATTTTTTTAATGGCTAACACTAATAATAAAATACACAAGATATATTGTGAGACAATTTAATTTTAATTTAAAAAGTTAATCATAGCATTAAACTTCATAATAGAATGAATTAAATAAAAACTCTTCACAGGTTATCTTCGACGAAATGGTGCGGCTCGTAATTCAATCTTACTTCGATAGATAAGTAAGCAAGTAAATTATAAGGTAGAAATATTCCTAGGAATGACTTTTTATCTCAATATTCATATTATTTTCTGCGAAAACGTAAGGTTTTACTGATCTATTTTAAACAACATGAAGTTTTAAATTAACTTAATTACAAAATTACTATTAAAAAGTGAACGTTTATCAATTAATTGTTATTTGCTTCAATGAATTCTATTATCAAATGTATTATTTGTACATTTTTGTTTTCTTTAGCTACTTGCTGCAAGCATAAGGGGGTGATTTAAATGATAATAAAATATGTCCCTATATTCTAGTATTATAGGTCTTTTTCCCTCCTAGGTGCTAAAATTGTCGGTAAACTTAAATTAAAAGAGAGCAGGGTTCAACCCCATAAGCAAATCATTTCGCCGTGTCGTTGACCTCTACGCAGCTAGTACAGACTTGCAAACGCTTAGAAAGGATCAAATAAAATAAAAATAAATCGAATAGCTTAAAAACAATAGAAATTGATAAGTAAAGTATTACTGTACCTCATAAACAAATTAACAGACAAAACAAAAAATAAAAGACAAGTTCTATTTTTTGTGCCAATTAATAAAGTATAACATCTTGTGGATAAAGCTAAAGAGAAATACATTTCATTAGAAATGCATGTTATATATATTTCATTCTACTAAGAATACTAATAGGCTATTCATATCAATTTGTTGTGCAACTTTTATTTATACCGTCTTTACAAAGTAAATTAAATGGCATGCTTTGTTCATATGTTGGCATTGATTATTCTCTTCGGTTTCTCCATTATGTTGCAATAATTTCGAATATCATGTAATGAAAATCTGTGCTAAATGTTATAGAAAAGTAAATATTTCAACAAGTGTACCACGTTCTGATACAATGGTTATATATTTTAAAGGAGAATTGTTTGCTCGATATTAAATTTATAATGTTTAATTAAAACTTTCTTATTTACTTTAGGGTCAATCACTAAGTTTTAAAAATTAAAATGCCCTTAAGTTTAAATTTTCCTGAAGGTTTTCCTTAAATATTTACTACTTCATTTTAATTCGGCAGTATAACGTAACAGAGTATACTATATCATTGTTAGTATAATATATTATGTATAGCATATTGTATAATAAATATAAAATAAGAAACAAAATATATTTCGCCTCCGACACGAATTAGATTTTTGGTTCGAAACTTGACGCGTGGAATGCGAGAGAAATTTTAAACAAGTCTCATTTGAAACGATATCACGTCCATACTCGTATCAAAGGAACGATATAATACCCACAGTTTCCTGCGCTCGGGGGGAACGACAGAGGAATTGGCGAGTCAAAGGCATTGTTTCCAATAGGGGTATGGTCGGGGGCAATTTTATTGGGCACAAAGTGGGGATAATTCTCGGGTCGAAAGCAATCAGCCGCGGACACTGGACGGAAGTCGGACGCGACGGGGCCGAATGCAAAGTAATTTTTTGCGTGAAACGCGGGTCACTTTCAAAGGGTACGGCTGTAAGGGAGGAACGGGAAGTCCCTTTTCGATTACGAACCTAAAGGGTGCCGCAATTAAGTCGGATTATTCTGTTTACGAACTCTTAGAAGGAAATTATTACCGCGAAACGAACCTTTCCTTTATCACCGTTTCGGGGAAAATGTTATTTTCTTAAAATGTCAGTAGGAAGTTTTGATGATAATGTAAGGAAAAATGGTACGCTACTGTTTTGGAAAGCTAATTAGTGAGATTGTTCTTAGTAATGCTTTGGAGAAATATTCAAGCCAATAATTGTTTATTTATAATTGACTTCTTTAGTTTATACTTTTGAATAACGTTTTACATTAAATCCGCTAATATTGTTTTTACAGACGCTTGTGTAGTTGCCATTTCTCGTTCTTCTTTTGCTTAATAAAACGTTTTTGTATCCAATAGAGAGGGCTGATAAATCAATATGTGTATTTGTATTATAATTTGTATAACAAGAAAGTGGTTTATATTACACTTACAGAACAGTATATGCTCGCTTCAAAATATTTTTTTTTATAGATACTACTATTAAAAGAGCGTTACTTAGAAGTTTTAATTAAACCACATTATGAAATTTCGATATGTTTCACATTACAAAGTATACTACACCCAAAAAGGAAAAGAATCCTTACACTAATGCAACGGACTTTATACTAGTTTTAACTGTGTTTTATTGTATGTCTGGCGAATGGTTCTAGATAAGCACATAAAAATTTTAATGGTTTTCGGATATTATTATTGCCTGTATGATGACTTTGTTACACGTAGTAAAATTACTTTATTATAGATTAAAGAATGTGGACATTGTTTGTTATTTTAGATTTAAGAAGACTCATAAAATATATTCATAGAAGTATTGGTGAATAATATTTTTTTGTAAGTAAAAGGGAGAAATTTTGTACGTAAAATAGGTTTTATGTTATTAATTATATAAGGTAGTCGAGATCCTTGTGATATCATAATTCATATAAAAGTCAAAAATTTACTTTATCAAAAAAACGTTAGCAACATAAATAAGCACATCGGCAATAAATAACATTGTCCACTTTATTATTATACATTAATAATTAAGGACAATAATATAAAAAAAATAGTAATAGCGGCAGCACTAAAGTAAATAAATAAAACATGGTCTGGTTTTAAAATAACTCTAAAGACAACAGCGCACTGAAAGTTACAGTCGTTGCTTAGTTTGCCGTATGCTAATTTATATTTATTTAAAAGCGTAATGTCGCCGTTGTAACGGTGCCTTGAAATAAGAAAGAAACGTTTGATTTATTCCACTATTACACTAAGAGGCGACCACTGAATAAATTCAGTGCTTAAAGTCCGACCGCATTTGACTTGACTCTGTTTTGAATTCTACGTCTTTGCTTCCTATTCTAAAGTCGTCTGTGCAAAGTTTTATATCTTATGCGATTCCTTTCGCCCATTTAATTTTATACTCTAACTATCTGCAATAAGATCGGATTCACCTTGGATGCTTCGGTATATATACATGCTTTTTGCAGCACTAATTCTTTGTTGCTCCAATTTTTATACTGCTGTAACATTAGTCCCAGTTGGTAGTAAACGAAACTTTAATGTACCGACAAGAGGGTGTTATTTTATTTAGTCTTCTGGTGATTTTGTAGCTTTCTCTTCGATCGCCCTTTGCATCCAGCGTTGGTCCCTGGAGGCATGATCCCGAATTCCCCCATTTGTCTTTCTCGTCACGTCTTGACCATCCCTCGTATGTACTGCGGCATATACGAAATTTTTCGTGAAGACCGCACATCTATCTGTGGCTCTATTTAAGAATGTCAGATATTATATTCAATTTCGAGAACGCTCTGAACTTACCTATGGTCACATTTGTTGGTGTTCGTGTTCCCGATTTTGATAGTTCGTTTGAATTTATTGCTGGTACAACGTTGTAGTAATGAATTTGATTCTATCTTCTTAAAGTAAGATCATTTAATACTTATTATATTCTATGTTAAAATTTATTACTAATAAATTGTTAGATTACAGTTTTTATGAAACAAAATTGCTTTAGATTTTTTTACTGTAACTACTCGAGATAGACTATTTAATTAGTTAATATCCTGATTTCTAATAATTTAACCGGTTTACGTACTGCTTAAATGGATTATAGGTTACTCGATTTCACAGAACGAAACTTGACTATTAAACGAATTTCAGGTTCTAGGAATTAGCCGTAGAAAGGAAATCTTTACATAAGCTTATTTATTATGTTCATATACGTTTCTATAGTAATATTATAATTTTTACATATTTTAATAATAAAACTTAGTAAGTACAGAGAATATATGTATTTATCTTTGTTCTATTTAATTTTGGTGCATCTACCAAATTTTCTATGTACCAAGGCTGACGGGTAGTTAATGCCTCCTGGCATTAAGTCCGCCATTGCACTTACTTGTGCTAAAGCTTTAATAAATAAATAATAATATTGTAATTTTTATATCATTTGTAAGTTTATCTAAACCACCTTAAAGCTACCTGGTAGATTAAGCTACCTCAGGCCTTAAGATATATATTAGTGTTTCAAGGCAAAACGTTTAAATAAGTTATTCACAAGTCCACAATTTGTACAAATCGCTTATGCTAGGAAATAAGACCTTAAAGTTCATTTAATTGTAATAGAAATTATATAATACAAATCTACAAAGCTGACTGGCGTAGCGCTTAATCAGTCTGTATTAAAAGATTCTAATGTAATTAATTTCGTCAAAGTTTTTATTTAATAAGTATGTTACGGCACCAGCTCTAAAAGACGTTTTTTTTTCTTAAAGGTCACGAATAATTGTATATACAGAAAAAAATCGATAGCAAACAACTTAATCTTATCCCCCTCAATGTTTTGTGAAAACAAACCGAAGAGTCACATCGAGGGAAAATAGAACAATAAAGGAGGGCTAAATTAGGGAATCCGCTGCGAATATCTTTTTGATGAAAAGTAGGCCCGAATTATGGTTGGTCGTGATTTGAATTTATTGCCCTAAGGCTAATTTCATTTCGGCGGGATCTAGATGCGGATCAAAAAGTCGTCTCCCTATTACACAGACAATATTGTAAGTGATGATCTTCTGTACAACCAAGTTTTTAAACAAATACAGTCAGAAGTTTTATTTGAGTTATATTTCTACTTGTACTTCTCTCTTTTGTCTTACGATTATAAAAAGATTTTTTTTAAATTTTCAACATGCTTATTCGTAAACTCTTAACACTGGGTATTATTGTTAAGCCAATGTCATAGTATTGTCGAGTAAAGCTTTATAAAAGCTTATTTTAGACCTTTTTAACAACGAAGAATAACAAGTTTTAGTATTATTAATATGCTAACAACATGGCATTTACTTCATCTCTACGTTGATGTGATGGTATCATTGTTATGTAATATTATTAGTCTAGTTCTTTGCCCTAATGGTTTGTTCTGCGCGTATGATTTTTGGCTAAAATTTATTAAATATATTCTTATTTTTTTTCTTATAGTGTCACTTTAACTGAATTTTCATTTCTCTGCTCTATTTATTCGTAATTAATATTTTAACAATATTTTGTTTATATCGACACTAATGCACTTCAACACCGTGCATAGCTTAGCTTAAGCAAAATACAAACATAATACAACAAATTTAGCTCGAATCAGTCAAATAAATGTACAAACAATAGTATACAGATACATCAGTGTACAGCGTTTATAAGAATTCGGTCACAATAATTTTTCTCAAGACCGGGGAGCATTAATATAATGAGCACTGTGTATTCATGACAGTTGCGTAGAATTGTTATAGCAGATTCCGAATGAAACGACGCACCTTTCCCACTCGGGACTGTACAGGAGCAATTTACGTCCACGAATAAGCGACGCTTAATAATAAAAAAGCGGGGAAAGACTTAACTCGGGGCGACCAATGTTTATGAGTAAAGAACAAGGAAGGCATCCAATATGCATAACGGTACTAACAAATACGACAGTCGAGGGAATGTTTTGCAACCTATACCTGAGCTAAAGTGAAGATAGAATTGATGACGTCAATGTAACCCATAGCAACAAAGTGTCGTCATATTTCTAGTGTTCCTGTTAATGAATTGTCACGAAAATATTAATTACTGCAACTATGAATAAAAATATCGTCATAAGACGACGCCATAACCTTTCTATAGTTAAATCAAGAGAGAACACAACATGTATAGATCAGCTGCCTCCGTAGCTTAGTAGCTTGCACTTTAGAAACCGGTGAATCCTGCGGGGACTTCACCGATTTTCATGGTTGTTTCCTAGTTGGCTATGCAATGCGGGCTTATAACTAGATTGTCTGTAAAGTATGCGTCGGATGGGCATGTAAATAGTTGGTCCTGCACCTGATCTCTCTCCTGTCATGTCGGTTATCCGTCCCGTTGGACTATTAGACTTAATGAAGAGGAGCACCTGTGTCTGCGCGTATGCTTGTGCACTGTAATATCTCCGAGGCAGGTGGTTTTTTATTGCAAACGCAGGCAGACGAGCAGTCACCACTTTCCATCAGGTGGGCCACCTGATGGAAAGTGTCACGAACCCATAGAACATTGGCAATACTGGTATCACCAACGCGCTGCTACCGTGAGACATAAGATGTTATGTCTCGTTTACCCAGTAATTACGCTGGCTACGGTGCCCTTCAAACCGGAACGCAGTAGTGTTTTCACACTACTGCTTTGCAGTAGAAATAGGCACCGCGCTGGTAACCACCAGACGGTCCCATGTAAAAAGGGGACCTACCACCGGTGAACGGTGTGGTTGTTCTCTAATATAGATCGGCCACCATAATCGGGATCGACAAGGAGGGCATTATTATTATTTATATACATTGGTTATAGTGCCTAGTTTAAAACTGCTCATAGTTTAAAAGGAATATTTTGTACTTGACCTAATTTTGACAAAACAGCGTTTATTATTGTATTAGATTTATACGTTATTTTAAAACTTTATATACTGACGATTGATGCTATGATGAGAGCGAAATATTAATATTGTGAACACGTAGGCTGTATTATGGGACAACGATTTACCGATAACAATAGCATTATTTTGGGATCAAATAAGTAATGGCCAGGAAACGGCAACTTGAGATCGAATACGAAAATTTTGCAATACGTATTTTTTAACATAAGAAGTCGTTTCATAAATATGTTTATAAAAAGCGTAAGCTTTCTCATTCATCTTTCTAATAGTTCTTTGTGTTATTCTAGTCCTAACTGGACTAGATCATATTTTTCGATTCATTGATAGATTTGACTTTAATAAATACTTATCCTTGGTATCCTTTTTACAGGGGACCGTCTGAAGCGGTATCATCGCGCTGCTTATTTCTGCCGTAAATCAGTAGAGTGGAAACACTGTTCTATGAGTTCCGGTTTGAGGAGCACCGTAGCAAGCGTATTTATTGGGTAAACATATCATCCAATGTCTCACGGCAAGCAGCACGTTGGTGACACTACTGGTATTGCTAATGTCTATGTGCGTCGGTGACCACTTTCCATCAGGTGACCCGACTGTTCGTCTGTTTGAAAAAATATAAAGCTTGTAAGGTCATTTCATTACCATTTCTTGGACACCTTCTTCTTTCTAGTTTTTGTGTCATATACTATACGTGAAGATTCCACTCCATCCAGCATTAACTCGGTAAAAAGTCTTTACGCAGGGCGAGTGGCTTAGATACTAATATGACCACCACAACTAAAGGGTGAATTACTTCAATGGATGGATGAATTGTCAGTCAATTACAAGGCACTGATGCCAAAGATAGTTTTGATAATATGAACCGACTTTCTACCATGCATGAATCAATTTTATTTTAAAGCGATTGGGTGATCAGATCGAATTGTATTGAGTATCGAGAAATCGTACGCCAAAGGAACTTTTGTGTTATTGTTTCCTAGTTGGTTAAAGAAATACGGTTTAAAAACTTAGTTATTTGACTGTCTTAAAAGTCAGATGAGCAACATTGTATTCGTATAGGAGGAGGCGTTACTGTGGCTACAACCATATTTAAAGACATATAACAAACATTCTTAAGGACTGTCCCTTTATGCTTTAAAGGCCGATAGCCATACTAGGAAGTACTCTAAACTCAGTTTGTAAAGCGAACATCAATTCCATGGCGTGATGAAGGTATCATGTGCCTTTAATACATATAATGTAACGGTAAAAAACAAGGTTTTATTTAATTATACAGCGTATTGAATGTTTACCCACCGCCCATTACACATTTCTCCACACGGTACACGACCAAATACGGATCCTTACAATTGTTTCGCGTCTCCACGCGCCGCCTTGACAGGCGAAGAGCAATTTACGAGCGCGCTCACCGGGGACGATAAAGCGACTTTTGTCACAGGCCGGCACCGGTAACACTCTTTCGTTTTACGACGAAATAAATTTCCGAACACTATTATGATTCAAATCGGTGCCGGGCACCGCGAGAGGCGGACGCCGTTTTTATTGGACGCCACGTTTATTTACAAAATAACCCGTCTTATGGCGTTCGTGTCTTGATGGACAAAAAAAATGTTTAGGGTTGTATGACCAGCGCCGCTTGCGTCATCTAAATATAGATTCTCTGTTTTTTTGTGTGACATGTTTTTTTATGTATTTGTAATGATAAGCCGCTTCTAGTGTGATGCTCTATAGCCTAGAAGTCGGTCAAATCAGTAAGGGTAGAAAGATACCACAGGGGTTATTAAAATGCAACCTGCGAATGTGAATTTCGTTATCATTAGCCAGTGACGTCAAAGATATTGTCAAAAATCAGGACGGTGGTTGCCGTTAGTTTGCGAAGAGCAAAGTGTGAATGTAGACGTCCTCTTTCTTTTAACTTTAACGCAATATTTCCAGTTAAAGCGTTATGTTTTATTGTATTATATCTTCCTCATATATGAGGGAAATTTAGATTTCGATGACTTTTTCAAACAACGTTGCCTATAGAAACGATATGCTGGCAATGTTAAATTATATGTTAGTACTGCGTATTTTGGTGAAATTCCGTTAGGCTGCCAATTATATGTTGCAAAATTAAGAACGTTTTTTATATCTTCAAAACTGATTTTACGAATCTAACTATTCATTATTTAAAATACGCTGTCAATCTGATCTTTTTAAATCATAAGTGATCACAAGACTTAAAAAGATGTTTTTTCGCATTATAAAAAATATCTTTTTATTTTTGATCTCTTCTGAAATTAAGAACCGAATGAAATGTTAATTCAGCCCTCCCTTAAGCGAAAGGCTTTCGAGCACTTTGCGTCAAAGCGGTCTGTATCGACTTGGGGTAGAGCAAACATCGACACTATAGGTCGGGTTAAGTGCGAGCTGAAGTGTCTAGTCTGCGAAAGACCAGAGCACTTGAGGAATACAGGTGAGCTTGGATCAAAGGCCGCCATTGACCTCTTTGCGGTTGGGACTTAACGTTTACAGCCTCTAACATAATTCGTTTAGAACTTTCTCGATCGTTTCACTTTGAACGTTTCACGCCTCACTGAGTAATATCCAGTAATGTAACAAGGTTACATTTCAGTCGGAATTTTGACTTCTAGTTTCAATTACATAAAACTTTTTCGCATGGAATTGATTTTTTCTCTCGATTGAGTTTGAATGAAGATTCAATGGTATGTTTGTATTTTTTTATATGGATGGTTTATATAGATTAACTTTATAGTAATGACAGCTAGAATCTACAAAGCTCTTAAACTCAATTTAACTCACCAGTATCGCTAGTCGCCAAAAGACTTAACTGAAGTGTCTGTAAATATTTTTCAAAATACAGAGGATAGATTTTCTACTCTAGAAATACTGCGCTTTAGAAATGAATTGTGTATATAAATGTTTTCATGCACGTGTACCATAACCTACAAAGTTTTTGATGCATGTGCATAAAATGTCTAAACAACAAAACGTAGTTTTTTGTGTTAAGATATATTTTTTTGTATTTAAAAATTTGTTAATATGAACATATCATATGTACGACGCCGCTATATTGGTTACTTTGCTATCATCGTTTCCAAGTCTAGTTTGGATAAACTACAGGTTTATCCTAAAATTCTCTGCAGGATCACTTGACAATACTGAACATATCAAATCCACTTATTTACGGATTTTCGCGTTACTTAAATATATTTATTCCCGACGTTTCGGATTCTTTTCAGCATCCATGATCACGGGCAGACTAAGTTGGTATATGTCTGTATCTCTCAAGAGATATCCGAAACGTCGGGAATAAATATATTTAAATAACCGAAGAATCCGTAAAATAATGGTTGATATTATAATCGTGTAAATAAAGAAATAATTAAATACTGAACATATTAGTGTCTGTACATTGCTTACCGTGTAACGGTACATTACTGATACTTACCTGCACGAAACATTAATTTTAAAATGTCTTTATCTATACGAAAGTATGGACTTTCAGTGCCGTTTAATCATATATGGGCATCACAAAGAAAAGTGTCTGAAATTTTTCTTTTTAACATCAGATATTTATAGCTCGTAAAGTGTTTCGTTTGACTTCGGTATATGGTAATCCGTGTGTTTAACGTATAAATCAAGGTGATTTGTATTTTAGTGCTTTACGTCCCTGGTCGCGCATAAATTGAGGCGTCCAAGGATATTATGCGCCTTTGGCGTCCACGTATTGGAAATGCAGTTGGAATGGCTTGCGACGTAAGAGATATTGTTATTGCTTACCCGTGTTACTCTTGTTTTGTGTATTATTTGGGATATAATAAAATATATGACTATTACTTTGGACATCAGATTATCTTTTGCCTTCGTTTTGAGCATGAATTTTCAAGCATTTATTGGCTTTTTATCAGAAGGTATAGAGTACATTGAACAGTATTAGTTTCGAATTTTACACCGGTATAATGAAATTGACAAAAATAGTTGAAAGTGAATTTTCATTTGTTAGAAAATATATTTTGATCAAACTTGTATTAAACCAATATACATTCAAATGTCGTTTGGGCTGAATAGAGAATTTTATATCGGAATAAGATCCGTCCGATCTGATACGGACTTATCCGTGGCATCAAATAAAAATACTTTAGATAAAAAAATTGGTCATTTAGTGAAGCAATACGTGTTATTTGTAGAATTTCAAAGGCCATAAAATAGATCATGTGACATAGTAATAAGCATTAATAGAGTAATAAAGATATGGACTGCCCTTGATAGTTTGTTGTGCGGTGTATCATGTGAGGCAGGAAATTATTTTATAAACAACTCGGTCGGGTGATTTGTCTATATCGGGGACCACTTTAGACCCAGAATTTAAATAAACATTGTAACCAACGGCGACGAAGTCACATTATACATCTGGAGGTCTTATTGATGTACCAACATGTCAATCAGTGATGATAATCGACAAATAATGTAGAATGCTGTTCCGTTACAAGGGCTCATTTGTCTATATCAGTTCTGAGTCTATTTTCACTAAACTATGATGTACTGTACGCATATGTTATCATAACCAATACCTTATCTAAAGCCTCCACGCTATCACAGTATGGGACAGTGTCGATAATGTTAAATTTTTATTATCTGATTTAGAAATTTTACTGCCCAAATCGATGGCTGGCCCTTGTATTCCCCAGATGTGGGCGTCGGATACATCGTGACACGTGGCATTTACTATCTTTTGGCTTACGGAAAGAATTTGATGTGATTAATGATTAATTAACTACCTGCGTCGATGTTTGATGACCGCGGCCGTTTTAAGACATGTTTTGTATAATTATTATTGGTACGTTACTTTCACTACAACGTTTTATTAGTTTGACGTGTATTAAGACACGTTACGGCACTCACAATAATGGTTTTACTAATTTGAAATACAAGGCGGTTTAATTTTTTTTTTCGTATACGATCGTTTGCCTGCCTTTATAACCTGGTAAGGGCGTGTGCTTTAGAAATCGGAGGTCGTGGGTTCGTATCCTGCGGGGACTCAACGAATTTTTATTGTTGTTTACTAGTTAGTAGGGCAATTTGGGCAGATCGCCGAATTGTCTGAAAAGTAAGATGATATTTGCGTCGGATGGCCAGGTAAATAGTCGGTCCACTCACCAACCCGCATTGGACCAGCGTGATGATGATACGGACCAAAAAAACCCGTAATGGGGAAGGCGTGCATTAGAGATGTCAGGCAGTGGACTAACGCAGGCTGATGAACATGATGATAAGATCGTTTTATCCTTTTTTTTAAATTTTTTATTATAATATATTGCTTTTATGTGTTACCTAGTAATTAAATTAGTTACCCTTTAATGCATTACACGGGAATAGGCACCGCATTTTCTAAATAAGCTTATATATACTGTAAGTCGCATAAATTCTCTATTTTACTAATATTTTTGATTACATCATCATTCCCTTTTAAAATTTCAATATTTACCCTCCACGAGCTCCATCGTTACTTGAAAGGAAAAGAAGTTTTTTTCCCAAAAGCTTCGTCAATCTTAAATTAGACATTTCTGTGCAAGCAGAATAATTCGCGTGTTGCCAACGAGCTGATATAATTACATCACAGTACGCTTTTTACTTAATTATTGCGTCGTTTTACTGGGCAGGTGCAGTTTAGGTTTCGAGCGTTCCCTGGTAATGAGATAAGCATGCCTTGGTGTACAAAACTTTGCATTCCCTCTACTTCGGCCCTTTACGATTGGCACAAAAAGCAAATTGGCTTGATTACCCCTTCCCAAAATATAAGCATGCATATCGCGGACTTAAACAAAAGATATACGTCGAAAAAGTTAATAAAGAAAATGAATAAATATTCTAGCGACAGGCTAATCAGTTATCGTTTTTATGTTTTATTAGATTGTCATATTGTTTAAGATAATGCGATTGTATTAACTTGCCATTAAACATGTTTTATTTCTTATGACTTGTATGCTCGGACAACAATCTAAACGTTATTATGGTAGTTTTATTTATAGTAATTTTAATGCGTTCAGTTTTACAGTTACACATGTCTGGAAATAATGTTTCTTCTTATTTTATAGCACAATTTTATTGTTCTACAATGCATTTGTAGCATGTAGTAGCCATTTTGTAATGGATATTTTACGGCGTTATAAACGGATATAATGTAAGGAATAAGGATAAATTTTCAAATCAGACCAATGTTATAAGCATATCGGTGATGCAAAATGTGTGTGTATATAAGATAAATTAAAATTAATACAAGATTTTTTTACAATAATTGTAAAATATGCGATAATTCAAATGTATGTTCTTAAAATACAAATGTTCCGCGTTAACATATTGAGTTTTTTATTATAACGATTAAGCTTTTGTGTGAAATATATTAATCTATTGAATATTTATTTAAATTGTTACAATATTGTTGAAATAATTTGAAAGACGCTAAAATGTATCATAATCATGTAGTTTTCATCAACAAATTAAGGTAAGAGCATTTATTGTAAAGGTAATTAAAACAGCAACATACTACAAATCAAATGACACATAAGAGATTCATCAAAACATCGAAAGAAACTTCAATTCCTTTTATTATATTCATTATTTTAATACAGATGACGTCTGTTAATTAGCCATTCAATACAATAAAACTTTACATATACCTTTTCCCGCGTACCCGCTATCGAAGAATTCGGCCACACGTCACACCGCATCAAGCCTGACGCATCGACGCCGCGGTCCGTCGCGAAAATTAGGCCCGCCCCAAAAAAAAGTTCGGTGGCAATCCACGGACCGACTACCGGAACCGTTTGATTGATGAACACGCAGCGCCCGAAACGACGGGGACCATTTTGTTTTTACTGGCGGATTGCTATAGAAATTGGAAGATACATTGGCAGCTTTCGGCTTGCGAGTTTTTCTGGAAGTGATTTGCGTGACTATTTTGTCGTGCAGTTTCAAAATTAGGAATCTGAAATTAGGCATTAGAGCCACTTTTCTAAATATTGTAAACGCCTCTCAAGCACTCTAAACTAGACTCGATTGCACTCCATTAGAATTATCTAACGACTTTTGCCACGTCTATTATAATTTTGATAGTATCATCAAAATCCGTTCAGTGCTTTTGGCTTTATAGATATACTAGCAAACTTGAGCACTTACAACTTTTGTAGGCTTAAAGTGGTGTAAGTGTCCCACTGGTCGGAGGTCATAGTTTTTATTTCTCAATGGCTGGCCATTTTAAGCATAATATTTAAATTCAAGAGTTATTTTTATTAACTGTTTAACTTTAGGAAGTTGTGCTTCAATTAGCATGGTTGGGAAGTTGTTGCAATCTTTTGATTCTAAATGGGTTTTAACACAAGGAAGTTCACACATCATTAGCCTGTGATAGTCCACTGCTGGACACAGGCCTCCCCTAATACACCCCCATCCATTAGAGGACTTTTGGACCGTATCCCCAAGGAAATTAATGGGCTAAAATTTCGTCTTTGATAAAAAAATGGTATCCGTATTGCATTACCGCTCATAATTCGATCTCCGGTTTAAAAATCATTAAATTTGTATTTAATTAGTATTTTTTGAGATGACCTTTTTATTTTTAATAAACATGTGAAAAAAATTAGTATTTTATAAATTTTTTAGCTAAGCGTGAATTGACAAGGATTTTACTATGTACTAGATGAACATTACTGATTTTAATAGTTCATGTATTCGCGAATGGCCAGGATGAAAATGACAATAGTCATGGGCGAACTTAAAACGTAAAATAGACGAGAAACCATAATACATGGATCGCGTTTCTGGGTGTTATTCAGCCCACGCGTTCGTCTTTATTGGCCAGAATTGCTCTTAAACGATGCAAATGGGCGGTTTGTTATTGTATTCACAATATTTAAAGACGTGTATGGGGAGAACGCACAATAAATTGATAGATTTTAAATGGTCTAGCTTCAATTTCAACATAGAGCCTTATCGAATGGATTTGTGCTACGAAAATAGACGTTAACTATTGTAAATTTTGACAAAAACACATTATGGCAGAACTTTAATTAAAAGGATGTTGTTGTTGCTCGTAAAAAAACCGATAGTATTTGTACAAAAGGATTCAATATTGCTTTTTTAATATCACCAAATATGCAATTTATTCAATATTTAATACAATTCGGAGAACAGAGGGGTTATCAAAGAATATTGGTAACTGAACTTGAGCCTTTATTTCCATGAAATGGTTTTTAATATACAACTGAAAACTATACAAATTGGATCTTATCTTTGATTTATCTTATTTATTTGGACAGTTATAGGATACTAGAGCAAAATATAACTCTATATAAAACTTTATATTTTTATGATAACTGATATTTACTGATGTATTCATGATTCTGTGCAGAGTTGTCTTTTAGTAATAATACTACAAAGGGTTGTTAGATTATGCCTTAAGCATTGCGCCCGCTTGTGTGCATGTTTATATTATGTAAATGTTAAAATGAATAAATAATGTTATCGTCAAACAAATGTTTACAGCGTCAATATTATTAAATTTGCCAATATGAAATGAAGAATCCACAACGTAATATAGTAGCAAATATAAACATTTTAAATGGACAAAACACCTACCTTATTCGTACAGAACAATATATTTGTTACATACATACATATTCAAATTATACTTTTTCATCCTACACGTTTAAGCGAAATTGTTTTGATCGTTAGGTACAAATAACCATAAAATTGCCAAGCAACCGTATATAGGAAGCAACGAAGCGACCACTTTCCTTTATCCCCGAAAATATGTTTCTTCAACGGATTTTTATGTTTATCTTCCTACCTACGGAGGGAGAACATTGTACGGGGGAAAAATTCATTTCCCTCAATTCAAAATGTTTGCTTAACGCCCGGGAGATAAAAAGAGCATATTAAAATATATTAAGGGGCCCCGTCGCCGTGGAGACGTAAGCAAATGAAAAAGTATGTAATCCTAAAACTATTTGATGTTCTCGCACCGTTGTTTTGATGTTTGTTTATTAGTCGAAAGCACATTTGTAGGGGCTGATAGGTTTGGGGGAATATTGTGTACGTGTGTAGGTATTGGATTATTACTAACAGTATGCCATTTTCATTGTCCTTATATCAAAAATATTGTTTAAACTAATTTCTCACATTCAGTTTTTTTTATTAGTGTAAATGGGAAAATATATGGTTGCAGACTTTTGTGTTGAAACCAAAAATCCCGACTTGCATATTTAATTGTAATCAATGAAGATGATTCCGGCACATTAGTGTTTATAGCAGTATTGTTGGAGTTACAGCGTTATTCAAATATCGTACATCAAGTATATAAACGCTGTAGAATGGATAGTTTTGTATAAAGAAACAGATTTTTTCATAATAGCTAATAGAACTTATAAAAATTACAGTCTGGGTAGAATCTCTGAAAAGGGTCGAGGGTCCTTGATGCTAAAGTCAAGTTTCTGGTCTATTTATAGCCGCATTGACAGACTAGATAAGGTAGGTTATCCTAATCTATTACGACTGACGAAAGGTATAGTAGTAAATAAAAAGGTCTATCATGAAAAATAAAACTTAGACAGTTTCCGATGTTGACAAACACCATTGATTGTATCGTGGTATATCTAGTATGATGTTCAATACAAAAATTAAACTATATAAACCATCAAAGTATGGCAGCCTCGTACTGGCCATCGTAGTGTCGGATGACCCCCCACCAGATGGAGTGACGACCTGTGCAGATGTGCAGGAGGTCGGTGGATGCAGGTGGCACAGGATCGTACCTCTTAGCGACTTATGGGAGGCCTATGCTCAACAGTGGGCTTTGACGGCTGAAACGACGAAACGGCGACGAAACCATTAAAAATCTTGCACATCAGCAACCTGCAATTAAATTTGGTTGTTATTACGAGCATCAGTCATAAATATCCTAGCAATAGTCACGCCCACACGTTCAGTGTCGCATATAACGTTCAACAAAATATTTCACGGCAAAAAATCACTCAGCCCACTATTCGAAACGGGCGTATTCAATAATCCATTAAACAATAAAGCGTTACTTTTGACAGATGTCACACAACTCTGTCGCTGAATGACGAACGAGCTGACGTCACTGTAATACTATATCTGAAACAGTTCTGTATAAAATTTATAGCGCAAACATCCATTATCGTGTTTTCATGCGTCAAAAACATCCATTTTGACAGTTGTACAAATTGCAATTGATTTTTTCAATGAACTTAACAGTCTATACTAAAATTTAAATTGAGTTATAGTAGAGTTTTTGGTATAAATTTGAACGTTGAAGCGTTTTCGATAGATTTTGTACTTAATAGTCTATTGTTCTCTCATTACTTGCTTTTAATTTTTTTATGATATAGCCAAGCTACAATTAAAAAGCGTTTCAGAGGTTTAGTGATATTTACATTTTTTATTGATATAATAATTGAAAACATTTATTTTAATTTTATTGCCGAAGTATTATTTAAGTTTTTTAGTAATTACTGTGTTGCCAACTATTGAGATTTCTCTTGCAAAGGGTCAACCAAGTGAAAGTAAGACTTTGATTATTTTTAATTTCTTTTAATTATTCACACACGTTACACAGATTCGCTCATTTCATGGAACCTTAACTGAATCCAATCTTAGCTGAGTATTTACAATGTAAACACATTAACGGGACAAAAGCGGGCGCAATGAAAAGAAGATGGAATATGCAACAAACGTCCCGGGAAATTAAGAGCAATGCAAACTTCTGTATCTTTTATTCAGCATTCAGCAATTTAAATTTAGAGCATTCGTGTATTTACACAATCAGCTTTTCACATCGTGTGTTGTCTCTTATTAATATCACCTTTTTATAGCACTTAGTATAATTGATATAATTAAAAAAAAACTTATTAAATTATGATCACCTTAGCCAGCGTATTTACTGGGTAAACGAGACTTAACATACTATGTCTTACGGTTGACTGCGCTGGTACTACCACTGGTATTGCCAATGCCTATGGGTGTCGCGAACCACTTTACATTAGATGGCTCGACTCCTCGCCATCCTGCTTAGCCAATAAAAAAAACAATGTAGTATAATCAAGGCCAAAATATATAATTGTTTATTGCAGAAAGTTATATTCAATTTTTGTCTCGTAGATATAACTTGGCTGCATTGCTGCTTTGTTTTAAAATAATATTAATACCGCCACTCATTTATCATTAAATGTATTCATTATTTCATCCCTCAATTTGGTGATAAGAGACCTTTATAAATTCTTGTTTACAATGGAAAACTCTTCCGCTCCACGTTAATTTTAAAACTGGTGAAATGTATCAAATTCAGATAAGGGAATTGAGAGAGAACATGTTGTCCGACCATGCGAGTTTTCGGAAAGTAGCTCGGTTCGCCCCCACAATGTATTGTAAGCCGGACGGTTCAAAATTCAGAGCAACGCAGCTGACGCAGTGAGAGTTTCCTTTAAGAACGCTATTTCATAGTTGCGTTTAGAAAATGCGGGTAGTGATTTTAAAGTTTACGTTATGGATACTGCTGATAAACTGTTATAAACAGTTAGTTTATCGTTCAACTTGTTTGTAATAGCTTAGGTAGATGTGTTTATTAAAGTATTAAACAGTCGAAATTGATGGAATAGAGATCCGTTGCAGATCCATACAGAATTAATATTAATACAGATATTTCATATTTTCTGTAGTTCCTGGATATTGCGTTAAATCCAAGATGCAGAGTGTGGAGCACATATTTACAAATTATCTTTAAATTTTCTAACAACGGTTCTTCTCCAGACTTTCCTAAGTTCTATATTGGTGCGAAATAAAGCCTAAACCGAATAAATATTTTTTGTTACTTAGATTAAAAATTAAAAGTGATAAATTTATTTTATCTTTATAATTACCATTATACTTTATATCATTAATATTAAATGGTTTATTTGATATCAATAAAGTGACAAAGCCAGTGGCTCAAACCGAAATGGTTCGTCCCAAGCCTTGTAAGCTCGAGTTTTTAATGTGGTAAAAATTTACCCTATAATACTTAGTAGGCGTCTCCCAAGAGTCGAATGTTACCCTGCTAGATTTCGAAATAGTAAACGATACAATATATTCATTTTAGTTAAGTGTAATTTACAGTTTTAGCTATGTAAGTTGTAATTACATGCTGAGACTTGACATTTTCGTCCAAATTATCAAATGAATACATGGTTCTTATAGAATCTATCAATTTTAGTTTATTGTTTTCAAAGCGTAAGCTAACAAATTTTAAAGATAATATCGTTGATTTTTTTACACCAAGTATCCATGAATTCATTTAATTTTATCTATATAGATATTTTCAAATGTCTTTTCGTAGTTTTGCAAGATCAATATACAAAGAAGTTAAAACGGGAATGCCGGTTTATGGTTAAACTTGTGATGGCTCGCAGTTCCTCTTTAAAAACTCAGCACCCTTTAGGTCCATATTAGTCCTCTATATGTTACTGTAAATGGCAATCGGCGACAAGAAAGCTTGTTAGTATTATTTGCTGCTGCCTTTGACTACGTGCTCCCTTTAAGGTTTAGCATTAAAACATTTGTTAAGGTGAATATTTCGGCCCGTTAAGGCAACATCCAACTCCAGTTACTCCTTTGTGTAGTTCTTAAATTAGTATGCTCTTGGAATTTGTAAGCGAAGAAATAATAGTAGCTGTTCGTTCTTTGCGAAATTACTTTAAGTCAAACCTTTAAGCATATTTAGACATTAACTTATACATTTATAGGCACGGTTCTTAGACACAATGTATTGTAGAATAATTTTTTCAGAATTTAATCCATCATAAGTTAATTTTGCGTTAAATAATGTGTTTAGTTATATACTTTATTTTATACTGTCTTTAAAAATGTTTGCTACGTAGAACGTACCATATTGTAATGTTGAAGCGTTGGTTTGCTTAGGTGCAAATAAAATTCATTGTTTTGGTAATTCCAGTTCTTGCATTGTCGAAACAGTGAAAGTTATTTATTCGAAATCTATTTTAAAACTGTTATTATCAAACTGTTTAAAGTTGTGCAGAAGCAATTAACATGATGTTTCGGCTTCCGTAGATGCATACGCATTGATGTTCTATTTGTTTTTATTCTAAAGAATGCCTTTGGTTTTACTTTAATTATAATTAATTTTGATCTTTAGAATTAAATATAAAATAGTATATAATAATTCAATGAATAATAGTGATGAACTTGCTAAAAGGACAAATTTAACAAAATTTATCAAAATGCGAGTGTTTCAAAAGTGAATTTGTGGTGAGTTTAGATGTCTGCATAATTAAAGAGAATTTTATTGTACTATTTTTTAGTACTTATATTTCATAAAAAGTCACCTACATAATAATATATACCAATATAAGTAAAATAAATTAAGAATAAAAACAGTGACTTATAAACTAAGTTCGTTTACTAACAATACATAAATACTGTTCGGCATTGATATAACCATTAAAGTGCGTATATCCTTGTAATAATTTACTATTTTCCCTAATCGTCACTTAAAATTCCAAGTCAACTGCGATTACTTTTTTATAAGAGCACCCAAATAAAATTCGTTTTATATAATAGGTGCGTTTATGTAATAAATACATTTACTTAAGTAATATCGCGCAATGTCCTCCATTTGATGCGTCACGCAATGCGCAGTCACTTAAAATGTCGTAAAACTTCCGGAAAATCATATTTTTAGATATAAAATACGGATATTGGGAGCTGACTCCAAAAACATGGCAAAATGTCCGGTTAAGTAGAAAAGATAGGTAAAGGTTGAGGGGTGCATTTCTAGTCTTACTATGAGTATTATATCTATATAATAATATCGTTAAATTGCACTCTGATAGTTGTATAAATTGCAATTGATTTTTTTCAATTAGCTTAACAGTCTGTGCTAAAATTTCAATCGAGTATTAGTAGCGTTTCAGGTATCGATTTAAATGTTGAAGCGTTTTTGATGGATTTTGTATTTAATAGTCTATTGTTCTCACATTACTTGCTTTTCATTTTTTTATGTTATAGCCAAGTTACAATTATAAAGCGTTTTAGAGGTTTAGTGATTTACATTTTTTATTGATATAATAATTGCAAACAGTTTTTTAAATATTATTGCCGAAGTAATATTTAAGTCTTTTTAGTAATTACTGTGTTGCCAACTATTGAGATTTCTCTTGCGAAGGGTCAACAAAGTAGAAAGTAAGACTTTGATTATTTTTAATTTCTTTTGTTCTTTCTTTGGTTTTTTCTTTTTGAACCTTAACTGAATCCAATTCTAGCTGAGTATTTACAATGTAAACACATTAACGGGACAAAAGCGGGCGCAATGAAAAGAAGACGGAGTATGCAACAAACGTCCCGGGAAATTAAGAGCAATGCAAACTTCTCTATCTTTTATTCAGCATTCAGCAATTTAAATTTAGAGCATTCGTGTATTTACGCAATCAGATTTTCACATCGTTTGCTGTCTCTTATTAATATTACGTTATTAACAGCTCTTTGTATAGTTGATATAAAATTAAGAAAAACATTTATTTATTATTAATTTTGTATATTTAAGACAAGAATATGTATTTGTTTGTTCCTCGTAGATATAACCTCTATAATCATAAAATGTATTCACTATTTCATCCGCTTTAATTTGGTAATAAGAGACTAAAATAAATTCTTGTTTACAATGAAAAGCTCATACGCTCCAGGTTAACTTTAAAACGGTAAAATGTATCAAATATAGATAAGGGAATTGAGAGAGAACTTGTTTTCCGACATTATAAGTTTTGGGAAAGTTGCACGGTTCGCTCCGACAATGTATTGTAAGCCGGGCGGTTCAAATATCAGTGCACTGCGGTGGACGCAGTATGGGAGTTTTCTTTAAGAACGCTATTTCATAGTTGCCCCGTTTACAAAATGCGGGTAGTGATTTTAAAGTTAACGTTATGGATACTGCTCATAAACTGTTATAAACAGTTAGTTTATCGTTCAACTTGTTTGTAATAGCTTCGTTTGATGTGTTTATTAATGTATTAAACGTTTAAAGTTGATTGAGTACAATTTGGAATAAAATATAGGAATAGCATTGTGGGAATAATAGGTTTTAATACGTTTCTTAGATTTTCTATTGATTCCAAGGTATACTATATGCAAAACTGAACGCAATATGTTACGGGCGGTTAGTTTTGACAATTATAGATCCTCAGTAAATCATAAGCTGAATAATTCTTTTTAGGGTAAATTGTGTCTATGTTTTGACGTGTCTTTACTTCCACGAGACTGTTGTGTTTAAACTCAGTGTTTTTTTAATATTCGATTAGGTATTTTAAAATATAAAATTGTCGAAGTCAGTTGCTCAAACCAAAATTGTTTGTCCCAAGCTCAAGTTTTAAATATGGTACAACCGTAACATGGTAAAAATTTACCATACAATGCTTATCTAGTTTGCGTTTCCCAAGAGTCTAGTAGTAGATTAGCTAACAGCATTACAAGTAGTAAACGATACTTTATTATATTACTTCAGTTTCATTTATATTTTCAGCAACAGCTTTCATCGTTCTTAACTTGGTATGCTCTGGAATTTGTAATCAAAAAAAATAATAATGGATGATCGTTATTAGCAAAGTGACTGCATTCGTCATATGGTAGTGAACATTATTTCTAGACAAACCTTTTACCATATACTACATTTATAGGCACGATTCAGCGACATGAAGTATTGCAGAATAAATTTTCGGTCTTCTATTCATCGCAACTTTAATTGACGCTGAATAACTTGCTAAGTTTTGTATATTTCAACTTTATCCACATTTTAAAAAAAATGCTACACGAAATGTACCATTTTGAGCTGTTGAGGAGTAAGTTTGCTTATCTGCAAAACAAAACGTACACTCAATATCATTGAATAAAATTCATTGTTTGGGTAATTCCAGTGCCATTTTGGGAACAGTGAGAGTTCATTATCAGTAGTTTGTTTTAAAATCGAAATGTCGTTTTTATTAAACAGATTAAAGTTCTGCGGAAGCAAATAACGTGATGTTTCGGCTTACGTAGATGCCGACGCACACACTGATATTATGTTTGCTATTATTTTATAATACTCCTTTTGTGGCTTTAAGTACAATTCATTTTAATTTTTAAATATTTTCATCGAATAATAGAGCAAAACTTACTAGAAAGCATTCATTGCTCGGTAATAATAGTAATATGGCTAAAAATTTATCAAAATACTCGTATTTTAAATGTGAACTTTTGTGGAGTGTACATGCGGGCATGAACCCGACTAAACTACTCAAAGAAAGTTATATTCTGTATATAATAATAAGTAAATAGGCGTGGTTAAACAAAGTTAAATTTTAAATTTAAAAACGGTGACACTGAAAGCCATTCGTTAACTAAAAATACACGAAAACCGTTTGGTATTGAAATATTAATATGAAGTAGGACAATAACAATAGAACATTAATATAAAATAAAAACCCACTTATTATCCTTCTGTTTATTAATTATTTTCTCTAAGCGTCGCTTAAAGTTCGAAGACATCTGCGATCACTTTTCAATAAGATCACTCAAAAAAAATGCATTTAAAAAAATTGAGGAATACATTTGTTAATATCATATCATGCAAAACCCTCCATTCAAATTCGACATCTGACCGGCTGTCATTTCAATTCTCGTTAATATCCGTAAAATTATGCGCGACGTAAATTATTTAAACACATAAAAAACGGATATTGGGTGGATTGGCAGCTGATACTTAAAACTTAGGAAAATGGCTGCAAAGAAAGAAGAGATCGGTAAATGTTAAGGTTAATATTTATGTTCTGGCGTAATAATACAATTGTAATTCACAATACTTTGCAAATCAGCAAATTACAATTACTGTGGGTGGATATTAGGTAGTATCAATCATAAATAAACAAGGAGTACTCACGTCCACACGTTCAGTGTGCCATATTACGTCCAATGACACATTCCTGGACAAAAATCAGTCAGCCCACTGTTCGAAACGGGCGTATCAATAATCTATTAAACAATAAAGTGTTACATTTGACAGATGTCACACAACTCTGTCACTGAATAAAAAACGACCTGACACTAGATCTAAAAGGGTTCTATATAAAATTCATCGAACAAACATCCATATTTTTAATGTCATGCGTCAAAAACATCGAATCTGTCAGTTGTACAAATTGCAATTGGGTTTTTCAATTAACTTAACAGTCTAAACTAAAATTGAAATTGTGTTATAATAAGGTTTCAGGTGTCGATTTTGGACGTTGAAGCATTTCCAACGGATTTTGTATATGATAGTTTATTGTTCTGACAATTTTGGATTTCATTATGATTTGGTTCTGCAACGGTTGCTCGTTATTTCAAATGCGTCATGATATTAACAATGACTATTGATTTTGTGTCTGTTGTTTTATGTATTAACCATTTGGTTTCTGTCTATTTTTCAGTTACTGTCCAAAATTACGTTCATATTAAGTATTAAACAAAAAGGAAATATAATTTTGCAAAGATGGCATAATAGCTGAAGCAAAGTTATAAATTTCCATGGCGTATCTTTAAAATGTTTCAATTGTTCATAAAAATTACACAGAATCTCTCATTTCGTGGTGCTGCAACGGAATCCACTCCAAGCTACGTATTTACAATGTAAACACATTAACGGGACAAAAGCGGGCGCAATGAAAAGAAGACGGAGTATGCAACAAACGTCCCGGGAAATTAAGAGCAATGCAAACTTCTGTATCTTTTATTCAGCATTTCAAATTATTTTCAGAGCATACGTAAATTTACACTCAGCTTTTATATTTTATGTAGAGAGTATTAAAATCACCTCTTTACTGGCACTTTGTATAATTTTTATGCTATAGTGAAAATAAAAAAGATCATATTCATTCAATATCTATCTGATATATAACGAAATTATTCGTTTAGTACAAAGCTTATAGACGCGAACAAGAGTTTTACTTCGAAATATATCATATGGAAAATAAAATAAAGAAAAATTACCAAGTTATAAACGATAACAAGTGTTATTCCTTGCTCAATAGTCTTAGCAAAATATAGGTCTACCTTACGCGCTTAGCTGGCACCTTACACGTAATATCTACAATACAAACTTTTCGTTTAGCATTATTATTACTATCACCAAATCATGTTTAATTAAAAAGTTGTTTTTATATTTTCCATAACATTATTAACAGGCTATGGACATTCATGATGATCGATTGACTATAACATACATTTATTATAATAAATGATGTTATGAGAGTCTAATCATTAATTACGAATTTTTCATCTTAAAATAGAATATGTACTGCAATAATTACTTTTGATGACTTACTTTAATTCACTTTTAACTTTACTCATTAATTGTTCAATTTGCGCACGTCTTTCCGTGACGCCCAAAAAACCGCACTTACGCATATTTCTTTAAAACTTTCAAGGATGATTATTAGTATTGTTTTTAACAACTAACATGCCAATTTTGTCTTTTAAACGATTTTCGCCTGCGCATGCGACACTTTACTATCTTCATCGGTCACCGACCCGAATGCCCGATGTTCGGGGTGCGGGTGGGGGATGAGATTGGATCATCAGGTTCTAAGGGGGAAACACGGGCCGTACGTAATATTTGTTTTCAGTATATAAAGCTGTTTAATCTCGTATATTCAACTCTGTCTGTATAATGAGTCTTTCAAATCATTTAAACACAGTTACTCTATTTCATTATGTTATCCGCTTTTATTTGCCAATACGAGATTGCAATAAATTCTTGTTTACAATGAAAGATCGTGCCCTCCATGTATAACTTCAAAACAGGTAAAACGTATTAAATTTAGAAGGGAATTGAGAGAGAACTTGTTTTCCGACCATGTAAGTTTTCGGAAAGTTGCACGGTTCGCCCCACAATGTATTGTAAGCCGGACGGTTCAAAATTCAGTGCACTGCGGCTGCCGCAGTATGGGAGTTTTCTTTAAGAACACCATTTCATAGTTGCTCCGTTCGGTAAAGGCGGGCAGTGATTTTAAAGTTAACGTTATGGATACTGCTAATAAACTGTGAAAAACAGTCAGTTTATCGTCCAACTTATTTGTAATAGCGTCGGTTATATGTTTATATTGTTGTAAAAAACTTTTAAAATTGATATAAGGTTGAGTATAAAATATAGACATAACATTGTAAGAAAAACGTAATTTTTTTGGATTTTCTATTTATTCCAAAATGCAGGGTGGAAACACATTAAGCCAGATTATCAAAAGTCTGAAAAATATTATTCATTGTCACCTTACCGTGTAATTGTCAATTATACTGATCATTTTCAAGAAGGTGGTCCCGTTTTTCAGGGGCAGGTGTGTAAACTATTATTGTGTTCCGGTTTGAAGAGCAACGTTGCCAGCGTTTCCACTGGGTAAACGAGACGTGTCATCCTATGTCTTACGTAGGCAGCGCATTGCTGACAACTGTGGTACTTCCGGTGTCCATGGGCGACGGTGACCACTTCCCATCAGGTGACCCGACTAAGTAGTCGGGTTGTAAGTAACACATTACTTACAACCTTGGCATTAGCAAAACCTTAAGTTACCTTTATAACTTTGTTTTCCTAATTTCGAAGTGTCACCTATTTTTGCGCTTATAGTCTGAGAAATAATAAACGATACTTTTTTTTTTAACTTTAGTATAATTCAGACCTCTTGCTATGAATCTATTAAGACGCGTCGCATTGTTAGTTTTGATATTATTTATACAACAAAACAATATTTTCTTTCGAAAAATGCCAAAAAGTCCGTTTTTATCACGCTTCTCGAATGGCTACTACAATACCTACACATTTCTATACTTTACAATGACATTAATCATTTTGACACTTGACTCTAAACAATAAATTTTCATATTAATAAATATAAAATTGTTAGTTAATACGATCATTTATTGACATTTCGTGTGTCACCGTGTTCCGATCAAGATCGAGTTTCCCGAAGGAAAATAATTTGTCACTATATCTATGGGTAATACCATTATATATTTTTGTTTTCGTAACGGAGCGTAAATTTATATTTTATAAATACATTCTTGCATGTTTTACATAAAGTATCCGTGTTCTAATTTAAATTATTTGTTTATGGGTTTATTTGCCTTACCAACGTAATTTGAAATTTTTATATTTTGTCTATAATGCAATATTTTTCATATTTTTATTCTATCTATTTTGCAATGTTAAAAATACAAGTAGCATTTAACGATAAAGCCGTTTATGTTCGAACTTGTGGTAGCTCGCAGTTTATCTTTAATAACTAGGCACCCTTTAGGTCCGTATTAGTCCTCTATTTGTTACTGGAAGTGGCAATCGGTGACAAGAAAGCTTGTTAGTATTATTTGCTGCCTCCTTTGACTACGCGCTCCCTTTAAGGTTTAGCATTAAAACATTTGTTAAGGTGAATACTTCGGCCCGTTAAGGCAACGTGGAACTCGAAGTTACTCCTTGTACCGTTCTTAACCTTGTAGTTTCTTGGAATTTATAAACGAAGTAATAATAATAGGTGTTAGTTCTTCGCTAAGTTAGTGCATTCGTTATATATTAGTACTGAACTTAAGTATACGAGATCTGCTATATTTTTTATGGAAGTATTTTATTATTTTACTTTGTTTTAAAAGGTGATAATCCGAAAACTATAACAATTATTTCTCAATAAGTTTAAAAAGAATACTATGTTAAATATATTATCGTACATATAATGATATTCCCGCAATTCGTAAACATTATTCTATGTATGTTTCTGTTGGCAATAAATGTATAATGTCCATATTAGTTAAGCACGATTGGACTATACAAATTCTAGCAGAAGAACCTTTTAGTTGTGATGGTTTGCTGATTATTAATACGTATGCGTTAAACATTAGCCTTCCCTAATGCAACCCTTCTCCATTAGGGGTTTTTGGTGTCTGGAAGCCAGGAGTATGCAGCGCGCTCCGAGGATGCACTGGAACGAGAAAAAAACACGTGCCTGTGATAGTCCACTGTTGGACATAGGCCTCCCATAATATACCCCTGTCCATTAGGGGTTTTTCGACCGTATCCCACCACGCTGGTGCAAAGCGAATTGGTGGGTGGACCGGCTTTTTACATGCCCATCCGACGCACGGATCATCTTACTTTCCTGACAATCGGGTGTTTGGCCGAATTGTTCTAACCTACTAGGAAACAATTTAGAAACGTAGTTTAGTCCCCGCAGGATCCAAACCCACGACCTCCGGTTTCCAAAGCACAAGCCTATACCACTAAGCTACGGAGTTAATGCCGGTGCATTTATTGCCGAAACAGCTAGACAGTATTTTCATTATCTGTAGTCCACGTTAAAACTGAAATCCTGTTGTTAATAAACTGATTAAAGTTCTGCGGAAGCGCTTAATATAATGCTGCCCGGCTTTCGTAGAAACAAGCGCAAAGTAAGAGGTATTTTATTTGCCTTAATTATAATGAGTATTTAGCTGTAATTATTTTTTTATCTACGTCATTAAAAATAAAAATAGTAGTTGTATACGCGAGACACTGTGGCTTTATAGCATTTATAATAAAAGCAATTGATTTCTTGCTACTTGCTTTAATAACAATTTACAATAGTTTTTACGTGTTTGCACATCGATTAATGTATGATTAAATGTTCTCAAGAGCTAAATGTCACCATAATAATTTTGTGTACTTTTGTGTAATTTTGGTACGATAATAATGTTGTTGAATGCTGTCACCGTGCGATGCCGGTAGTTGTAAATTTTTAAGTATGACGCTTTTGATGGACTGCGGCGCTAAACCAGTCAGGCGCCGCTACAGTAGTAATCACATTTTTTAAAGTTATAGTCTAGGAGAAACCAATTGTTCAACGGAATTGTCAAATCACACATTATGCTTTTAGAGTGGTTACGTGTATATATAAAATGTCAATACGGATTTTAATATTGCCAGTAAAATAAGGTGCACCTGTGACACAAAACAAGCTTGGTTATATTACGTATCGTTTTTTTAAGCATAAAAACAGTCATTTCACTCACTTATTCGGCGTTAATATAAAAATCAAAAGATGTAGTCCCTCCGATTGTTAGACATTCCTTCTAATCCCCACTTAAAGCGTTGAAAATCCGAAGAAAGCGTAATGCGGAGGCTGGAATTGCTTTTCAATGGGAGCACTTAAATAAAATACTGTTTATAGAACGGGAATACATTCGCTTATCTCATATCGCGCAAAGCCCTCCATTTAAATGCGTCATCCGATCGGCAGTCACTTAAATTCTCGTAAAATATACGGCAAATGATACGCGGTGTATGCTACTTGTACATATAAAAAACGGATTAACGTCTCGTCTGCTATAATCCGTGTACATAAGAAGGATTTGCGATGTTCCTCACAATTTCATTTCGGATAAGCGTCTGTTTATACCGTTTAATATGTAAACACGCTGAACGGTCATAAGAATATATATAATTTTCCCTATTTAATGTGATGTCTTCACTGTGATGTTTTAATAAGATGTAAAATGGAGGGTTTTTTTTTTGATGTTAATATATATTTTTGGAATTGGATTAATATTACTTAGTTATGCACAATTTAAAGCTGAATTGTAAAGGGACTTTTGAACAGGTGGTGACCAATAATTTTGCAATTTGTCGATACTGAAAAGGAATTAAAAGAAAATGTTTAATACTAATTTTAGGCCGTCAAGAAATGACTGTATTAGAGTAACGTATCTTATTTAATCTAAGTTAAATATCTACATTGTTAGTATTATTACCACGTATTATTAACCTAAAAAGGACCTTTCAAAATACGCTTACTTATTTAATAAAGGACTACGATTTTACAGGTTTTTCGCGTTAGTTCATTTGTATATATTTATTCCCGACGTTTCCGACTATCTTGCATCCATGATCACGGCCAGACTACCCGAAATCATGGATGAAATGATAATGGAAAGTATAATGTAGGTACCTTTATTTTTCATTTTAATGTTCGCTTAAACTACCGGATGAGAAAACCCTGTAGACTGAGCAGGCTCTAAGCTTTCATTAGGTACGATATCCGCTAACGAAATTAACATATCCAATGTTTCGTCTTAACTGGTTTCTGCTTTTGAATTTCCTATTAGTGTTTACAAAGGCAAAGTAAACTCGGTGCGGTAGCACAAAATATCAATAAAGAACGCGATTAGCATAATCGTTCTTATTGCCGGTGCGTAGAGTTTTTAATTGTATGCAAATAGCGATTGTGAAAGCAAAATCCATATGCTTGTCTATTGTTGAAGCCTGTTTACAATGTCTGTAGTGTTGACTTTGCCGTGAGAATTGGTTTCTAACGCACGTAACGCGGGTGGGTCCAATCGATCAACAACTGGCATGCCACTGTTAAAATCCCCACTGGTAACTGTGTAAATGAATTGGTGAGGGCACTTTTATTAGGCGATACGACAGCGGTCTGTTAGAGCCTGCTGTTAGCAATAATTTGGACGCACCGTGTATGTGTATAAACGCCGCCTGTTAGGCTAATTGGGTGACAGGCAAGCCTATGCACTATTACTGCTTTTGCAGCTATTATGTTATATTCTATTAGATTATTGCGCCGTTCCACTTTTTGTTTATTTTTATAAATATTTTGGCATAAATTATGAATGTGAAGGGTTGGACATCGAGTCCTAAAATTAAAAAGCAAATCTTGTACAATTAAAACTAGATAATTGACAAACACATAAACGTCAATGGCTTTAATTTTGAAAAAATACATTACAATTTGTTGATAACACAATTTTTTTGTACCGCTGTAACCGCAGTCATAGTAAGCACTTAACCAAGCGGGCCTTTTCAGGTTGTTGCTCTACAATTTAAATAGTTTACAAGTAAATTAGCTATCAAAAATGAAACTAAAAGTGACTATTTTCCAATATAAACACATTCAAACACATTAACAAAGTTATATTTAATATACTGGTATACATATCATGTGATGGAAATTAGGTAGTATTAACATACAATAATCAATTTCAATAACCAATACCCTGCGACTAGGTCACTCACAATTGAAATTGTCAGTCGATGAATCATCGTATAATCCGTTACTTAAAATACAAATTATTAGAATTGCACTTAACGTTTATTATTTACTTAGGTAAAATATATTTTATCTAAGAAATATAACATATTTCACTAAGTATTGAACGTTACAATAAATCAAGTTATATACATTGAAACCTTTTAATTAACGGCGTGTATTTAGTAGCGACTTATTACACTCTAGCAAGGTTTCATTTCAAATTAGAATATATTTTAAACAGATTATTTATACACTGTGAGGAGCTGCGAGTTTTTGAACAAATTAAATACAATCTACTTAAACAATATTATTTTGATTACTCCTTAGAAAAATATGTCACCCATCCTATATACTCACGATCCGTGGCTCGAAACCGGCTTTGCACTGCGATAGCAAATAATGTGTATGGGAAAAGGAAAGATGTCTATTCCTAGATTAATTAAAATAACGACCAACGTAACAAATAAAATTAAGGAATGTAATATTAAAAAATAACTTTAAAACTGGCTTTAAAGCTATTTTTAATGAATGTCCATTGAAATAGATTTCTAATTAATAATTTTTTTCTCCTTTTAATTTTATTTAAACTATATTTGTCATTATTTAATAGTACACAGTTATCATAACATAATAGTTCTAAAATTTTTGTGTTCTTAATTTTTTTGTTTTTCGGTTTGAAGGGCACCGTATCCAGAGTAATAACTGAGTAAACGTGACGTACCATTATGTCTCAAAGCAGTGAGCGGACTGGTGACGTCTTACGCTGCTTTTCTAATCGGCAGGGCATTACTTACCGTCAGCTGACTGTCCTGCTAGTTTCATCACTCTAACCAAAAAATAAATAATAAGCTCAACTTAGATACTGCTACGAAGTAAGATTTAGAAAAAACCTTCACAGAATACAGGAGACTTCGCTTGGTTCAAAGTAGTGTGACAAGAAGAAAAAAAAGAGTTTTGCATGTATGAAACGACAGCTACTTCCAGCTCATCCAGTCGGATAGCGGACGACAGGAAGAACTACATTTTATTGTTGCTATAAGATCTTTCAATAAGTAACATAATTCTATTGTATCCGTTTATTGACAGTTTTATTTAGAGTAGCCATTTACTGGCTAAACGAGGCGTAACCACAGGAGGTTACGCCTCGTTTAGCTAGTAATACAGTGTCATTCAAACTGGAACATGAGACACTTCATACTACCGTTTTGGGGCAGAAATAGGCAACACGGTAGTACCATATTAAAATACACCTCCACAATATAAATAACAATATAGATCCTTATATGACATGTATACTTACATATTTTCAAAGTGGTTTACTAAATTGTGACGTCACTCAATGCCGATCCATTATTAGTCAAGTGAAGTTCCAACATTTAGACAGCCAATTACTTCAGCGGTAATTACGTAACCAAAGGCTTACAGTGCATCTCCAATACATCCAAGTTCATCATGCGAGCGGAAGCGAGGGTTAATAAGCAGCGTTTAATTACAACTCAAGTAGCGTTAATTACGTACAGTTACTATCGAAATTTTAATGCGCGTTTTAGTTATATTAGCTCCTAAAGCATCGCCGAGTTGTTCAACTCACGTGACGTGTAATTACTAATTTTGATAATTTCTCTATTTAATCAGTTTGATAACTTAAAAAATTACTAATTAGAATACTTAGAGCTTATCTATGTAATTACTACCGTTGGTGTCGGCTTTTAATTTGATATTGTGTAATGAAATGTTTTCATTTAAAATAATTACGTTGCGTTGTTAAGTGAATATAATCTATTATATAATTCTTGTGTTATTGCTTTTAAATAGATTTATATTGAGACTAGAGATTACTTTTTTATTATATCAAAAATAAAACATTTACCATTGAAGCGAAATTTAATATGACATACTTTTACCCTCTTTGGGCTTTTTTCTTTCCTTTTATCTCTGGCAAGAGGAGATCTTCGCCTAATAGTGACGCTTGTTAATACTTGCCATACTCTACTAACTTTATATTGTCAGAAGCAACAAGGCCGAGAAAGATATTTACCTGAAGCAAACATTATGCTCTGCCAAAAATATGTGCCAGAACGGAACGGCTTGGACTACTACTTTGCAGTAGAAGTGGGCATCGAATTGTTCCAACGCTAGTTAGTGTTGAGGGAAAACTATGAGATTAGAATAAATTTTCCGTAATATACTATATTATATAGTCAATCATCATCCTCATCAGTCTGTGATAGTCTACTGCTGGAAATAGGCCTTCCCTAATACACTACTATCCATTAGGGCGTTTTGGACCCACTACGCTGGTCCAACGCGGGTGGTGGGTGGACCGACTTTTTACATGCCCATCTGACGCATGGATCATCTTACTTTTTAGACAATTGGTGATCGGCCCAAATTGCCCTAACCAACTAGGAAACAACAATGACAATTTGTTGAGTCCCTGCAGGATTTGAACCCACGACCTCCGGTTTCTAAAGTACGCTCCCATACCACTTGAATACGGAGGCAGTTAATATAGTCAATAGCTAGTAAAAAATAATATTATAGTGTTATTATTTTTTTTAATCATTGCGGTATCGATCGAGCGGCAGCGATCCGATGCTGCAATCGAATAACTTAAATAAACTCAGTGGAATTTTTTAATGCGCGCCGTGACCGTGACGGCTGCGATTGAAAAAGGCTATGCGGTAATGGACAATCCGTAAATTTTAAACTCTGTTCATATAATACTTTAAATGTAAGTAAAAGTAGCTATAAAAATACTTACATGTCAACAACTATGTTAGCACTAAGTAAGTACCTGATGTTAACATTTAAAAAGTCTTAAAAACTTTTGTAATTTATAAAGAAAATTACTATGTAAAGAACGTATTGAGTTTTATATATGTATCATTGTTAAAAAAATGCTTAAGCAGTCATTCCATTTCTATAAAAAGATGTAAAATAACAAAAAAAGAAATATCTTACTCAGTTTTATTATAATAACTTACATAAAAGATTTAATACGTTAGTGCCAATAAGGCACATGGCATAATGCAATCCATATTAAGCCTCTGTAATACGAAGCACGTAGATCAATTGGTTCCTATATATACTGCAGTTTCTATGGAGCCCTTATAATGCAAACATTTCCCAAGGTATTTTGGCATAATTTAATTTTATTATTTTACTAGCAGTTGCCCACGACTTCGTCTGCATGGTAATACAACATAAACACGTATACAATATATTAATAACATACAATAATATAATTAGTATTATGTATTTATAATTTAATAAAAACCTGTAGCGATCATTCCTTTTTTTTATTATTTAATGACATACGCAGGCAAGTGGTCACCGACGCCCATAGACGTTGGCAATACCAGTGGTATCACCAAAGCGATGCCTACCGTGAGACATAGGGTGTTAAGTCTCGTTTACCCAGTAAATACGCTGGCTACGGTGCCCTTCGAACCGGAACACAGCAGTGTTTACACACTGCTTCGCGGCAGAAATAGGCACCGTGGTGGTACCCACTCAGACGGTATCCTGTAAAAAGGGGACCTACCACCGGTAAATTCCTATACCAGAATAACTAATTATTTAAAAAAGGTTTTCATTAAAATTTTAATTGTTGGTTATATAGTTAGACCTAGCATTCTGTCCCAAACCCCGCACTTAAAAATCCTTTCAAGAAAAGTTCGTTGAAAGGTTCTTTGAAATCGGACAACCTATCCAAGCAGTGTATCAGTTGGCAATCCACTGACAGGATCAGCCTCGATTAGTTAACTGGAGGTGTCGGTTGCAATCCTGCAGGGATACAACTATACGCTATAGTTGGTAATAGACCCATATAATCCTAACCAACTAGGATGGTTAGGATTATATGTCTATTACCGAATTGTCTGAAATTTTAGATGATATCGCAACTGACTATTGATGATTTTATAATATAAAGGTCGGTACGGTAGTCAATACCATCTATGGCGGTTTCTATATGATGTCAGTAACTTCAAACTGCCTTTACTGACAACTAACTATTTTATATACTGCATCGAATGCATCAATAAGATGTCCATCAATCTGCACGTAAACTGTTATTCCGGTAAATATGAATGCCGATAATATAAATTAACGTGGTTTGTGGTTAAAAATAAATGTAGTAAGTTGATTTGCATATTTTTTTAATAAACATGCAAGTCTTTATTATTATTATTTAGCTATGACTTTCGAGCATTTATGGATGTCAAATTCACTAAAGATATATTATGTCATTACGTGTGCACGGACCAATGTAAACATAAATATAATTTTGAGTCAAAGTTGGCACGTAGTTAATATTTGTACCTCTTAAATGACCCACAAGTCAACGCCATTATAACTTAGATAGCTTATGAGAATTAATAGTAGCATACTGAACAGAGCTTGTATTTTAAATACATTTTTTATATTTTTTCAAAAGTTCACGAAGATGAAGTCGCAGGCACCTCCTAGTCAATAACGAAGGAAATAAATCTAAAATGAAATATGTGTATGTGATACGAATCACGAAATATGTAATACTGTATATAATACAGTTGGCTACGGTGTCTTTCATACCGGAACATGTTAGTACATAGTGTTATCGCACTACTGATTTGTGGCACTAATAGACATAATGGCGGTACTCCAAGCCATTTTTGTAAAAAAGAGACCTACTAGTCGACTCGAAGTCTTAATGATCTCATGCAACGGAAATTTGTAAGCTACATTTTGGTAGATATAATCTAAAGAACATATCAGAAACTCTATACAGGTAAGAAACCAGTTGAACAGTGTAAACACGGAAGTTTGTAACATATATTTCGATAGATATACTGAAAAAAAAAATTCAGTAACTCTGTACAGGTAAGAAGGCAGAGCGTAAACATAGCATTTTGGTGACCTCTAAACTACATAACATCTGCATATTAACCTGCACGAATAACTTATAGCGAAGGAGGAAAAGAAGAAATCGTAACATTCATTTAATGAAGTAATAAGCAATCTTAATGACTAAATGTACAGGATTACGAAAGAGGTCTGGTATTCGTAATAATTGCTGGTGCAATCGCGCATTTCTATTTAACTCGTGTTACAGTTAATTAATCCGATCACAGAGTTCATTTCGCATGACCAATTTACTTATTGCTTTTAATTTGTCGCCATTGTCGTTACGATGCGCTCCATCATTAGTATTGATTAAGATTAACGGAACACATTAATGTATACATACGAAGATAAATAGATATTAAATTAATTGTCATATAATTTTATTACTTTTAACCAATTTTATAGGGTTTATTATAGTAAAGATTATATTATAGTAAAACCTATTAAAGAACTTTTTTATTATAGATATACGTTTACGCTGAAGCACTAATAACGTCCTACGTATATTCCCAGATCGCTGGGACTCTCCTCTATTGCGTAGATGGATCCATCTCCATACAAATTTATGACATTACCACTCTTAATTGTTATCTGTCTTGTGTTGTCTAAAATAGTTTTTATGTTTAATTTTTGATATCCTTTGTGCTGTTTTAAATAAAGTAATATTACCTTACAATTACTTAAATGTTATGAATTTCAATCGGAAATAATTGTTATAATAATATCATTATTATTAATGGATAAGAAACTTTCGGTAACAAAAACAAATACGACAAAAACAATATGTTCGATACATGATATGTATCTTCAAGTAAGGTTGTTTTTGTGATTATGTTGATTACTCATCATTGATCAATTTTATTTATGTTATACACTATTGATAGTTATGAAAGGTTCTCGAGTGGCAGCCTCTTACTGGCCATCGCAGTGTCGGACGACCCCCCACCAGATGGACTGACGACCTGTGCAAATGTGCAGGAGGTCGGTGCATGCAGGTGGCACAGGATCGTACCTCTTGGCGACTTATGGGGGAGGCCTATGCTCAGCAGTGGGCTTTGACAGGCTGAAACGACGACGACGAGTTATGAATGGCTTGTGTTTGAAAAATGTTGAATTTTCAGCTGTAATTGTATGAGAGACTATTGATGAAAAGACGCAACGTTTTACGACTGAAATATTAATAGCTTATGTTAATAAAATCCTTGTTCACATACCATAAAGTTGATGATTTGTAATGTGACAAAATCGAATTATGATTCTAATACTTTTAAAGGCATAATAATTAACAAATAAATCATAATGATGTTTATGACTTTATTGAAAACTATACAAAATTTTGGATGAATACAGCACTTCATAAGGAAAAAACGTTTCGTAAAAATTATTAATAACATTGCTGAATTATAAATTATAACTAGGTGTACATGTTTTATTTATGCATTATTTACATAGGATATGAATGTAGTCGCCGGCGGCACATTTTTATACCTTACTTTATTAATTTGATTCAATAGCTTATTTGAATAAATGCACGTTTTACTCCATTACCAAACACGTAGATATTATTTGTAAACAAAAAAAAATACATGGAAATTATATTCTAAAATGATTAGTATAATGTATTCGTATTAATTGAGCAAATAGTAATGGACACGAATAGTAGCAATGTTTTGATCTAACGATGTATTGCATCTTGCCGCGCGACGAATTAACAGTAAGATAATTATTAGTAAGACTAATTAAACAATACCTTAAGGATATAGTTAAATAAGTGATAGAACAAGGGAAATGCCGTGGATTACAATTCGATAGTTCAAAACTTTAACATGTCATATTTTTTATCCGTCGTGTAACTTCACAGTCTCCAAACGTACCAACATCGATTATTTTACTTAAATATATTGACAAAATCTTATCATATTAACAAAAACAATGTTCCCAAAAGCAAATGCCTTAAGACTACCAAATTATTTACATTATATATTCACTATATTTGTACAAATCTATGGTGTCGTGTCTTGTGAAACCTGGGCATAGGATTATAAAAATAATTCTTATATTATAGTTCATAATAAATACACTATACCTATGTATTGTTAAATTTAGTAATATTTTTAACGATATAGAGTGATTTCCAAGAAATACTTAGCGCGGACGTCGTTTAACTAAAAATCACAGCGAATCGATTAGCTAACTAACTATACACTTATATCTATGCATTGACATTGTTAATAACGAACTGTTTTTTATCTTACATATTATATTACATTAAAGTAACAGGTATTTATTAAGAAAATTCGATTAATTTTAGTAATAGATATAAAATTTTCGAGAACATTAATAATTAATAGAGATAGTCACGACATGGCAGTTAAGATGTATTTATATACATTTAAATATTTTTGATGGTATCTCGATATTTAGATATGATCTATAACAAAAAAAATGAACTTCATTATTAATATAGGAATACAAATGGAATGGTTTGAATAAAGTTTAGTTTTATGATTAATATTGAAACCAACATTAATATTTAGTGTCATTATTTTGAGGAAGATTGTTTGAACATAACAATGATAAGCGATTTCCATACGAGAAAAATAATTTGTTAATTAATAAAATCTCATATTTACACTTTTGATATTTATAATAGACTTACATAAAAAGTTATCTAGAAAAAATGGAACTTGAAAACAATTTATTGCGTTTGAAAACCGATTATTTCTTGTCATTCTATGTTATATATAGATAGTAACGTCGCATAACTAGAATGTCGCCTGCTGCCGTCGCATACTAGACTGTCAGATGTTATATCATATAAAATTACAATGCTTCCTTCTACATCTAAACGAACCGGAAAACATAGAAGCGGTAACTGGAAGGGACTATGTCGGAAAAGTTCCTAACGATCTATTATCAAAGTAACATATGTACAATACATTCGTTTTTACCGTATCAACAATTAAAGACTAGATCGCGAATGATATAAACCTCCGCACACTAAGTCAACCTCGTTGTAACTTCAAAGTCAAAGTCAATTTCACTTTAGTGTCTGATCAATCACAATAATGCCTCTTCGAACTGGTCGAAGCTGTGACAGTATCAGTCGCTCTCGTAGACTGTGGAGTTGGAGCTCTGCCTTCGATCGTAGGGTGAGCAGAACTCGATCCTGGTGTCCGGAAGCCAGGAGTACGCAGCGCGCTCCGAGGATGCACTGGAACAAGAAAAACACACGTGAGCTAGTAAAAGTTCATCATCATCATCAGTCTGTGATAGTCCACTGTTGGACATAGGCCTCCCCTAATACACCCCTATCCATTAGGGAGTTTTCGACCGTATCCCACCACGCTGGTTCAATGCGGGTTGTTGGGTGGACCGACTTTTTACATGCCTATCTGACGCATGGATCATCTTACTTTTCAGACAATTGGGTGATCGGCCCAAATTGCCCTAACCAACTAGGAAACAAGAATGAAAATTTTTCGAGTCCCCGCAGGATTCGAAACCACGACCTCCGGTTTCTAAGGCACACGCCTATGCCACTAGGCTACGGAGGCAGTTAGTAAAAGTTACGCCACTTTAAAGCTGCAAACGTAACACGAGTGTTACACGTTAATTTCACGGTACACGTGACATTCGAGACGCGACCACTCTACGGGTGCTCGTAAAAATTGTTAATTGCAACCGCGAGTGTTGCTTTATCACGTACGCGTGCAGTTTGAGCTTGGTAGGAGATGTTTTTTTTTAATATAATTTATGGACGGCGCTGTAGCAAAAAGGTTTTGCTTTGGCGAATTGGATAAAGTTGCTTGTCGGTTGCTTTGGGTTGTAACTATGAATAAAAACACGAAAGAATTTGAGATTAAAACGTTATGTGTCTATAGTTTTATGTCATTATTATAAATAATAACCCGCTTATTAATGGGCTGTATTTACATACAGAATGGATTATTCGAGGTTTCAGGGATTTTTTATTATTATTTTTATATTATTTCTTTTGTCAAATTAACAGTAAACTAAGTCTGGTATAGTAATTTAGAAAGTTAAAAGATATTTTGAAGCTCGCATCAATTGACTAGATATTATGATAAAAACATTTGTATACAATTTCTGTCTCCCGTGTTTTCTTTACAAATCTCGCTGTTGCAAAATAACAAAAATTGCTTAGAACCTTATCTAGAGGTGACATAATTTTCATGTAACCGAAATGCGAATATCGTCAAAACTAATCTAGCAATATAAGCGTTGGGCTTTACGACCATCTAAACCCAAAAAACAATCTAATTGATTAGAACAAAATTTTATAGAATTCATCAAATCAACAATTTTAAACGAGTACATAAAATCTCGTTTAAAATAGTTGATACCTCGCAAACGATATTTTAGTCTCGTTAATTTCGTGCAATCATTGCGTATTCAGCCTGTTGTGAACGTAAAATTGCCTTAATTATAAATGTATGTCAGTCAATTTACAAAAGCGATCCATTATATCGAGCCTTTTACTGTCATTCAAAATATATCCAATAATTAAAGGATTCCATAAATATTTTCACCTATTGTCCCTATTTTAAACTGTATGTTTAAGATTTTTTCTGTAGATTTTCTTTACATTGGTAACATTGCATTACCAAAATTTTTAAGGTTTGTAAGAAGGAATATATTTATATATATTTGTTAATCTCTAACTTAAAACTACAGAAATAGATATTAATTAAACTTCACTTAACGACATAGCTTATGTTCTGTAATTCACACACATATTGTGAAAAAGTTTAAAATATAATAAAAAGTGCAATCTGTGCAGAAAAAAATTGCCAAATGTGGTCTTTTCAGGATTGCAACACAAAAATATTTAGGCGTACCAGTTTGTGATGCGTAATTATAACTATCACAAATTAATATTATGTCCATTGAACAAGCCTTAAACTATTTAACATCAACAAATTTAAATACGGCGCTGCTTTAAACCTTATATTAAAAAAGCAAAAATCCTCTCGAAAATTTTGTAGTACTGTAAATCGGAAGCAGAAAATTTAATGCCATTTATATACAAAAATTTCGAGACAAAAACTATTGTACAACACTCTTTAATATGGACAATAACAAGACAGTGCTGCTAATGAATCACATCAGCTCAACTTCTGCTAATTTGTCATATTTTTTTCAGTAAACAAAACGAGTTTAAAGACATTTCATATAAAAACAACATGTCAATATTATTTCAGTAACACGCAATCAAAGACTTCATTAATTTGTATCAGTTTCACGTTGAATGTCCGCGAAAGTAACCGAACATACTAACTTACAAGTCATCCCGTTCCCAGTCCAATTAAAGTTACAGCATTCAAAGTTGAACTTTCGACATCGCTTTCGTAACGTTTACGCTTTTAATGGAAATCGAGAGCAACATTTACATAGAGACACTTTCAAACAACATGTTGCGTGGACTTAACAAAGGCGCTGCTTACCCTCAGACAAAGGTAAGTTTAATAACACAATAGTTGTTTACAGTTACGATATATGCTTCAGTTTGGAATACAATGAAGAGCCGGTTTTGTAGCTTCGTAAGGGTGTTATAGTACTTAAAAACACCGTGTACTTTTGCCATATGTTTTTAATTAATGCTCTAGTTTCGTTAATATCTCAGATAGTAATTAAAACAAATAATTATCAAAATAATATCTAAAAAGAAATTACACTTTTAGTATGAATTCAGTATCGTCATAAACATAACTTAAAATTGAAGTCTTTCTTTTAGCGCAAGTTTTTTTTATATCAATTCTGTACGCTTATAAGCAGAGGCTTTGATTTTAAATGTGATATTCTATTTAATATACATTTTCAATCCCTGGATACCATTAAATAGAATCGTCGTTGGAAGAATTATGGTTACTTGACAAAATATTACGAACCCTAACAGTTTTACGAGTCATCAATTCCTGATTTAACATTGAAATATATTATTCGTATTATTTATTGCCTTATTTCAATTGAATTGGTTATTAGAAAAAGATTTCTTATTCTGTTTCTTCGAGTAGTTTCGATGTTACATGAATTTGAAATGCTGACTTTACTTGTCTTAAATATTTTTTTTTAATTTAACTGTCGTATAAGTAATTATTAGCAAATAAATTATATTCATAATGGTAATAATTTAAAATAAACTTTTTGAGTAGCGAAAAAAAAACTAAAATAACCAATAAAAAATGTGTGTATGTCTGTACCCCGAAGTAAAACAAACATTAATGTAAATAGTCAATTATTATTTTTACGTGGTTCTAAGTAGTGTTAAGGTTTTATTGCTAAGTTTCTTTACTGAATTTTTGGAGTTAAAAAATTAAATTTTCCAGATAACTCTAGTCAATCTCACAAAGACTTGGAAAAAACGGAAATTAGATATTTGACTAATTACTAAATAAATTGATAGAAAATAAGTATACCTAAACAGCGTTATTTAAATTAAAAGCGTATTGTTTGCATTTCAAAGTTTTCGAGTCAAATTATATTTGAAATATTATTTTAAAAGTCGTTAAAAGCTAACTTTAAGAAACTGATGAATCTAATAAAGTAAGACTGTTTTATATGCTTTATAAACTTGATCTTGATTTACTTTTAGTTCAAAGTTTTAAAATAATGATATTTATAAAGATTTTGATAATGTTACTTCAACGGAATAATGGCAAGTGATGTAACTTTAATTTTAATAAAAAACTTATAGACATTTTTCGTTTCTTACTTATAAAAATTCTATTACCCGACTTCTAATAAGTAATGGCTAGTCATAATTTAATTATTGAAGTGCTCCAGTGGCCTATTGGTTTTAAACCTTCCTTTGAAAACTAGGGACGGGGAGTTCTTAAGGTGTTATCTCCTAATTACTTAAATAGTCTCGTTCGTTGAGTCTATCTTTGAAAGTCATTTTAGCGTTAACTTTACTAACTAACTAACTTTAGTGACTTTTGTTAGTTGAAGTTAAATGCCTTTTATAAGTCAGTTTCTTATATCCATAATATTTCTTTTTTGTTTTCAACGGTTAACCTTTTTTAAATTTAACCCATACTGCGCTATTAAACTCTACCTCAAAAAGATGTTGTTTAGTTTTCAGTAACACTCAACTACTGTTTGAACTTTATTTGGATTCATGCCATAATTTTTTTTTTTAACATGCTTAAATGGTTTAAATATAGAGAAAAATGTAATAGCATTCCTACCTCCCAAGCTGGTACGTGCATTTGAGTAAACAGCAGTACTGTTTGACTTCACCTTGTCTTTAGCCTGTTATTTCAGAGGGAGGTCCTTAGAATACGGGGTCAACGTTATTGACATGCCTCCTTAATACCGGGAGGTAAAGTAAAGGTAATAATGTTTTAGCGCATTTGTTATTACAATTTTTTATGAAAACCGTCTTAGTTCGACACTTAGCTCATTTTAAAAGTCCGTGCTAGCTTGATTAAAATTATAAAATTGCTAAGATTATTCGCCTCATATAAATGCTATCTTTAAACGAAACAGATTAATAGCCTTTATAAAATAGTTGGAATATAATTTATTTTTAACACTTATGGCAACTACATAATCAAAGAAGTAATAAAAATTTTAAGAGACGCGTTTTCATATTCATGTTGCTGTTAATGCGTATTATACAAATGTTAAATAAAATAAGTTTATGAATTTTATCATGCAATTATACTTAATCATAAAATCCAAAAACCATATTTTAATATTTAAAGTAATCATAATGACAGTGTTTATTATTTAAATCATTATTTAATTTAAAAAAAACATTCCCTTAAATCGCATTACAATATTACAAGCAATCTAAAACAGTTTAAAATAACCTACGTGGCAGTTAACTTGGAGTTCTTCACAAAACATTATTGAGCTTTCGAAGGCTTCACGAGATCGCTGTGAAATCACACAGGCTGTATCCACTTTAATATAGAGTTATCGGGGGACTTTATCCATTGATGTCCATTCGAGTGACACCACCGGCTCGTATTATTGACGTCGGCAAACCCGTGACACTATTAAAGGAAAGACGACGACGGCTCCCGCGACGCGAGCGAAATCCAATTTGAAATAAGTGCTTCCGAATTAATCCGGCCACTTTGAGCGGACCGGATGAAATTTCTGGTATTTTCCACATCGGCCAATAAAAAAGGCGGAAAGGAAGATGAGTAATCGCCCTCAGCTCGGAGGGGATGTGAGGAATAATATTATGCTCACACGATGGGCGCCTTTTCTAATCTTGACGCGGAGAGAGGGGCGAGCAAAAAGAAGCTGCCGCGGGAATGCATGCGGAATATGCCTGAGGATGATTTAAGCATCGTGAGGCGGCGGACATTTAAAGTTTGCGAGAGTAACGTTATTTTAACACTTAACATTATTTAAGAATAATAAAAAGCTTGTCACCACTTTTATGTAATCATTTGCAACATTTTGACGTAAAGAATCTATCATAGTCATAAACTGCTAAAGGAAGTTAAAACGCGCAATCTTATTTAGCTTCTAAAGGGCAAAAAACTTAACTGCAAAAAACATAACTTGTTAAGCTTTTAATATTTTTTCTTTCATGTGTAAAATTACATTTTATTATTATTTTTATTTAGAATAAATATAAGAGTAATATTTGTAAGATAAAAAAATCTACAGACAACTTTTATACGAAGCAACAAAACTTGTTAATATACCTAATATTTCTTACTTTAACCATACTATTATTGCTCAGCTTACTGCAGTGAATACTGCGATGGTTATAGATGATGACTGACCTAACAGTGATATACTATTAAATTTTGAATTTCTTTTAAGTGTGTAACAATCGTTGATGTAAATGGATCTGATACAAATTCTATATTTTCATATACCCAATAAATTTACTAGCTGCCGTCCTCCTAAGTAAAACACTGCAGTGGTCGCATACTAATTTGCGGCAGTTACAAACACAGCTTCGGTAGTTCCATAATCGGTAAACAAGATTCTCATCAACTTTACAACTGTCGAAAGAAAAATTTGCGTTAGTGATTTTTTGATAATCGTCATTGTAATATCTGTGTTTCAAATTATTTACTTTTTAATATATTATACAGATTTTGATATAACTGCCTCCGTAGCCTAGTAGTATGGGCGTGTGCTTTAGAAACCGAAGGTCCTGGGTTCGAATCATGCGGGGACTCCATAAATTTTCATTGTTGTTTCCTAGTTGGCTAGGGCAATTTGGGCCAATCACCCAATTGTCTAAAAAGTAAGAGAATCCATGCGTCTAATGGGCATGTAAAAAGCCGGTCCACCCTCTAACCCACATTGGACCAGCGTGGTGGGATACGGTCCAAAAACCCCCCAATGGATAGGGTGTATTAGGGGAGGCCTATGTCCAGCAGTGCACTATTACAGGCTCATGATGGGTATTTTGTGAAAATAATATAGATATTATCCTAATCATATGTTATAAAAAAATTCAGTTAAGATTATAAATCTACTATTATTACGAGAAAACACCAACTCTGATTTATTTATTCAATTATTCATGCCTAATAGTAATAATAGACCCGCAAAAATTAACAATGTAGGAACTCTGACATGAGTACACAAGTTCGGCGTGTTCAACGAAGCAAACTTCCAACAAACTTGTGGTACAATTTTTATTTGCTTCAGCTTTAGCATCATTTATATAGATACAAAGTTATATTTAAAAATAAGTCCAAGCTTTGAGAAGCATTACATAAATAACGATAAGTTAACACCACTACCAACAGATAATTTTAATGGAATAAATGTTTAAGACATTTAAGTAATTTATTTATTTTCTATATTAACATCCATAAATATCCTTATTTATAAGCCCCTGCTAAAACTAATTTAGTACAGACGATAAATACAAATGTTAGCGAAATAAGCGATTAAGTTGAAGTGAATCGATATAATATAGTTAACATTAGATGTTAAAGATCGGATTATCGTAATAACTTAAATTCCAATGGTCATCTCAATACAAAATTTGTTTTTAATATAATTGAAAACTTAACTCTATTACGGATAAACAATATTAATCAGATTGTAACATTTTACAGTCACTAATGCGTATTATTTACGAATACCAGTAAGGTCGATATTGCTTTGGCCAGAAAGGATTATCAAAATTTAACAGTACACACAATAAAGATGTCACAATAGAGCTCTTGTAATCTGACAGCGAATGATTTAACGAAGCCCGATTTAATATTGTATCGGCTACTTGTTAGAATAAATTGAAACGTCTTATCGTTTAATTATTCAAGTTGAGATTCTTATTTAAATTATCGGATTGATATGTTAGTATCTGATATACATATTAGATAGCTTTAATGGTATCAAAATAACGCCTACAGCCGTGATTACAGAATAGTTTTTAATAAATTGCTTTACGAATTACGGGACGTTGTAATGGGTAGGAGAAACGTGGGTGAATCTTATATAAGTAGGCTCTGAGATATATTTTAAAAAGAATAGCCACTGCCTCCGTAGCCTAGTGGTAAGGGCGTGTGCTTTAGAAACCGGAGGAGGGTTCGAACCCTGCGGGGACTCAGCGAATTTTTATTGTTGTTTCCAGAGTTGATTAGGGCAATTTGGGCTGATCCAATGTCGTAATACCATGATGGGCATGTAAATAGCGGTCCACCCTCCAACCCCATTGGACCAGCGTGGTGGGTACGGTCCAAAACCTCCCAATGGATAGGGTGCTATTAGGAGAGGCCTATGTTCCAGCAGTGGACTGTCAAAGGCTGATGATGATATCTATATATAAATATAATATATTAATCATAAAGGCCTAAGTCCTGCAGTGGAAGATAATACTAAAAAGCTGATGTAAGAAAGTGATTATGATAGACAGATTAGTATAGTATGCATGTTCATAATAAATTTAGATTAATCTTCATACTAATCGAGTATATCAGTATTAATGTGAACGTTGAATCGCTTTAAATAGGCTGATGACCGATTCATTATGATAATGTAGAAATAGTTAGTTTTATCCTTCATCTATCAATACAGTATATAATCAATAGTCAAAAAGCCAAATCGTTTGAAATACAGTGATGAATCAAAAATTTTAGTTTAAAGTTTAATGGTTATTATTTGTTTTGTTAAAACTAATTGTAATCATTATTAAAGGAAAGTAATAAAGTTTTACAACCTTTACCTCAGAGATAAAAAACCAAGAGTTTTAAATAAAAATGCAAAATTACCAGTAAAATCAGTTTCTTTCAACAAAAAGTTATTGTTCAAGTTTGGCAATAATTAAAAGTTTAGAGATAAGAATTTCTTTGTTCACTGGTGTTGTTATATTTTCCGATCTGTGTTTTAATATACAAAGGTATAAATAGACAGTTATTGTACATACATACGTTAAAATTAGTTTCCTAATATAAAAAAGTTGCTTTATAGAAAAAATAAACTCCTTTAAAGTACGAGATACAGCCATGATGCAATGTTGTTTGTTGTAGGTGTTACACAAATATTACTTAGTAATATATCATTTATTGCCTCAGCAAATCGATGCAGATTTGTAAGCAATCAAGGAGCAATAAAACAAAGAACCGGTAAAACTTCTACGGTGGCATTAACGCCGTGAATTGTCAATACAAACAGACGCCCGTTTCGAGTGGAAGCCCGTTGTGTCAAAATGTATTCATTTGTATGGACGTGTTGGCCGTACAACTCGTTTTGAGCGTAAATATTGAGTCAGCAGCGAGGGAAGTCATTGTGTTTCTTATGTTTCGTGTGGTTATGTTATATCCAAGATATAACATAACATCTAAGTTCTTGCATAATTTTATCGAAAGCAAAGATGAAAAATCGAGTAAAATTTTAGTTTTTTTTTGTGGAGGCAAAAACGTATTCTTTTTGTCTACTTATAATTCAGGAATATAATTCAGCTTATAATTCAAGTAAATACATTTAGGCACTATATGCCCAATTTGTAGAGAAACGTAACGTAAGGCGAGACAAAACCTTTCCTCTACGTTAACAAATAGTATTAAAATATAATTTTTATAGCTCTTCAGGCTAAAATAAAGTAATGTTTGCATATTATTGACAGCAGGATATCTTCCACCTTTTGAATATTCTATAATGCTAGTCAATATGTAAAGGAATGTCGAAAGAAATGCTTGCGCGGTTCTTTATGCAATACAAATAGACAATTAATAATATTTTCCTAATCTTCTAAACTGTCTTCAGATAAACAAAAAGTTTACTCTTAATTATTTTACGCAACGTGCAACGCCATATAAAATGAATTTAAACACGTAACAGTTATACATTTTCAAATAACAAACTAATACAACGCTAAGTTGTATCTAAATATACAATGTGACGATGTAAATGTGATAATGTGAAAAAAAGATGTAGTAGAGATTTATATAGTCGAAAAACATTGATTTAAAGTTAATCATGCCGAGTGAAGTAAATTATAAAGAGTTGTTTGCGGGGGCGTGTTATTTTCCAGTTATGTAAAGATTTAAACAATCAAATCTTTTAGTTTTTTCAATTTCAAGTCTCGATGATTATCCACATTTCGTTAATTACGCAAGACAAGCGCCACAATATAATAAATTGTATGTCCTATAAAATTTCTTCTCGATTCGTTTAGGATTATAGTGCGGTCTGGGCATGACGAATCAATAACTGCCATGGATTCGATAAATGCTTTGTTTTGATACTTAAAAACGTTTTGTTTTCGTTTGGAAAGCTGGTAAAGTTAGTAATTGGTAAAGGGACCGTGTCTGTAGCTTGGTGATTGCGTTCGAATGGTAAATGTTACTATTTTTTATTGAACGGAATGTTAATTGATGCGGTTATAAAGATGGGGCCCAATTAAGTCCTTTTAAAGACCATATATAAATCGGTGTATATATTTGTGTACATTAATATTTACCCCGTAAAGCACTAATGAACTCAATACAAATGAAGTCTATAATACAAAGACTACATGCCTCTAATGTATAATATAATTTGCAAATTTGATCATTAATTTGTAAGTTATTACAAATAAAAGAAATGTTGTTGTCTCTTGTTATATTCAATACATACTTAGCAATAGCCTAAAACAATGGTCTTAAAATTTTATGCATTTTTATCCTTATCGCTATCCTTAATCATTTCATTCGACCTAAGGCTTTGAATTGCAGCATAAATAAATATACACATTTGTAGATGAGATGAATTGAAATGCAAAAGCTCTGTGCGCTCAAAGACATTAACATTTAAAATATAAATAGACGGAAATGAAATGTTAAAATTTAATTTAAAATTCCATTTAAACAATCTATAAAAACCAAGTCTCCACCGAAGCCGTGACGAAAGGAAATTGCTTGTTTCTTAAAATAACCACTCCAAAAATAAATTTCCTTTTAACTTAAGAGAAAAAATATATCCAATTAATCTAGCTAATGAGTGTTTTAATTCAAAAACTTCTGAAACCTCTGTGGATGTTTTCCGTGGAATTAATAAGCTTCTCTGGTGGTCCGATCCTTTTCAATTAGCATTCATCGCTTTATATTTTCTCGGATCGTGCGTCAAATGTGTTATAAGCCATAAAACAACGGCATTTTATTACCTATACAAAAGTCCCTTTAATCAATTCTAGTACCTGTATCGTGGACGTCTATCCAGTACTAATTTATTACAAACACTGCTTAATGGATAGCAATGAATATTACTCTTATAATTAAATGCATACTTTAAACTCAGCTGATACGTATTACTTTGTTCACATCACTGAAAGTTGATTTACTTTGTTTTAAAACATTTCTCATTGAGTTTCAACCATTCTTTATCGCGGTTTGTAGTCTCGTCGAGTCTTTCTCTTAGAAAATATTTATCATCATCATCATCAGCCTTTAATAGTCCACTGCTGGACATAGGCCTCCCCTAATACACCCCAATCCATTAGGGGGTTTTGGACCGTATCCCACCACGCTGGTCCAATGCGGGTTGATGGGTGGACCGCCTTTTTACATGCCCATCCGACGCATGGATCATCTTACTTTTCAGACAATTGGGTGATCGGCCCAAACTGTCCTAACCAATAAGGAAACAACAACGAAAATTTGTTGAATCCCCGCAGGATTCGAACCCATAACCTTCGGTTTCTAAAGCAAACGCCAAATACCACTAGGCTACGGAGGCAGTTAGAAAATATTAAATGATGTAATATAAGAATAAGTACAAATACGAGTATATTATTAGAGAAGAGTTAGTTAGAAACAATGCAGTAGTAGGTTGTCATGTAATAATTAATATTTCGGCGAAATTTCGTCAATATGTAAGCCCACTTCTTGGTTGTTATATGTTAAATTGTTAAAATCAATACATTTTCTAATTTGTTATATTATATTTTTTTTTTCTAGCTCTGAAGCGTAATATTAAATTTTTATCGACAACTAACCAAACAAACTGATCAACTTTAAGAGTGATGTACATTTCAGAACTTTTAAAATTACGCCGTAATAATAATACAATTTTAGAGAAAAACTAACTAACCAGTAATCGTTACCCTAGTAAACGCAGTAGCGTTTTAACGATGTTTGTCTTCCCTGATTACTAATAAAAACGTCAGGAAAAAGTAATGACGATTTATTAAGCGAGAAAAAAACAATTGAACGCTCAAACAAACTATAATCCTCACGCACACCCTATACACGGTAAACGGGGGAGTGAAATGTTACCATGATACCATAACGGCATGGGAACAAAATCGTAAACAATTCCCCGAATCTGTGTAACAGCCAATTTGGTTTATAGATAAACAGGGCCCTGGATAGTCGGGTGTGCGCCGAGCGGGTCATATTAATATGCAAGAGTGGGCATGCTCCGATCTGGGGATGATAATGGATATTGTTTGGGCGTATCACTATGGTTACCGCAAATGTGGGTCCAATTTAAGTCTATAGATTGAATACAGATTTCAGATTGTCTGCATATCTGATAAAGAATTCAAATTTTATACAAAATCACTGAAATACTTATTGTCATCAGGAGATAGTAAGTTAAGTAATAAGTATTTTAGTTGTCCTAAGCAACGTCTATCTCTAACGAGGGAAAATCTATGTGGCATTTAAAAGAACTACAATTTATCATTTGATATAAATCTTAAGTTTAGAAATAACTGAACAAAGTATTTAAGATGATTATAATTTAAATTTTGTAATTGCATTTCCGTTTTCTTACACGTGTGTTGCCCGCCCCCCGAACAGGTGGGATGGCGATCTCCGTGCAGTACCCGGACCAAGTTGGCAATGAGTAGCAAGGGATCGGCTGTCTTGGCGTCCATTGGAAGAGGCCTATGTTCAACAGTAGACTGAAAGAGGCTGATTATGATGATGATGATGATGATGAATGGCATATCATACTATTCACCTCTGTTAGTAACACTATCTAAAGCTTCATACAAGACGTAATTTTTGCTTTAGTTAAACTAAAGTATACTCTAGGATTAGCTATCTCATGTTCCTACTTAACTAAAACTATTGTAAACTATTGTAATAAAACTATTTTCAAGTCTTAATTAATGTTGACAGCAACATTTTAGTGTCAAATGGGTTTGATTATGTTTAATGTAGCTAGTTTTATAATAACCGAATGTTTTAATGCAGATAATAACACCATTCTGTGGATTCGATTCAATTCGCAAATAGCTTCCCATGATTATGACTTTAGTGATGTTCAAAAGCTTATTTGTTGTGAAAAGCTTTAGTAGTGATTCTATTTTTATGCAGTACTAAGAAATTTGTTGAGATATTCATTTGCATAGAATTAAAAAACTGTGAAGGAAGGTGGACAGCGTTAATAATGAAATTATAATTTTCTCTTATTTCCATTACAGGTTTATATCAACCAACGGAGCGGAGCTTTCAATTTATAGAAGTATGGCACAAGTTAATCAAACGAAATAACGATCAGTTGAAACATTATTCACAATTTAATATTTCGTAAGACAGGTTATTGTAAATATTATGACTTATTATTATAGAGGATTATAAAGGCCAAAGGCTTATTGAATTAAGAACTAATTGTAATTTCCTGAAAATATTAATGAATTAAGCTAAAACATGACAAAATGATAAAAAACCCACTTCTTAATTATTTTCATACATTGTTCGCAGTAGCATCGATATAAGATCGTAAATATTGTCACATCACTAGATAGGAAATGACACAGTGCGTGATATGCGGAAATGTATTTAATGAAACGCGAGGGGTGAGCGTGAGTGGTTTCAACTGTGGGCACACATATGCGTGGTATCGACGTCTAAACGGTATACATTTTCGTTCTAGTCGATTCGCAATAGAGCGGTTATAATTAAAACTATCCAATTTGTATTATAAAATCGCTTAACTTGCAACATCTTTATCGTTTCGACAAGCGACTTGAATAAATTTTACTGGACCGCGTTTAATAATCATCATCATAAAACTAATGAATGAAATTACCAATTTAAGGTGTCAATATGCTTGTTTCATTTAATAATTGTTATGGAATATACAATCAAAATAGATTATCCAATGATATGTCACTACTGAATGCGTTACTAATTTGGTAGTAACGAAAAAGCTTTAAAATTTTCTAAGCTGACAAAATTAATGAATATTATGTGCGTTCTAGAAACTTGTTTACATTAATGAATCATTATTATATGGTATATAAAACTCTATTCGACTATTTTATTTTTAGGTTTTCTGTTATATTTTCAAGTTACAGAGAATTTTCGTTGACTCGGTTTATCCGTAAGTTCTACAATAGCAAAAATACGAAATCCGTTAAATTATTAAGTATTGTGATCGGTTGAAATTGGCAGTTACAAGTATGCAATGCGACAATTCATTCATTCGATTCGAAAATACGTCCCACTGGGTGGCACTTACACCATATGGCGAAATCATTTTATTATAGCAGTAATAGCCTACACGGCTTATTAAAGAATATTGTAACATTACTACGTGTAATTAGGCCGAATAACGACTGCCGAAGCCGAACGACAAGGCCGAATGACGAGGCCGAGTGACGAGACCGAGTTACGCCGAATATTTGAAGCGTTCGATCGATTCGATTAGCATGCAGCGCTTTCCCCTTTGTAGAGTCACGTGGTAATTTTAGAACAGTAATTTGCACCGGGACCGGCCAAGCGATTCGCTCTTACATTATTAAGTATTATTAAACCGTCGGGGCCCGCGGCGATAATGTCTGGATGTTTATTTATTTTAATTCCGTTATAAATGCATAGTGCGGCTACCATTTTTGTTTCTGTATATTGCTCTACATTGATAGTTGTTATGTGTAGTGATGTTGTTCAAATTCGTAGTTGTGTAACTCTGGTATTAGCTTCAAGTTATCGCGACCTATTTGCGATTTAGGTCTGCGTTCATTAGATGTTTGAAGCCGCGTATATCGTGTCTACATATTTGTGTACGCCTTCACTTGTTTACTAAGTTCTTGTAAAGTTATAAAGCTGTTCTTCATTGTTATAAGAAGAAAAAAAAAGGAATATTAATTAAATAAGATATTATGTAAGGTTAGATTAAAAGTATATTAAATTATTAGACTAAATAATTTTTTAATTTAAATTAAAAAAATCTCTAGTCAGTGCATTTACTATACGTATTGGCGATATCCCTGGTGATGCCAATGTCTATGGGCGTCGATCCCTAACGCTCGTCCGCCATCGTTGTCATTAAGAGCGGCTGGCATTGGAACCAAAGGGTAGACTGTATTCTAAGAAATAATGTTATATACTGACTTCATATAACGACTGCCAAAGATGGTTTTTACAACTGATACGGACTTTTTATATGCAGATCCGACGCATGAATTTCAGATTATTCAGACAATTGGGCGATGGGCCATATTGTCCTTACCAACCAACAAACACCGTAAAAACACAACGATAATAATTATATTATTTTAGTAATTATAATTAATAAATAATTCGAACATTTTTAAAGTTCTTTTCCCGCGGGAATCGAACCCACGACCTCCGGTTTATAAAGCAAGGGCCAATACCGCAAGGCCACGGAGGTGGTATTCTATGAAATATATATACCATATCAAAGAAATTCTATGTCCTAGTACTACTATTTTATTTTATAGCAACACGCAAAAAAACTCAGAGAAAATGAGTCGTGAGAAAAACAAACATCCGGACGCGTAATGAATCATAGCCCCACGCGTCAATGCGCTTTAATGATCCCATTTTTGGTCGTTAATAAAAGAATAATTCATAAAAAGCGAACCGCTGGCAATAAACGTTACTGCAGCAAAATATTATACTGCAATAAATAATAGTACACCCCGAATTTAGCATCAGTCGCATCAGACCCGCGCTTCAATACACCCGTGCAGCCCTACGTTTAAATTTGACATTCAATTCATTGTAACCCATAAATGTTGGCTGCGGCGATGCTTTTTATTTATCACCCCGCATGTTGAATTACAACACAAAGGGACATTCGAGATTATTAAATCTTTTCGTGTTTAATTGCACACAATGGTTAAACAACAAAAGATGAACACTGTCGCATGTACGTACACGAACAAGTCTCGGTAATTTGAATGATAAAAGTGTAACAGACGCCGGCTGCACGTGAACGGAGATATATTAATCTGGTCCGAGTTAAACTGTTATTAAAACTTTGATTAATGATCTAGCGTTAATGGGCTTCAGATTAAGGAGGTACGCAACCGAGTTCAAATTCCTCGGCTGGTCCCCCGGCGCGGGGGTATTATCTTAACTTATTATATTACTTTTGATATATCAATGTGATATTACTTTAATTATTAATTGTAGATTATTCGAGTAGTATGTAATTAAAAAGGAAAACGTACTAAAATATCTGATAAATTACTTACAAATAATTGATATCTAAATTAGGCACGTTTGAGTATGGAATTGTAAAATTTAGAATTAATTTAAATGCGATCAACATTTTTTGCCAATATCTTAATCTTGCTTTATCTCTATGATATGAATATAAAAAAGCAGATTTTAAGTAAAAGTACTGTAATGTGTATTAAAATATAAATTTGTAAATTTTAGTTTTACGAATCATGGACATGTGATAAATAATAGTAATAAAAAATACACATTTCCTTTAGTTATGTTTTATTTACTACAGTATTGTAAGTTAGTATCGAGCATTTAACATACTTCTTTACTTACGCAGCACGATCGCTTCCGTATAATTTTATAGTATTTCCAGTGAAAGTCAATAAAAGAAACTTCGTCGAAACGCGTACACAAATTAAGAAAACAAGCGTACAAATTTCATTAATTCATTATTGTTTGATTTCATTCCGCCCTTAAGTTTAACCGCACGCCGGTAGACAAACAGTATTATCCGCTTTCATTGCCCGCGGTGTTCAATTCACTTCGATTTCGTACGATAAACAAACTTATATCGGGGCAGAGTAAACAGGCTCGTAAATTTTACAACGCTCCTATATGCCTAAGGGACATTCCGCGATTTATCTTAATTTGTTTCTTCCGCATATCTAATGCTGTTCATAAACTTTTATTGATTCCTTAATGACTGACGTCAAACAAAAGCGGGATTGACGGGCGAAAATCGGCTTTTTACGTATTTTATATTATTTATATATTTTTAAATTTAACCGCTATTATACAGAAAAATTAAACGAATTTAAAAGAAATGTAACATAGTCACAGGAACGACAAAAAGCGCATTTTACGTTAGCCATAGTAATGTTGAATGATATTTTCTTAAAATAATGACCATAAACAAATGGTAAAAAAGTTAATATACTCTGAAACCTCAATGAAAATCAAAAGTTTCTTCTTTTTTTCATTTATTCCTTTAAATATCTAAAAATTACTACAATTTAGTGTCGCGTGCAGCGGTCGTGACGAATGTAATGTCTATAATAAAATTAACATAATCAATGCATCGTAGTCATTCGTGTACCCCACAACTAGTTACAGAGGGCCCAACTATAACGATGCGTATCGAACTTTATTGGCAGCGCTCCACACAAGTTTACATATGTACTTAGTGCACACGGAATTGAAATTAAGCATTATTTCATGCAAACTGCCCCGTCTAACGACAATTATTGCGATACAATCTATTTGGTAGCGTGTACGGCTTCCTTGTTGATTCTGTGCCGCCATGTTGGTTGTTTTCCTACACGCTTTTCGTTGTCGACAAAGTTGTTGTTGCAATAATATCTTTTGTATGGTTTTCCGTATAAGTTTTGCTTGCTATTACATTTTAAGTGTGCACTCTCGATAATATCTTTTTATTATTTTGAACATACTAAAATGGGGATAGGTATAACATGTATATGATGTCATGTGATTTGTAGACATTTTCGCTTTTCCCGTTAACTAAACTTTGTTTGGGTTAACACTAAAATTATAGTAAAGTTTTTAAGTAGTATTACAAGAAACAAAATTCGCATAGAGTTAACCGGATCGTATCCCTGACAGGTCAGAACATTTAAAAAAATGTTTTAATTTGAAAAAATTATTTTAGCTAATTAATTGCAATAATGACATTTGCCTTACCAGACAAATTTTAAAAAATCTTTACCAACGTTTGTAACAATCAATCGCATCAATGTCTAAGCGTAATCATCGTTTAAAATGTTAGTTTATGCAGCGACTTAGGCCTCCCTAAGATTTTAGAATAATGCTTGCATAAACTTAACATTTTTAAACGATACCTCGATCAGTAAGTAGATCAATTTAACTCTACGCCTGTATTTATATCAAAGTTGACTTTAATACGAAATGTGTGCTACGGCCCGTTTGGATTCAATTACCATGCTCCAGATCGCCTCCCAAGCGACTATAAGGATGATGTTATGTGACAAGAGCTCTATACGACGCGACTTAACTTAAGCGCTTCGAAGTCGATTTTTAAATCCGCATTTGAGTTAAATTGCATAGCGCTGAAATCTTTAAAACTGTTTTATGATATCTTCCGGTATTTCAGTCGTAATGCCAAAGAGGATATCGGGGTGAATACATTTTTGAACATCCTATATTATGGTAACGGTTATTATTCCTAAGCGAAAAATTATTTGGTGCGAATAGAGTGAGAATATAACATATTAAATATATATCGTTATAAAGTGTAGGTCTTTATTTTTCTCGTAGTCTTCTTTATTAAGAAGGTAAAGAAACTTGACATGTGTGTAAGGAGTATTTAAGTTACTGCTTATGTGCGTCTATTAGTGAGCACGTCTACAAACGTGGTTTTGAATCGCGATAAGCTTTTAACACAATTTTAAGCTAAAATTTCTTTCTAGATGATTATGACAACATAGCCTGAAATTTGATTGCATTGAAGTATCCTAAGAAAAAATTTCACTCAGTGACACATGTATATATAAATAAACAACAATTCTGTTTGTACATGCAGGGTATTATAACAGTGTAATAATATAAGCAGTCCTTGTGATTACGATTGTGTTTCGGTAGACGTATCAATGCACTTCGCAGCCTGCAATGGTTAATTACACTAGGTGTTCATTATGTACAGTCAGTGTACGTGGTGTTGACAATATCAAAGCTTTGTTGAGCCAGCTTAATTCCGGTTCATCGGTGCGCGGCCCCCCGCACACTGGAGATTGACTGTGTTATTGTGCGTACGCTTACAATGCTTTTCAGTATCTGTCAAGTTTTTTTTTTTTTTTTTTAATTAAAAGCCAGCTACAATCGCTTTGAGGTTTCATATATGTTGTCTGTGTACTTTTTCTGTGGCTCACGGGCTTATACGAATATATCATTATCCTGTACTATAAACCATATTACAGCAAAACGACACGAAACATATATTTAGCTCTATGTAGTTTTGCAAATATAGTTTAAATCTTTTTTCCGTACGTGAAAATTGACTTAAGGCAATATACAAATTCCATCTTGGTGCATCAAAAAAGACAATTAGTTATCTGTAGTTTGTGTAAAACTACATAACTTTATAGATAAGGCCATGAAGAGATAGAGTTCTCGTAATAAAGTTTATATTAATATAGTCGCGCACCCACATCGCGTGGAGCTAAAACATGGCCGCTGTTTAACTTATTTTGCGATCAAAATCGACTAAACTATAGATCACTGTATCCTTTGCATCTTTTTCATTAGCCCACTGGATTAGTAAGATGAAGTGGCAGTCAGCCGGTAACATACGCTGTTGCCGGAAAGTCCTGGAATGGAGATCAAGGCTCAGCAAACGTAATGTGGGACGCCCTACCGCAAGATGGAGTGACGACATTCGCGACGTGGCCGGTGTGGGCTGGATGAGGATAGGCGAAGATGGAATATATATCATCACCTATATATATATATTGGACTGACACAGACTGATGGTGATGATGATGTGATGATTCTTTGCATATTGGTTTTAGCCATTATATAGCGCCTCCATGATGTAAAACTCTACGAACCTTGTTATTTAATTAAGTTCATGTACATCAAGTACGATTGCACTCACAATTGCCAATTTATTAGTCGTCCTCAATCTTGTACTGAGACAGTTAATCAATAAGTTGCAGTCTAAAGTCGTCTTCATCAATATTAGCTTTGTTACGTAAAGTTGAGTAATTAGATTGCTATTGGGGATTTCTATGCCAATTAACATAGCATTATCAACCGAGAGTTTGGCAGGCAAATGGAAATTAAATTCGTTATTGCTTTTTTATTATTTTATTTTATACCTTGAGAAAATATTTTTTTAACTTTCTTAACGGAATAATCTGACATCACACACAAATTTGTGTAGTCAAAAATATTATGTGGTTCCATCACACAATTTTTTTCAATGAATTTTATTGTTTTTGTAAGCACTATAATTAGATAATCAGCATTAAATGTACGAAAAATTAATCATGAATAATCTATGATCTAATATTCTCCGTTGCGTACGTAAATACTATAGGTAACAAATACGAAACAATACAATTTTGACAGATTTTATCGCGATTAATTTTAGACTTTACTTTTAGAAACGTCGCGTATAATCTTTAATAACTGTAAAGTAATAAACGCAAAAATTCGTATAAATTGTATTATTTTTCATAAGTATCGTTAAAATTTTCTGTCTATCAATTATTATTTTTCGAATATAATATATAACAATGTAGCTTTTAACAAATGCATTAAAAATAATTATATAAATTATCTTCAGAGCACGAAGTTCATATTAATTTATTTTACTGACAGATACTCGATGTCTTCCAAAATTAGCCAACATTCAATGGGAAAGAGAATGACTCAGACGTAAGAGTAGTAATATTACTTAGTCCTGCTTATGTTATTTTCCTTCTTATAGTAAAATATAACAGTTCGTGACTATGGACGTTAGTTATCCTATAACGCAAAAACAAATAAAGGAGTATTAATAAAAGTAATATTTTATGATCATCATTACCATCATTATCAGCCTGTGATAGTCCACGGCTGACATAGGCCTCCCCTAATACACCCCTATCCATTAGGGGGTTTCGGACCGTATCCCACCACGCTGTTCCAATGCGGGTTGGTGGGTGGACCGACTCTTTAAATGCCCATCCGACGCATGGATCATCTTACTTTTCAGACACTTGGGTGATCGGCCCAAACTGCCCTAACCAACTAGGAAACAACAATAAAAATTTGTTAAGTCCCCGCAGGATTCGAACTCACGACCTCCGGTTTCTAAAGCATACACCCATACCACTAGGCTATGGAGGCAATTATATTTTACGATAGCATATACTAAAATGTGTGGTTTATAACTTGTGATGATGATTTTTCCATATCGTATATAATATACGACGAGAGCCACGAGCATAAATACAAATTCTAATAACTTTATTCAATATAGGAGTGATACACTTACTTATTGAGTGTTAAGGTGCTACCATAAGCTAGTTCAGTATTTTTTTTATTGATGTGACTAGACGTTTACCTCTGCCCATAAGATACGCAGCATAAATCCGCTCTTTACCTAGTCCATGGGAGGTTACAATCGATAACTTTTCAATAGATACTTTTCAGTAATGCTGGCTACGATACCCTTCCAACCGAAGACAATGTTTTACACCATAGCAGAAATATGCACTGTTGTGAAACTTTCCCAGATCGGCCCCGTAAAAGTAATGCTTCAAAATTTTATAAGTTTAACTTCATTAACAAAGAGATAAAGTAAAATATTATGCTATCACACAAAAATACTAATTATGCAAAATGTACTGTTGATTTTACTATTGGATGAGTTAGTACAAATCAAACATAGCCACGAAATTGTAACATACAATGAATTTATTTCAACAAACTTCTAAATTATGTTTTACAATTAAGAGGTTAATAGATTAATGATGCAACAGTTCATTATACCCAGTGCATTAACTTAGTCAATTAAGTTATGATGCAAGTGATACCACAAATACTAGTTAACTGAACTAATAAATTTATTGTAGCATAACTTGCTGTATCGGTGAGTTATGATTCACAACGTGCACTTTGTTTCCATTGTATCAATTATATTTTCATAGGAATATTCAGCTTTAAGAATTAATTGACAGTGCATCAACTTTTATTACGTAACAATTTCCAAATGGATAATTCTGTCGCAAAATTATTATTTATAATTGTGTATATGTGTTTAATTGTATTTTTTTACATGTATATTTCTATATAATATATTATATTTTTTATTTATTGGTATCTTTACATTAAACCTCCGCATAGACTATCTCTACACCACCCTAAGGTTAGCTGGGAGAAAATGCGTGTGGAAATAAGGAAATAAAAAAATAATTTATTTTATTATTTTTTAGAGAACTCCCTTATTTTTCAAACACCTCATAATTCGTACCATGTCCAAGATGTCCAATATTAAACTACATAATAAGAAAACAAAACCTAGTGCACAAAGCTAATTCCTTTTAAATTTCAACTGCATCAACGTGGCTCACTTTCTAGAACGGAGCAAACTTTAACTCCGAAATACTTGAGCAACATAACTGTTTAACGATTCTTTGCGTTGGGAGTTAATGGGCGGGCTAAAGTTCGCGAATGAGGCAACTAAACAAGACTCTTTTATTAGAATTTATGACAATGAACCAACTTTCGCGTCGGCAAAGTTTCGCCGTGACGTAACGTGTAATGGAAACAAACTACTGAAGCTTCACAAGGTTTTGATGAAGATTTACAAACCCCCTTGCCACGTGTGCGTTTTGAGTAACCTCAGGACCGTTAATAATATGACTGTTTATTTGTACGAATGATTAGTTTGTAAAATTTTCAAGGTGTAAAATTACCGAAGACGCTGTCGCCCATTCGTTGCTAAAGCGGCAATATTCTCAGACATAGTTTGAGCGATTAGTCGAAGTTGGAATTGAACGGATGTCCGTCAGCTTAATGTATGTTGACAAGTAATTTGGTTCGAGTTGACTTGTAACGGAATGAGTCTGCAAATTTCTATTAATAAGTAATGTGATCATCAAATTTTAGTTCAGTTATTAAAAGAAATGGAAGATCAAAATTTTAAACATTGAGCTGGACCTATCGCAGACGAGTAATGAACAAAAATTGAACTTGATTCCGGTTTAAGGTACGCGTAAAAGTATTTATGGTAAAGTTTGGACTTAAACTGACCAACTCTGTAGCGGAGTTGGGGTACCATTGTTGACCGGATGAAATTGTTCTGCTAATGCAACCTTTCAACAAAAATTTATATTGCTATAATATACAGCAGTGTGTTTAAACTATTCTCAGATGAAGGAGTTAATGTACATACAAATATGTCTTTGCTATTCTTATAATGAAGATGTACATACGGACGGACACTGTATCCTTTTAAAATGACATCGTAACTTCTCAACTTTACGCTCAGTACAAAAGTAATATAAACTTCCACTCGCTACGAACTATTAGAGCGTGGGTAGTTCATTAACCCGTTGTACATTTTTTTAATTCATTGCACTCGAGGAACGTAAGTTCAAATTCCGGAGCTGTGTCAGACGAAATTGTAAGTGACAAATTTTAAAAGAGGTGTGTAAGTGTTTGTTATTTAAATTAAGTTCATAAATAAATCTAACCTATGATAGGTATTTTTTATTTTATTATTTATATTTGTTTTGAATGTTATGTAATCGGATATGAAATATCAATAAGATATCAAGTCATATGCAGACTTTTTGTTCAAAAGATACTGAATAGAAAAGCAGTGAATTTTTCTTTTATTTTTAAAATAATTTAGAAACAGTTTATGATTAATTAATGCATTAAGCATAAAAATATAATTTTACATATTAAAATTAACTGTAAAAGTATTTGTTTATATCAGTTTACTTAGATATGTTATTTCAACAGTGCGATAGTATTATTTTTAAATGAATATTAATTATTAGATGCTATTTATTTTGTTATCGCCATAAATTCAATCACAAATACTATAGAATTAAGCCCATATATTATGTAAATATATAAAAAGCGATTAATTATCCAAGCGGTATATTTAATAAGAATAAATGATGTCGTACAGCACCAACTAATAATAATCATTGTTACAAACGTACTAAGCCTGACTCGCTTTAATACGAACTGATTCAGTCACCCCAATCATTAAACAATTCTCCCATAAATAAACAAGCGGTATATATCGAGGGAGAGTTGTAAGTTGACTCGGGGTACAACTTGTAGGAAACGTTCAGAGTGTATTCATCTCGCTCTATATTAGTAACGAACATTAAATAGATTTTACATAGTCTTAGATTAAGTTTATGACGTCAAAAATGCGGTTCTCGTATTGGCCAAATATCCTTTGGTGATATCCGTGACGCTACTGAGACCATTCAAAGCTTTTTTTCGTATTAAAAATACAGTTTTTATCTCTGAGTATTATAAGGCTCGCATAGGATGTGAATATTTTAAACAAAAGTAAATTTATATTAGATGCAACGCTGATATCTATAAAATGCATGGAAACATATTTAAACTTATCAGGCTTTCTCGACAATATTATGTATGAATTGAACAAATAGACCTTCCTCTTTAATCACTTTATCTATTAAAAAAGACTGCATCCAAATCCGTTGCGTATTTTAAAGATACATAGGTGATAACTAAGCATACATAGGGATATAGTTACAGAGAAAAGCGACTTGGTTTTATACTATATAGTGGACTAGCTTCAACCCGCGGTTTTATCCGCGTAGTGAATGTTATTTGTCATAATAAACATTATCCATTACATATTTATAAGCTCAAATTTATTGTACAGCTTCATTAAAATCCATCAAGATGTTTTTGAATTAAAGAGTAACGAAAATCCGTCATTCTCATTTATAATATAAGAAAAATAAAATATTTGCCTATGAACAACAGGCGACAACAAAGTCAACGACACTATCCCAAATTCGCAGCCGACACTCATAAATTTCGCGCACGGCAAACGCTGATAACGATTAATAATAGCCAAGCTATACTTGGCAGTGATCCACGAGCCTTCCGGTGAAATTATAACATACGGTCTTCATATATACGGCCAGTACGTATACCTAAATATACTGTGTGTACGGACGCTCGCAGCACTTCACGGGACCATAAATCGACATCATAAAGTCATGTGACCGCGTGGCGCATCACTAAAATTAAACCTTTTAATGGGCGAATGAATTACAGGCAGTTATGTCACGTCATGCTGGCGAACTCGTGTATTTATACGATGGCAACTAAATAAAATATCCTTTTAATCCTGCTAACATTATAATGCCGAAGTTTGTTAAAATGTACGGACGTATGTTTGTTACACTTTTATGCACTAATATAATATATTTAATATATATTTTTTATGGGGTGAATTATCGGGTGTGTAGGTCTGCTTTCTGCGAGCTGTCGAAATAGCTCGCATGCACAGAAAAAATCATTGGAGTTTTGCTTGCATTTGTAAATGTGTTATAACGGGACTATTTAGTCTTATAAAAAAACCGGTGAATATATACAGGCGCGTCATGGCAGATGTAGTTGACGGTTGTGTTCATAATACGAATTCGTAAAGCAAATCGATAGTTATTTGCTTTGTTTTATGATCACTACGCGGGATAAACCACGGGACGTAGCTAGTATCAAAATACATTCGATATTTGTGGCAGCTATTGTTCATAAACACAGAATTATTATGAGGTGTATTTGAAACGCACACAAGTACACGATGATTCTGCAGCGCGGGTCGGATGGAAACTTTTGATCCCCCGACATAAATCCCCATCAGAAAATAGGGAGGGACGTAACCGGCTTAAGCTTAACCGTGACTAGTGGCCCTATCGTTATTTTAAATATATTTATAATGATGACGATGGATAATTTCGATCTTTATTTGTGTTGCAGTAAAGAGCGTTTTGTCACAACTTTAGGCTGTTTGTACGGTGCGCGTGCGGGACGATCAAATATTGTTTCATATTTCGCTCTCTTGTTCCCATATCGCAGTTTTCTGTTTTGGTAAATAGATTTGTATTATCGGAGGCAATAATCCAATACCTTAGTGGGCTAATCTCGTGTGAGTATACTCTAAATATTTGTATGGAATTAAATCTAGGGTGGCCTAAAGCATGTCAGTGTTTTTTATACAAAAAACATAATGTTTTTGCAGTTGTACAACTGTTACTTTTAAAACTATAGAAATGGTATTAATTCAAATAACTTCTGAGTTAATAATATGTTGTTTCTATTTCTGTTCTTTAAAATAACTTTTTATTAATAGTAAATAGGTTAGGTGTATCAAATTGTTTATTGATTGAAAAATAAACATGTACCTAATTTTGGACTGATGATGATGATTAGATATCTCTTGTAACAAATTTATTTTACGTATTGCCTGAATATTTTACAGGCGTGGGATGCAGATCATCATCATCATCATCATCAGCCTTTGATAGTCCACTGCTGGACATAGGCCTCCCCTAATACACCCTATTCATTAGGGTTTTGGACCGTATCCCACCACGCTGGTCCAATGCGGGTTGGTGGGTGGACCGCCTTTTACATGCCCATCCGACGCATGGATCATCTTCTTCTCAGACAATTGGGTAATCGGCCCAAATTGCTCTAACCAACTAGGAAACAACAATGACAATTTGTTGCGTCCCCGCAGGATTCGAACCCACGACCTCGGTTACTAAAGCAAACGCCAATACCACTAGGGCTACGGATGCAGATATGATCGTAAAATGATGTGTAAGTGACTAAGGACTATCAATTTATGTGTTGTTTATAAGCAATTTTATGGAATTATGTTTTATGTTATGTAATAATTATGATACGTGATAACTTATACTGTCGCTTTCGAATTGTCCTTAATTTGAGCTTTAGTAAAAAAAAACGCTATATAGTTAATTAATAATGGACACTCAAACATTACAATGTAATGACGTAAAATTCTGAATACAGGGCGTGATTTTTTTCATGATATTCTGACAAGAAGTTAAAAAAGACAAAATAGTTACACAAACGTACCAGGAGCACATAAAATCTCTTTAGCATTTCCAACTCTCCACATGCACAATTCAATTACCCTCGATACCACAATTTCCCGTTAATCATGTCATATTAACAATACTTTATGTGTATTCCAAATGCTCGTGGTTTGCTCGCGTACGTGATTTTAGGTTGTCATGTAATGGATGCGACCGAAAGCAATATTTAGTATATACGTGCAAACAATTTTGCTACTGTTTCGGCCGCGTTTATTAGTAAGTTATTATGAAAGAGTATATCTTTAGAACATTGAGGAACAGTTTTATATTATTATTGACGTCCTAGTTTACTTAATATCGCCAAAAAAAAGTGAAACGAAGATCATGATTTGTATCAATAAAGCAACGAGGCGTACTGCATATTGTTTGTAACACGCGAAGCCAATAAGAATTGTAGCGTAAACAGCACTAGTCCGCTCAGCACCCTGAGATATGGTTATTACATCTCTATTACTCAGTAATTACACTATATCTTAGTTCCATTGAATAGCCATAAAATCTAATCAATTTAATATTTTCAGAGTAATGTTTTAGGACAAAAATAAGAATCGTACATATAGAAATAAAAAAAACAATTATTGTACCTAAGCCAAATGGCATCTAAACGTATGGCGTTCTTTTTAGGAGCAACATCTGTGAAGATTGTCGATTGGCGGCCAATAAAAAGCTTTTGTCATTCTTGCTTTGCTTGTAACCCTCTATACAATCAAAGTAAGGTGTGAGTTTAGATTATCTAAAAATTAAATAAATCTCAATTCATTCAAAGCGAACCTAACTTAACCTTTTACCCGACTAAAAGTGAAAAGTAACAGAGTTTCTTTCGTCAATTATACAGTTGAAAAAGTATTCCACTCAAAACTTTCGCCGTCACAGTCCATTGTCATTCCCCCGCGGTATATTATTGAGTTAATGGTATCATTTGGCGTATTCCGATCCTCAATGGGTTCCTAACCGGCGTTTTTTTTTTATTTCTGCCCATCTGACAGATATCGATGCCTCGCGCATCGACACCGAATGTTCGATAGACAGGTTGTTTGAGGAAGGTGCCGTGAAACCTTTTCCGTGTACCGGTCGACGGCGAAGTGTGATTTATTTGTATTGTTTTTTTTTAATTTGTTACTTTTTTTTGTTCTACAACAGTTGTACTTAACTTACTTTATACGTGTTATGTTTTGAGGTTCAAAGTAAATGTATACATACACATTTTATAAAAATACCCAAAGTTTTTAACTTGGTAAAACCTAATTATTTCTATTGTTTGCGCGAATATTATACATTATTAAATAAAATGACTTTACGGATTTTATCGCGTTTATTTTACATTTTAAATTCCTGACGTTACGAAAACTTTCCAGCGGCCGTGGTCACGGGAAGACGGTAGGTTGGAAAAACCTTATTTCTTAATCGAATATCGTGTATAAGTTTTAATTATTTTATGTTTCAATAATTAATCTCTCAAATATTACTACTTGCTTTATCATTTATATTAATCGGTTAACGAGGATTGAAATAGTTATTAAAGAAAACACATATTTTAGCCATCGGAAGATTTTTTTAAAAGAAGAGTTTTAATTAAGTCTAACAATGCACTTGCTGTACGTCGGGAAACGTGAGAGTGATAGTGATTACATTAAGCTAGCGTCTTTAATTTCTTTAGATACTGTTTTTTCAAACACGGTGGTGTTCTTAGGTAACTAGAATTTTTAAGTTTTTTCTTAAAAACAGTCAGCAAAAAATCTTTGAACATACAATGTTCTACGATGGTATAGTTTTTAGATAGTTTTGTATTTAAACCTATATTTAACTTAAACCATATAATATATGTAAATAAATTTTGATATCAAAGACTAATGGCGTTTGATCAATGACGGTATCCAATCCTCATGCGTATAAAAACACAACGATAAATTTTTTCGTTTTAAAATATTAAAATTTTCACTATTTAATTAATACTATTTGATACACGACTTTTAAGTTATATAAATAAAATAAACAGTTTGTATGTTGCAGTTTACTACAATTTCAGCGCTTAAAACCAAGCAAACAAGCTTTCAATCGATGTAGTTAATGAATCTAGAAGCTTTACGAAGCTTGTAATGAACGTGAGGTGTAACTGCGATTTGCTTTCCACTGCATATTTAACTTTAAACAGAAGATATTCATACTAAATAATATTCTTTAACATTCCTCTGGTAACAGAAAACAAAACTATGAATATGTGTATATAAATAACTCTTACATTACCAATCTACACTGATATTATCGATAAAACAAATCGTACTTCGGCTCAAACGTAGGTGAACCTGGTGAGATCTTAAAACAATATCAATTTCTACACAATTATATCGTTCGTTTAAACAAAAGATTTTATCGAAGATCCAAAACGCCTTAAGCCGTGTAGATATTGTGAACAAGATTCTTTGATGATCGGGAATCCATGCGACTATGAGATTACGCGGTGGGCCAACCCTATTGTTTCGTGTATAATTATGGCCCCGATATAACGCTGTTTTCGGTATAAATTAAATATAATTATTGCCCCGATATAGCGCTATACCCAATTTACATGTTAGTTATTAATTTACATTATGGGCCGAGTTAACTCGCAATTTATCGAATATGGTTATCCGTTTATCACGTTATCGTGATACTAGCTAACTTCAGACGCTTGAAAGATTACGTTGTGTTATGTATTTATTCATATCTCCTTGTTGTATATTTGTTAAATGGTGACTTTTTGAAATTATGGTTAAATTTTGTTAATGTTTATTTAGTTTTTGATTGATTGCTCCAATTAAAAGTCGTGCATAAACAGTCTTAATACATGCTTACTGCTAGCTTATTTGCACTTACGATTTCCATAAACGGTCTTAAAACACTATTATTTTTTTCTTTAATATACCATTCGGTTTACTTAAAATATATCGATTTCGAATAAAGATCTGTTTTAAATTTTCAATTTGAATTCTAAGGCACAATCACGTAATATTTGAATAATATTTTACTAAACTGATATAATATTGTTTGCTCTGTACTGCGATGCTAACGAAAGTTATGAGCAAAATACTTTATGACCTAAATGCATTATCTTACCAAGCTAAAATGAGCTATATTTATACACATTTAATACCAATAGCCTCGGATTTTTAAAATATTGTCTACTAAATGATTAAATAAATGAGTAAAATATTAGCCGAAATTAAAAAAAAATGTTTTACTCATTATTATACCTTTTTAAGATATTGTCATACAGAATATTTTAGTAAAAGTTTATAAGTATTAAGAGGAAATTTAAGCAACAAATCTTCTCTAATCTAATGTCTTCGTCCCTTAAAATACGTTTTAGTACATGAACTTCTGTTTCTGAGCTAAATATTCAGAAACAGAAGTTTCTTAATATTCTTTTTACGTTAATGTTATAACTCATTACGTCCGGTCACGGGACAGACAGACAGTCTGGCCCGCAACAACACGTTTACTGAGAAGGGTCCGAAAGGTCCGAGGGCTTTAAATGAAAATGTAAATAAACTGTAAAATTCGTACAATATGATAAAGTGTACTATTCACATAAATACAAGAAATATTTGATGTAATTAAATTCAAATATCAAGAAGAGAATAGCCGAAGATCGGAAGCGGTGGAGTGCATCAGAAGAGGTATGTCCAGCAGTGGACTGTCACAGGCAATATCGTCCTCGTAAAATGTAAATTTGAATTGAAAACATTCCAAAACGCACTGTACTGACGAATATTTCGACAATAACCGCGGGGCGTTGAATTTTTTAACGGTTTCATTAATTTTTTATTGCACTCGACAATTATCGTAAAATTTTAACATCCACCGTTTAAACTGCGTGTTGTTTAATATCGCTGTAACTTGATAAATCGTTATAGAGCATTTATCGTTACGTATTTTCCAATAAAATGCTACGCGTATCCGCAGTATTTTCACTTGCGCTGCTGCGCGTTAATTTTAACTTTTAAAAGTTAAAAATAAGTTCTGTCAAAATATATATATACGTCTATAAATAATAAAAAAATATGTTAATGGTAAGCTTTCGCGTATATTTAACATCTTTATCTTTACAATGCTTTTAGTCGGATCGTATCATAACCTAATATGAAGCCTTTCTCAATCAATATATTTTTCGAATATTGCGTTGTAAATCAATATCGATGAAAATAAATAAATTTGTTACATTAAAATCACAATTATTGAGTTAGTACAATGTGGTATATATAACAATTTTGTTTTAAATTTTTGTCCGTCTTTTCTCTTTGATGTAGTCCGATTTAGACAAGACTTTTATTGAAAGATAACTGATGTAACTAGGAATAAATTAGGCTACTTACAAAAATACAGATATTTTAATATCACTACACGACGAAAGTCGCGGGCATCAGTAAGACTATAACACATATTACACAACAATTAGCCGAATAATATAATAGCTTATAACAGAATTAACTTACGTGAAATAAATAATCGAAAGCAACATGTACCATTTATGAAAGCATTCCCGTGTAAATACTGTTACGCTGAAACAATTGAAGATCGCGAGACATTTGTCGAGGTCACAGTTAAATTTTCGCAAGCACGGGACACCCGGGGTGGCTACAGCGCATTCAAATACCATGATTCCGAATAAGATAAGCGAAATCACGGGTTAGGTTGGAAGGGTTAAGGAAACCCGCGGCGTGCGACCGCATAATTCCGTTTACATGGGGTGCCCCATAACTCTGCTAAGATATCGCCCATATAGCCAAGGAAACCTCGTATATGCGATTCAATATTTACAACGCGGAAGTTCGTTTAAAAAGCAAACGTGAGATAATCCTTAGGTTTTATACGGCTTGCCGTTTTACTGACCACAAGTTGGGTCGTGTGATGTTTAACGCTAACATCGATACGTCTGTACGTATGTAAACATTATTATATTATAGGGTAACAAACTGAAACGAACTAAATTGTAACTAATCTTTGTAAATCATTTAGTCATATTTGAGTGTCAGTTTATGTTAGTTTAAATCTGTCGTTGTATTTACATAGATTATATTCTTTAGTACACTATCAAACTAATTTTACTTCCTCAACTATCTGATACATTGTTATTAGTTCATTCAATGCTACCAGATATATAAAATAAGCAGGGAGCCAAAATCAAACCGACTCAACAACACACGAATAGCGCAAAATTTTGTACACGCAAAAGCGTATTTAAAAATCGCCCCAAAACAACGTACAAGCGCCGTTCGAAGCCGTACATACAGCTAAAGGCTATTATGCAAATACGTTACGTCGTCGTGTCACAGTTTATTTCACGAACGGGTTTTTTTTATCCCGGGTCCGGTCGTTATTTAGGCATCCTAATCCGCGTCGCTCGAATTCGGCCAGCACTGGGTGAAATGGGTAAAAAAGTGAGGGGTGATTATAGATATACAGCGGTCCATAGCGGGGGCCTACGGGTCGGAATAATTTGCAATTGTGTCATTATCTTCTGTTGTAAATTAAACTCGACTTTTATACTCTCCGGAGGCGATGACTGAGATTTATGCGCGGGGTCTCCACAGCCTCGCTCTTGACAGCGATGTTTGTGGAATTGTTCGTATTTTAGAGTCACTCCAGAATCGAACCGGCACCGAGGACCGATAATTGCGGCGAACACATTAACTCGATCCATTTTATGGTTAAATGCGGAGTGCTTTAAATTTCTTGAAAGATAAAGCCATTAAGAGGTTCCTTTTTGTCAGGTCTTATTTATGTTCACGTCGGGATAGTCTTGTTTGTTTTGTTTTTCCCCTTAAATTATGAACAGTGAACTTGTCGAATAAGAAGCCATTGATAAGTTCATCTTTAAAAAAATATCATTACTATCAAATATATTAAATTGGGGAATAGTTAAGAAAGTAGTTTTATATTATTTTCAAAAAAAAATATTATGAAAGATTTGTAAAGTATATTTTCCACTGAACAATGTCACCTTAAATGGCACAAACGAATCACTTAGCTTTTTATCAAGGTATAAAGTTATATAACTGCCTCCGTAGCCTAGTGGTATGGACGTGTGCTTTAGAAACCGGAGGTCGTGGGTTCGAATCCTGCGGGGACGCAACAAATTTTCATTGTTGTTTCCTAGTTGGTTAGGGCAATTTGGGCCGATCACCCAGTTGTCTGAAAAGTAAGATGATCCATGCGTCGGATGGGCATGTAAAAAGTCGGTCCACCCACCAACCCGCATTGGACCAGCGTGGTGGGATACGGTCCAAACCCCCCAATGGAAAGGGGTGTATTAGGGGAGGCCTATGTCCAGCAGTGGACTATCAAAGGCTGATGATGCATGATGCATAAAGTTATATTTATAAAGTTTATCGTTGTAAAAGAAACTTGGCGTGATAAGTTATGTTGTGTAATTTATAAGTACATGTTAAATTACGGGTAAGTACGGAGAGTGGAACAGCACGCGGCAACAAGCGCGTCGCAATGCGGCATTTTCAAATAATTACAGATTCTAGATAACGTTTCACTAAATATAAACGAAAACATAATACAACCCTTTGAACTTAACAGATTACTATAGCACTTATCTTAATTAGTCTACGTGTAAGGTCACAGCTACTAACTTAATATGATTTTCATAATATATAAGCAAGTTGTGATATAAACCACCTATATTTTTTAACATACACAACTGTCTCCGTAACCTAGTGGTATGGGCGTGTGCTTTAGAATCAGGACGTCGTAGGTTCGAATCCCGCAGGGACTCAACTAATTTTCATTGTTGTTTCCTCGGTGGCTAGGGCAATTTAGACCGATCACCGAATTGTCTGAAAAGTAAGATGATCCATGCTTTGGATGGGCATGTAAAAAGTCAGCCCACTAACCAACCCGTATTGGACCAGCGTGGTTGGATACGGTCCAAAACCCCCTAATGGATAGGAGTGTATTAGGGGAGGCCTATGTCCAGCAGTGGACTATCACAGGCTGATGATGTATGAATTTATGTATATTTTTAATTTCTTAATCAGACATATTTTAATTAATGCGTCTTAAATTAATGCCGTTGTCATGCCTTTAGTATAAACTGAAAACTTAATAACGCCTTGAATTTTGCAAAGTAAATTGTGATAGCAATAAACGATCCGGACAGAAAACCAATCAAGCTATTGCTTCAGTGATTGTTATCAAAACTCACAATGCTTACTTTCTAAATGATGTCTAGCGATATTAGTTGCCCGAAGCATTAAAAGCATCGGTACTGCTCTAAAGAAAACTATATCTCAGAGTCTGCTGCATCGCTTCTGTACTAAATTCCTCTTTGTTAAATATTTTTCATCTCGATTTTATACCGAGTATTGGTTATTTATTGCAATATAAACCGCAATGGCCGCGTTCATTCATAAAACTTTCCGATGCGAATTGCCTCGAGACAATTTATTGAAGTATAGATAATGAATGCAGTTGTTGTCTGAAACAGAGCAATTGAATAAACATGATGTTTCATAAGCAGCGTCCTTTTCAACATTCTCTTCCGGGATGGAATAAAATCCTTTCGTAAGAAAATTTTACGATCAATCAATTATTGAAGTTCTTTTCTCTTTGCTGCTTTAAATAATAATAGTTGTTCTTAACTTTTTCTTTTAATGTTTTTTTTTAAATACTTACCAAATATGGTTATGTACAGTCTTTACTTTCATTTTATTAATTTAAACAAAAACTTCATGATGATTTTAAGATGAGTCCACTAAAATTTCTATCAAATTTAATAATGTAGTCCTACAGCTAATTTATACATAATTTATTGTTAGTTATAAAGTAAAATGAAATAATAGAGGAACACAATTTGAGATTATGTAAAAGCTATACATTTAAAGCATGATTAAAATTTCCACTGAAGTTATTTCACCAAAACTAACCTTAGTTTCTAAACGGTTTCGAATAAAAATACTTACAGTTACGCCTACCCATGTAAACGTGATGTTTTATTACAAAGAGACATCATACAAAAGATACAGCGACGTCGCATATTGCTTAAATCCACGTCGGTTTTATTACGTTCACAAAATGTCATAGAATAAAAAGCCCGAAAGCAAATATTAGCCTAAATATGTTGTGTACTTTTCATCACGTCGAGTCGGTATCTCGAGAGAATAAGCTCTATGAATATTTTGAGGTACTCGAATTTGTGTTACAACATCAAGGAATATCTTATTTTTTTTCTCCTTTTCCTTACACGCAAACACATATAACCTAGCACAATAATACTGTGCTTGCATAATATTTCTGGGAATACACAGGATTACCCAGATGTAGCGCTCCTCTGAGATTTGTCCTTTGTTCTTGTTAGAGGGGATTTATTCAAGTATTAGATTTGAAGATTGGATATTTAAGATTCCACTTTCCGGGGCGTCATTCGCTTTTGAATGAAATATTTTATGTGGAGAGGGGAGGAGTTGTTTTGTTAAAAGCTACTTAGCTTCATTAAAAAGGGCTTGGAGACCGCAAAAAAGGCGAAAATCCTGAGAGTTTTTAAGGAGAGAGGGCGAAATTTTGTTAAATGTCCGTAACAGTTTTTATTCATGCGCTGTTTATGTTCCTTTATTTAAATTTGTTTAACGGCGAACTAGGTTTGTATGATTTTAGAACGAGCTTTCTTAGTGAACGTTTATCCTGTTAAGCACAATTGAACAAATTGAAGACACTTAGCAATTTAAGCATATAAATTTATATTCAACTTGGTGCACGTAAATAAGTGAAATCGTTTGTGTTGCCTTAACTATATTTTAAAAGTATATATTAGTAAAATCGTACTATTGATAAAAAGAGTAACTGAAGGTTTAATTTAAAAATATTAAAGATTATTTTTATTAAATTAAAGCGTCAATTTTAATGGATAAAACACACACAATATAAATATTTAAGTATATGTAGTTATTAAAAATATATATACATATGTATATTTATGGAAGCTTGTTTATTTAAGTAAACTTCAAGACATGAAAAGAGACGCGGTAAAAGTGAGTTCTTTTGCTTTTACGTTGATCCCGAATTCGTAAGAACATTCTTAAGTTGGACTTTTAACAAATAATGAATTGTTATAGTTATAACAGAATATCTGTTTCCTTACCTTTTTATGTGTAGGCGTACGTGCAACTGACGTGTCAGTCATTTATGTGTTACAAGCACAGGCCGTGTCCGGTCAAATTTATATTGTTAAAAATGATTTTTTGATTGGACCTACGGTAATAGCTGTTCGAAGGAAGGAATGTTAAGAGTTGTACTAACGCCAAAAATATATGATTTCCTTTAAAATATTTTTGTTTTAAAAGTAATAAAAATAGCAAATATAATTAAGCAAAATATTTATACATAACTTAATATAACCAATTGATATTTAAAGGGCAACGTAGACATATCAAAATTAGTTATAACATTTCATACTATTACGACATAACTTTTTAGTACGTATGTATGTAAGTCATTGATTTTTGGGAATCCTTAGAGTTAGCTTGAGATTAGCAAATTCTAAAGATTAAAAACGACTAAAGCAGAACACTTTTACACTAAGGTTTTCCTTCCGCTATGACGTGTCTTCCTTTAAACGAGGTATAAAGAGGTCCTTTACGGTAGGCAGCGCGTTGGTGATACCCTGGTATTGCTGATGTCCATGGGCGTCGTGACCACTTCCCATCAGGTGGCCTGACTGCTCGTCTGCCTTCGTTGGCAAAAAAAAAAAAAAGAACATTTTTGTATTTTATTTATTTCAAAATATTATTAATAAATATAATCAGCATATGAAGCTTATTTATTACGTAGCACTGAACGACCATCTACTACTAACACCCCATTTGCTCTTGCAGGTGATTGGCTGCATGAAATAGCGAAGATCGGAGTCAGGTGGCAATATGGAGCTTATGTACAAGCTAGTGAACCTGAACAGACTGATAATGATAACCATTGCACTTGCAAGATAGTACACATTAGTATGACCGTGACATTTAATACATAACAACATTTAAGAGTGCAACTATTCTGACGCCACTATGTATGATTACACTTGTTTTACTGTTGTTGACAATTAATAAAGCTTTAAATGCAACTATTCCGCATGATGATGTTCGTTGTTAACCAGTAGCCAGATGTTTCGGTCAAGGAGGACGTCCCGCTGACTGTATGCTTACACATGTTATTGACCCTGCCCCATTGTTACCGCCATATGGTATCCGAATTATCTTAAACCACAGATTAAGCCCCCAATCGAATGTTTTACGACAGCTCTCGGAATTATTGAATAAAATGGTGATTTGATGTGCCATCTCGAATATATGTCTAAAACATTGCTATGGGTTTTGGTAACAGTTGATCGTTATTAATGCAGCCATTAGGGCCAGTTATTGAATTTTGCTTTAGTTGTTAGAATAAATAAATATTTTCGCATGTTTATAAGTTTTATCATGAAAATGCTAAGATGACTGAATAAGAGATTTATCTATTTATGTTCGCTAACGATACACCAGCTATGTTAAAAACAACTATAGCATATTTTTATTTGTTTTCTGTTTTTAGCCTTTTATAATAGACACTATCACATCTTGGCTATCACAGAATTCTGTGCTCACTAACAGATAATATTAAAATAAAGTGGTAGATCAAGTTGTATTCTATGTGTAATAAATTCTTATCGTTGCTATTAGTCGAATGTTTGGTGTGCAGTAACTGAAGAGTAAGATATACGTTGCACTGTAAGGGTCAACAATCCTTTTCATGTAGAATAAAGCGTGAGAAGCATGATCAAAACAGGAAGCGATCGGCAAAACTTAGAATGTCACTGTTCCGACAAATGCTTCCGACATTTTGGCATTTTTATGTTACGATTAGAATCCGTTTCTATTTTGATTCAAACTACTCACTGTAGTCTACAATGTAGACAATTAGTATGCCCAAATATTTAAAAACATTCAATTTATGTAGATAAAGTCTAACAACTAACTATTGACAACACATTGACACCTATTTGATTAAGATTTCAAATTATCAATTGTAAGCGAGGGCATGATTTTATGTAAAGTTTAATACAAAGCCCCTAGTGCAAGATTTACCTGTTCTAATAACTGTAGTATATTGGTGTACAACCGGTTCGACACATCCAATTATCTCACCAAAGCAACGATACGTTGCACACGTATTATCTTCACATTACGTAATGCCATATGGCAATAAAATTTCTCGTTATGCGTTAAAAATCGACGCGGCAATCAAGTGGGATAACGAACAAAACAAGAGTTCAAATTATTATCCCATAGACAAGGGTGGACGTGGTAAAAACAGATCTCCTAACACATAATTACGTAATTGTGCGCCTTGGACGCAGGGCCCGAGGTAACGATGCCACACGAATAAGGCTTGGCGTTGAGTAAAAAATAACATTGGCAGACTAATAGAATGGATAAGCACGCCACGTAAGAGTACGTTTTTAATTTTAAAATAATAACGTCCACCTCGCCGAGTGTTATTCTAGTTCATCACACGTATGTATTTTATTAAAATAAAAGCAACTCCAATGCGGTGAATTTAGAAAGGTTTAAGTATAAGGATTTTTCTACTTTTAATTACTAGGATTGTCTTTGTAGTAACTTATAATGAAGGAGGTTTTGTTTTTAATCAGTTATGTATATGTTTCATTGTAACTAGTTTATAAAAACCTTGGTATAGTTGAATTTTATTTTGGCAAAAATTTTTAGCAGTGAAAGTGTCAATTTAAACGGTAAGTTCTTGAGATTTATTTATTTACGAATAAAATATTTTACTTATTTCATAAACTTAAAAAACCAATAAACTTAAAATTTAAATATTTATATAGAGTAAAGAAAACAATCGTAACGTCTTATCCACACAAATATGTCGGCGAACTGTAAAGACATGAAAGAAAGGGCCGAAAAACGAGTTTAATAAGAAGGTGGAAGTGAAATATTTTCTATACCGGAATCGTTAATAGCCGCAAGTTGCGGTTGGGGTGCGTTGGTCATTGACGATTCTTTTAATTTGATGAGTGAACAAGGAGGGAATGCTAACAAGGACCCGCCTAATAACAGCTTGCGTATGGACAAACAAGCTGCAAGGTAAGATCATATCTTGTTTTGACGCCATATGGCAAGGAACCAATAAATTAAACTCAAATTTTGACGCACGTGATTCTCGGAACGTGGTAAAATCGTTTGGCTAGACTAAAGAGGGTACAGACGAGACAGATAAACAACACGTCTGCCATGACCATAGATCCTGTAAAGTATATAAAACTTCGGGAAATTTGAAAATTAAATTAATCATCATAACCATTATCAGCCTGTGTTAGTCCACTGCTGGACATAGGCCTTCTCCATTAGGGAGTTTTTGGACCATATCCCACCACGCTTGTCGTATGCGATTCAGTGGGTGGACCGACTTTTTACATTACTTTTCAGACAGTTGGGTGATCGCCTAAAATTGTGCTAACAAACCAGATAAAAACGATAACAAAAAGTTGTTGGGGATTCGAACCCCGAGCCTCCGGGTATAAAACAAGGGCCTATACCGCTAGACTACGTAGACGGTGTAAAAAAGTAAATTTATAGTAGCGGAAAAATAAATTAAACGCTATAGAATCAGTAGAATTACATTCGCGTAAGCACAAGAATGTGTTATTAAAGATGCTAGTCTAAATATAGAATTAACAATGTGTGTTGTATATAATATACTAATATGTTAGTAGCTAAAAGAAAAAAATTATTGAATTAATAAGAATTTGATTCTGGCAATAAAAGTGACTACAATACATAAATTTTTATTGACGAAAGTTGCATTGATCGAAATTTTCCTTTTTTTATGCAATATCAGTACAATAATAACAATGCTGTCAAATATATCACGCCGGACACAACGAAGTTAAACATCGAGTAAATTAACGCGCGTTCCGCTTGAACGATATGTCGATGTAATAAACCATATTCGATCTAAGACTTTGAATTGGTTACGAAGTTTCATAATTGCCCTCCACATCGATGGTGTGCTTACAACCGCTATTCTAGCGTTATGCATATTAATGAGTTCGCATGTTATTAGTCGTATGTGTTATAGGATCTATTTAGTATGCCCTTTAGTGAGACATGCTCCGCCGAGCGAGTATGATATGTTATTACTCAATAAATATTCATGTGTTCTCAGGTTCGCGAATGACGTTGTTTATCAGGTTTAGCTCAAGTTTTTGAATTCTTCACGAAATTGCATAATGGTGCCACCATAAAGGACTACCGCGTTAGTGATGTGTGCCTATATATGTAAAGTCAATTTTTTTTCTATTATCCATTAGCGAACCGTAATTGTCTATGCCTCTGCATGGTTTTAGCAATTCGTAATTTTACTTTTAAGAAATAAAGACAAGATTTTAGGATTCAAACAGGGTCACACTAAAATTAGCAAATACCTTTGATATGTTTAAAAGACAACAATGTTTTTTAATGATAACATTTTTCTTTGTTATAATTTGACGAATATATTTAGCAAAAATAGAAGTATACTTTCAACATAACAATAAAAGGTGCCTTAATGATCCACTAGATGGCGTTAATAACATCTTTCTCGATCGCGAGTCGTGCGCAATAACAGAAATCCTTTAAAAACTGTTACTGCGTTAGAATCGTAGTTATCTTCCAGGAATAGACCACTGACGATTTATAGTCAGGCGGTTGCGTCTACGATAAGCTCCTTTCTAAGGGCAATTACCATATTGGCTACGCGGAGTTCTGCCAATGGGCATGTTTTTTATTCTTGAAGTTCTGCATCTCGAGATGCTTTATTCGAAGTTTATTGTGCTTATGTTTTACGATAAATGCATTAGATTTTATTTTCCAAGAAAACGTTACCAGTGCCTTTGTACCTTTATATACGTCTATATAGAAGTACAAAGATACAGGTTTATTACATATCGCTTTTGTGTCAAACGATATAAACAAAACTAATATTTACAGCATGCAATTGAAATTAAATTGTTTTGTTGTTTTGTAACCATTAGTACATAGTAGAAACTTAAATTTATTAAGAAAAAAATTACTTTCATAATTATCTTACCGCCAAGAAATTAGAGATATCCTTTAAATGTAAAAGTAATCATAATTAAAAAGTTAATAATAAGAATAAAGTTCTTGCAGATTGTGCACACTTCATTGGAAAAACTTGACGATTCAGATTATTGCGTACTGACAATGCGTTGGATTGCAGCTAGTATTAAAAAAATCCGAATATGTCGATTAAAAAAGTTTAATACAAAAAGTATTTAAAATCATAGTTATTTACTATAAGACTAGATGGTGGCATTGTCCTAGATATTTAGCCAGATTTTAGACAAAGGGAATGGCTTATGGACCTCGATGAATGGATTATTTTAATATTCTGTTCCTTTCGGATGAATTTGGATGATTTAAGGGCAGTAACGTTCAATAAGAGTTTAAGATATTACTATCCGATAATTAAGATACTCATGTCTATCTTGATTTTTAAAAGTCAGATGGACGTACTATATTGGCTTATAAACCAAAAAGGGACTACGACACAAAGATGTTACTTTGCAGGATCGAACTTACGACCCTTAGTCTATTACTAGGGCCAAACAGCATAGGCCATATGGGTATAAGATTTTGCTAATGTATTAGTGATAAATAAAAGTTTTATGTTTCTATAAAGAGCATTTCACAATTTCCTTTTACAGAACGAATATTTTTTATACATTATACATAGAAACACAATTCATACCGTATTGTGCTTCGTACGACGACGGTTTCACATTAAACAACTTGAATTAACTACTTGAAACTTTTATCGACATTAGTAATGGCATAGGAATTTTGACCTCAACCTCTATGGGTTTGATTTAAGATGTATTTAATAGCGGTAGTGGTCACTTTTAATTTGTTAATCAGGCACTTGTATGGTTTATACGTACTACGAAGATTTGTTTTGATTACAGTTCTATATAGGCGATTATTAACGGAGTTAAATCAAAAACTTTTGTCATATGTCCAAAAAATCAAAAATAAATGATTTGTTAATAATGGGATGTACGAGCAAGATAAAATATTGTTTTTAAGAATGCCTATAATTTTGGAAAAAAAAGTACAATAAAATAGTATAAAAATATTTTGTACGATTTAACTGTAAGTGTACAAGTAACTTTATATTAATTATGTAAAAATAAAATCGATGCGCATCATGCTGTAAGTGCTCATAAACCTATTAAAATTTTTGTTCACTTACAACAGATAGAAAAGAATTAATGATTTCCTACAGACTTTCTTTTATTAATATTTCTATTTTATAGAACTTCTCAAAGCATAGTAGATATAAACATATTGACAGTAATCGTTTCTTGCATCCTAAGTAATAGGTATGGTATAACGATTAAAATAATTTTTGTCAGATATTATTATGTCAATAAATCAAATTTATGAACATAAACACAACACGCCCTGTCGACACCTACTGATAAGCTTAGCGCATATAAATTATACACAAAAAGAGTTTCACAATACGTCCAATACAATGAAAGCGTAAATTCCCCATTTACGACGGTGGAACGAAAACAAACTTGGTCCATTCCACAATTTCATCTTTACACAGATTACGTCAGAGGCTTTTGTGAATTTTCTTTACGTTCGAAATTTTATCACAAAAGCGGGCTTTCGAGTATCTCCCATAAACCCGAAGGTTTCTAAGAAATGAACAACAATTATGATAATTATCACGCCATCACAACTTTAATCTCCACGACGGCCATAACCATAATTAAGACCGTATAAAGCGATATTGTCACGAAACCAGTAAAGTTCAAACAAAAACACTGTCACCGTCGCTCTCTTGATTTCGATTTACGACGTCTAACCGCTGTTCGACATCTATCCTATTATGCGTTTCATTACACGCACCCTGCTCTTTATTTCTAAGGTCATAAGGTTGTTTTTTCAATAAATTTTAATTATTCAAAAGCACAGAAACTCGACACGAACATAAACTCGTATCAAAAAGATAAAGTATCAAATTCTCACAAAGCCATTACAGTATCAGAACGAAGGCGCGGCAGCGGCCTATTCCAAATTTAAATGAATTATAATTATAAACAATTACCAACTGATTTAATGAGTAAAGTGAAACGGTGGAACATAATACGGATAGAGATGGGCGATGTTGTATGTGATGTGTGTGAAGGAGAGGATGCAACGCCTACAAGGCATCTTTGGATTCGGCGAGCGATAAAAATCGCCGGCCTTATTCGTCAGCCTTTTTTTTTAATTACCGAGGGGTCCGACATGTGAACCGAGGTGGTGGCAGCCATTGTGTTTGGAATAAATACGACGGTTATAAACGATCGGGCTTCCGACATGGACATTGAGAAGGACATACGATAAAACAAGATTCGGAAGGGTAGGGTTAAAGTTTTATTCAATTCAAATGATGTAATAAAACCAGCGCAGTTTTCGGGTGTGTCTGCTGAATAGTTGTAGCTTTATTAATGTGAGCCATGTGATGACTTTGGCTGGCAAATTATTGTTTAGACAATGTAAACATTCAATTTGAAGGTTACGTATTTGTGTCGACTACAATGAGTTTTCATTAGAAGTCCATGACTATATTATTACAATATAATATTAATATGAAAACTATTAGAAGATAATAAGCCGTAATTAGATAGTAACAGATGTAATAAAAGAAGAAGTCGACGAAAGACACATACAGAAAATAATATTTTCAGAGTTAGCAAACTCGTTTTGTGTTCAATAATGATATAATTATAGAGGTTTGGCAATAGTTCAATTAACATTTCTAATTAGGCAAAAGTAATTCTCAATCATGCGCATTAAATGATTAGAAATAACTAGTGTCCGACCGAAATTTCGGTTTCGGTTTAGGTTTCGGCCGAGTTTCGGCCAAGAATCAAGTTTCGGCCGCAGTTTCGGTTTCGGCCAAATTGGGCCGAAACTTTTGCCGAAACCAAAACTGGTTTCAAAAGTTGTCATGTTATCAAAATTAAACGATTTCAAAATGGAAACAAAATTGTAGCGAAAGCTAAGTGTATCATTGCTACAACCGAGCTCTAATCAATCGATTTTGGTTCAGACATCCATCCAAGCTACCTAAAAGAAATTGATGATTCTTCTAGATCGACGAGAAAGGATTAAAATGTAGTGAGAACAATTGGTAATATCTTGTTACCAAGGAGTATATATGTAGTATATATTACATCTCAGATATTTGTTATGTTAATAAAAATAATATTCGATTCTCTTGGCTTTTTTGTGAATTTAGTCATTTGTTTGTTTTCTTTCGGCACGTTTTCTCGAAAACGGAAAAACTAAGTGCAGGCTTGATAGTAAAAACCTGTGTTTAAAAATAATAACGACTCATGAGACTTAATGTGATTCGGAGGCAACATTAGAGTAGTCTGCTCTGCCGTATTCCAGTGTCACAAGGTGAGCTTCTCTATTAAGAGTGAAGAACGGCACGTTTTCTCGAAAACGGATAAACTAAGTGCAGGCTTGTTAGTAAAAACCTGTGTTTAAAAATAATAACGACGCATGAGATTTAATGTGATTCGGAGGCAACATTAGAGTAGTCTGCTCTGCCGTATTCCATTGTCACAAGGTGAGCTTCTCTATTAAGAGTGAAGAACGAGCACGGAAGACGAATATCGTTGTAGCCGACAATCGACTTCCAAGAAAATGCTGCCAAATTCGAGGAACTGTTTTGAGCGATCGAAGAATTACCACCTGATGCCTAGTCCAAGAAAATGCCCGTTATTTTGAAAATGTTCAGCTATTACCTGTAAATAAATTCAAAAGTTGTAAGGGAACGTTTGTGTGTTAAAGGATATTGTTACTGTAATGACTTGATAGATAACAAGCACTTGGTAATGAAATGCTCGCTCCAGGCTATTTCAAATTCCTAAAATAAGATTGCATGTAAAAATTTTGTAAAATTTATCGAAAAAAAAACAACAGTCCCATTTAGTTTCTTACGCCGGTTCTTCTCAGGCCAAGGCTTACATATCCAAACCGATTGAAGTTTATTTGACATAAGAAAGTGTAATGCTCCCATATATAATAAAGATATTTGACTTTGTCATTCATATATTCAATCCATATTGACACTATTTTTGAAAATGAGAAAAGTCATCGCAAGATGCCGAGAATCAAAAACAATATCGACTTGATATTTTGAAGATATTGTTGCATAAGTTATAAGAAGATCCGAAAAATTTGTCGTCTAGTTTTGTAACACTCGATGAAAAATGGGTTAATCTTGTGTCAAGGAGACAAAACAGAAATCTTCGCGAAGAAATCGACCATCCGCGCCAACCCCGAAGAATATTCATGCTGTGGCATCGGCTGGCACGGTTATGGCCTCAATATTTTGGTACTCAGAAGTGATATTATTAAATAATACGTGGAGCAGGGAACCACTATTTGTTATAATGCAGCTTTAATTCCCAAATTGAGAATGCCGTCAATGATAAAAAAGAGGGAAACTTAGTAGAGGTGTGCTGTTTTGTCTTGATATCACACCAGCACATAGGTTGGCAGTTGCAATGGCTGCCATTTAGCAAGCTGCCGTCCAATTGCTTGAGAATCCCCTTATTCACCAGATCTGGCGCCTAGTTGTTTTTCATCTTGTCACCAAATTGCCACAATATTTAACAGCAAACATGTGCGAAGACAAGTAAAGGATGCTGTGAAATTATTTTTGCGGGACCAAGACAGTTCTTTTTTAAAGATTGAAGCCTTGGAAAAACGCTGGAGTCAGTATGTAAGGGTAATATGTAGAAAAAATGATTAACTAAGTTATTAAAACTGATTATTTTCTATATCATTCTGACTACTTTTTGATCTCTCTTCGAGACAAGAAATATAAACAAAAGTTATTATTATTTAGGGGGTTTCCATTAGGGGGGTTATGGACCGTATCCCACCACGCTGGTCCAATGCGGGTTGGTGGGTGGACCGACCGTTTTACATGCCCATCCGACGCATGGATCATCATACTTTTCAGACAATTGGGTGATCGGCCCAAATTGCCCTAACCAACTAGGAAACAACAATAAAAAGTTGAGTCCCCGCGGGATTCAAACCCACGACCTCCGGTTTCTAAAGTACACGCCCATACCACTAGGCTACGGAGGCAGTTAACCCCCTAATGGATAAGGGTCGTATTAGGGGAGGCCTATGTCCAGCAGTGGACTATCACAGGCTGATGGTGATGTGGTGATGTGATGATTATTATTTAATAAGATCTCAAAACATTAATACTAAGTTTTAACACAAAAGTATCAATTTGTAATTTGTTTATTTATTAAAATAATAATTTTTTTGTTTTTAAAATTTAGTCCAATTAAAAAAACTGGAGTTATCTTTAGATTTTTTATTTATGCACTGTTGTTAAAAAAAACGCAAAATAAAGTAGAATAAAACTACTCAGAGAAATTATTCGATGCGTACCTATAATTACATATTATTCGTCTGTTAAATGTACCTTTGTGGACCTTTATTTAGGTACGTTTGTGTAATTCACCGAGTTATAATTTGCATATATCAGTGAAATTTAGGTCTGTATAATTTGACTGCCTAAGATGCAGGGCGTAGCAAATTATTACCAGTTAAAATTTGTTGTAATTGTAGACCATGGATATTGTAGGAATGGACTTCAAATGAATCATTCAGAGAATACTTTTTAATCGAATGAAGAAACATAATAATATTAACAAATAAGTTACCTTTAAACTTAACGTTTTATTTTATACAATATTGCTGTTAATTTTTTTATAGCATGCACACAATAACAAAAAAGAAAATAAATTGATTTTTATGATATAAATTAATATATCGAAATAATAAAGTTAACGTTGTATAAAATTTTAAACATTTATTTATATATTTATGTACAATTAAATTTATATACTTCTTTTTTAAATTATATATCACGTTTAGGGAAAATAGTTATACTTTTCTTAATTTAGATTTTCATCAGACTTATTTAGATACTATACTATCTGTTCCTAAATTTAAATTTTTTGTATCTTCCAACTTTTCTATGGTTGCTGGAAAATATGCCTACGGCATTAAGGCATCTTTTAACTATCTACTTAGGCTACCTTTTTATATATGAAGTTTAAATACATATATGTAAAGTAATAAATTAACAAGCATATGTAGTAGGTATCCTAAATTATCCTTCTGAGAGAACATAAGCAGGTGTACCCACCCATGTGAAATCTTTACTAAAAAGCGAAACCAAAACGCGATAGATGCGAGTCCATTGTGGAAATTCACAATAGAGAGGATATGTGACAGACTAAAGGACCGGGCACAAAAGTTTATAAGAGAATGACAAAAATATCTGATCGAACACCGTACAAGCCTTGTTTCTTATGCAATAGAGTTCAATTTGTCGATAGTTTAGAATTGAAAGCTAGAAATTTTAGACCGGCAGTGGGTTATCGTGAATGACATGTTCAAAAGTGTCCTCCGCGCTAGCTTTTTTTTTGGACAATGCACAGTAATTGGTGGGTTGGGTACCTTATATATGTGTTAAGTGTATATAAACAATATGATCTTTAACGATAAAAAGTTTTTGAGGCAAATTCATAATTCAGCCAGGTGAGTTGATATTATTTTTAAAGTAAAAATCAAAAAAATGCAGAAACCTTTATTCCACGCAGAGTTGATAGAGCAGACATGAAACAAATTAAATTATTGAATGATTTTAAACTAGAAAATTAATTTATTCAAAGAAGTTGTACGATTCACATAACAATGTTTTTTTTTCTTTTTTTTTTTACTGCTTACGCAGGCAGACAAGCAGTCGGGCTACCTGATGCTAAGTGGTCAACGAAGCCCATAGACATCGGCAATGATAGTGATATCACCAACACGCTGCCTGCCGTGAGACATAGGGTGTTAAGTCTAGGTCACCCAGTAAATACGCTGGCTACGGTGCCCCTCAAACCAGAACATAGTAGCGTATTCACACTACATCTTTGCGGCAGAAATAAACACCGCGGTTTTACCACCCAGACGGCCCCTTGTAAAAAGGGGACCTACCGCCTATAAATTTATTATATCAGGAAAATACAACAATTTAAAATAAAAAATACACATCACGATTAAATAAATAAACAAAAAACAAAACAAAATAAAGGAAATAAAAGCAGACTTATATATATTGAATATATTAGGTTAAAATATATTTCTTCTAGACAATAAAAGTATTTAAATTTCAAATTTTTATTAATTATTGAACTATTTAAAGAAAGAAAATTGTACGTGATAAATAAGAAGGTTAAGGATTTTTATTTTCATATGATTCCGCGGAAATGTTCTTAAATGAACGCTGAACATAAAAATACAAACTAAATAGGTATATTAAGGTTACAATACCTTAGCTGATATACTAAAATAACCTACATTATCTCTAAAATATTGTAAAATATACAAACGATTTAATAATGAATTTTAAAAATAATTCATCACTTCTATGAATTATCGTAGTCATAAAATTAAAAACAACAGAAAACAACGATAACACCAAGTTATTTTCCCGCACGATTCGAACCCACGACCTCCGGTTTATACCGCTAATAGTAAGGGCTAATACCGCTAGGCCACGAAGGCGGTTAAAAAATATTCATGAATGCCAGTGGTAGACCGTACGAAAAAAATTCTGTATGTACTTAGATACGTTAACCCTAAGAGCAGTGTAAGTATTTGCTTTCATGTGTACACATGTTTAAACGAGGTCAATTATTTCATTTCTCCTACGAATAGTTCACCTCGTATTCGCCAGTTGAGCTTATAAACCGGGCCCGTTTCATAAACCACATTTCCAAAACTTGAATTCCTTTCGCGGAGTTATCATTGAAAGTTTGAATCAGTAATTTTAAAGTTAACCGACGTTGAGAGCTAAAATAACATTTATAGCCGAAATTCGCGAAGTGCCCTTAATTCCTAACGCAGCTTTTAGTTACGACGAAATTCGCAAACCACAACATCTGGCGTGTACCTTTTATCAGAGTGCTCAGGGATTGCATTTGTCTACTTTCCTTGTGGATGGTTGTCCCAATTGAAAAGACACCTTACCAGTCTTTCCATAGAGTTTCTATTATCTTGGTAATATTTTCTAGGCAGTTTGGACCTTTCGTCACGAAGTTGCGAGGCTTCAATCTGTTGTCTCGCCAGTTTCGGTACTATCGGGCCGTAAGAGCTATTCCGTACAGATGCGAATTGTGGGATGAAAAGGCGCAAACTCGATTTTGGCCCGACGCGAAAATGAAAACCCCTAAAATTGCTGCGAAATGAACATTATATTAAGACAGGCTGACAGAAGCGCGCCCTGTAATTATTTGGATCTGTTACGACTTGAGATCTCTAGTTCGTTTATGATTCGTAACGAAAATTTTTATTTTACTACATATTTTTGCTGTATTTTCCTACGTTTTAAATTAAAAAAAATACAATATGGGAATTGTGTTATAACTACGGAGCTGAAAGAGTTAAATGTGTATTTTCACCTATATGTACATATATGTTGAATCCATGTGGTCTTCTGGAGAAAAACCTAATCCAAAAGTTTTAGCCCATGCTAATTTTATGAGATGCTTTAAGTCGTATAAAGAATGGTTTGAGAGAGATAGATTTGTACTTAAATAGATACTACTGTAGATTTGCCGGTCTACCAAACCAGTAAGGTAGTTTTGGGGCTATAAAGATAAAGTCAGAAGATGTCGATGCTCTTCTGTTTGTCTATGAATAAGAAAATTTTAATTCCTTTTCTACCGTATATAAAGGGCACTTATAAACGTTATTGTAATCAGCTACGTAATTAAACAAACGTTATTGAATTTTAAAATGAAGTTTTAATATACCTTTAATCAATATTCCAATGCAATAAAGTAAAATAATAAAAAGCCTATCGTATACAGCTATCCCCTAATTATAAATTAATAAATTCTACTCTATTATTATTAAACTTTACAGGCTTAATTTTTACATAATAAAAAATCATAAGCATTACGTGAGAAAAGCTTCTCACAAGTATTTAAAATCTAGAAATTACTAAAATTTTTATTTTATATAATTCCTCTCCAGCGCCTTTTCAATTCTAAATAGGAATACTGTTTCTTTTATTATGTCTACAATATTTCTTGTCGCATACAGATACTTGTTGTTGCTTCATGAATATTTATTATTTTCAGCGCAAATTCGGTGCATGCCTCGAAAGTTTTCGTGATTTTTCGCAGATTGCATTTAATACCGAGGTTCTCTTTTCGAAATTAAAAATACTGGACTTTCCAGCTTAGAGCAGGTTTATATTTAAATGTAAAATACGACAATAGCATAACTGTTTGCGTTGCTTTGTTTTTATATGACTTTGCACAAGTTTTGTCCCGATCTCATTTATTTGCTTTTAATTGAGGCGCTTTCGTAAATCGTAAAAGCGAACAATCAATTTTTATTTCATTATAGACTTCTTCGTTATGTTTAGAGTATAAAGTGGATTGTGATTTACAGGTTGATATATTTTTATGATAGGTTTCTATTTTCTATGTATTTCAAGTAGTTAAATAAATGAGTATATCAATATTATGTTAACTTAATAATTTTCTAAAACGATGTAACCACTACATAAGTTATTTTTATTAAGTGGAGGCACATAGTTTATCCATCCATACGCCTGCAATAATCAATATCTATCACAATATCCAAAACACTCGATAATAACTCACTAATAACGTTTATACGACCGTTACAAACAGATACGCATCCACACTTCATTATATCAAACGCAGACCCAATACAATCTCTAATCGGCCACGAAGCGTGTGCGAAAACACCTAACAACGAACATACTTAAACATAACTCCAGTCTACAATACGGGAGACCGCTTAATAAATCAAACACATTATAAGGTACAATTGTTCCCATTCCTTATTGTCTCCCGCCGGTTATTATTTAAACAGTAGGCGTACGGGAGCGAGCACCCGTTCGAAGAAATACCACGAACGAAATGTCTTGGCACGCTCGAAAACACTTCAATCTCTCAGTCCTAAACAAATATGTTACCGGTGTAGTAATTGCTCTTCGTGTTTACAGTCTTTTATTGAATATTGCAAAGCAAATATTGTCCCTGAGTCAGTTTTGTCTACTGCAGCTGCGTTCCATTGTCGGTTGATGTTTTTTTTGGGTGTAGACTATAGTGGAAGTTAATTTGGCGTATATTTGATCTTAATTATATTTGCTGAGATCGTTGGGTAAAAAAATGAGCAAATATGTGGAACATCTTAACTTTTGATCGAGCAAACAAGGAATTAAATGTTAAAAATAGATCAAGTTTTATTTATTGATTAGCAATTATTCTATTCTTTATTTCTATACAATTTATTGAAAATATTAACTAAAATTGACTTATGTTGCAATTTAAGATTTTATTTGATTAATCAGTTCATTTGACTAATCAAGAAAACAATTTTTCAATTATTTTTTGAGAATAATTGTTCTAAAGAGAAGAATATTATAAAGAGGCCGTGTTTTATTTATAATAGAATACCTAAGAACACGCCTCCTTAAGTAATATATCTCTAGCATTTCAATCAAACTAACACCACAAACTTGACTTCGTACCGCCCATAGCACCACCCAACTATAGTTTGTAACTTTTACAATTTCTATATAGAAAAAACATAGGGTAAACCGACACGAGAGAACTGCACCTATAGCCAGCTCTATAAAGTTACAGAGCTGCAAAGAGGCGACCGTGTAATCCGAGACCTTAAAGGAAGCTTAGGCGACAGCCTGGGACAGTCTAAAAAAACAATCTCAATCGAGCGGCACAGAAACTCAATACGGTAGCGCAACGCGGATTAAATTTGCACAATCCTGTTGTGAAATCGACAGCTGCTGACAAAATTTTAATACACCTAACACAAACACTAGACAAGTATGGCGATGAAAATTCCATACGGCCGACTGCATACGCCTCAAGGTTTCATTAAAATATTTCGAGCGGTTGAATTAAACTGCCGACTTCGAAATATTTCCCATAACATAGATGGAATTATAAACGTTTACGGTTATGGGGGATGTAAAAGCGGAGTCCCGTGAAATAATGGGAAAAATCGTAAAGATTACGCGGCTTACATAACTCTGTTACGTCTTACGATAAATCTTAACAACAGCTTTTAGTTTCTTTAACAAGGAATTAAAACGGGAATATTGGTCTATAAAAGTTATGCCCCGATTCGTGTTTGGGTTTGAAGCTTGTTATATTATTTTAAGACAATCGGGATATGGAAATTTATAGTGGCTATTACATTGATTTTAAGTAAAATCATCAAAAGAGAATAAAAAATAGAGTGGTTTTATTGTGTCTATAAACGGGGGCAGAGCGTCCTTAGATTATAATGACATTAATGCATTGCTTCAATTATATTAAAACTGTTTTACTTAAAAAATTTAACTTTATTAGAACCTTTTGCTTCTTTTAACAAATTGCGGATAAAATCAATAAAATGGTTTTCACGATTACATAAAATAAAATAAAACAGTGAGTAAAAAGCGAGTCAGTTGTGATTAAGAAATATCATTGACAGTTATGATAATTAATAAAGTAAATATGTGCAGATATCCAACGTTTATAACTTGAACATTATTTATATAAATACTACTTCAGAAAACTTCACCGGTAATTTTCAATTCCATTTTTTTAATTATATCTACATACGTTAAACGTTTGACGTTAAAACATAACGCTCGCTTCATCTTACATAACTTTCCTTGGCCGTCCTCCTTTAAATATAATCTCGCCCGATCCACGATCGTAATTCGAGATCGCTCCGAGACCACTAAAGGGGAAAACATTAGTCGGAGTGTGTAAACAAGTCGGGACTCGACGACAAACAATCAACCGGTACCCTTATTCTTGGACGTGTAATCGGATACAAAACGTTGCTGGTCGCCTCTCGAGTGCCCGCTTCACAGGCAGAAGCTTTCGAGAGGAAATTACACGGAATTACGATATTTTCCCGCGTTGCGAAATATACCGGATGTGTGCGATGGCCGCCATATTGCTTTTACTGTTGGATATTAAGAGACAGTTGTGTACTGGACCGAGCTTTACGGCGTCGTGCGTGCGTTCTTTTGATTTCGGTTATGTTTTTATTTATTATTAAGTAAAATTATGTTTGTAAAAATATTTACAAAATCATATCCACTATTTACGGATTTTTCGCGTTATTTAAATATATTTATTCCGACGTTTCGGATTCTTTTCAGCATCCATGATCACGGGCAGACTAAGTTGGTATATGTCTGTATCTCTATGTTTTCGAATAATAGAATACGAAAATCTAAATAAGTGGATTTGATATGTATAATCGCGTAAATAAAAGAAATAATTATTTACAAATAATTGATATGTAGCAAACTACATATCTATTACTTATGCTTGCTTTTCTGTATACTTCTGTCGTTATTACTTTTATTAACAAATTCTACGTAAAGAATTATCTTTTTATGTTTTATAGATAACAACAATTTGAACAATTCGATTTACTAATAGTAAAGCAGCAAAATCTTTTGACGATTTCAATTTATTTATATTTTAAAACCAATTCCATTGTTAATTATCAGAACTATATAATAATTTATATTATATTATAGAAATTAAGAAATAAAGGTGTAAAAGTGAATTACGTGTAGTTTTTTATGCAACGTTATATTGTCAATAAATTTTGCTTCGTTATTGTGTTTATAAATTTTTTAACGGTCACAATAATAATCGACATCGAGATGCAGTGAAATGCGAAAAAGTTGTCAGTGATCGGAGTAAATATTAAAACACGTACACTCCAAAAGAATATCTCCCGCCTCGTTGCGCGTAAATCTAAATAATTATTCGTTCGACAATCGTTAAGGGCGAAGATGTTTCCTTTTTATTCACTTCGTGGCACACTTACGTGTCGACGGGGCCTTTTTTTGGTGGATGTTTCAAAAATATAAATGATTCAGCAACTTCTTTGTCGTATCAGCTCCACTTGCTACGAAATTGCCTCGTTTCGGCGTTGGTAATGCGTTTTTATACTGGAAATCGTATAACGTCGAATCTGTGAGGTAGGCAATCTGTAATGATGGATCACTGCTCCGACTCCTCCAATATCGAACGGATGATTACTCAATCTGATGAGGTACGATTTATATGGGCACTTCATCACGCTAACAATTTTCTTTTTGCGTTTAAAGCTTCACCGTTTTTATTATACGTTTGAAATTTTTAACGCGGGAACGTTGAAATATCTTTTAGAAGATCTATACACATTTATTCATTGGGTCTTTTTATAACAATCCCGTAGGGTTATTTTGTTTGACGAAAAGGGCTCTCGTCGGGGTAAATAAAAAACGTACGGTAGACGCTTTGGTGACATTTCAAAGATCTTATCCGGGTTAAATGTCTGCACAATAATGGTTACGTAAAGAACGATCGATATAAAAACCCGTTTAATAAAGGGTGAGCTTTATCAGGTCCTGTTTGTGACGAAAAAAAGATTGTAAATGTGTACGTATTCATGCCAAAGGATTTAAACTTGTCCCATGGACCTTTGGCTTGATCGAATAAAAAAAGTATATAAAAAATTAACGGAAGGCGGCTTGGAGCGTATTTATTTAAAATGTTTAATAACAGGGCGGCTCGTAAAAATAGTGCGCTGTCGCAGCATTCCCCGCTTTGCTTTGTCAAGCTGATCTTTAGATATGATATCGCCGTTGGGCACTCTCGTTAATGGGGCACCTATGAGGCCCGCATTATGTGCACGGGCTATACATTCGAACCCTACGTGACAAAACTTCGACCCTCCCCACATTCAAATATCTGAAGGAGCAATTGAAATCGGAGATCGCGCGGTGAATTGGAGCGGGGCCTTTTTCGAGCGCCCGTTTTGTTTTGTGAGCTCAAAGCGTGGCTTCCTTTGAATCTGGCAGCCATCGACGTGGAAGCGTCGCCCGGTGGGGGGGAGGCTTGAGCGTTTATCGGGATTCCCCGACCTACCAATCGGCCGGTGCGACGCGTAATCTAATAGCTTATTAATGGGGGAGCGTTGAATAGGCCCCTATTTTTCTATCCTAGTGAAATTTTGAAATAATAACGGCCTACTCGTACGCGTCATTTGTTCGACGTATCGCCGTCTTGTGCCGATACGGTGTGGGAAGGTCGTCCGTACGGGTCCGCCCATTAAATTTATAATGCGATAAATGAGAGGTCGTGGCTTGTTCGAGGAACCGGCCTCGCGGATAACACGTAATGCCCGACTATTGCGCGAAAACAAACGACAAAAAACGCGAGTGATATACGGCCCATCATTCCGGGCCTTTATGATCCAAGACGGGCTAATGTATGGTATTCGCAATTCGCGGCTCGTACTACTGCAAAGGAATCAGTCGGATCGGCATCCCATTTGTTACAATGTTGCCAGTTTTAGGCGTTATTTTTGCAAAGCACGTATCGTCTTGTATTAAATATGGTCCATATATTTGGCGAAGAATCTGTCTTGGTGAATTAATTTCGTGTACGTTGTAAACAAAAACCCGGGAACACTTTGGTGGTCCGATTGTTGCAAGCGTTGAATGCATCACTTATCTTGCGGTAACTGATAAATATTTATTAAAATAAGTTATATAATAATCTCAACGATAACCTGAACATTAAGAAAAAAAATTTAAAATTAGCAAGAGGCGTTGAAGTTTGATCTAGTGTTTAAAATTCATAGCACAATGCTGATTTTAAATCAAGATTATGTAAATATAACAAATCTGTTTTAGAACTTTTTTTATAAACGCTAAAGTTGAGTATTCTTTATAACATAATTTGTAAATTCTTACTCGTTCTTAACAAGCTTGAAAATAGGAAATGACTTTCAGGTTCGAAACAAATGCTCCATGACTAATCTTTGTAGCGTATAATCGCAACCAGATTTTGTATTAAGTAAAAGGTAAATCGATTACTTAGAACAAAAAAAGGAAGACCACCCTTGAAAGAATGTAATTATAACATACTTTTTTGTGTAAAAGTTTCTTTTGTGCCTTACAAAAGTGGGAACGCAACAATTGTTATTATATCTATCAATAAATAAATATTATTAGAACACAAACGTTTAAATCCAAAGAAATTAAATGAAATTATCAGCCGAAGAGCCCTCCTTATAAAACAACTGATATGCTATTAAGCTAATCAAGTCTCGTTTGTATAATTACAATGATCTTGTTTGATAGCCAATGATTTGTCTTATATTGAGTTAATTACTACAGTTGTCATACTTGAATCTATGCGGTTTGAACTGTCAAGTGAACATTAAAGTAAGTCAGTTCTCGTACACATTTTTATTAATAGAATGACAGACAGTTTTCAATCATGAATTAATATCGCCCGTAGTGGTTATTATTTCATCATTAGTAAATTTAAAATACTCACAGAATATAATATACAATTAGGTTTAGTTAAGTACTTGTTTAAGGTTTAAAAATGTATTATTTTTAAACATAATTTGCAACAAACTTACTTGGTTTCGTGTTAACTGTAATATGTTATGTATAAACGGTTTTAAAAATACCGCAGCACCGCAGTTTAAATAAATATAGTTTGGAAAAAAATACGTTTATATTAATTTCGTACAACTACATTTTTCACTTTTAATAAATGCGCCTTTTTTATTTTACTAACAATTGCTTCATCAGTTTTAAAGATGTCTATGCACCTTTGTCCCTAAATCGCAACTCTGAGACAGATTTAATGTCAATTATCCCCTGAGCAATCATTATATGTTTAAGGAAAAGTAAAAATAGAATATTCTCAGAGAACTGATCTGATGAAAAAAGTGCGCCAGTAATCACTCCGCCATCGATATTTCAAAACTTCCTAGCACACAATATTTGTATTATTACAGTAAATTAACACGAAACCAAATGAAATACGAGGAAAGAATTCACTTTGCTAAAATATTATCATTATGGTGCGTTATGACCGCCGCACATACAAAAACATATGATACAACATACAATTTTCTATTTAAACACCTATTTTTTCCACCTACATATTTTACCCCTACTACTCTTATTGTACTCTACACTATTTCCTATCATTATACTTATATTTTTAATTGCCCCTACAGTACTAAGCTAGCTAGCTATTATTATTCTTATTCCTAAATCTATCCTACGTACTAACCAGTCTCGGCGGTACAGACAACTATAAAAGTTGCCTGTCGCGCCCCGCAGAATCGAATCCGCGACCCCGATCGCGAAGCGAGTCGACTGAACCACTAGGACACGGAGGCAGTCAACTATATGCCGAAATAAATGATATATTTATGTTACTCATACTCATGGTGCATTTTATTTGTTTTGATACGGTCCAAAAACCTGCTATATGTCATTCAACTTAAATATGGCATTCTACTGTGGTATGTGGCGGATACTAATACAATCTCTCTGTTCCAAAACAATCAATTCAAGCGGTTTATAACCTAGGCCACAAGAATCACTAATATTTTTTACAGAGATTAAAATACTAACTCGTTCTCACTTAATTATATTTCAAAACCTAATGTATGTGCAAAAATTAGAAATGATTTTCTGAACCATTGTGATACACATAACGTAAATACTAGAAAAAACTTAGTTTAATTCTTCCTGCAACTAGACTGCAAATAATAAGTGTTTCTTTTATAGGGACAATGTATACGCTTTTACAACAAAACCCGTGTAAACGTTCATAATTTAACTGTAAATAAATTTAAAACAGTTGGAAAGGAACATTTATGTATTTAATGTTATTATAAAATCAATGCGTTTATAAACGATAAAACAATCTGGTAGTGGAATGATCGCTCCAGGCTTGCTTAAATTTTAAATACGTATCATGCAACTATATGATTGTTTTGTATTCTTTACAAAGTTTTAAACTTTGTAAAAAAGAATACAAAAACAATAAAGTATAATAACTTATATAAAACATCAAAAATGCATACAATTATTTACTTAATTTACACAGACATTCATAAATTTAAGAAATAATATAAATTTACTGTTTGAAATTTTTGTAGCAGTTATTTCCTAGCTTTTTTTCAATAGATTTTAACAATATCGTACGCGTTAAATCCTTTGATACTTTCTTTATTACTTCACATAACTCTTTCACATCTTTTCCGGAAAGATATCTTTATCTTTTTATTAATTGCAATAGGACAAATTCAACCATTATACATTTTACTTTGTTTTATTTCGATTTTAATCCCGACGTTTCGAACACTTAGAGCATGGTTAAGGTACGGGGAAGGTGTTTGAAGTCCTGCTTTAATTAAGAGTTTGGTCCACCGCTAACTTTTTTAATTATTCGCTCTCTGTACAGTCTGCGAGGAAAGCGTTTACGGCCATCTTGTTGGTTTTGATTCTATACAGGGTACATTTATAACTCTGACAGCAACGTAGAAATTATGTTCTGTTAGAATACTTTGATAGTCAGAAAATCTATAATGTTTTAGAAGATTCCAGTAGATAGAAGAGAATATCAGTAGAAATTACGTAAGGTAAAGTTTGTGGAAATGGATTTCTAAGGATTCTAATTAAACTTAACAACAACGTAACTCTATGCGAGTTAGCTTTATATACGTTAAGCACGGAATAACTTAAAGAATTTAACTTGGAAATATATGTGGTCCAAATTATGATAAAAGTGTCATGTACAAAAAAGGCAAAGCTACTTGCTTAAATATCGAGGACATGAATTTTTGGAATTGATAAATTCACATAAAATATATTTATGCAATGTATTTTTATAGAATTTTTGTTTTTTTTCGTATTTAATTATTTTGTGTTATTTATAATATTATAACCAAAAAAACATTATATAACTAAGAAAGTGATTGTAAATCTTTGATTTAAATATGTGTAGTGCCCGCATGTCGCATGCATTTAATGCGCATTGCTACACACACGGTGTCCTACGCCGCATAATGGACTTGTCATGTCTATGGTAATACGAAACAAGGAGATGTCATCCGTCATTTTATTATACCACCCTCTGGAGCATCCGTGGAATACTTAATTCCCGTAATCCCTTATCGCGAAGCCGAAAATTTTGATTAATGCTTAGGCGCGCCCATTCTAGGACGGGGGAAGATACGTCCGGCCGCGATGCCGGCTCAGATTATAATGAAAAATATTGTGGCCGTGTGATCAGCGTGATATATGACGTCGTTTACTTTATCGAAGTGAAAAAAAAAGAAAAAAACATATAAATGCGCGCGGACCCTATAAAAATAGTTGTCGGGGAAATGTGTTATCTCGGTGTTAATGAACTCAAATTTCTCGCTTTATCAGATGTGACTGGGTAATAAATAGGTCAATTTTTATGTTACCCGCCCGAGACTAATGTGCCTAGTGCGTAATTAAAAATTAGATAGTAGAAACCGGCGTTTACATTCGTGTGAGATATTAGAAAAATGGTTTGTTTAGTAATTTGTATTTTTAATGAATAAACCCATACGAGTAGACTCTATTAGTTGAAAGTTAAGTAGTTGGTTTCTACGTGCTTTACTCTGGATTTTATAATTCAGCCAGGAAGTTCTGTTTTTATACTATGATTTGCGGTAGGCATAGCTAACATTTTTAGAATTAACACGTAATTCACCAAAATATAATATACTAGCGACCCGCCCCTGATTCGCACGGAAGCTATGTTGGTAGAAAATATGCCTATCTATTGAAAAACCACATCGAAATCCGTTGCGTAGTTTGAAAGATTTAAGCATACATAGGGATATAGGGATAGAGAAAGCGACTTTGTTTTGTACTATATAGTGATATTGAACTCATATAAGCTTAGAATATTGAAGCAAACTAACTTTATGTGCAGCGTCAATAAATACTTCTTTTATGTTAGTTAAATATCTTAACTAGAACGCTTACGTTGCCGGAATTAAATTGCATTGTGATAAAACCTTTTACCGTCAGAAAAATTGATACGAACGTGTAAACCTCAATTCCCATTGCGTCAACGTTACTTCCTACGTCCTTCTAACTTTTATGAAAGCCAAACCCTTGCGATGGGAAAAATAAACTGCAAACTCAGTCAAATCTGATGCCGCATTCACAATTATAATCAACTGGGATGACAATTACGAATGAACTTTCAAGGATATCCGAAATATCGGTCGTATATTTATTATCTTCCCTCTATTTATTAAATTGAGTAATGAACTAAGCAAGCTCAGACAGCACCTTACACCTCACCACCAGGTAAGCTATACACCTCGCTTATAAGAAATGTTGCGTTAAACATAACAAGTCGGTACGCTGCTCTGCCTTGTAATTTTAAGTCTTTTTACACGGTTACAACACTACTTCAGCGGCCTTAAAACCGAAACCATAGAATTTTCAAACTACTTGTTTATTGAGGAAATAGACATCGCGTCATAAGTAAGAAATCATGCTTGTATTTACAATCCAATACTAAGAAACGCTTTTAGGTTTTCTTCACGGTATGTGTTTTTTTAAGTTTTCTGTCTATAAAATCTGAAATAGTTAGCGGTACTAAAACAGAATTATAGTATTATTAAAATAAATATGAATCTAAAATTTAAAACTCCGTACACACTCACACACAAAACATTAATTTTGAAGCCGTGTAAATAATGACAGTGCAATTATAACGTATGCATAATGTAAAACCAACCCTTCGAAGCCGGTATGCATCCGATGCAAATCATTTAAAAACATGGACTGTTACATTTCCATAAAAACGGAGGCACTTGAGAGCGTACCGCGTTCCATTTTTGAATATGTGAACGCATAATTTTTGAATATGGAACGTTACTCGAACAAACACAAAGGGGAGTACCTGTTCCTGCGTCTTTCAGGCGCCTACTCGCTGCTCCTTATGACAAATACGTTCCTATTCACGTGTGACAGCGGTGGAGTATTTGGAAAGTAAAATGTCCTCTCCGCCTAAGCTTAAACGGCTAACAATAACGGCTATTGTGATATAGTCATAAAGAACTATTCTAAAAGAAATCTTTCTAAGGTTGGTAGTATTCTTTTTTATTTTTTATTTGCGTTTTTTTAGTAACCACAGATTAGAAATAACCTTTACGTCTCCGAAAGGTTATTCAATTGACCGTGTATTTTTTTTAATGTTTACATAAAAAAAAAATTTTGGTCTTTTTAAGATAACCTATTTTTTTTTAAATCTTATAGAGTAAGTATATATTTTCGGGATGCTATAAAATTAGTTCCGTAACCATGGACGGGACGGTGGGGAGGGCCTAACCGTTTGGAACGATTAAAAAGTAGTTAAAATAAAGAAAATCCGTAAATTATTTGTATATTACATAAATAAGCAGTTTTATAGCCTATTTAAGATCAGGTTATGTAATTGGTTATATTTTTTGGTTTTAGAAATTTAATTTTAATACAAGTTTGTGACTTTAAAAGCAGTCGTTAAACTGTTATAAAGGTATGTTTCAAAGCATTGAGACGGCTTACTTCACAAGCTTATCAAGCTACCCAAAAAACATATATTAGAAAATATTATATTTAAATAAGGAACACGACAATAAATCTGTCGAAGACCATCACTAAATTCAGCAAAAGGAACAATGGGCGGCAAATTTCTGTAGCAGTCATTGATTATTCGTTTACGAAAGACCACGCCTGCCAATCACTTTGAAGCATAATGGAAGGTAGCGCGAGTTTACTTACATTAGAATAAATAAAATTAAGCTTGGGACTGATCTGTTAGTTATTTTTATGTTTTAAAAATATAAAAGGGCAATTTTAATTTTTCTTAGTTCAAATGTTACTTGTGACTTTAAACGGAGGTCGTGGGTGATCCAGAGGGCTCAACAAATTTTCATTGTTGTTCCCTAGTTGGTTAGCGCAATTCGGGCCGATCATCCAATTGTCTGAAAAGTGAGATAATCCATGCGTCGGATGGGCATGTAGAATGTCCAGCAGTGGACTATCACAGGCTGATGATGAAATGAATGATGATTTTAATGACCAATGAGATTAAATGAGCTTTGTCGTACTTTTAAAGACTGAACCTACAGTCGAAGTATTCTCTTTTTGCACTTTATGAACAATAATTAATTATTTTTTGTGAAAATTCTTTATTTTGTTTGTTTGTTGATTAAAAACGTAAAAACGTTTATGTACATGTTTCATTTCGGTTTTGCACGTTTATGTTTAATGTAAACTGCGATTTTCTTACCGTTTGTCTCTAAATACATCAATTCAACACAGTTCACAGTAAATAAAGTTCTGAGCTGAACGCTCCGGCGCCGTGTTCAGGCATAAATCTTTTTTAAATGGCCGGTAATAGAATTAGGGTAGAGTTAAACTAAAACGACCAACTAAAAGAGTGGAGAGCGTGCCTCGTTAACATTTCCCATGTCCATACAGAAATAGTGACACTAACTCCTCATAATCCTGCGCTCGTCTCCAGCCGAGTTTCGGGTTAATTCCTTGCGCTGTATTTATTATACGAAATATTAAATATCCCTTTTGTAATTTATGGCGCCAAATTTCGGATTTGCTCATTTTAATGTCGAAAGTTACTTCGGATATAAAAACAAGGTTGTTGTTAAGTCCCTCGTCCGGTGGGTTAGGCTAATCTAACTATTAAATGTTAATTTATGTGGTACACTTCCGAATCGTTTAACCTAAAAGCTTGACATGTGTTTGGGGTTGATAGGAATGTAAAACAAAGATATGTATATAAATCAACGACGTATGGGATTATTAGGAAATAAAATTATTAAATTGTAACATTGCTCATCTATAAATATTCAATTTCATGGAATTTTAAACCATTGGGATTGTGTATTTAGTCAGATATGTTATTTGAATGTTTTTGCAGCTTATTTTGTTTACAAAATTTCCAAGTGTCAAAGCAATTTTGAAATTTTGTATTAATAGTATAAAATTTCAAAATTGCCTGCGAGTTTTTCAAAAATGCTTGGATTTCTTAAATTTGATACACGATATAATTTTTTCAAAGTAGTTTAAAAGTAAAGTTAAGTTAACAAAAGGTTTCATTAATAATCTTCAAAAAACTATCTTCAAAGAGTAAGGCAAAAAAACATAACCCTACGTAACATATAGTTGTAAAGAAACTTTATGCAATTTATTCACATTCCTTTGTTTAATAAACATAACTTTCCAGTTGATGCTTACTAATTGACGATCTGTAACAACTTGATGAAACCTAATCGTTTTTCAACGTTGTGAACTTGATTCAATAGAATGATTCGTTCTTAGTATAGAACTTTAACTAGAAATAGTTACATTGAAGCTATAGTAATAGACACATAGAGCAATATTTTTGCACACAAAAAAAATTTTTATCCATTTCGGTAGCGTTTAAATATTTAAGCGCGTATTTATATTTAACGTCATATTCGAATATCAAAAGACGTGTAACTAACACGTACGCTCGGTCCCTTCTCAGTTGAAAATTTATCTTATGATTTTATAAGCATGCAAAGGAAAATATACGATATGGAATAGACAATGCCATAGACAATTGATGAGGGTCGAGGACACGAGGAAACTTTCCATATGTACTATTGATGTGTAAGAAATTTCGCGGCGCGTGATCTGAATTTAGCTCGGCTTAATTTTATACGATATCGACGTTGACGTGACGGTTTATATGGAATATGTCGAGGTACATTATTCGGGTTTTATATATGAATTATATATTATATGCCTTTACAATTGCTTACCTAGATAGTAATATTCACAAATATTATAATAATTAGTTTGTGAGCATTTCGATTATCCCAATAACTTATTAGTTGGCTGAGATAAAATTTCGTTAAAGTTTTGATAAATATATGAATCCGAAGGCGGAAGATTAATGCTAAATAAATAAGTTATATAAATTATGTACTATTTAAATTTAAGTTAATTTTATGTGTTTTAGTACATATTTAAATAAATTACGTGGTCTATTATTGCACCATCAGCCTTTGATAGTTCACTGCTGGATATAGGCCTCCCTAATACACAATCCACTTTCCATTAGGTGGTTTGACCGTATCCCACCACGCTGGTCCAATGCGGGTTGGTGGGTGGACCGACTCTTACATGCTCCATCCGACGCATGGATCATCTTACTTTTCAGATAACTGGGTGATCGGCCCAATTGCCTAACCAACTAGGAAACAACAATGAAAATTTGTTGTGTCCCCGCAGATTCGAACCCAGACCTCCGGTTTCTAAAGCACACGTCCATACTACTAGGCTACGGTGGTCTATTATTAATTTACTTTAATTAATAAATGAAGGAGAATTATTCTTAATATTGAAAATGAGGGAAGAGCGTACCGTGTAACACACACAGACACGCGTGTGCCACATCGTTGCTACAAAGTCCATTTAATGCGTTTTTTAACCAATAATAGAGCCTTAAATTTTGTCGTCAATCATGTTGAAATTTAAACTTTTTATGGTTGATTTATATCTGAATAGAGAATGGTGCAGTAACATACGTTTTGTGTTCGGCTTAGCTGCACTGCGCTTCAAGATATGTGAACTAGTAGACTGATAATAAGCATTTGGTGTTAACTGAATTGGTAACGGTGTTATGACATTCGTAAACAGTTCTCTTTATTGTTAAAAAAATGATTATAAACCCATGATAAGCTTAAACATTCTGTAGTGTACTCTGTGTTGCTTACGTTAATAAGAATAATCCGTCCATACATGCAATATGAGTGGGATACGGTCCAAAAACCCTTAATGGATAGGGGCGTATTAGGGGAGGCATATGTCCAGCAGTGGACTATCACAGGCTGAAGATGATGATGATTGTGAAATGCAATAACATTTTTTTAGAGATTTCATCGTATTTAATAATATTACACTTACTTTAAAATATCTGGTGTTTTAGACGGGGTCTAAAGTCTGTTCCGTTGCCATATTTTTTTTTATAGCGTACGAGATAATATAAACATTTTTATTTAAGCCATACAAGTTTTTCACCTTATGTTATACAAAGCGTTGTGAGAGAATCTTTTCTTTTGTCTCGTATATTTTCTCCATATCTAGATCTCACATCATCTTTAATATATTGTTTAGTATTCTCACCCCGTTTAGATATTCATGAAAATCCTTGTGTTATTCATCATGTTCCTTTGATATATTATTTCAGAATTACATGGAGCGGGAAAATTTATATATAAGAAGAAAAATAAAAATATATTATAATTGGAGTATGAAGAGAAATTTATATTTCTGGAGAAAAAATTAAGACATGTGTTGCAACACGTGTCTTAATTTTTACGGCTAAGCAGAAGAGATTTAAGGTTATGTTTAAGCCCAAATTTTGTAAAATTCATTGAAAGAAGAATAATGCGACACGATTGTTTACTTTATTTAGAGCACAAGACAAATCGTAGCAGAACTCAAATAAACATGGCGTGGAGAGATAAAAGTGCGTATACACGCACAATTCGAGTTTTACATTCGACGAACATTTGACAAACGTACGGCTCAGTAACTTTCGAGCATCTATTCAATATTTGCTAATTGGTGCGTACGATCAAACCGATTAAATTTGATAACGTTACCAGCGCCATATCTATAAACAATAAAAATAACGAGACAACCTATCACTCAGTGACATCAATGCAAATAAATAAAACTGGAGTATCCGTTTGTGACATCAAGACAATGGTTTTTAAATTATTACATTGTGATGTTTAACTTATAAATATCCCATATAATAAAATCCCAAGTTAATTAAATTTTTACCAGTCTGCTTGTTTTGGCTTATTTCTGTGAAGGCTGATTTGATTTTAGCTGACGGAACTGGGAATAACTTAAGCTCTTACAAAAACTAACAATTTTTTTTATATCGCCACATGGACGACGCTGCGGGCTGCAGCTACTACTCAATAAGAATAAATGTGTGACGCCTTTTAGTTGCAATGGTATTTGGTTTACACGAATTCCCAGTCTAATTTAGACGAACTGTAGAGTATCCGCACCTTTACACAACAAAACCTCACGTACAACGCGCGTCTTATAGGATGGCATCGTAATTTATTATCTTCCCCCGTCTCCGATCCATTGAGCTTTGTGGTCGACCGGTAAGTCATTGTCGCCGTGTCAAGATACCTAAGCGACCATGTAATATGAATTAATAAGCACAAAAGAGCGTTATAGTGCGTTTATTTGTCGCCACGAATTCCTTGGGGTTTTGATTTTATTGTGCGCGGACGGTCATCGGGAACGTAACGAATTTTGTGACACGCTTGCGCATTATGGATACGCCGTTTGCATTACTAAGGTACAGTTAAGAGTCAGCGAAGTTGTACATTTCGATTTTTTTTTAAACTTTTGAAGTACTTTTCTGCTATTATACGAGTTCGTAATGATATGTTACAATTCAAATGTTATGTTTTGTTTAAATTTATAAGTTGGTTAATTCAGAATACGTTGGAATAATCATTTTGGAATAACGCATAAACCTTAACTCTGTGCTAATTGGTTCTAATAAAAACGTTTAAATATGTTTATCTGTTTGTGTTCATATTATGTTTATATAATTTTAATTTTCTTTTATTCAATTTTATCCCAAAACAGAGCTTTTTTGTTTGTAATTCAATAATTACTTATGTGCAATATTTTTATACAAGTAGAAATAACGGTAATAACTTCATCACATTACAACTACTATTGTTGCAGTCCACTGTTATGCATTGTAAAAGTGTTGAGTTTCATAAGCTTGATGACATTATCATTTTTAATCACAGCTTCGTTTAATAACACAGCTCGTTGTTTTATCCACTGTTAATCGTCGAAACCATTTCAGTGGGCAGTAACGGATAGTTGGTAGGATCGTTTATACAACGCTTGAATTGTTTTTAAACATTATTTAAATGACGTGGCGCGTATAAAGGCTGCTGAAATAAACAATGACAACCGAACCAAATAAACTGCCGAGGCGGTGTCACCGAGCAAAATGGGTCGCCTACATTACCATGATTGCAGAATCTGGATAATATTAAACGGGGAATGCGAATCTATTTTTTATTGAGGGCGGTTTTCGACGCGGATGTTTTACCGGTTTATTTTAACGATGTATTTTTATTATTAAACATTACTTTTTTTTTTAATTAATGATATTTTTATGTCGTTTTTGAGTCATTAATCTATTTGAGTACATCACTGTTTAGTAAAAATATTTATTAAAATAAATATCGTCGACGTAAACATATTACAATACAAGTACAAATTATTTTTTAGTAAAACGAATAAATAAAGGTAAAATAATACGTTAAAATTAAAAAAATAAAAACATATGTTAGACAATAATTTGGTGAAACTATTTTCGAAGGTTGAACTTTATTTCCTTGACTAGTGAAGTCGCCCGCGGTATCTAATTTTATAATAAAGCAGTAGTGTGATTGCACGACTGCGGTTCAGTTTGAAGGGCACTAAAACTACTAAAATTACTGGACAAAAAAAGACGCTATATACAATATCTTAGAACAACAAACTTCTTCATCACCATTCACATCATCAGCCTGTGTTAGTCCACTGCTGGATATAGGCCTCCCTATTGCACGCCTTCTCCATTAGGGGTTTCTGGACCGTATCCCACCACGCTGGTCCAATGCGGGTTGGTGGGTGGACCGACTTTTTATGCCCTTCCGACGCATGGATCATCTAACTTATCAGACAATTGGGTCATCAGCCGAAATTGCCCTAACCAACGAGGAAACAAAATGAAAATTGTTTCGCAGGATTTAAATCCGCGGGGCGGGGACTCAACATCAAACTTAAACGGTTCCAATATATATATAAATTACAAACGTTACGATCATCAATGCTGAAGTAAATGTTTTATTATAAAAAAAAACTGTTTCTATTATAGAAATACATGCCGCTCTTCAGGCTATGTAAATAGTTTGGATTCCATTTACTCCAATTTGCCACCCACAATGACTATAATACGCTCAGCTTCCATTCAAGAAGTGCTTAACAAAATAAAGTCCCAAAGAAATATAATATTGATTCTCTTTTATAACATAACAAAGAACCGAAAGGGATCATGTCAAACGTCTCAACGGATTTATTAGGAGATTAAGAAGCTACAATAAAACACTGAGCTAAAGAAGTTCACGTCGCATGTGTTGAAAGATAAAAATAAAGAGTATTAGGGGCCGTCGTTATAAGTTTGAGAGTTCATAGCTTTTTGATTTTTATTTACGGTGACGTTGAAATCCCTACTTATAAAATTTCAACTTATGTGAGATAGTTTCCGCTCGGAACTTGCGATCCCGCTTTATGTCATAGTGATTTTAAAAGTTTTTCAGCGAATTTTTCAATTTCAAATTTATATCGCAATTTCACGGCGTTCGATTTTAACGGAAGCAGTGTTTGGACAAACATTTGTCATACGTAAACTTGGAGTAGATAATAATGCTTTTCGTGTAACATATTGTTTCCTCACAAATGTTTGCTTAAGGATTTCACGTACGTACATAAAATGGGTTTATGTTGACAAAACTTTCGATATCAGTATAACAGGCCGATCACGTAGAAAAATAGTGGGTGGGTTTACTGAACGACGCGGATACGTAGTTGGGTCCTATAAATATTTACTGAATTTTACGTCTACTTATCCATAACAATGACCGAAATCGACTGTAGCCTATCTCATTATGGTGGTGCGAAGTACATGAAAACTTAAACGTGCCTTCAGAACCTAGTATAAAGCGTTATCACCATATTTTGATTAAAATATGAATATGTAGAACGAAGCTTTCGTATGTATTTAGAATATGACTATGTAAATTTAGTAAATCCTTATTAAACTTAGACAGTACTTACTGTATAGGGAAGAAAACAAAAGGTTTTGAAATTTAATTCAATCAAATAATAAATATTACTATGGACTTCAATCAGCTGTCTAGACATTAACCAATTACTTTGTTCAATTAATTGTTTATTTTTGTTTTCGACAGGAATGAAAACATGTTTGTTTTTTTCTTTTTCTGACTTGATGTTGCAAATAATGTGCTTATTAGGGACTTGTACGCAATACTTTAAAATTATTTATGTTAAGAAGTACATATATCTCGAATTTTTTTTTTCTGTTGGCATGTAGTGTTGAAAAGTAAATAGCTAGGTCGTACCATATTTTGGTGATATATGCTGGCGGTAGGTCCCTTATTTACTGGTGGTAGGTCCCCTATTTACAGGGGACCGTCTGGGTTAGTACCATTGCGGTGCCTATTTCTGCTGCAAAGCTGTTGTTTAAAAACACTGCTGTGTTCCGGTTTCAAGGGCGCCGTAGCCAGCGTATTTACTAGGTAAACGAGACGTCACACCCTATGTCTCACGGTAGGCAGCGCGTTGGTGTCACCACTAGTATTGCCAATGACTATGGGCGTCGGTGACCACTTCCCATCAGGTGACCCGACTGCTCGTTTGCCTTCGTAGGCTAAAAAAAATATTTTCATCGTAATAACGTGTTCAGAATATTAAATAAAATATTTATATTCAACAAGACAGAAGACAACTTGTGTTATATTTTTGTTCAAGGAAATATTACCGAAAGTACAATGCAAATTTCATTAGCTTTATTTACAGCGAAATAAATAATTTAAGCAATACTAATTATATAACAAAAGTTATAACAATAAAGTGGCGTACGTTTGGCGATGTTATGCATTGGTCACTGTTTATCATTGGAAAAAAATCGTCAGTTATAACACAAAAGATGCGACATATCATTGCTAAAGCTTTGCTTACGTTAATTATACATTATGTTTGGTTTCATATTATATATAATGAGGAATAGGTTTCCAGTTACAATAAATATTGACATTAAACAAATAGAGGAAAGAAAACTAAACGCCCGAGAATTTATTGTTTGAGTAGTTTCTCTATTTGTACAGAACTCTTGTTGGTTCAAGTGAAGGTCATATTTGATGGGACATTAAAAAGATTGAAGATCCCCCTTCCGAAATGAATTATACTAAATATTTGTTTTGCCTTTTTCGTGCAAATAATATTCAGGGCACGTAAAAAATATTCGCTATTATTTCACTCGTACTAAACGTATTTACAAAGGATCTATTTGTAGGTTGTGAATTGTCTACCTAAACAAACCCATCCCGTGAGGTTTAACTTGTAATTAAGTGGATAGAGTGTATTTGTTTAACAATATCGTGGTCAACTTTAGGGCGATGGTCGGTTTAAATCTTTGTACTGAGCCCCCATAATGTGCCTAAAATGCCATGAAAGCAACTGTAAACCAAAATTATTAGGAGCAAGCACGCGTTTTATATTTTTTCTTTCTTTCAAAATGGGCCGTTCTAGGTTATTACGTATTTGCGAGTTGCATTATTTTAATTTACGTCGTTTTTATGTTTTCCATAATGATTGTGTTGTTTACGTTTTCGCTAGACGTGCTGGTTAAACAATTAGACAGATTTAAAAGCGCTTACTGACTTATACCTTTTTTTTATCCTTCCCAAAGTTTAAGACCCTTTTTGGCTCCCATTTTGCGTAAAAATCTAAAGAACATTAAAAACACATATTTGATACGCCTATTGTGATTGATTGTTTTTGATTAATGATCGTTCTTCGTGTTTCGTTCTAATAACAAAGATATAAGTAATGTAATAGATACGCATATAGTAAATGGTATAATAAAAAAGCTATTTTATCGTATTGCTTGTGTCATGTAAATGCGGTACGCTTAAGCGTGATTGGGCGTGCCTGCGCTTCTATATTTGGTGTTGCGCAGGACCTGTGTACGAACGCCTCAAGTCAATTCGTGCTCATTGTAAGTAAAGTATGAGACGGTGTACTTCACGGCGAGCGTTGCCACAAAGATTGCACAGTTGTAATATGATAAAATGCTTTATTTTAATTCTATTGAACCGAGCATTAACTGAGTATCACAAAGTATTATTGAACCTACGAATTTTATTGTTACATACCATTTAAACGAAAATTCGATAGAATATAAATAACATATTTAATAAAATTTTATTCATACGTAAATCATGAAGAATGGGATACGGTCCAAAAACCCTCTAATGGATAGGGGTGTATTAGGGGAGGCCTATGTCCAGCAGTGGACTATCACAGGCTGATGATGATGATGAAATCATGAAAACTAGCTAGATAAAAACTATAAGGCAGTAATCAACTTCTATTACTGCCGCAAAACAACATCGTGAAAATATTGTTTTCTTCTAGAAGGGCTCTGGGTGAAGGAAATATAGCATACTATGTTTCAATGCAATATAATTGCGTAATATAATATTCGTAGCGTAACACGTTTTATTTCTAATTGGCAATAAGCGCTGGTAACCAATGTGTAAAAGTTTTACTTGTCTCTTTACTTTATTTCACTAAACAGAACTAAAATATCATGTTAACGTAATGTTATGTAACATTCAAGCGAAGTAATGAGAATCTGTAAACTTTTAGTTTCAATAAAGAAATACCTCAACTACTATCACAGTCAATAATATGATAAACTAACCGACTCAGTTTACAACTGGTTAAAACAAATTAATCAACAATTTATAGCGTCGATTATAAAACACACCGTGATGGAGTCGGTTCCAAACTATTAGAATCGTTGCTTGTTAACATTACTCCGATATTCGGTGTAACACTCGGGCCGCAATCTAAATGACAGCGGAATTTATGGATGAAATTTCGACGGGTCTAACGAACCGAAATTTAATTAAAAACATATCAGCCGAGCCAACAAGATAGGGCCCGATGTAACCGCCGCCTAAAACAGGGGCCCAATAATATTTTAACTCATACACTAATAGGAAAATTATGTAAAACGAAACCATTACGATTGTCAATTCAGGTCGAATCTCGGAATGCAACGGCGGTCGGGCTCTGTTGACATCGAGATGTTAAATAACCAAAGATACACTTATTAGCGGTGATTCAATTTGTTTTTCCTTGATAGGCTAACATATTTGGAAGTCGTAGTACAAGAATGCATCGAATTTTTTACAAACTAGTTTAGATTTTTTCTATTATAACTTTTGTATCGATCGAATTTCTAATGTTCAATGTATTGATGGTAATTTTTTTGGTTTTTCGTATGAAGTTTGTTTTCTTAAATAATTTAACATTAATATCATTATTATTTATAGTTTTTTTTTTTTAAATAATAATTATAATTAGGGTTTTATAGCGCTAATTGCAAATTTTTTTGATTACAACATTTGGACTGGATTGAAAAATATTATTTGTCAATTATACTTCCGCTGCTACCAAATGTCACTGAAAAATTTAATATAAACTAGCTCTGATCAATACATGGCATTTTTTTTTAAAACCAATAAAATTCAAAAATGGCATTTGGTCGAATTTCAATAAATTGTTTTTCACTGCTTCAAGTTGTTACTATAGCAAAAAATGTCCACTACATAATTTACATCACGTTTTGTATGAGTATAGTTGTGAAACGACCGCACGTTTCTTTCTTTCTTTTTTTGCATTGATTTAGCAACGGTTGCGGCCCGACTGTTTGCGTCCAGGTGTTGTTCTGACAAAACAATCGACCCTCGAACACGAGCGAGACTGCGTAAGGATCCATTCACAAAACTGTATAAATTGAAGAGTGAACGTTTAGAAAAAAATGTATCGTAAGAGAAATTATTACAAAAACATTTGGGGCGGAGCCGGTCTCTTGATACGGTTGTATTTCACAATATTAACTATTAAAAGGTGTATTATTGAAAATTATAATCGATCGTATTATTTTTTTATATTAAAATATAGCTGACGTTCGTTCACACCATAAAGTAGTGAATAGTTCTCATGGCAATGCAGTATTCTTATTCAATATATCAATTTATAACTTAGTAACATAACATTATATATGTGTGTGTGTATTATTAAAAATTTAAAACTTATCCGTGTGCGTTTAATATGTGAGAAAATAAGGCAGGCCCTTGAATTTCAAACACACCTATCATAATATAGGACCGAGTACTATACTTTTTGCACCGTAACCTGTTTTCACAAGACCCGAAATGTTCACAATACCCGTGCAAGTTCGGAATCCTCAACGCTCCGTCACACTCGAATACAATAATTATGTGTATATTTTACAATTTGCCAAAGATACCTTTTGTTACCTTTATGTTGTAAGTGGATTTCACTATCCACAATGGACTGAATCGCGTCGCTACCTCTCGCTACGTGTGTGAATAATTCTATTATGGAGCGGCGCATCTGTCGGGGGGTTTTGCTTTGGTAATTTTACAGTTTAATCAGCGTTAAATGCACACAGGGATACCGCGGCACGCTTACAAAAAATCGTAAGAGTCACCGCGGTCGGTCGGTGTACGAGTTAATAAATCACTCGGGCATCGATGGGCTTGCTATAAAATGTGACAAACGAGAAGCATTACATATTTTCTCTAAAAATACTTAGCCTGGAAAGAATACGAATTAAAAAAAATACCTGTGCAATGCTTATATAACTGTCCTCTTTCATTTAATTACAATACTTATTGTTACTTGTGCTATTTTTAGGGCTTTATTGCGTTTACTTTACAATTTTCTAAGTTAAACTCTAACCGGTTTTAACCTTTCAGTTATCAAATCATCAATTTACGGTTTTCCGTTACTTAAAATATATTTTATTCCGAGTTTCGATTCTTTCAACATCCTTGAGTCACGAGGCAGATGGTTTCATGAACCTTTCAGGTTCTTAGACAGTATTATTTATCAAATTACTAATTCAAACATAAAGCTTTTAACTATTAATTAATTATCAAAAGTGTTATCAGGTCTGTCATTTATTCGAAATCAGGTGGTTATTGACTGTCAAGACGAAAAGAGAAGAGGTGGCATCAAAACTTAGCAAGACTAATTTTTTGTCATATTTTATAATAAAATTAAGACAATCAAAAAATTCAAAGTACAAAAATGTCATTTAAAAACTCATTCACATTATTATAATAAGTGCGTTGAACACACAAACGTTCCTTGTCAATTTTTTAATTTTAATATCCATCGCGATTAATATCAAGTTACTGTACTATAGCGTAAGAGCATACCATTATTCGAATATGCAATTTACGTACGACCATTACAATAAAGCGTATGAAATGTATTCAGCTGACACTGGGAAGTCGTTCGCAATTATAATAATAGAGTGGGGCGTCTATTACTTCAAAGAAACGGCGCTACGCCTATGAATAATAAGATGATGCGTTAAGGCGAAAATTCATTCACGACTACGAATTAAGATAAGTCATCTGTTAAATGTCGCACTTGTAAATACTGTTATACTTGGCTGGAGAACTGTTTGTTTGAATCAAATGATCGTTGTTTACTGTTACATTTTATGTAACAACACAAAGATTATTTTTATTAACCTTGAAAAATTATATAGATATTTATATCTACTATAGATTTGGAGTAGTAAGAATAACGTCGTCTTGGTCACGAAGTTCTTGTCCGTAAGAGATTCTGTGTACCAGTTTTAAAGGTACTAAAATAACCGGTTAAACGAAACGTTACTCAGTGTATGTTATAAACTTGCATGTTAACAGGTCCGTATTGTGCTCATCATCATCATCAGCCTTTGTTAGTCCACTGCTGAACATAGGCCTCTCCTAATGCACGCTTTCTACTTTAGGAGGTTTTAGGACCGTATCCCACTAGCGTGGTGGGATACGGTCCTCGGATCCAATGGGGGTTGTTAGATGTATATTGTGCTAATCATGAAATTTTATGTAATAAAAACTTTGTTAATTACCTACAATAATATTTTATATAGTATAAATAAAGTATACGCATACAAATTAATAACTGTCATGAAGTCCTTTAAATTGTTAAACCATCTCAAAAAAGCGATGAATCATAACCCGAATCGTAATGAACGACAATTAAGGTTTAATTGCACGTTCGGCGAACTTAATAAGCGTGTTCTCGTCGCAAAAACAACAGATGCGGTACATAAGCTACATTAGCTCGGTAATGTTTTGTTTTTTTTATTTATTATTCGCTTCTGCTTACCGCTTACTATAGCACCATCTGTGTTCGGCGGCCGACCGGAGCGATACATACCGACGCTCCGATCGGTAAATACTCTCGTATAAATTACGAGTTAACATCGTCTGGGGAAATGGTGGACGGAAAAAACGTAGAAAGTTGGATGAATAAATTCATTGTATTACATATTTATAAGTGATTTATCGATGTTTATATCATTAATGATTATTCGTTCTTATATCAAAGATCTAATTACCTACTATTTTCCATTTCCTAAGATAAGTATAGGTATATGATGGAGTGTATGGCCCCAGACTAACAGGGAACGAATGGGACGATTGACTGATGCCTTAGATTTCAGTTTATTTAAATAATTGGCGATCCTTTGACGACAGAGCCACTTCTCAACGTTTATTATATGGCAACACAGTAATCGTCTAACTAATTTGTACATTCATCTAGCATGTATCAACTTTATTATTATGTTATCCATTAAAAATAAAAGTTAATTATCCTATTTGTAAGACAAGGGCCAATACTATTAGGATACGCAAGCCATCCAATAAAACGATTATAATTTGAATTTCGTTATTCGTTATTATAAACTAATAACGAATATTTAAAACCTTTGCAATTATTACAAAAGAAAAAGAAGATGAATCAAAGCCACATATAACTATAATGTAAATATTTTAAAAGCAAGTGTGTTTCAGCAACTACGTGACTGTATGGGCCTTGTGCATTCAAAGTTTTTGAGTTAATTATAACACTTGGCTATAAAGATTTCTGATTAAATGATAGCTTGCAAGGGGAAAGATTTATTGCAATCTTACAGGGTCGGTTTGTGAGCATTTCTTTTTGCTTCTATCTTCGCTCTAATCACAAAATAATAGCAACTGATGCGGGATCGAAATCGTTCATAACAGATATAATTAGTGCTTCAAGTAAATAGAATTAAATGCATACAGCTCGTAAAGAGTTAGGATATTATTCTAATTTAGTAAGATCAATTAAATCTCTTACTGTTTTCATTACATCATAACGTAAGAATTATGAGACTAAATGTGTGGTATTATAACTGTGATTGTATTATAAACAAAAACAGCGTAGGCCTATATTGATATCAATTTACTTCTATTGCCTTATATTTCATAATTTTTCGCATCATTTCGTTAAACTAGAATAAATTTTAAGAAAAAATTTGGTAACTTCAAAGCGTTAGTAAACATGACTTGTAACTGTGAATTGTTATAACTAATGCTTTAATTGAAAAAGTTAATGCTTTAGTTAAAAGGTCGAAGCAGTTAAGCAGTCTGCAATGAGAGGTGTACCATCATATGTCTTGTGCCCAAATGTCACTTAAAAATAATTCTGTTTCCAATTTTATATTTTTAAATCAACAGGTAAACTATTACCTTCAGACATCTAGTTAAAACGATTTATTGTTGTATTAATGACTAAATCTGTGATCAGGTTTAATAAATAATAAAAATTATTAAAGTCATTGCTCTAGTTTCTCATAAGCAACTGTGTTTACAATTAACAGCGATATTAAAAATCTTAACATTTAAAAGTAACATACAGGCTCTACCTCCTAAAGCTTGAGTTAACAATAATAATCCAAGATCAATGTCAGTATTATATACTACATGTCACGAGGAATGTATAGAGATCTTTACAATGTTCAACGTGTATTACATCCTTAATACAATAGAATCAAAGATTTCTCGTTTATTTTGACGGCACAAGTGGATAAATGACGGGGCAATACCGGAACGCGTGTTACTCTTTTGATATCGGTATATTGACTCATTCAATTATCGCCAGTGACTTGGCTCTATTAAAAGTACGAACATTGTTTTAGAAGAATACGTTTAATCAGCGTTTCTCTCGTTTAATTAATAACTCGAAATATATATACAATTAATCGTTTATACTGATTAACGTCTTTTCAAAATTACGCACTATTGTCTGTTTACGATTATCAATTCAGTTGATACGTACCTATTTATTTAGCACAAATATAATCAATACAGTTTTACGGATTTTATTGCGTTTAATTAATTTACATTTAAATAAATTAATGACATACCTTTCACATCACAAAACTGTAATACGTATCGTGTATAGTGTTCGTTCTTAAACTTAATGTTGCTTTTATCTTTAACGAATTCCAAAAAAACTGAGTAAAAAATTTAAAACCATATTTAATATATTTGCATCCCAACGTTGTTAATCCGGAATACTTAAATATCAAATGAATTATAAAAGCATTAAGTGCACGGGTCATAAATTAGCGGGCTATATGACGCAATCGTGTTTAAAATCTATTTCAGTTTCACACAAAGCGCTGAAATCAAAATCGGACGTTTTAATTCGTGAGTCAAAGGAATCAAGAAATGTTTAAATATTAAAGAAATTAAAGTGAAGAGCGACCGTCATAAATTACGTCTGTTGACAAAATGGTCCTTAATATCCCTCTGATGCTCTTATGTCATTTTCTAAAAACTCATTTGGAGGCGAACGGCTTTACGCGTGCTCTTTAACTTTTTTAAAGGCTGCTTTTTCAATGCATCTCCATCATCAATCTGTTAGGCTCTTGCTGTACTTATTTCCTTGTTATTTCTTTCGTCCCGCTCTTTAGGGTGTGCACGGAGGGTAACAAATAGAGAATATATTATCTATTTTGTCTTAGCCGTGACAATAATTAATGACTGGATTTAAACGCTTCCTCACGCCCGTGACATTAACATAAATAGAATGATCTTCGTTGGCTCCTACCAGCCCCTTTGATTCTGATATTTTTAGCTTAGCTGGCTCAACTTTTGTATAATAATTTGTTGACTGTACGCAGTGCGCTGCAGCGAGTACTTTGATGTTTTGTATTAAGAGGCGTCTGGTGATTTTCAGCTTAACAGATTTAAAGGCACGCGCCTGTGTTAGATTTGTCACGAGCTTCTGTTCAATTCAATCGCCTGAAGTATGTACGAGCTAAGTATGTGAATGGAAATAGAAAATTTACTTTATTACTTGGACTCCTATTTGAACGTTGTATTATAAATTAAAGCACCTTAATATTATGATTCAGAAACGTTAATACATGCGAACAAGGTTGCTCTCTGAATGAAACTAGGTGAGGCAGAATGAAGAATAAATTATATCTTATTTAATTTTTAATTAATTTGGATATTTGATTGACATATTGAGACCACTAATGTCTTTTATTTCACCGGTTGGATTGAATAGGGATTAATAGTTGGGGGTCATGTTGAATACTCCGTGAGCATTAAAGAATTTTACCTTATTGTAACTTTAGAACGAAAAATTATAAGAAATAATAAAAATATTAAAGTTATTGTCAGCATCATCCAATTTCAAAACATTAAAATAGAATGAATGATTACGTAGTACGGCTACTTCGTCATTAATCTCATTAAATCTCATTATCATTTAAATCGTGCTATAATTATGTTAGTCTATGTACTCAGTCAGTTTGTTTAATTCCACTTTCAATACGAATTTATTGATGTCGTTTAGTAACGTAAAGCGGGCAATTAACGCAAACTGCAACCGGGCATACTATCGACAAAGAAACAATGGTACTGCGAATTTACGCGACTCGTATGTGCCGTTCTGATTGATATGTGAATTCAATAACTGACTGAGTATTGATTACTTTGACTGGCTAAACGACTGACCGAACTACGGGCCGAACAGCTTAACTTTTTGCCGAGAATATTATTGAAGATAGAAATCCGTACAAAAAACAACCAGTATACCGTTTTATCTAACAGGAAGTAACAAAATATATTGTTTTGTGGAGGTGTTGTTGTTGTGTTCTTTTTTTTTTATAGTTTTTGTTTACTTACTGGTCTTAATAGGCCTACGAGACGTATGGACACTTGCTTTACAAACTAGAGTCGTGGGTCGAATCATGCGAAGAAACAAATTCATTCAAATAATGTGTCCGTTAATACTGATCTTCTGAAATATCAAAATATAAATAAGATTTCAAATAATTGTCCATGAATCTATTTAAAATAAACACAACTTCTCATATATTAAAATAACTTACTCCGTGATATTTATATGCTTGACTTTAGCAAACACACAGATAATAACGATTCAACGTTTTACCGCATTGTATGTAAATTTGGAAGCGGTAATAAATGGATATGACTATGTAAGATTAAGTCAATTTCCGAACCGCAAATTTGGCTAATTCACTCTAAGAACATTTGCTTACGTTTCGAACGATATCAAAGTTTCATCTTGGTAATAGTTTTGCGCGGCGTAACGTAAGATTCGGTAACTAGGTTACAATAAAAGTGATTACCGTTTAACGGAAGTTCTCGAAAGATGTTGATATTGGAATACGTAATGAAAGCATAACTTTATAGTATATTACCAAGATATTAACTGAAGTAGTTCGATTTATGTAATAGTTTGGTTTGGCTAACGAAGATCAAACTGGAACATAGTTCAATAAGTGATTACCGTTTAACGGAAGTTCTCGAAAGATGTTGATATTGGAATACGTAATGAAAGCATAACTTTATA